>OY728150.1:1605483781-1606206281 GCA_963277665.1 Viscum album | reverse complement strand
AAAACCCGTTTTTGTCTTATTAAAGGTAATTAATTTTTAATTTTTTCAGTATTCATCATGGTATAAAATAAATTAAAACATATAATACAGTATAAATTCTTATTATTAGAAATATAGAATCTAATTTACCAAATTTAAATCATAGAAGTGGAAAATTATATTTAAAATTCAACCTATAGATATGATGAGAATACTGTTTTTTCAAGCGAAAATGATCAAAATATTTAAAAGTTTTTATATAAAAATTCAATATAGAATTTTTTAAAATGACATAAATTGGATTATTAAATAAATACTTTATCTATTTTTACATTTATAACAACTTTTAAATAAAATTTACATCATTAATTATTTTAAATGAAAATGTTGTTTTCAATAAAATCTAATATTTTTCATTATTCATCAAAAAATTATCATTTTAAACAAAATAAAAAAATTATATATAAGATAATACTAAAACGTTCATAAAAATAATTATATTAATTTTAGAATATAAATTTTCTAAATTTCCATTAAATTAAATTTATTATATATGCATAAAAGGAGACATAACTGATATTTAGAAAAATATAGTTTTTATGTGTAAAATTGTTTTAATTATTATCTATTTTATATAATACCCAAAATATGAATTTTAAAAAATTTATCAAATATATAATATATTAATTTAATTAAAAAAATTCAAAAAAAAAATGATTTGTTTAATTAATTTAGGAATAACCAATTCGTGTGCATAATTTTTTATTCAGAATATGATTTTATTTTATTTCTATATATAATTCATTTTTAACAAAATAATTAATTTTATATGATTGTATAAACCATATATTTTCATAATTGGTTTAATAATATTCATAACCATTATTCCAGTGTCTTGGTGATAACTATCATATTATATAATAGCATTTTAATAGTATGATAGGTTATGATAAAACATGGTGTCTTGAGCAATGAAAGTTAAACTCAATAGTGCATGTAATGAAATAAAAAACTCAGTGTTGTGAGTGAATCATTTTAAACTCATTTTTTCAAGTAACTATAATAACCCAAGAATTTTAAATGATATTTGTTTCATGGGAAAATATGTGTTATATTACATAGTATTAGACATGTAAAAAATATAGAGTATTTAACAAAACATACTATCATTAATAATGATAATTACACTAGTTAGCAACCAAACCATAGAAAATCAAAAACATTAAAACTTGGAAAAATAAAAAATATGGAATTGAAAAATATGAATCAAACCTATATGCTAGAATCATCGCCCCCATAACTAATACTATACAATTGAAATGAAATACTTGTAAACCAGTCAACATATTTCAAAATAAAAATATAATCTTAGGAAGAATTTTGGTGAATATTGAAAAAATAAATCAAAAGGTATATATAATAAGAAATGAGTTCATTTAAATAGCAATATGACCATTGATCAAATATAAAATCTTGTTAATATAAACATTTTTCAATTTTTCCATTAGGAACTATTCACATTGAAAATAGTTTTACCATAATAACTTGTTTTTATAAGATGTAATGAGAAAAGGCAATTGACAAAAAATGATGGATTGATGGCCTCAACCAGTAGATTCATGTCATTTAAAGATGATTTTTCAGAACATGGGAGGGATAATGAATCTCTGGGTTTCCACATAAGAAAAAAAATCTAGGTGTCAATAAGTGAGGCATGACTAAAATTGTATATGAGATGAGTTTATTTTAGTGGAGATTACCACTCGGTCAATGTTAACTAAGCCACCCCACGAAACTACCACTATCACAAACCTTACCATTAGTGCGTACACATCAGTATTAATTTGTTACGTGTCTAGGATTTAGTTACTAAAAGTGTAATTTCCATTTTTTATGTAAAATGGATAGTCTGTTAATACAATTTGGAAAATCATTTGGTTTAATAATATATGTGCTTTTGTAAGAGTAATTTGATTAATTATTTTTCAGAGGAAATTACAACATAAGTGTAGTTTTTTGAAAATATATAGACTTTTATAATAATATCAAGTATTCTAAAAAAATTATTAATGAAATATACTTTTAATACTCTATTATTTAAAAATAAATAAATAAATAATTTTATAATATCCTAGTAATTTGTTATATGTGTCAGAAATTTAACGGAGTCCTAAAAATACTAATTTTCAGAAAATAAGATTGTTTTTATTGAACTATTACAATTATCATATTTAGAGAATTATTCTGATAAAAAATAATTATATTTAAAACCAACACATAAAATTCAGTTTATGGTTAATTTATTGGAATTTTATAAAATAATATATTTTTCAATGAATTGTTAAAATTTTATTTTGGGTTTCCTTTATGGGTTATGAAAATATATATTTTTGATAATGATTTAGAAATTAATTAACCATACTTCATAACCTAAAATATGTTATATTATTAATATTAATCTTTTTAATCTATTTTAATCAATTTACAATCCTATAAGTGACTTTCCAAAGTGTAAATTGGAATATTTGATTTTTAGAAACATTATTTTTTGGAAAATATACTTTTCCATGTCCAAAGAAGTATAAAAAAGGTATTTTAGTTCTAATGCATTAAAATATCACAAAACAAGACTCAAATGATCAAACCCATGATAAAGACCCATGTGTAAGCAAATTTTTATTCAATTTTATCTACAAACATTTTTAAGACCAATATTTTTGAATTATTATAGAATTCCTCCACCTTTACTATAAATACATACCAATTCAAACATTCCCATTCACTGTAAATCAAACCACCATGAATTTTCCCTCAATTTTACAATAGAAGTACCCCAAGGTTTCCTTATTCCCCCAAGTTTCCAACTTCATGATTTAGAAGAAACCCTTCAAAGTAAGGGAGTTATCACCATCTTCATTTCCATTCAAGTAGTTATTTTTGTTCACATCCTCTAAATGTTAAGTTAAATTACTGTTTTATGTTTTTTTATCATTCCCTTATAGATAAAATAGTGTTTTATGAATGGGATAAACTCAATCTCTACAATTTTACCTTTTTCTTAATATATGTTTTATAACCATAATACTGATGAATTTACTTCACAAATTTACCTCTTTTATATAATAAATTATTATATTGTGAATACCCAAACAATTCTTTTACCCATGATTATTGGAATATATGTTAGTATAATTTATTTATTCATGCATTGGAATATTTAAAACATATATTCCCTTTCTGTGGGTTGAAATTTTTTTTCTGAAAGAGGCATTAAGAACATTCATACTCAGTGCTTTTAAAGGAATCTTGCACTTTATTCACTATGGGTTATTGGAAAATTGATTTATTATGATCAATGCAGCTCATTTGAAATTAATAAATATGAAGGGTGTTCCCTTATATCTCTCCAATACATTGGATATCAAATTTAATTAATAGAGATTACATATTTTATGATACCTTAGCGAATAACCTTGGTGATTTCATTTATGACCCCTTATTGATAAACCATAGTGATACGCTTTTGAATGCCTAATGTTTATTTTTTTGCGATATTTTCATGTTATTTTTATTATGATAAGTTTCATGTTCTCTTGATCATGTTATATTATTATCGATAATTTTCTAATTGAAATTCTTTATGATCAGATGATTAATGTTTCCCTTTCTTATTCCATTACTGGGATCATTCTCACCCCTTTCCATTTTTATGTACCCCTAGTATATGAGAATTAGTAAATATAACTTTTCGGTAAACCCGTGGATAATCCATTAATGTGTAATTGAAGAATTTTTCATGTTTTATTGTATTATATTCCCAATTTCCCATAAAAAACATTAAAAGAGACTGTGTTCTGTTCCATCTAATGAAATGGTTATGTAACAAAAAAGAAGGGTTGCAATGGTTTATATTATCAGAAGGTTTATCTTTTTGTGAAAATTTGTACTTGAAAAATAGTGGTATGAACCGTATGGACATGTCTAAATAGGGGAAAACATCTTATAATTTTGGTGAAGTATTTTTTATGTAGTTTCCATGTAATTAAATAATAGTATTCATACTATAATTGGATTTGTCTATGGAAGAGATATAATTATGCGTAAAAACCCCAAAACAGTATACTGATCTTGAAGCTATTGGGAACTAGAGAATGAAAATGAGTTTTTTTGCACAGGTGATTTGACTCTCATGGGGTATATTTTGGTGTATTAACATGATTTTTTTGAACCATTATGAATGATATATATAAAAGATAATTTTTATTAAATAATAAAATATTCAATCATAATTTTTTGAGCAATAACATCCATTTTTAATTATATTATTCCAAAAAGTGACATGTTTGTTACTAATGTTTTTATATATTATAAAAATTGTTGGAAATATAAGGCTTTTCATAAATGGAGGGTGAAATAGATAATGAATTTATAACCATTCTAACATCATAGTTACCAAATGGAAAACATTAAAAGGATGATGAATCAACTATCTCAAGTTATGAATAATAATTTAAATCAAATTGAATGACATGATTCACCTCGAAGGGAAAATCCTTTTAATGAGTCCTTTATGCATCGACAAACACTTTAATTCAGTGGATCCATTAAAAATTTCATTTCTAAAAAATGGATTACATTTATAAAAATTATATTTTTTGTAATCTATAATTTATAACAACTCAAATTCACCCGGAAAATATACCGATTAAAATTAGAAACTGATCTGTGGTGGATACTAACTAAAAATACATTATTACGAAGTAGTATTTATGCTATTAGAAGGGAAGAGTTCATGGTAATATTATTAAATAAATAATTTCTCTATTTCATGTGAATAGAAAAGGATAAATAATTTATATTTCTAGATAATAAGGAAAATAAAATTGTGGGAAATAGGGAAATGATCATTATAGGACTTTCTTGATACACCTCTGTATTTTTTATGGATCCAAAATGATGGTTGACAAATTATCATTAATACTAAGACCCCATCATTACTGGAATTTTAAAAATCGAGAATATTAAATCAATTAGTAGAAACTATAGAGGGATTTGAATGTTTAATTGGAGTTTTGAGGGACATAGTGATCACATACGTCAAATAAAAACAATAGGTCTAGAAAGACAAACTCAGTAGAGAATTTGGATAATATAATGGGAGGATAGAAAGTGAAACTTCCCATATGAAAAAATGTGGGAATATTCATTCAGGTAATTCACTGCTTGGGAGTGAAAATTTCTATAATTTCAGATGAGATGATAATATATCATCGAGCTTTTATAGCGAGGTGAATCCTCAACTTCTCAACACTAACAACACAAGGAAGTTGGTGTAGACCCTGACTGAGGCTTTATGCTTCATGAGTGCAAAGCTTGGTAACATTTATTATTAATTTAAAAATCATAAGATACTGGAGGGAAACCCCAATAAAAATAAGAATAGTCTAAGGGATAATGTTGTGTATTTTTCAATAATTAATGATAATATATAGGATCTAAATTAAATAGTGTTAGGTAGAATTTTTGAGCTCTCAAATATAGAATTTAAAATAAATAATTCATGTTCAATTTATTAAATTATTACATAAATGTTGGAAAATAATATATAATTAATCCCCAAGATTATATATGTTTATTTATCAGTAAATACTCTTGGAGGCATTGCCCTTGCATCAATGTTGTATAGAAACTCTATTATTGAATTTTTTGAGCATGATCTCCTCAAAAATATAGTAGTCATTTCCATGGTGCTATTTGATACTATACTAGGGATGGACTGGATCTCAAATTATAATTTGATGAAAAACTACAAGATAAAGGATTTATTTTGGTATTTAATAAGAAACCTATTTTTATTTTCAAAGGAGATTTTTCATGTCCAAATCATGGTATAGAAGAATGTCCCATAGCCTTTTTATGCTAATAATCCGTAAATAGGGAGAATTAAATGAAAATATAAGGGAAAAAATTTTCCCCATCATTTAGGAATACCTTTCATTATTTCATACACAGTTACATTTAATTCCCTTAGAAAGCTAGGTGCAATTTTCAATGGAACTTATATATGGATCCTAGAAGATATTGGAGACCCCATGTAGATTGGAATACATGGAGTTATTGTAATTAAATAAAAATCTTCAAGATAGTTTGTGGAGGGGATTTATATGACCATGTGTTTCTTATCGGGGATAACATATTCTATTTTTAAAGAATAACGATAAATCGATGTTGATATGCATTGATTATAGAAAAATTAATGGTTTGACTATATAGAACAAGTACCCCCCCCCAGGATTTATGATTTCTTTTACCATATTGATGTGGATCAATTATTCTCCATGATTGACCACTGATCTAGGTATCATCAATTATGGGAAAATAATGAAGATACTCAAAATACGGAATTACAATCAATACAAAAGAATTATGTGTTTTAAATCCTTTTAGCTGGAATAAATCTCTTGATCTATTTATTGATTTTTTTAATAGTGTCTTTAGTGATTAACTTAATAAATTTATTGTAATTTTAATTGATTATATTATGATATTTTCCAAATTTATTGAGGAGAATGAGGATCACTGAAGGGTTGCATTGAAAACTCAGAGGAAGGAGAATCTATTTGGAAAAATTAGAAAATGTGATTTATGGTTATAAAAAATTTCATTATTTGGGAACATTTCACCCAATGATGGAATCCCAGTTATACCTACCAAGAAAAAGGCTGTAGAGGGGTTTCCTCATCCAAAAACAACAACTAAAATTCTTAGTTTCCAAGTTTATCTGTATATTATAGGTGTTATGTGTGAAAAAATTCATAAATTTCTAATCCACTATCCATGTTAACTCAAAAAGGTTATATGTTTATCTTGATGAAGTAGTGTGAAGAGAGTTTCCATGAAATGATGAAATGATTCGTTACTACAGCTATTCTAACTATACTCTCTATTAGAGATGTATTATTTATTTCCTTTGATGCGTATTTGAATGGTATTCTGTGAATCCTCATGCAAAATGATAAGGTGATCTCTTATTCATCCCAACATTTAAAGCCTAATGATCAAGATTTTCCTTCACATATCCTTGAGTTAGCCATATTAAATTTTTCTATAAATATATGGAGGTACAATATTTATGGGAAGAAATGTGAAATATAAATAGACCACCAAATTTTAAATTATATATTCCTAAAAAATTAATTTAAATTGATAAAAATTATATGGTTACATCTTCTTGAAGACTATGACTGTTCCATTTATTATCACCTCACAAGAGAAAGAAATGTTGCTGATGCATTTAGTAGGAAAATAAATATTTTCCATACAATTATTTGTAATCATGTAGATCAATTAATCAAGGACTCAATATGGTTTGACAAGGGAATAATAAAATAAGGGACATCATCAATCCTATCCCAAATAATTTCTGAACAATAATTACAAGTGATTATCATGTCATCTCAAGATGATATCATTTGATGAAAAATAAGATAGAGGATTAAATGAATGTGATGTTTATTGTGATTAATATTGATCAAGAATATGTATGGAAATTTTATACAAGGATATATATCCCATATATCTCATAGATAAAGAAGGAGCTAATGGATGATGCTAAAATCTATACAGTCTTTATACATTCTGGATGCACTAAAATGTATAGGTACCTTTGTTGTCATTATTGGTGAGATAATATTAAATGGGTGATTTCAAAATATACTTCATGGTTCTTAGTGTGTTCTCAAGTAAAGTAAGTGAAACTAATTCATGAAGGGGTATTGCAATCACTACCCGTACCAATAAGTAATTGGGACAATATAATTATTTACATCTCCAATGGTATCCCATGAACATCAATTAGAAACAATGAGACATGGTTTATAGTGGATCAAATCACCATGACTCCCTATTTAATAATTGTTCATGAGGTTTTCCCACTTGAAGAAATTTCCATGATATACATAAAGGATGTGGTGAGGCTGCATGGTTCCCCAAATTCAATCATTTATGATTATTATCTAAGATCCACTTCTAAATTATAGAGATGTGTTTAGCATGTTCTGAATAATGAATTGAATCTCAGTATCTTCTATCACCCCCAATGTTAATCCAATTATGAAAATACTATTTAAACACTTGATAAAAATTGGATAATATACAATATAGAATGTAAAGGTGTATGAGATGAACACCACCCATTAGATGAGTTGTCAAACAACAACAACTTCCACTCGAGTATTCAAATGTTACCCTATAAATGTCTATATGGGAAGAAATCTAGAACTCATACTTATCGAGATGTCATTATTAAGAGAATGATACATGACCCCAATATTATTCAAGTGATAAAAGAAATGTTTCATGTCTTCCAAAAATATATAGAAGCTACAGAAATTTATCAGTAGATCCATACACAAAAAATTAAAGGGTATTTGGGTTTTTTTGTTGGAGAAAATGTATTCTTCAAGATATCACCATGTAATAGAGTTATTCCATTTCAAATAAAGAAAATCTTAACAATTGTTACATTTTCCCCATTGAAATCCATGATCACATAAGAGTGGTGGTCTATTAGTTAGTATTTCAAAAAAATCTATCTCATGTTCATGATATATTCCACATATCAATCTTGTTGAAGTACATACCTTATACCCAACTTGTATTAAATCTATAGGTGTTTCAACCGAAACACAAACTCTAATATAAAATGAAAATAGTGGGGATCTTGGACCATTTAATAGTATTATACCCAAAAATACAACTCACTTAATTATAGTATTGTTTAGGAACCAAAATTACAATGAGATGAAATTAGAACTAGAGGAAAAAATTAAACAAACATACCCTCTCCTATTCTCAATCGAGAATATGAGTTGAAATTTTTCTAATGAAATGTCAAAAGGGGGTAGAATGTAATCATCCTAGATTTTTAAATTATATATTTTATGATAAAATTTTTATTATATTATATAATATTCCTCATGTAGAAAATAGAGAGGATCCCACAAAACAATATAAAATAAATACATATCATTAGATTATTCATCTATAAAACAAATGAAAATTCCCAACATTATATCTGGACCAAAAAATATAAAATATAAAAAATAAAATAGGAAATATGGATCACCGTAATATGTTAGAATCATCTCCTCCATGACCAAGTCTATAAAAATGAAAAAATATTAGAAAACCAATGAACATCCTAAAATATCAAAAAATAACCATGTGAGGATTTTTAATGAATGTTGAGAGAATGAAAAGAGTGGTATTTCTAGGGAGTAATGTGACCGTTGGAATAGTAATATGGTCATTGGTAAAATCTAATGGATCATCAATATAATAATATTTATATTTTTCTATTGGTAACCATACCCATTGGTAACCATACCTATTGATAGAAAGTTTTCCATTTTAATTAGAGATTATATATAATAATAACAAAGGATAATTTATGCATAAAGGATACATGATGGCCTCAATCTGTAGAGTAATTCAATATTAAGACCATTTGATCGATCTTGGGTGGAAGGAAAGACCACTAGGGTTCAACCTTGACCAATAACGAGAAAAGATTCAACATGTGATTTTTGAATGAAATCTCCCATGCTAGAAGTAAAAGTTAGTGGGTATTATAACTCATTCAATGTTATCTGGGCCACTCTATGAAAATGAAAAAAATCTACTACATACTCTTATGCAAAATGTGGTTCTAATAATGTGTAACATGCCCAAGATAAAGTTACAAAAAGTATAATTTTCATTGAATAAATAAAATGTTCATTCCATTATTCCCATCTGGAGATTAATTTTGTTTAATAAAATTTCTTTTTATGTAATACCAATTTCATAAATTAATTGTTGGATGAAAATAAAACATAATTTTATTTTTTATAATATATATATAGTTTTATAAGGTATCCTGAATAATATTATATTAATGAAATAGTCTTTTTAAACTCTATGATTTAAATAGAAATGATTAAATAATTGTAAAATGTGTAATGAAATTTTAATAATTATTATAAATTCTATTTTGTCTTTAGCACTACTATTTTATCATATGTATTTTTATATTTAAAATTTAAAACTCTCATATTTAGAGAATTATTATGATAAAATAAATTTTATATATTAAATTAAATCATTAAAATTAGGTTAGAGATAATTTATATGAAATTTTAAAAATAAATTAATTCACAGTTAATAGTAAAAATATTGTTAATATGTTTCAAGATGTTTCATGAAATTATATTTCATAATTATTTAATAATTAATTAACCATAATATGAGACTTAAAAACATTATTTTATTAATATTATGAATTTTGATATATTTTAATCAATATCCAACCCTATAAGTGACTTACCAAATTTTAAAATGGCTATTTTGATTTTTAAATACATGATTTTTTGGAAAATTAAACTTTTAAATGACTATAGATGTATTAAAAAGTATTTATTTTGTTCTAATAAATTAAAATATCATGAAAAATTGCTTAAATCTTAAGAACCATAAGAAAAAATAATTTTCTAGCCAATGGTTTTTCAATTTTCGTAACCTAGATTTCTATGACCTGTATTTTGAAATTATTAAATAATTCCAGAAATGTTTCTATAAATAAACACCCATTACACCATTACAATTCTGTATCAATCTTTATTCCTTGTAGTTTAACAAATTTTCCTCCATAATTATCCCATATGGTTTGTTTAGGCCCCACAGGTTTCATCCTCAAGATTTATTGTTAACTCTTCATGATTAGGGAATTCTCTTCATCTTATTTTCCATTCAAGTAGTGCATTTTTTTGCATAATAAAAAGTTTATTTTATATTCATTTAATATTATTCTAATCATAACCTTACTGATATAACTGTTTTCTATCATTGGGAGACCTTCATTTTGATTCATTTTATCCTTTTCAAAATCCACATTCTATACTCATAATGCTGTCAAATTTACTAATTGTAATCTATTTTAGATAATAAATTCTTATATATTGAATGACCAAACCATTTCATTATTCACTGGTATTCACCTATATTTTGATATAATTTATTTATTTGGGTATTAATATATATATATATCCCAAATTCCATTATATTGGGTTATAAAATGTTGTTAAGGTCAATCCATTAAGAAGATAACTACTTAATGATTTTATATGAAACTTGTACTTTATTCCCATCTAGTTATTCAAAAAATGATTTATTATGAATAATGTTTCTCACAATAAATTTATACATAGGAAGGGTGAACCCTGATTTTGCAATAATGAATTGTATAAAAAAATTAATCTCTAGAGGTGACATGTTTTATAATAACATAGTGAATAACCTCAGTCATTTTCATTTATGAAAACATTTTTATAAAACATAGTGATATGATTATTAATTCCTCATTACTATATTATACCCATATTTCCATGTTATAATTCATGTCCTTTTTTACTATTATTTTTTTTCATGTTCTCTTGATCAAGTTATATTTTAATAATCAATGTTCTTATTATTACGCCTCATTACCAGATGATAAATTTCTCCTTTTATTATTACCTTATAGGGATGATTCTCACCTATTTCATTTGATATATTTCTCTAGGATATGATATATAGGAAAATTAATGTTGAGAGAATCCAAGGAAAATCCATTCATTTGGATTAGAATAATTTGTATTTTATTATTATTTTCTTAATTTCTATGAAAATGTAGAGTAAAATATCATGGGTTTTGTTCTATGTAAGGAATATTTTATATAATAAAATTTGGGATTACAATGTAAAAAAAATAAAAATATTTATTTAATTTTAAAAAAATCAAAAAAATGAGGGTGTTACATTATACCCTTTAAATAAATTGCATCCTCACAGTTCAAAAATTTTCTCCATAAAAAAGGTTTTAAATTTTGACAATACCTTTGTGGGAAACCCACATTATAAAAAGGGTCAATAAAACATACACATGAATATAGAGTATGGAATGTGTGATGGTCACCATGATTATCGCATAACATGGTTTCTATATTGGAGAACATTTTTGAGATGTGAGAATATGGTCATGGAAGTGAAAACTAACATCTGAAATACTAATAAAGAGTGATAAATAACATGATCAGAAGAAAGTTAATCATAAATGATCCATAAATCTATTATAAGAAAAAAATATTGTCACGACCCGTCCCTCGGGGCCCTTGCCGTGACCCCCCATGCTCGCCTTCCATGGGAAAGGGGCTGGCGACTAGCACCCAAAAGATGTATCCCTAAAATAGGAAGGCATTGACTTTTAACCTATACAGACACACAGTCCAAGAACACAAAAAGAATCAATAAAGAAGTAAACTAATATTGTAAATGTTTGCTGAAAGTAAAAGAGTGTTGAATGTAAAAGGGACCGGAATACAGGACCAAATAGAAAAGGTACAAGTACAACTGAGAAGTACAAAACAGCTCAGGGATCATCCACCGAGGATCCTATGCAAAGGGTAGGTACAAATTTGTTCCACAACACTCCATGTCGTCCAAAATAGTCCACCTTTGAGCACCGTCTAGTCCTGGCTCCCTCATCCTCGATCAACGATTTACGTCGTCTGTACAAGACGCAACAATGTGCGAGCGTTTCCTGTGAAGGGGTGAGTATAATGATACTCTGTAGGGACCCTGAGACCCCCATAGGTCTCCTAGAGTTACAAAATGGAAAAACCACAAATCAAGACATCAACTCTACTTCGGCATATGTCCATACATATACCTACGTGATCAAGATACACTCATCTCATACATAAAGAGGGAATACCGCACAGGAAACACCACGAAGGTAGAAATTCCAAAAAGGTAACACCATGAAGGTAGAAATACCACATAGGTAACACCATGGAGATAGAAGTAGCACACATGCATCACCACGAAGATAACACCACAAAGGTAGAAGTACCACACATTAATCACCACAAAGGCAACACCATGAAGGTAGATGTACCACACATGTAACACCACGAAGCTAGAAGTACCACACAAGAATCACCACAAAGACAAAACCACGTAGGTAAAAGTAACACATAGTTAACACCATGTAGATAGAAGTACCACATAGGTTACACCATGAAGATTGAAGTACCACACAAGTAAAAGACTCAACTCACACTCAGGTATAACATATGTACATAAGTATATGTGTTTAGTCATAAGCTAGATCATTTTATTCTATTAAGAGGAACAGCTACTGACCCAAACATGATCGATAGGTAACAAACCCCCACTGACCCACATTGGATCTAACTCACACATGATGAATATGCACTGAACAATATAGGATTGATGAGGGCTAACCCACAATGGATCTGATAGAAGCTGAACGGAATATAATCTATAGAAGTTAAACCACACATGATTGATGTTCTTTCATCACGTTATATCTTTCCATAGGATTCGTCGCACCTGGTGTGCTTGAGTTTGGTAGAACTTGCACCTCATGATATTGGTAATAGCTTGAACTCCACTAAGATCAAAAAAGGAGTAACCTAACGGACCTCAATGTCATTAGGGTTCCAACACAATAGAAGGTGCATCAATCGGATGCCCGGTCTATGAGTTATAAGAATTTTAGTTCTGGGGCTTGGTTGGATTCGGGATCGACCCAACCTAGACATACACCAACATTATCCAAAACTCATATGGATTATTGCAAAAGGATCATCTCAATCCAAGGATCAAAACACCATAGATGTTTCTTTCAAATAGACATTCGATTCTCAAGATATGGCCCATTAAGTGTTTATGGGTCTGGTTCGACCCAATTGGGCGGGGCCGAGGTCCGGCCCGGACCGCAAGGGGGGACCCTCAAAGGGTAGCCCAGCCCACAATTGTCCATAAAATCTTTTTATATAATCAAAACTAATATTAAAAACCAAAATCAGAAGAATTTTCTTATGTAGTTATCCATGTTAAATTGTATCTCTAAATAATATCGACTTCTCTTAAAGTCACATAATTAAAAGTAATTAACTTAGTCACATATTTACTATGATAGGTGACTCACTCTCAAATTTACCCAAGGGATGAAGGTAGAACGGTTCTTGTAGTTTAGCTTGGGTTGTCGAATCCTCAGATACCTAAGAAGAAACCTATAGACACGTACATTCTATGGACTGTTTTATGATATGAAGTGGTCAACTTGGGTTAATATTATATGGGTTTAAGTGAACTTATAAGATGCTGAATTTAATTCAATTTTAAAGTATTAGTCGATCCTAGGTTTTCAATTGGGGTGGATTGGACGTATTTCTTTTTCAATGATTTCAAATTCTTATATTTGAGATGGGTTTATTTAAGAAGATAAACCATCATCATCACGTACTGGTTGAATGCCTACAACCTTTAATAATAATCACCTATACACTTGAAGGATCAATGTTTTGTGCACTTCAAGGTAAAGGTTCGTATTAGCACATGAAGTGTGTGGCCTTAAATTCAACAAGGATGATGGAATTTAAAAATCATCAAATAAAAATCTCAATTAAAGTAGTGATTACACATTAATGGGGTGATAAATAACATCCATTCCAGCCACTTTCTACTCCATTGGATAAACCCATAAGTTGGTTAGCCCTCCATTGATGCTATGGTTTCAATGGAAGTGGGAAGTAGACTCATGACGGAGGAATTGAAGAAGTAAAGAAAACAAAAAAAGAAAATGATCACTCCACCATTGTGTAAATAATTTCACAAGGATTAGTGTGAATAAATTCACACCATAAACCAACGGTATGAAAGTGATATGAATAACAACATAATAAAAGCAAAAGAAGAGATTTTATTATGAAACTAAAGTGAATTGATCAACTTATATGTGAAAGAAAAACTTGATACAACAAAATTGCAGCATAAAATTACAATAGAACAAAGAACCAAATATCTTAAACTCCACCACAACTGCCTTAAATAGTAATTTTGGAAGTCTTGGGTCCATACTCCAACATTACAAAGCATCCCACTTGATTATGGTAGGCCTTGGGTGGTGTAAATCTTGTGGAACTTGGACATTTCCACATTTGACCTAAGGTGGAAGCCAGCTTTCATCCACCGAACAAACGTTCTTGGAGGACCTTACATATGGCAGAATCAGAGTGGACCATATAATATGAAAATGGATTCGCGGATGTATCCTAACTGTCTATAAAATTTTATCCCATTTGGATTTTGGGATTAGAAGTTATGAATATATTAGTGGGATGTTTTTCTAGGCCGCAGAATCTGGCCTAGAATTTTATGTCCAACTTGGGCCACCAAAATGACCACAATGGAGGCCGAATTAGCACTGGATCCGGAATAATTATTTGTTCCTATATATTTATTCTATCCTCCCAACAATGTTGGGATTCATTGGGATTGTAATGTGGGTCCCACATTCTCATCAGTGGGATGGTGTCCAAACTGACTTCTTCAAAATTGTTTCCTTTCATCACAGAAAATCCCCATATTCTTCCATGAATTCTCTATTGATCCCTGAATGAAAAATGTTCATTTTGAAGTTTATATCAACTTCCCGAAATAAAAAATTAAAATATGTATAATTACATCCCTTAAAATCAGATGAATTATTGAGCACTTTTAATGATGTTAAAAAATGTTCCACATAATAGTGTATTTTAAGAAGGTATTAAAATCATAATGTGAAATGATGTTCAATGTGAAAAATAAAATAAAATGGTGTTTATGAATAATAGTGAACATGAATATTATATATATTAAAAATGAATATTATCCTCATTTAGTTTCTAATCACACCCCCAACTTGAGTTTTTCTAGTCCTGAGAAAAATATATCTCATCAAAAATGAAATTCGAATTCCCTTTTCCAAAAACATTTCAATACACAATGATCACCAAAAACCCTTATACCAAACAATCATGAAACCCATAAAAATATTTTAATACATGATAGTTTCATAAGAAGATCTTAATCCCAATCACATTCCTTTGTTCCAATTAATTTCCATATTTCATCCAATATCAATTAAGTTTGAGGATGTGTTATGCATCACAATAGACTTGGGGGTTCATCTTTATTCAAGGGGGAAATGAAGAAAGCAATATGTGGAATTACATTTCAATATTAAGATGAGTATTCAATTTTATTTATTATATATATATATATATATTGTTTTTTTTTCAATTTTTCCATGGTAATTGAAATTTCACTCAAAAGAGTCAACCCCTATAGCGAGACTTTGCTGGTGACTCCCAGGCTCAAAAACCTTACGGAACCAAGTGAATCCCACATACTCGGGCATCATCTCGAGTTAACTCAGTAAAAAGAAAATTAAAATTACCAAAAATAGAGATAAAATTACTAACTCTGGGCCAGAAAACTATGGGGTCACGATCCCCAAGTGCCGAAAGTCACGCATTAGGTCATTTAATTTCTCTACGCGCAAATTTATTATTTTTTTAATTAATATTTTTTATTGAATACTCATATTAAAACTAAAATGATCACCAAACCTATGATATTTATTTGGGGGAACCCATGAACTCAAACTAATACCCCACTGTCCAATGGATGTTCATTGTGATCTTTTTTTTATTTGGATGAAAATATAAATGATGAAATATCACATACGACAGCCACACTTTCCAAAATCTATGCTCATGAAATTATACAAGGATTAAAATCAGAATCAGGGCATGCTAAATTATTTGATATTCAATTTCAATGTGTGCAATGTGTATTACCATGTTCAAAGTTAAAGGAATTTTTCCTTTCATTTAAACTGTTTTTTCAAATCATTCATTTTTTTACACAAAAGAATATTTTATTTTATCTCCACCCAACATAAAATAACTCTGTCCCTAGTGTTTAAATAAAAGAATATTTTGAAGGGGTTAGAAGTAGAAAATGAATGTTCAAAACGGAAATAGAAAATGAGGATCATGGAATGAAGTCACAAGATGGTTGAAGTTGAAATTCATGCTGCTCCCTTTTAATCCTTTGATATCCAAGTCACTTGCAGAGTTCCTTAGTAGAAAAAGGAAAAACAAAACAAAACAATATGTATATATTTATATAATAAAGAAAGTAAAATATATTTATATATATAAAAATTAAAGAACAAGGAAGCACAAAAAACTGTAGTTCAGTGGTAAGTGCACGCCCATGTCTCCCTTCGGTCTCGGGTTCGAATCCCCACGGCTTCGCCGGTTGTGATGGGGGTTTGACCCACAACCCACGACGTGTCCCTTATTACTATTATTATTATATTTTATTTATTTTTTTGAATTTTTATTTTAACCTAAAAAACATTAAAATAAAACATACTGATGATACATTGTATTCTTTTTAAATTTCTAGGTAAGGCATTACTCAAGGATTACACCACGTGACACAGATGACTATGGTTCTCCCCTTTCATACCCATCCATACTCATAATAGAATAACAGGTCAATAGTCTATTTTTTTTAATATAAAAATCATTAATTAAAATATAAATTTTATTAAAACAAAAAAATGATAGGAAACATGAAAACCATGGGTTGCCTCCCATGTAGCACTTTGTTTAATGTCGACAGCCCGACATGGATACTAAATCCATCAATTTTTTACTTGTTCATAGGTTGGATCAGTTAACTCAACCTCTATTTCATGTTTATTGAATAATTCAATGAATGGTTTTAACCTTTGGCCATTGACCTTGAAAATGTAACCACTTGTGGGATGTTGAATCTCTACGTCCCCATGGGGGTATACATGATGCATTAAGAAAGGACCTGACCATCTAGACCATAAATTTCTTGGGTGTAAATGAAGTTTTTAACTATACAAGAGCACAAGTTTTCCCAGTTAAATTTTTTTGACTTTGATATTCCTAGATTGGTAGGCTTGAACTCTAGATTTATTGATCCATGAATTTTTATAAGCCTCTATCCTTTATTACTCTATTTCATTGAGATCTAGTTTCCTTTTTGTTCCGGCCAATGACAGGTCATAATCCATTTTATTAATTTCCCAAAATGCCTTATTCTCAATTTCAATAGGTAAATGGCATGGTTTTCCATAAACCAAAATATATGGAGACATTCCTAGGATGGTTTTGAATGTTGTACGATATTCCCAAAGAGCATCAAAGAGTTTCTCAGACCAATCTTTCCAAGAGGGGTTGACAGTTTTTTCACGAATTTTCTTAATCTCCCTATTTTATAACTCAGCTTGACCATTGGTTTGATGATGGTACGCAGTGGAAACTTTATGAGAAATTTCATACTTAGACATGAGTGAAGAGAATGAGAGATTACAGAAATGGGTTCCTCGATCACTGATGATAGCCCTAGGAATTCCAAATCAGGAGAAGATTTTTTCCTTGAGAAATCTAATCACAGTTTTATGATCATAGGATTTTGTAGGAATGGCCTCAACCCATTTAGAGACATAATCAATAGCTAAGAGAATGTGATTATGTCCCCTAGAGTTTGGGAAGGGACCCATGAAATCAATTCCCTAACAGTCAATGATTTCAACCACTAATATGGGAGTGAGTGGAATTTGATTCCTTTTTGTGATGGACCCTACTAGTTGACCCCTAGGACATCTTTGACAAAATGTGTAGGAGTTCTTTGAGAGGGTGGCCCAAAAGAGACCACATTGAAGAATCTTAGCAGATGTTTTTTAGAGAAAAATTTACATCCACATGCCTCCCTATGATAGAATTTAAAGATGGACTCTTGTTCGGATTCTGGGACACACCTACTAATGACTTGTTCAGGGTAGAACTTATAGAGGTATGGATAATAAAAAACATAGTGTCTAACATCAAAAAGGAATTTCCTTCGAGCTTGAGTCCCTAAGAATTTTGGAATGACTCCGGTAACTAAGAAATTGTCTATGTCAGCATACCAAGGGAAGTCACTCACAGAGTATAGGTCTTCATCAGGAAATGAATCAGACACAGAATGGTGATTTTAGTTGTATTTGAATTCCATCCTAGAGAGGTGATCAGCTACAACATTTTCAACACTCATTTTATCCTTGATTGTGAGGTCAAATTCTTGTAATGTAAGGACCCACCTAATCAGTCTAGCATTAGAATCTTGTTTTTGGAAGAGGTATTTTAGTAAAGAATGGTCAGTGAACATAGTGATGGGGGATCCTAAGAGGTAGGAACTAAACTTCTCTAAGGAAAAAAACAATAGCAAGTAACTCTGTTTCATTAGTTGTGTACTTTATTTGGGCATAATTTAAGGATTTGCTTGCATAAGCAATGACATAAAGAGTTTTATCACAATGGTGTCCTAACATAACTCCTACAGAAATGTCACTAGCATCACACATAAGTTCGAAAGGAAGGTTCCAATTCAGAGATTTCATAATGAGAGGAGAGGTGAGAGAGGATTTTTGGGTTGATAACGAACCCTTCACATCTTTCTGTCCAATAAAATGGAGCATCCATTACTCATAGAGCACAAAGGGGACTGGATATTGAACTAAATTCCTTGATGAATCTTCTATAAAAACCATCATGTCCAAAGAAATAACTCACTTCCTTGACAGTTTTGGGTGATGGAAGGTGGAGAATGATGTCAACCTTGGCTTTATCAACTTCAATCCTCCTACCTAATACCAGATGTCCTAGAACTAGTCCCTCTTTAACCATGAAATGGAATTTTTCCCATTTTAGGACTAGATTATTTTCTTTACATATTAACAAGACTCTCTCCACATTCTATAGACATCCCTCAAATTTATCCCCAAACATAGAGAAGTCATCCATGAATACCTCTAGAAAATCCCCTACCATGTCTAAGAGGATTCCCATCATGCACTGTTGGAAGGTTCCAGGGGCATTGCATAACCCAAAGGGAATTCGTTTGAAAGAAAAGGTGCTGAATAGACATGTGAATGTAGTCTTCCCTTGATCCTCTAGGGAGACCTCAATTTGATTATACCCCGAGTACCCATCTAATAAATAGTAGCAGGAATGACCTGCCACTCTCTCAAGGACTGGGTCAATGAATGGTAAGGGGAAATGGTACTTCTTGGTGAATGAGTTAAGCTTCCTATAGTCAATGTAGACCCTCCATCCACTACTCACCCTTGTTGGAGGAATCTCTCCATACTCATTGGTTATCACTCTGATTCCAGGCTTTTTTGGAACAACTTTGATTGGGCTCACCCATTCACTCTCTGTTATGGGATATATGATACCAGCTTAACAATTTCAGCAGTTCTTTCCTTACTACCTCCATGAGATTAGGATTGAGTCTCCATTGAGGTTGAAAACATGGCTTTGAATTAGATTCCAAAACAATCCTATGAGTCCCAATAAGTGGGATAATCCCGGGAATATCAGATATAGTCCAACTAATGGATTTCTTATGTGTCCTAAGGACATCTAGAAGCATCCTCTCATGATTGGATTCAAGAGAAGAAGATATGACAATAGGATGTTTTTTATTGTCCCCTAGGAAAGCATACATGACAACAGCGGGAAGTTCCTTCAATTCAAGCTCAGGTCGGTTCAGAATTTCAGCAGAAGATTGGTACATTGGATCAAGATCAATTTTGTTTTCTAGATTTTTAGATAGAATTGATTCCCCACATGTAGAAGTTTCAGATACTATATTTTTTTGATCATATTTAGGGAAGGAAGTTGGAGTGGTCTCCATGAAAGTGGTTTCTTGAAAGGTTTCACTGATTGTTGGACCTAAGACTTCATCATAAGAGAAATTTTAAAATGACTCAAGCCAAGGAGATAAACTTCCTTCATATTAACAAAGGAAATCAATCTCATTCTGACTTAAATAGTCATCAAATATTCCTTGATGTTCTATGGATTCATTATCAATGCTTCCTATCATGTTTACTTCATGAATTTCCTCGTCATCCCCTATTTGTGATCTTGCATTATATATGTTCAAGTCTAGACACATGTGTCCAAAGTTGATGGTCATGTTCCCATTTCGGACTCGGATAACAGAGTTGATTGTTGCAATGAAAGGATGACCAAGGATGACTAGGGTTTTATCCTTATTTCCTATGTTTGGATGGTTGTCAAGGACAATGAAGTCAGTAGGGTAGATGAAGTTTTCAACCTTTACCAAAATGTCCTTTAAAATACACTTTAGAACCCTAATGTTACAATAAACAATTTGAAGTGTGAAAAATGTGGGTTGGAGTTCTTCTAGTCCTAAATGCTAGTACACAGCATAAGGGATGAGATTGACACTAGAACCTATGTCATACAAGGACTTGACAGCTTTTCTATCTCCTATTTCAACATTGATGTAAGGGCAACCCAGGTCTTTCAACTTAGGAGGAATGTTCCCTTGAATGGTGGTACTCACATTAGCATCCAAAAGGACTTTGTTTTTATGTGAAAAGTTTCTAATAAAAGTGCACAAGTCCTTAAGGTTCTTTGAGTAGGTAGGTATGGTTTGGAAGGCATCGAGAAGGGGAATGTTCAACTTGACTTGTGAGAAGATTTCTCTTAATGTTTCACTTAATTCAGGCTTGGTTTTCCCCCTCATGCATTGAGGAAATGGTGGATGTTGTGGGGTTTTTTGTTTAAGAGTTGTTTCTTTAAAAATGTTATCAGTTTCCTCAGTTTGATCTTGTGGTTCATTTGAATTTTCATCCAATTTTGAATCTTCAGGTGGGTTCTGAATTTGTTGTTCAAGTTTCTCAATTGATTTCCCACTTCTTAAAACAGTCATAGCCTTTAGTTGTTCATGAATTGTTTATGTACAACATGACTATCCCTTTGATGTTAAGGATGACACCGCCTGAGTAGGCGTGGGTGCCTTTCCAGTTTTTATGGTTTGAAGTTCTTGTTTAAGGGAAGAGACTTCCGAGTTCATCCTTTCCATTTGTTTGCAAAGTTGTTCTAGTAGGCTTTGTGGAACAGTTTGGGTTGGCTCTTGAAAAGATTTGTTTATCCTAGTGGGATATTTTAGGGGTGAGGTGGTATGTTGAAAATGGACTGATGGTTGTTGGTATTGGATAGGTTGGGTTTGGAATTGGTTATGGGGTTGTTAGTTCTGATGGGGGTAAGGATTTTGTCCATGTGGTTGGCTAGGTTCTTGGTTATCTTTCCAGTGGAAGCCTGGGTGGTCATTATACCTTGGGTTGAAGTTTTTTTGGTATTTAGGCTTTTGAAAGATCAAAGAATTTACTTCCACTGGGGGTCCTCCTTAATGAACATCCTTTATGGATGGAATGGTCAGGAAGTTGTTTGTCTTATGGTCATGTTTGTCACAAATTGTGAAAACAGGGTCAACAGTCTGGATTTCATGGACTTTCCTAAGGTCTATCTCTTCAACCTTTCTAGGGAGTCCTACGAGTTTAGCCAAAAGGATTTCCTATTCTCTAAGTGTATGAATTCCATTTGTTCTTTGTGTCTTTTCAGAATAAGTTGATGTTCCCCATGTTTGGTTTTGTTCAAAAAGGATTTCTAGATACTTGTAAGCATCATTTGGGCCTTTGTTTTTAAATGTTCCATTACACATCATGTCAATGAATTGTTTGTTCACCGGACCCAACCCTTCATAGAAAATTCTCACTTTTTCAGGAATAGAAAAAACATAGTGTGGAACCATGTTCAGGGTGTCTTTGAACCTCTCCCTTGTTTCATAAAATGACCCTCCCTATTTTTCAAAAAAGTTTTGGATGCTCTTTTTAAGTCCAATTTTTTTGTGGTGGGGAAATTATTTTTTGTAGAATTATCTTTTTAGTTGGTCCCAAGAGTTTATAAATGATGGTCTCAAAATTTTTAGGAAATTTTTAGCTCTATCCTTTAAGGAAAAAAGAAATAGCCACATATTAGCTGATTCTAGTTGATGTGGGAGACACATGGTTTCTACAATGTCATTGAACTACTTAATGTGAATGTAGGGCTTCTTGGACTCCATTTCATGGAATATGGGAATGTGGTTTAGGACATGGGGTTTAAAGATGTAGTTGGTTCCCTCTCGGGTTTATGAGTTGGTTTCTTTGAAGAACTTACATTGAAATAAGATCAGTTTTTAAATCAAGTGTGTTAGTAAGATTAGGATCTAATGGAATGATTTCCCTTGATGTACTTGACTCCCAAACCCCAGGACTATCCACCCTAACTAGACGGTTTGATTGATCGAGGGTGTAGGCGGACATGCGCCAAAAGAAAAAAATGAGAAAGGGACAAGATAAGAGAATTTGGATAAGAAAAGAAGAAATGGGGGAGAATATAATGGGTGTTTAGATGACTTAATTGGGTACCCATCAACGGTGCCAAAATTTTATTCACGTTCAAATTCACCGAAGGGATGAAGGTAGAAGGGTCCTTGTAGTTTAGCATGGGTTGTCGAATCCTCAGAGACATAAGAAGAATCCTATAGAAATGTACATTCTATGGACTATTTTTGGAAATGAAGTATCCAAAATGGGTTTATTTTATATGGGTTTAAGTGAACTTTTATGACACTGAATTTAATTCCTTTTTAAAGTTTGAGTCGATCTGAGGTTATCACTTGCGGTGGATTGGACGTATTTCCTTTTCAATGATTTCAAATTCTTATATTTGAGACGGGTTCATTTAAGAAGATAAAACATCATCATCACTTAATGGTTTAATGCCTAAAACATTTAATACTAATCACCTATACACTTGAAGGATAAAAGTTTTAAGCACTTCGAGGTAAAGGTTCGTATTAGCACATGAAGTGTGTGGCCTTAAATTCAACAAGGACGATGGAGTTTGAAAATAATAAAATAAAAATCTCAATTAATGAAGTGATTATACATTAATGGGGTGATAAATAACATCCAATCCAGCCCCGTGATAATCCATTGGATCATCCCATAAGTGGGTTATCCCTCCATTGATGCTATGGTTTCAATGGAAGTGGGAAGCAGACTCATGTGGGAGGAATTGAAGAAGTAAAGAAAACAATAAAAAGAAAATGATCACTCCACCGTTGTGTGAATAATTTCACAGGGTTTAGTGTGAATAAATTAACACCTTTATCCAATGGTATCAAAGTGATATGAATAACAACATAATAAGTGGAAAAGAATAGGTTTTTTTAAGAAACTAAAGTTAATTGAACAACTTACATGTGAAGGACAAACTTGAGACAACAGAATTACAGCATAACAATACAATTGAACAAAGCACCAAATATCCTCATATCCTCCACCACCATTGCCTTAAATAGAAATTTTGGAAGCCTTGAGTACATCATCATTCAGTACAAAGCATACCAATTGATTATGGTAGGCCTAGGGCGGTGGAAAGCTTGTGGAACTTGGACTTTTCTACATTTGACCTGAGGTGGAAGCCAACTTTCATCCACCAAACTGACGCGCCTATAAGGACTTCAAGATGGCCGAATCAGAGTGGTCCATATATAACGCAATTGGATCCCCGGATCTCTCCTAACCTCCTGTAAAAGTCGGGCCCATTTGGAGTTTTTTATTAGAAGATATGATTAGATTAGTGGGCTGTTTTTCTGGGCCATAGAATCTGGCCCAGAATTTTATCTCTAACGTGGGCCGCATTAATTACCACAATGGAGGCCGAATTAGACCTGACTCTTGAAGAATTATTTGTTCATATATATTTATTCTAGCCTCCCACAAAATTTGGGATTCATTGGGATTGTACTGTGGGGCCCACATTCTCATCAGTGGGCTGGTGTCCAATCTGACTTCTTCAGAATTGTTTCCTTTCATCACAACACATCCCCATATTCTTCCATGAATTTTCCATTGATCTCTAAATAAAACATGTTCATATTGAAGTTTAGATCAATTTCCCAAAATATAAAATTAAAATATGGATAATTACCTTCCTTAAAATCAGATGAATCATTGGGTGCTTTAAATGATGTTAAAAAATATACCACATAATAATGCATTTTAAGAAGGTATTACAATCATATTGTGAAATGATGTTCAAAGTGTAAAATGCACTAAAATGGTGTTTATGAATCATCAAAAACCTGAATATTATATATATTAGCAATGAATATTAGCCTCATTTAGTGGATAATCAATAGGTTAATTATTTCCATAAAAAACCCAAATCGCTATAAATCCGCAATAAAAACATTGGTAAAAAAACATAGTTACTCTTCAAATGAAATCCCATATTATTCTATTTTCCTTAGGAATATAGTACTCCCAATAGAGTGAAAGTCTTCCAAAATAAAATTTATCACTTAATCACCATATAATTTTCATATACTAAGGATATCCATACAATAACACATAAGATCCCAACTCAACTTATTATTGATCAATAAAATCAGATAACTAAAAAGAATTTGTCACACTAACTAGGGACTTAATGTAGTCCAGTGGTAGGTGATAAATCCCAATCACACTATGGTTGTGTGTTATATTCTAGCAACTTTGTCCGATGCAATGGGTTCTCACACGGTCCATGTGTTGTCCTTTTTGAAAAATAATATAATTTTATAATATTCCCAAAAATGAGATAGATTCCTCAAAATAACTATAAAAATATTTCATCACAAATGTGATCTCATACCTCGCATTTTCATTCCAAAATTTATTAACTTGTAATTTCCTCAAACTCAATGATTATATAAAACCAAATGGTTATTTATAACAATATCCACAAGAGAAATGATAATTCCTGCTCAAATATCATTTTCACATGACAATATGCATCGTTATAAATACAAGAGAAAAGTCTTATAAATTAATCACATTAATAAAGAGAACTAATACTTTTTAAACATTTCACTATCCATTTATTTCAACATAGATTCTTCCTTGACCAAGAGAATATCCTATAGAAAAGGGCATTCACTCGGGTAATGTCCTGGTCTCCAACATTTATGGAAAATGACTGTAAATAGATTCTTTGGACCATTTTTATTTTCCTCCATAGTACTCTTCATTTTTCCTCGGAAATTATTTACTTTATGTCCTTATTTCCCACACATAAAGCATTTATTTGTTCCAGTAAGACACCTTCTTAGGTGTCTCCTTCCACATTCCCATTATGATGGAAAATTAGATTTCTTTTCTCCATGGTATTCACTGTTGGAGCTCTTATCATTCACTACTTTTATCTTCCTTGTTCAGTCCATGAGTTGGTTAATATATATGTTGTTGATCAGGTTTTTGAGAACTGATTCGGCATTAAAATGATATCATTTATGACTATCAACATTCTATTTTGATGCTCATTTCCACCACCACTAAAACCTTGTACATCATGCTCAAAGTTACTATGACACCCTTGGAATCTAGCCATTGACTAAAACCAAAAATGCATTGTGTGAGAAATAATAGTCATAAAATCATTTAGAGAATATCATGACACATTATTCTTAATTTAAGACACTATAGGATTAACCAAGGTCATTTATTATCATCTTATATTAAAATACTTTACATCTGTTTGTAAAAAGAATGTAAATTATCCTAGGCATATCCCCTAGGAGTGTTGTTACCAAGAGTGCAGCAGGGCCCTTTTTCGTGTACCAGGATACCCCGAGTCGAGCCAGAAACTCTTTGTCAGAGTTTTCACTCCTAGTTACATTTGTGCTAGAGCCGCCTCTATCTGTTCGTATCTAGAAAGGGATGTAACGCTTGGAAAATACCCAAAATCTCTACATTATCAGGATTCTTAGAAGTTCTTCTATATTAAACTTCAATGTCTATCTTAGGTTAATGTGCTCTAATCAGAGTTTATCTAAATCAAGTTTCCTAGGATTTTACTAAACCACCTTTGATACCAACTTTAATGCCCCGAACCCAGTTACCCAAGAGCCGATGCATTATTATAAAACATTGTCATGATTACATGGAATCATCTTTCAAAGGACCAATCTGTTTAGTAGTCTTGGAAACAAGATACATACATAAGTTCAATATTACAACTTGAAAAGAAAAACAACACTAATTTATTCCATTGAAATCTTCCATGCTTCCAAGATTATTCCTGAAATTCAATAGTAAATAACTTCTTCATATCCTGGGAAAATGAAACATGAGAAAGGGGTGAGCAAAAATGATCAGTAAGAGTAAGAAATATAGAGGAAGATAACATAAACATTAGGCATTGTGAATAATTTAAAACACATTCCTTTCAAAACAGTAAAAATGAACACTTTATGGATGGAATATGAGGTGAGAAAATAATTCCATAAAAAAACATAGTCATGGATATTATACTTGTCTAATAACCACATGAAATATCAATAGTTAATCTAATAATGATGGAATTCATAATGCCGGACATCATAACCACATAGTCAAGGCCTTGTGCCAAGACTACGAATAATATTTTATCAATGCATTGTACCGAGACAATAGTTTGTCTCATGAGACCAAGTGATGCATCGAGGAGCTATAGAGGGCTCCACCCATCACTTACTAAGTCAAATGCATTCCTCATATGAGAATGATTAAAAATAACATAAACATTCGAATTAAACAAGCATACAAAATGTCAATACATTATCCACAAACCATGAATGGTATAAAAAATAACACGTCCACAATTAAACATAAATCATTAAACACAATATAGAATATTTTATTGTAATAGATTAACCTCAATCGAGAATAATGAATGATATTGACATAGATGAAAATAATCATCAAAACTATTTGAGAGAAATATCCCAGTTTTTCTTGAGAACATTTAAAAGTCACATTATTTGTCATGAAGCCATTTAAAAATAGATTTCTGAATCAAAGTTTCTCTTACCACTTTGAAAATTTTAAAAGGAATTTAAATTTGAAAACATTAATGTCCATATAGATAAATCCTTAAAACTATTTGTTAAAACATGGACTTTAATGAGAATGACTTAGAGGAATAAATTTTTTAAACATTTAAAATGATATTTTAGTTAGAGTTCCTATCCAAATGAGAGATGCTTGAATACAAATAATTGAGGTAATAAAAAAATTATAATATCTTGATAATAAAGAATCTAATTATATAATATGACAAAGGATAGTATATACACTATATAAAAGGGAATTCATTCATAACAACAAAGAAGTCTCAAAGGAATGTGAATTGAGAAGAAATCCCTTATAAAGACAGTATCCTTAGTTAAAGGATAAATTAATTACATAATTATGTGTGAAAAATATAAATACACTCAATATGATTGTATATTCAGTGTAAATCTATTAGAGAACATTCACACATATTCTTGTAAAAACAACACCAATGACTTGGATGTTTAACTCAATGAATGGAAATTGAGTTAAGATCAAGTTTTTATCAATGAGATGAAAAATTATCATAGGAGTGATTATGCGTATCAAAATTATATCCTAAAAAAGGGGAGCGTAAATTACTACATAAATAATTAATATTTATTCCACACGAAATCTTGGATTAAAATAATCCATGAAATATGTGTAAAGCCCACTGAGTGGAAATTGAAATTAAAAATTCCCTTACTGATTTGGTAACTTATGAATTAGACATCCCATGAAATAAGGATCATAAAATTAAGATGTAAATAACCAAAAATTAATGTATATTACACCAAGAATACAATCATGTATAGTGCATATGCCACACAAAAGGAAATAGTGGCCAATATAGCATGAATCTCACGGGAATAAAAAGTCAGATGAAAAAACCCTTACTTCATTGAATGGAGAGTTTTTTGTAAGAATTATGTATAGGATGAAACTGTACATGTCAAGTATTTTTTTTTCTTATTCTATGAATAAATTCATAATTAAACTTTAGGTAAGTGATCTTTAAACAAAAAATGTGACATTCTAATGCTATATGTTTTTTTTGAACTGATGATATTTGAAATCGTCAGAGATTGATGGCTTTGAGGCCCTCAATTTTACACTTGTTTGGGATTGATGACCTGAATCACTCCCTATATATATTTATATTATCCTCTAACTATGTGTCTATAATTTCAACCAATGTTCTCCTAATTGAGATCATAATTTTCTGGTGTGTTTTTCATTAGCCTTTCTCTCTTATTAGGTCTAAATTTTATTAACCCAATTTCCGATGTGGGTGTTCCACAAAAGTATTTTTCTATTTTTATACATTATTTTTTGAAGAAAAATTTAAAATTGTGAGAATGTAATTTATTTAAGGAAGGGAGAATGTAACACCCCATGATTTCATAAAAAGTTATTTTCTATAAATTCAATAGCTTTCGCTACATGCGACACCGAGTTCGAGCGCACCACGACTTAACAAACTAGCTCTTCAAAAGCGGTTATGAAAAGTATTAACTAGATTTTGAATTTTATATACTCCATATAATTTTAACTTATGTATTATTTGATTCTTAGACATATTATATGAAAAAAATTCAATTTTCAGATAAAAAATGTATTTTTCAAAAAAAATCAATTTTATCTACTTTTAATGGAGAACCCCTTTGAAATCTATCATTTGACCATTTTACATATTAATTTTGACAAAATAAATTTTTTCTTTAGAATCGGGATATCATAATTTACGTTGAATGAAATTTTTGTATTTTTCTAATAATATTTATTATTTTACGAATAGTGAGAAATAATGTATTTTAATTCAAAACTGCCATTTAATTTAATTTATTTATATGGTTAGATTATATTTTAAATTGGTTTTGAAGTGTAATTAGATTATATTTTTACCCTTTAATCCAATTTGGGTCATTGGAATTAATTTTACTTTCAAATGATACATAATTAAGTGTCAATATTTTGATAATTATTCTTTCTTAAAAACAAGATATTTGTTTTGACAATGAAAAATTAATTTTAAATTAGTTAATCCCACATTTATGTTTTTAATTTGGTAAAATAGACATAATTTTTGAATTTATAATATTAAATAGAGCATAGGCTTAATTTTTTTTATTTTTTTGAAAAACATCAATTTTATATGAATAGTGAAACCACTAAGTAGTAGTTACAAATTAGACTTTTTCGTTTAAATGAAATTTTACCACTTCAGTGAATTGAATTTTGAAAATCCCAGATACATGTTTGTTATTAGTAAGTAAAATTTGGTTCAATAAGATGAAAATAATTCTGGGTGAATAGTAAATTTGGACTTTTATTTATCGCGGTTAAAGGTAAATAGGGTAATTCATAGTAAAAAGAATATTATAACAATACAAAATTACCATAACACTTTTCATAAACATATTTTATGGGTCATGGAAGACCATGGTCATCCTTGTGTCGATTTTGGGACCCCATGGGGCCCCTGATAAATGATAATGACACTTTATTTTAATTCACAAAAAGTAAATAAAATAATGACTTTAAAAATTATATTTTCGTATATAAATTTTTACACGGGGATATATAAGTCATATTTTAGACTATTAATAATAATTGGAAAGATAAAAATTTTCCTAAATTATGGTAATTTGTTTTATAATTTTTAGACTTCTAATAAATTAAATTTTGTATGACACCATAGTGATATAGTATTTACCTCATTAATAAATGATTTAAATAAATAATATTATTAATATTAAAACAATATCCAATACCTGTCCAATTATTATTGGATGATTTTATTTCAAGCATGAGTCAACTTTTCATAGACTTTAATCAGTTTTGGACCTTTTGAAACCGAATATCACTATATAATAAAATAATATTTTCACACTTTCCAAAAGAACCCCTCCTCCCCCTTATAAAAGGACACCACTTCTAACCCATTCCAAACACCTCTCAAGTCCCTTGGATTATCCAAAACCTACCCAAATAATCTTTCAATATTTCCCTCTCCTTCCTATAAGTCTTACCTTAGCCAGAAGGCATTTCAAGAAGTCCATTTGGTTCAAGCCAAAGGAAGTTACCCAAATTAAAGGCAACAATTTCTCTTAAAGTATTTTGTTTTATTTTGTTTTATTTTACTTCTCCAAACACCTAAAATATTTTTATTCCTTTATTTTATAACAAAAATTTATACTCAATATAATAGAATGTTGTTATTAGAAGGATACAACCTACACATACACACACCTCCATCTAATGAGTGAAGAACATATTGTTTCTGTGGGTGGCAAACTAACGCCTCACGAAACGATGATTGTAAAATTATCTCCTACCACCCCTCATGGTGACCACGAAGATGGAAATTTTTTTATATATGATATAAATATTATGTTTAGTTTTTCTTTATTCTTCTATATTTTCCATTTATTTCATTATTTTATGGTTCTATTATGGGTAAAACGTGATAATTTCATTTGAGGAAGTGCGGACTACCGCCCATCAAAATGAAATGACTAGTTAATACCATATGCGGGATGTATAAAAGATGTATTTAATGATATTATATATTATATTATACTGAAATTATAATATACTTATGTATTATTATATTTTAATTCCATTAAAATACAAAATAGAAATGAAAGTAGCATTCATGCGTACGTACGGCTTACTTTCTCCATGAACAGTACATTTCATTTCTTATCTCCAAATGTTATGTACTGTTATAAATACATATATATACTTGATATATAATATATATATGATATCTGAATCATGTATATCATTCTGGAGATAATTTAATTTTGACCACATGGAAAAATTGTAATTATAACAAGTTCATTTTTTACTCAAGTTCCGAACATCGATAAAATATTTAATATGAACTCAAATAATTGACTAATTGTTTTTTCAAGCTAATAAGTGATATAAAAGGAATAATAAACTTTAAAAATGTTCTTAATCTTGTATAAATGAACTTATGTTTTTTATTTAGAAATAACATTGAACATACAAAACAAGTCGGACTTCAAGTAAGAGGTTTCTTATCTCACTTTTAATTCTGTGAGATTTCCATTGTTCGCCACATATTTATTGGATGTGGTGAATTGTATACTGACATTTGATATATATTATCATGATCATATTTATATTAATGGTATTATGTGATTCATTTTGTGGTTATTATCTTTTTGTTATACGACTCGAATGAATACAATGAAGTAAGGGTTTTTTCATCTCACTTTTTATTCATGTGAGATTCATGATATATTGTCCACTATTTTATTTTGTGAGGCGTATGAACTGTCCATGATAATATTTTTGGTGTAATATAATTTAATTTATGGTTGTTTACATATTTATTGTATGATCCTTATTTCATGGGTTTTATGTTTCTTTAGTTACTAAATCGGTAAGGGAATTTCAAATTTCAATTTCCACTCAGTGGGGTTTCCACATACATCATTGATTATTTTACTCAAAGATTATGTGTGGAATCACTACATAGTATTTATGTAGTAATTTACACTCCCATTTGTGTGGATATACTTTTGATACCCATAATCACTCCATTGAAAATTTCTCATGTCAAAGATATATACTTGATCTTAACTCAATTCCCATTCATTGAGTTAAACATTAAAGTCATTGGTGTTGTTTTTACAAGAATATGTGTGATTTTCCTATGATTGATTTACACTGAATATCCAAAAATATTGAGTGTATTTATATTTGTCACACATAATTATGTCATTGATTTATCCTGTAACTAAGGATACTATCTTTATAAGAGATTTCATCTTAATTTACATTCCTTTGAGACTTCTTTGTTATTATGCACCAATTCACTTTTATATGGTGTATATACTATCATTTGACATAGTATATAATGAAATCCTTTATTCTAATGATATTTTTTTACCACATTTTTTTGTATTCAGGTGTCTCTTATTTCGTTAGGAATTCTAACTAAAATATCATTTTAAATGTTTTAAAAATTTATTCTTCTAAATCTTTCTCATTAATGTCCATTTTTTAAAAATGGTTTTAAGGATTTATTTATATGGAAATTAAATTTTTAAAATTAAAATTACTTTTAAATGTTTCAAACTGGTATAGGAAACTTTGATTCAAAAATTTATTTTTAAACTTCTTTTTGACAAATAGTGTGACTTTTAAATGATTTAAAGAAAAATGGGGATATTTCTCTCGAATAGTTTTGATGATTATTTTCATTTATGTCAATATCCTTCATTATTATCGATTCAGGTTAATCCATTACAATACAATATTCCATATTTTATTGAATTTGTTTTTTTTGGATGTGGATGTGTTATTTTTATACCATTCATGGTTTTTGGATAATGTATTGACATTTTTTGCGATAGTTTAATACGAATGTTTATGTTATGTTTAATCTTTTTCATATGAGGAACGCATTGGAATTAGTATGTGTTGGGTGGATCCTTCTATAGCTCCTCGATGCATCGGTAGGTCTCGTGAGACAAATTAGTGTCTTGGCATAAGGCCTTGACAAAATCTTATTTGTATTCTGGGCATGAGGCCTTGACTATGTGGTTATGTTGTCTTCTACTATGCATTCTATCATTATAAGATTAGCTATTGATATTTCATGTGGTTATTTGACTAGTAGAATACCCATGACTTTGTTTTATTATGTAATTATTTACTCATCTCATATTCCTACCATAAAGTGATCATGTTTCCTATTTTTAAAGTCATGTGTTTTCAATTATTCACCGTTCCTAATGTTTATGTTATCTTCCACTATATTTTTTAATCTTACTATGATTTTGAGCTCACGACTTTATCATGTTTTATATTAACAGTATATGAAGAAATTATTTATGAGTGACTTCTAGGAATAATCTTGGATTCTTGGATGTTTTTAACGGAATAAATTAGTGTTGTTTTTCTTTTTCAAGTTGTAATGTTGAACTTATGTATGTATCCTGCTTCCAAACTTCAAAAATGATCGGTTCTTCGAGACATTATTCCTTGTAATCATTCCAATGTTATGTAATTATGCAGTAGATCCTGGGTAACTGGGGTCAGGGCGTTACATGACACGTCGTGAGTCCCATGTTTCCATTTTTTCTATTGGAGGAAATGAAAGAAATTAAAAACTAACAAAGTTATTTTTATTATTCTTTAAAAAGTCCCAAAACATATCTTTTTCTCCAGACCTGCTACGATCAAAGTGAATCCTTCCTTAAGTGAATCCTAGCGCTGCAGATTAAATAGTGTCCAATTATTTTTAATTTGAGCACCGGTTCAAATTTCAGAAAACACCGCTCACACGTGTACTGAACATACCCTAAAAAAAGTTCAGAAATTTATTCCGAGTAAACTGTGCCTCGGAACAACAATCCGTCAATTTTTGTAGACTCATAATAATTCCATATAATTAAAAACATTACATGGAGAATCCGGGTCTTTTCAAATATCACTCTATACTTTGAAATGATGGAAAATATTTAACATTGTAGTTCAAGATAATTTTTCTATGGTTTAATAATTTTCTTGTGAAAATTTACATACTTGATTCAATCCCATTTCATAAGTTCAATCCCATTATTTGGTTTTTCCATTATCAATTTATACTTCATCTATTACTCTTATAAATAGAGATGATTTTTCATGCCCAAAGTATCAGTGGATCAGATGATCGAATAAAAAATGATAAGTCGGTACTTAATTCTCAAGTTATTTTAAAATAAATTATTGGAACAAACTATCCAATAACACACGAAGTTCAACATAACCTATTGGATGTGTATTTAACCTCAAGGCACCTTTATTATTAGATTAAATTGAAATCCAATTTTTTTGAAATAAGGTCACATAATTACCAAAATAAACATGTCATTAATTACTCAAAAAACTTTATGTATTTCACAATGTCAGACATAAAATATGTGAATACATTGATCACATATTTTTTTTTAAACATGGTAATATTTTCAATTACCATAAAACATTAATGAAAAAAACAATAATTTACAAAATTAACACTTTCCTTAGTCATTAAATAAAAAGATATATTTTGTTTAATATGTTCCATAAAATCTATAAAGTTGAAAACTTCATCAATGATAATATAAATAGCTTTTTCAACAAATCAATAATCATTTCAAAGGTAATCAATACTATCCAATTATGTTTTTATATTTCAGTAATCTCTTTGTACAAACTACACACAATTTTCTCCACATTGGGAACAAGTTAAGTATTTTCTATCATTAATCAAAACATAACCTTGACATTGAATATCTTTTCGTGGATATCAATAACATTAAAAAAATTCATAAAAATACCTAATGAGAAACTAAAATGGAACAATCCATTGACGATTTATTATTATAACAACTGAAATACCAAATATTAAAATATAATTCACTAAATCCAAATACAAAAAAACATAAATCACTACAATTTCATCAAAAAAATGTAACCAATAATTTTCATCTTATTCCTTTATACAAATTTTCTTTTATTGTTCATCTATAATATCATCATTACTAGAAATATAAATATTACTTTTACAACCTTGATGATTTTATTACTGAGATTTCCCTTTTGTACATCCATTTTGATAAACCCCATAAATTCCACAACTAAAAAATTAAACCGTCAATGAAATCATAAGGATACCATTATTCCATTCAATTTCATTAATCAAACATTTAATCTGTCCTCTGAAAATTAATATCTTTTTTTTCCGTATTTTTGACAATGAAAACATATTCATGTTCCCATAATACATTCATTGGGGTTCTTCTTAACATATTCTCAACATATAGAAAAACATAATATTCCTTCCTCCAAGGTCTCCACCACCCGACCATTCAACAAACACTATGCTTATCATCTTTAGTGAGTTCAAGAGTTTGTTAATGTGGAATTTGTGAAAAATATATCCTGATATGTTATTAGTAATAATCACAATATCCCTCACTCTAGTAATCAACCCATTTGGTTCCTCATCAACACATTGTATATCACAATCAATGCAAACCTAGTTCATTCTAATATATTCCATTGACTAAAACCAACATGAATAATGTGTGTAAAAATATTCATAATGGTAAAACACTTCATTAGAAATGAATAAATTAAATGATTTCTAAATTATGAAACGTTATTTTCAATCTATGATAATATGTGCTTAACCTGGGATATTCATGGTCATTATTTGAATATGTCAGGATGGTTCAAAGTGTGTTTTTTAATTTTCAAATCATATCCCTTAAGGGTATAAAACTAGATGTCCAACTATGCATATTTTCACGAACCAAGTGATGATCAATTCCATGTCAATGTTCCGTTTTAAGATTTATTACCCCTAGGAATATCTCTTCCAGATCCCCATCCACTTGTGGTATCCACACTGGGATGAAATATCTTTGAAAATACTGGATCTATAATTAAAAAAATTCTTGGTAATATTAATATATATTGGATCATCTATAGAATTATATTTTGATGTAACCCTGGAAATATCATCAGAAGCATCCCCAAGTATTTCTTTAATGTTTTCATATTCTAGTTTATAATTATCAAATGAGACTTTACTCTATTATCAATTCTAGCAACCCAGGCATTCATATATAATTATAACATATTTTTAGATGATTATTCAATACATTTCATAAACATAGAACTAAGAAATCTAATTGATTAGTGTCTATAGTGTCCTACAGAACATTTTTATTAATTTTTAAATATAAATTCAATATCTCCCTCAATGATATTATTACATCATAATCTTCATTGGAAGACTGTAACTAATTGTTTTTCATAACAACGGGAAGGAAACATATGAATGGTTGAGCTTAGATTCATTGTAAGACTAAAAATATGATATATAAATCTATTATCATATGAATTAATAAAATAAGCATAATAGTACGTTATCATTAAAATAACATATGATGTTCATACCTAAAATTTCATTGATCATAATCATGAGTCATGGAATAAAACATTTTTATTTTAGAAAAGATGGTCCATAATGTCAACAAATCATCACAAATCAATCATTAACTATAAGAGAACATCATAAAATTGTGGAACCATCCTAAATGTATAAAAATCAATTCATATGTCAAGGTTCACTACCATGACAAAAAAATAGTTGATATGGACTTATCACATGCTTCCCACTAGGGATTTGAATTCACCTATTTCTCATTGTCCCTTAGGATCCACCAATTTCCCATAATGGATCAAGCACATTGACTTTTTACACATTAAATTATAATGAGATATAAAGATTTATCCAATTAATTCAAGGTTTATAGAGGTCCCAACCATCTCATAATGAAAACTATACTAATTTGTACCACAATATCATAAAATAACCTTCGTATCACCACATCATTACTCATATAAAGAAAATGGGTTTCTTAAGTATTTCATTAATTCACCCTAACATAACATAGGAAAAATACATGTGTTTCATAAAAAATCCATCATCATAAATTTTAACCATTTATATAAATAATAAGGATGTTTTTATTCAACATTATCCCTAATAATTCATAAGTAACATCAAATTATGTCATCTTAGATTCAAAAATATTTTGGAAGATCAATTTCAACATTTCATGAGGAATATAGTCATTCCACATAGAATAATCTATTTAAAACATAATATATGTTCAATATAAATTTATTTAAAAATAACATTGGATAATTATAAATGAAACATTAAAAATAGTTTAAAATTTTCTTGAGAAAAATATTGTATCCATTTTCAAAATATTTTTTTTAATAAAAAAAATCATAAAAAATATTAGAAAAAGTTCTAATTATAAAAACTTTTTTTCAACTTAAAAATAAATCTTCATAATAATAATTTTGTCATGATAGATAAAAACATCATTCAATTCATACATGTTAAAAAAATACTCTCTTCACTTTCTTGTAAAATACGAACTGGAATTATTTAGAAAATGACATAATGATTAATTTAAAAAAAAATTAAAAATTAATAAATTGGTAAAAGAATTTTTAATATATAATTATATATATATATATATATATGAAAATATTATTAATTTATATTTTCAAAAAATTTACTTTCAACCAATGAGAGAAATAAAGATGATTTTTATTCAAAATTTCATTTAAACACATGATTACATAAAGAGAGGAAGATAATGTGAAAAAATGTATTCTCATGAAATTACTAAATTAATACTAATATAATGTTTTCCTTGAGAAATATATCTTAATATTTCATCTGGGGAAGTATAATAATAAATAATTCTAATAAAAATGAAATTATAACATAATAATATTACCACATTAGTATCATTGAGTCATAAACTCTATGAATGAGTGAAATAAAAATAAAATTACAATATAATTAAAATAAGAATATTAATGAATTTAATTGATAATGGGAGATTATATAAATATCATAGAAAAACACATGAGAATAACTTAACTTATTTCCCAATGTGGGTAATTTGAGACTGTAAATCCACTTACCGCTTTTGTAACTTTTGAACTGTAATCATCATGAAAAAGTGATACTAAAATGGAGATGTAAATCCCAAAAGAAATTATGGATAATAATAATAAAATAAATTCATGGTTATTATTTACACTAAAAAAGTAAGATGTTTTGAACATGGCTTGTCTCTCATAGAAAAATAAAGGTTAGAAAGAAATCATTTACCTTAAGTCTGAAAATAATTCATATAAGTTTAAAAAATATATATAATAAATGTAAGTTAATTATTTATATATTATAGATCTATAATTATATATATAATACTACATATGTTTTATTTATTGCCTTTTATCAATTGTTTTTAACAATTTTTTGATAAAATCATGTTTCAAGTGATTAATACATTGTTTTTTGTATGTTTTGAATTGGTATTTTCCAAACATTTATTTCGTTCAAGGTGTCATTATCTCTATAATTATATCTTTTTTATAAATACTATATATATTCATCATATAAGTATTTATATTAATCTATTAATGATATATATATTAAATGAAAGAAACCATTCATGGAGATGACAATCCGTACGTTCTAATGAATGCTTTTTGAATTTCATTGAATCGTTGAATGAAAGAAAGGTAAATGATATATTACAATTTCAGAATAATTATGATTTAATATATATATGATGAATATTTATTACATTTACCTTTACATAATTACAGATAAACTATTATAGAAAACAAATAAAACAGTTTAGTGAGGCATTAGTCTATTATACACATGAGAAATGGAACTATATCTGCAAGAGAATGGAAAGTAAGAAGTGACATTTGATATGAAAAATACAATAGTTAATAAATATCATTAATATAATTGAAATATTTTAAATCCATAGTTATATATTTCTATGTATGTTGGTGATGAAAAAATAAACAACGTTGGTTCACGAGGCGGTAGTCCGTTGTACACACGATTAGTTGTTTCATATTTCATTTGATGGAAGTGGAGATGGATATAGGTTATTACATTCACATAATAATATCAATTTATATCATATATACTGGTTATAATATATTTTATGTGTTCATTCATGATTTATAGTGGTAAAATAATAATAAAAAAGATGAAACGTAGTGAATATAATTAACTTCACTTAGAAAAACCTCATTTAGATATATTATGAAGGTACTAAGTAAATATATTTTTGGAGGAGGAAAACATATCGAAAATGGATAATGATTTTAGGGAAAAAATTTGGTAGGTTTTTTCTGAAATATCTGGCTTGATAGTTGTTAATATATAATGTCTGGTTGTGGCCTTTTATATATTGGGGGAATCACCCACTATGAAACTACTTGAAAATTTTCCAAAATAATACAAAATAATTATGTAATTCCCAAGAAAAAAGAATAAATATTACCATAGATTCTAAATCTTGGATGATAGTATTTATATATTTAAATACAATTGAAATTTGCAAGTTATTATTGTAATTTTAACCCTTATCATTTTATTTAAACGACCAGTAAACCTCTATTTACCATGACTCTAGTAATTAATTTTTTTTGATTTCACTATTACTTATTGTCCAAAATTATGTTGAACTTATAATGTAAAAAATATAATTACGATTCCAAATATCTAATCCATATTATCTTGTTCAACAATCAGTATTTCAAAATTTTATTCCAAAATTTAACTCACAAACGGGATGACAAAGTGGTGTTTCAAAGAAAAACACTCTATTGTTTGGAAACAATTATATCGAAATTAAATATGAAATTGATTGAAAGGAAATTAATTATATTAATGAATATATAATTTAACTTATTATCATTTTGAATCCATTTTCAAACAACCATAATATTATAAATTATTTTTACAAAAAATGTTGCTTTTCAACAAAACCTTTATTTTATAGTATTCATCCAAAAATTCATATTTTTATAAAAAATCAAGAAAAATCAACCTATGATAATTTTAGATTATTATTTAAATTTTTTATCTTATGATGTAAATTTTAAAAAATTGTCAAAAATCATTTTTTTAAGTTCCCAAATTGTGAAAAAACTATTTTTTAGAAACAAATATAGTCTTTAGCATAAAATTGTATTTATTCTTATATATAATTACAATAACACATAAGATGAATGTTAAATATTTTTTTGAAAATACAAAATATATATTTCACTAAAATAATTCAAAATATGTTTTTTAATTTAATAAGTCTATATGCATTTTTGTGCACAAAAATAGTTTTTTCATTAAAATATTTTTCTGTATTGTTGAAATTTTTTTTACTTCCAATTAATTCGTCAAAAAATTAATATAATATCAAGGTATAATAATTATATTTTCTAAATTTATTTAATAATATTAATAACAAACATTTTAAAAGATAATTGATAACTATCATATTATATAATAATATTTTAATATAATGCCAGGTTTAATTAAAATTGATATTTTCATGTAATGCATGATACATGTGGAATTGAGAGTAACATAAACCCGAATATTTTTTTCTAGTAATTAAATAAAAAAAATTTCCATTTGATAAATAATATATAAATTATTAAATTTGTTTGAAAAAATAACATTTTTCAGAATCTCAGGGTGTTACACTACTTATTGGGAAAAATACAAGTCCTATAATCCAATAAGTCTTTGTTAATGACATGATTTTCCCTGAAAAACAATGGTGATATAACATATATTAGTGTAAAAATATATATGATAAATCTTACAGGCTTCATGGACATTGTCAACATATATACTTTGAAAATATTCTAAAGAGATTTAGTATATAAAATTTGAAGAAGGTGTTATTATCATTTTCATGTGGAATTTACCATTCAATGAAAATATTTCATTAGACACTTTATGTAAAAAAATGATTGAAATGAATCCTTACACATTCAAAATTTGTTATCTCATGAATATTATTCTATATAATGATATTTATTTTACATATTCTATTATCCTTGTAGAAACATATCAATATGAACCAACATGCTATTATTGTATGGAATTAAATATTATCAACAGGTAGCTAAGTAAAACTGCCGATATGTTCATAGTATATTTTGGGGATGAGTAGTTATTGAAAAGGTGATTTATAGATACTTGGTTCCGAAAAGATCATGATGATCTAAAACATTTTTCAAGAAACTTCTTTATTCTCGTTTGAGGTTTCATGATCATTATGAGTTAAAAGAAATCCACAATTAATTATTCTAAAATGGGGAATTAGAACATTTCTATATATATGGAAGATAAATAAGGGATTTGGATTGAGGAAGTACATTAGTATCTTAACATGGTTCCATGTAGTAATTACTTAATTTTAAATATTTTTGATAACATCATAATAGTGGGTTATCCAATGAATCAAAGTTCACATAAGAAGAAAAATAAAATACATTGTAAATGTAATATTAGGATGTATTATTCTAAATGATTTTTCATTAATATGAGATATGATTCCATGGATGAAAACTTGGGGTACTCACTATCTAAAGAATTAACAATGTATAAACTAAATCATAATGTGATATATAGAATATTAAAAGTCATTTGAATTTGGTTATACTTCATGTGAGAGTATTTTGGAGTTTTCAATGTAATAAAATAATATTTAAATTATATTTCATGAATATTAAAGGAGGTGAATATAAATAGAATATCTTATTACATGTGATTAAAATTATATGAGATATTAAAATAGTAATGTTATAGTGTATCCTTCACATTATAAAGGTCTTACCAATTCCCAACTATAATGAGAACCATGATGTTTTATAGCGATATTCTTAATTTATGTTCTATGATCAAATAACATTATTGAAATGACCTATAGAGTCAATCAGTGTTGTTTTATTTAAATTTAATATGATTATCCAATTTATTAGATATTATTGAAGCCTATTTATGTGTGTTGTTGGTTAGGATTTTTCTAGAATATTTTTTTAGACTTCATGCACTTCAATAATTTTTTATATTAGATTTAGATCCACTTATTTCATCATATGTATAAAAGTAGTTGATGAATTATTACATTAATTAGAAATGTCATAGAATAGAATTATATCTCAGATATCTACGAATGAAGAGAGAATGATCTAATCATTAGAGATCATTTTTGATGCTTGTGTTCTCTATTTTGGATGTCTGTATATTAAATAAATTCATTTTTTTTATTTCATATCATAATAAGTACGACAGATCTATTGGAATGTAATTATTAATACTCCTATATATATAAATATCCATACAGTCCTTGTTCTAGAATAATCATGTAGATTATTAATCATTAGACTATATTTATTTTTAGTATGATGGATAATGTATTTGTGATTTGAGATTAGATGAATTTTGTATCAGTTCACCAGAATCCATGTAAAAGATCAAAGTACGAGTCATATATTTTCTTAATGTGGGAGATCATTTTTTATGAAGGATTACCCATGTATTAGTAAATATATGTTTTTAAGAGTTTTATTTGTTTATATTTATATTTTTAGTCCATTATAGGATCTAAAATTAATTATCTAGATGTCATAACTATTTACATTTCCGAAAAAATTATTGGTTTAAGAATTTATTCAATATTTATTTACATTGGAAAATAATTTATTGGGGTTGAAATTTAATTAGGTGGGGTGTTTAAGAAATCATTTATGTTTATCCAGTACATTAAATAGAATATCTTCTAAGGGTTAATAATTCTATTATAGTGTATTTTTAGTGGTGTAATAATTTTAAAGAAAATACATGTGTGTGAAAGTAATAATTTTTATTTGAACAATAGATGTTTTAGAATATTGATTGTCATAGTGAGGTTAACATATGATTATGTGTTGAATATATTAATGTATCAGTATATATATATATATATTGAACCATTTAATTTAAGGATTCAAGTTTGGGAGGAAAACGACAAGGTTTTTGTTTAATGTGCATTATTATTGCAATATTTTCATCCCATTTTTATTTAAAAGAATGATTTAGTAGTCAAAATTATAAAACATCACATTTTTATAATACCCTATATTGGGAATATTGATATATTAATGGAGGAAATATTGAGTATAATGAAGAAATATATTATATAAAATGAGATTTTCATTCTTAGATAAAATAAATTATGATATAGTTCAAACTAAATTATAGTTGTCTTACTATCAATATGGGTACTTTCTCCACCAATATGAGAGATTGGTATTTTAGGAATAGGTTTTTGAAGATATAATGTTCACAACATGTAATTAAACTACTTTCTGGTTTTCCCTATTTTGATATGGTTTTAAATATTGGTCATAGTTCATGGTGTGGATTTGAAGTTTTTTTTGTTATTTATATAATTGGAAATAAAGTTAAATTTTGTCACGAGATATCTCCCTGTTTTTTAAAATTTATTTTTTTGACATAACAGAAATGGTTTTTGTATCACCCCAAATGTTAATATGAACATCCTAAAAAGAAAAAATTAAGAATTCAATAGCTTTCTTTACACACAACCCCAGGTCTATATTGATAGCAATATAGTAAACCAATATAACCTAGATCTTAAATTTATGGTATGAAGAATTATAACTATTTTATTATAGACATGCAAATTTGTTTTTTATAATTAATCATATTTACTAATGGAAAATATTTATGTTCTATAATTTTATATAAAGTAATTTTATGCTATAAAAATATGTTTTCATAAAAATGTATTTTAAATGATTTTTCACTATAAGATAGTAATTTGTATTAAAATTTAAAAAAAATTTATTTGAAGAAACTAATTTCATTTTCTAAATTATCATGTCAACGTTATCTTAATGTGAATTTTATTTTTCTGTAAAAAGAATAATTTTTCACTAAATAATGAAAAATATCCATTTTTTTGAAAATTATCATTTATTTCCATGTATTTGTCCCAATATATTATGAATTTAATATTAAAATAAAACAAATTCATTAAATTTTAAATAATTTTATTATAATAATTATTATACATTATATATTTATAAGTTAATAGTTTCTCATAAAAAACATCTTTCTAAAAAAATTTTACGTGCATAATTTTTATTACCATAATAAATGAAAAAAATCAATATTTATTAATATTTTCAATGAAATATGTAGAATTTAGGTTTAATATAATATTCTAAAATTAATTTTAACATATTTATAATGCATGAAATGGATATAAATTATGTTTTACAGTTAAAAAGTCATTTCTTGAAAACATGTTTTCAATATAGTTTTCACATTTAATCAAAATTAAATTTGAAAACATATAGAATATGAATATTGAAAAATTGATATATAATTTTAAATAGTAATATTAAAACAATATATCAGAGTTAATATATATTTTTTATATTTTAATTAGTAAAAATAAAAATTTTCTACCATAATTATTTCTAAAAAGTGTTTACTGGGGGTTAAACTGTGAGATAATGATAGGATTTACACCAATAAAAGTAAAATTATTATTTTTTGAAGAAATTATAACTTTATAATATTATTCTTTCAATTAACATACCATTTGGTTCCATTTTATAATTAATGTATCTTTTAATCGTTGGAATATTTGATGAAATTCAATCTCGGTCACTCCTATCACTTATAAAAGGGAACCACTCTGCCTCCATTATGTAGAACATTAATGACTTTTAGCATATAAAATATTAACTAAATAAATCATAATATCCTTCCCTTTATCCTAGAGCATCTATTAATCTATTAAGATCAATACTTCATGGCTTATAGTGTATACCAATGTGGGTCTATCAAAGAAATGGTATAAATTTAAAACATGATCTTTCAAATTTATTTCTTCATATTTTACTATAAAAAATTTATATCACTTAAAACATGTCTAATATAGTATAATAAAAAAAAAATTTATAATTTCACAACAATTTTCCACGTCTTTACATTCCAACAGAAGATGAAAGTATCAATAGTGTGTACATGTGGACTACCGCCTCTATATAGCGATACAACTATATTTACACAACCATCTTTCATGGATGGTAATTAGGAATGATTTAACGATAAGATAGATATTTATATTATAATTTTTACTTCTACTTTTTTTAATTAATATTTACCTTTCATTTAATCTATGATTTGAAAAATGGGAATGTCACTAGTGTGTACATATAAGCTTCTGTTTCGTCATAGAGATAAAATTCATTCTTTACCACTACATTTTAAAAATGTTTAAAAATATATATATAATGAATATATGTGACTTTTATTCCATGATTCGAAATCTTGATTTTGATGAACCAAGATCCATGTACAAGGATTATAACCACCAAACAAAAACATAAGTGAATGATCATGTAGTTAACACTAGAAATAATGATGATAATGAATGATAGGTAATGAAGGTGTGATATAATAATATAAGTAAAAAATATATGGTATCATAGGTAATATTATTGTTATATTATTGAAATACAATAAAATTAAATCCATTATAGCATAGGATAGATCTCTTACAAAGAAATAGAGACTTGGGGTAAGGTTATTTTCTGAAATTTCCCATGGTTAAGGTATGTTGTAATGATATGATCAAATTTATTATCTCTAGGGTGCATATAATTCCAATAAATGTATTCTAAAATAATATATTATTATGTATTTGAGATTTATAAATCCATATTATTTTCATGAACCCAAGGAATTTGGATCCACAGGTTACTAAAACCGTCATGGTTTTTTCTTACAATCAAATTTTCCGAGGTTCTTTACGGTTAAATTTTATGAGGATGAAATTGTATGGTCTAACTCTCTAAAATAATATGTATATTCATATTACCAGTTTATTCCTTTATATTTATTGTTTTCAATTCATTTTTCTCTCATTATGTACTCAATAGACCGAAGGAATGTTCTGTTAATGAAAACCTACCTAGTTATTCCCTTTATGAGTGAATCTTTTCTTACATATCCGTAAATTTATTAAAATTGAATTAATGATTTTTTTTACAATCCAAAAAATATTAGTTAATATTTTTTTAAATATTTTAATTTCTTTGTTTATTATATAAATAAACTATCTTGTCCTTTTAAAAATATGGTATTTTCTACTTTTACTGAAATCATTAAAGGATTATTTTGTATTAATTTATACCACATGACAATATTTCTCCTCCAACAAGAATTAAATTTTCATTAAACAATTTTTTATAAATTTCCCATTTTCCTATACAATGAATATGTTTTAATTTATTATTTTTATTAATAAATTCTAAATAAGTGATTTTAAATATAATTCTTATCTTCTTTAAGAAATTTTATAGTAATCTTTTGACTATATTTTTATCTATAATAACATCATTTTATGTATCCTATGATTTATTGGGGATATTATTTAAAGTTATAATATAAATAATTACTCAACATTTATTATGATTATGATTATAAATTTTTATGAAAGCCATATCATTTTCATGGGTTATAATATGATGACATTATGAATGTTTATTAATAGTGTGGAACACAAGTATGAATATCTTTATTTGATGGGTGGGACAAAAATTATATATCTCTCCAAAAAAGTTGGTGTAGAATAATATCTAATGAGATAATAATTATTTTAATGGTTATTGAATATAAAATTTACAAATCCAAAATCCTAGATCTAGTGTTGATGTCAAAAACATTACATTTCTATCTTTGAAATCATTGAAGGTGACCCAGTTTTCACCATCCAAAACATATAATTTTTCTTTTTCCATCATTTGGTTTAGCTACCCCAAGGTAAAACTTACTACCAATTTTAAAATACTTTATAATACTATTCTATTATAAAAAAATTTTATGTTAAGAGAGAAAACTCACCGGATAACACATTTTAATGTCCTAGCCCATATTCCACTAAATGGTGCCTCGAGCTGGTGGGTCGCATGGCCACAAGAAAGCCTCCACACATGCGAGAGGCTATCAACTAGAAATTTGGTCATAGGATGTGTCTATGGGGACACTATTCCCTAATTTAAGAGGGTATCTCAATGTTATTAATAAGAAAATTCCATAGAGGAGTCAAAAAAATAAATGGAAAAATAAAAACATACCAGATATAAATAAATAAACTATAAAAAAAGTAATCTCATGTACAATATGATGTGTCATGTCATGTATCTTCAAAGTAGGAAAACAGTTATACAATAATACATTAAAATATATGTATAAAAATAAAAAAAAAGTACCAAAAGAACTATCGAGGCTAGCATTATAAGACTTTCTTAGTCCTATGTTATCATGCTCTAAAGAACATGAAAATTAATAATCATATAGTGGAAGGCCTCCCCAGTACCTGCCTATATCAATGAATTCTTTACATGTACAAAAGGATGGATCAAATATGGTGTATGATAACACTCAATATTCCACTATAAACATACTCAATGTAATGTGATATAAGTCCAGTGATACTATCCCTCCTACCAAGTATCAGAAAAAAATTCCACATACCATAATAACGGTAGCTATAAATAGAAACATACAAGGTATATTTCTAGTGAATAACTTTAAATAGATACCCATAGTATGGATAACATTAAGCATTTATAAAATCATCAATGTCATATACTTTTAATCCAGGGTAAACTTATACCACGACCAAGAAGTATAGTCCAGTGTACAATATACATCACTACCATGTTGTATAATCATGTGTGATACATAACTATCATAGTGTTTAATGAAGAGATTCATAAAACGAAGGGTCAAATCCAAGGTATAAGATAAAAGAATCTATGTCAAGTATTAGGAGAATCTCGATAGAAACTCAGTAACAAATTGGTTGGATTCCAAGGATCTGGTCTACAAACTATGTGAAACATGAGTCTCTGAAATCTTGATCTAAGGGGTAAGAGTTCCCCTACCATTCTACAGAATCATGATCCATAGAGTAAACAGATCTAAGAAAATCTGTTATTTCAACCAAGATCCATCATAGAAACATCCAAGGAATATTATGGAATTGGGATAAAAGTTATCACAATCGAGGAATCCAATACAATAATCAAAACATCACCCCAATTTAATAATGATTTCATAAACATTCACATTCCTTGAGTTCTTCCAAATCACTTCTATAAAATCCATTTTAAAAAATATATTCATTCAAAATCTATAAGACACATAAAAAAAGAGTCATAACATTATCCTAATCAATTAAATTTCATTCAATTAATTCAATATATTAATCTCCCAAATCAATAGTGAGCTAACAAACACTAGATGAGGTTGCATAACATTGGGGAAAATCAATGGAATACTACATTGGTGGCCTTGGATGAGGCTAAATGACCTCCAACCATAAAATTATACTCAAAGGGAAATGAAACAAGTCCCAATTCATTCAATTTAAACATTAAATTAATTTCCAATGCAATTCTATAAATTTCAGCGTGTTGAACAAATGAAATTAGTAATATAAAACAACAACCGTTAAGGGAATGGTATAGAATAACCAATGTAGATTTTTATTGTATTAATTGTATTGTATGAAGTTCTATGTTTGTTCATATTGAGATTAAAATTAATAAGGTATGAAATGCATAAAAATAGTTCTTATCATCATGAACATAAATAACTCTATTGAGGAGAAGAGAAATAATGAAATGCATAAGAGGAATGATGTAATCACTGTTGTATATCCAATAGGATTGATGGTGGAACAAAAATATTCTAGATCATTGAGATACTAAAAATCCTAGTCTAGGCTTCCATGGGCCATCATACCTGAGAAAATGAAGGTGGTGATGTTCTAATGAAAATAGAGGTCCTTGCCTATTATTTCAAAAAATGAATGCAGGAAACGAAATGATGTGTAAATGATTTTCACATAATATTATGCTCTAGGTCAGTCCCACAAGAAAAACCCATTACACATCATGAAGTGGAAAACCTAGGCCACTTCATGTGATGTAGTGAGTACACATCATGTTTTTGGACTCCAACCATCCTATATCCTCTTATCAATTCATTTCCAAAGACAACCCAACCGGCGCATGAACTGGATTAAGGTTCAATGAAAAAATAGAATGTAAAAAGGGATTTATCTAGTAATAAAATACATCATACAACATATGAAAACATGGGATCTTACAATATGCAAGAAAAAAATACCTCTTCACCTCTATGATAAAACATTCAATGGGTTCCACCATTTCGGTTATGATGTTGGTACTCCAAAAACCCCTTATGTTTTTCAAACATAAAATTTTATTAGAAAACATTACTTAGGGATTCACATCATAACATGTCCTATTGAAATAAGAATTTTGAATATAATAATTTTTTCTCATGTATCTTCTATATATGTAGTGACAGAGACCATGTTCAAGTAACATTGTATGCCTCACTTAAACTAAAATTCGGTTATTCCTTTCATTAAAACCATTTTCTTGTGTTGTGTATGATGTGATGAACTCATGCCAAATTCCTTATTTTTCAAGACAACATTTAAAATATTAATTCTTTAACTAGCCACTATTACCTGTTTTCAACTTCTTCAAAAATTACCTACATTCATTCTTAACACGTCTCTATAAGATCTTAAACATATTTATACCTTTCAATTTATGTTTATGATATTTAATAGATGTAATTTGAGTAAAATTACTGATCAAAGAAATGAAGTTATTATCTCCAAAAAAATAATGTTTTCACATTGGTCTTAAAATATCATAATGAATAAGTTCTATGGGTTTATTTAAATTAATATTAACTTTCTTATACAAAAAATTTGTAATATTCAATTATTGATAAATTGTGTGACACTAATTTCTTATTATGGACATATTATGAATACCACAAAACTATATAACTTCGATAAGTTGTTCATTTTTCATTGAAACATATTTTTAATCCATTTATGGCACAACTATTTTTCTCCCATCATGTGTAGATAACATGAATTATGAACATCTCCAACATGAAATAAACTTCATTTTGTACATTGGAATATATTAATGATTTTCCCTTCTTCAAAACATTCCACTATAAAACCATCTTTTTAAAGAAAAACTATATTACCTTTTTCAAAAAAATTAGAAAACACTCAAAAAATTGAGTTTCAACCCGTCAAAAAAATAAGTATTTCCTCGATTATATCTTTTCATCCCCGATAATAGATGATCCGTCACTATTGATTCTTGGGGATTCATAATTACCAAATGTCAATATTCCTTCTTTAAAGCCTTTCAGGTAATTTAAAAATTTATAAACTCCTATCATTTGATAATAGAACCTACGATCCACAATCATGGGTATTTTTCCTATTGTATATTTGGTAGTGGTTTCAACAATAAGAGTTTTTTATTTCACTTTTTCATTCATCACGTCATACTTTTGATTATTTTTATAAACCATTTATTCTACTTGTAACAACACATGGAACAATTTTACAAGATATATAGGTTTTTCACATCATTCCAAATTAGTGTCCAATGGTTGGAACCAATTTTCAAATTTAATAAACACTGTATTAGAATTATTTTTATAAGGGGATTGAATACCAAATAAAATATTCCTACAAATACTCATATCTAAATTTAATGGTTTATGAAAAATAAAAAAAAATTATGTACGCCCAAATAAACTATAATAATAGGAATGAATATAGAACTAAAATTTATATTTTTCACTTATATACTTTTTGGAATTGTAATCTTGTTTTCCAAAAATATTATTACCTTTTGAATATGAACATTGTTTTCACCAAACATCCTTTTATCACAATGAATATTCTTCTAAAATATTTATTTCCTTCCAACATTATGTAAATCAGAGGTGGTGTAAACATTTTTTCATTGGAAAATTTATTAAGAAAATTTTGAAACTACATATTTTTTTGTTTTGGCCACATACATGATTGTGTGACCCTTACTCTTCCAAGAAAATTTTCATGTTTTATTCCAACAATTGAATGTAAAATTTTTAGATACACCATATGTTCTACCTTTCCAAAAAATCACAAACATTAGAGAGAGAGTTATCGCAACTTCTAATTCCCGGATCAATTTTAGAAACTCTTATTGCACACGTTATTACTCTTCCTCCTGTGCATCCAAATTTAATTCAGGATTTTCATTCGAATTCTTCAATTTTTCAAGACACTTCTTCAAAAAATCAATGTTTCATTGTAAAATATATTTCTCATCAGGAATAAATTCTTCATTTATTTTTTTAAGAGTTTGCTTTTACAACTAATTGATATCTATTTCTGGTTTTAAAATATTTTTCATACATTATTTCAATTTTCACTTCAGGTGGAACTCTATCTTAGTTTCTTATTCATTAGAACTAATACATCCTATATTTTCATACTGAACTATTTTTATGAATTTATTTTCTAAAAAAAATCATCAATCATCACATCCTCAATATTACTATTTTTTTATCCAACTTATTTTTACAAAAAGATTATCCTTTTGATTTAAATAATTTTTTATCTTTTATATTGTAAAATGATTTTGAGTTTTCACCATGTTTATTCTATGATCTTATTTGAATATTATCTTCTTAATCACTATCTTCAAAACTGATTATTGTTGGAAATATTTTAGAAAATGAACCAATGGATCCACTTTTAAAACTTTTAATGGGTAGATTCCCTTTAATCATTTCAATACCTTTTTTTAATTTTTTTTGAAATAAATGAATAAAATTCATCAATTTTTTTGTAACCCCATTTTGGATTTATATTTATCAACATATTTTTAATCAAGAATATTCTTATACTTCCCAACCTTGGTAGCCTTAAAGGACTTTTATCGATCAATTATTTCATGTTTCATAAAATCTTTCATTCCCATTTCATAAGTGATGAGAGTACTATGAATTTCATCTATATATAGTGTTTGAGAATGTATATCTTCCAAATATGAATATTTTTCACAAAAAATAATATTATGTATTATCTAGAAGTTTTTAATGGAAATTAAATCTTTCTTCTTCTCACTAAGTCATAATAAAGTTAAAAATATCATTCACTCTTGTAAGGAATTCAACAAATTATTTATATTCACCCATTTTAAGAACATCATAATTTTGCCTCTATATTTATAACAATGTATTCTTCAACTTTGTTTCCTTCATAAATGTTTTTCAACATTTATAAGAAAATATTGGTAGAAAAAACTCCCTTAAAGTAAGGAATTAACTTCTAGAAAGTGTTGAGAATAAATCATTCAATTCTCTTCCATAATTCTCTAGATTATTTTTATCCACATATATAAGAAGATCATTTTCAAAATGTGGAGGAAATTCAACTATAATTGGTTATAAAGCATTATACATAAGATATATAAGATATAGAAACATTCTATCATTCTACAAATGATGGTTATTTCCATCAAAGATCGGTAACTCATGGCTTTTCATAAAATTCTAATTCACCATAACAAGACCACTTAAAAAACATCAACAAGGTGTAAATAAAGAGAAACATCACTCTAATAAAAATTGAAAATGCCCAACCAGGATCAATGTAACACTGACAGGGGTAGGGGTGAATTGTTGATAATATTTTAATTAATGTTAACATCCCATGTAATAACCTTTGTTTTATGTTAATGATTTTTCATTTTTCTAAAAAACATCAACACATCCACAGGAAAAAAAGTATTTACAAGGTTCATTACTCAATAAGAGTAAATAATCCTTGAAGTGGTTTGAAAATAATCCAATACCACACAATCTACTAGATGAAATCCTTTTGTTTTGATTAAAAAATTAGAAAATACACTTATACTTGTATAGAAATGTGATCAAAAAAACAATGATTGTTCTTATTTTAGCACAAATGATGTAAATCAAGTTAGTATAATATATTTAGAGGCCTTCACCACTTGGTTCCAATAATTTTATTATGTTTCTTCAAGAAATTACATTTTATAATTTATTGAAACAGGAATATTCACTTTTCAACCTAGTAGAACGAAGAAACTACATGTTTATAATTTATAAAAAAATAGATACTAATTTCCTCAGTCTGAAAAAAATATAGAAAAGAGTCCAGGAAAAATTCTAGAACAGTTTTTTCTTTAAAAAATTGTCAGTCCAATGGGTTGGTTTGATTTAATAACATCTTCATTATTCTTCATTATCCTAGAAAAAAATTCATAAGGAAAATAATTCCTGGAAACATCCATATCCCAGAAACATTCATCTTATTCTCTCTTTCTCTCCCACACATGAATAGTGTTTCCATCATCAGAATGCAAATTCTACATTCTATTAATGTTATTTACATTGGAGGAATGAGAGTAAAACAACTATAACATTCCCTCTCAGAAAAATTTCAATAAAATCATATTTGAATTTCATTATGATTTTATCGTTGATTATTTTATATCTTCTCATATATTCAGGATTATTCTCAAAACATCTCAAATATTCTCAGAATATCATCCTATTTTGAACATATAAAATTTTCATCGGTACAACACACATATCATTCCAATAATTATTTTCCTTACAATGAAACGTATGATCACTCCAATTTTTTGATCCACTTTAAATCATATAATATTCTAAGATTTCTCAATTTGATGCCCTATACCAACAAAATAAAATCATAAAGAAAATTGTTAATGAGTAATTAGAAATTATTTTCATTTATTTATATTCCTCACACCGATGTCACCTCCCAATATCTCTATAAATAATCTAGAATTTCATAGCCCAAACATTTTATTCCACTATTTTACCATTAATAATGTTTCAAACTCTAAATATATCTAATCCCCTCGACAACACTTCAGAAGTAGGATAACACTCCAACCATTATTCATTTGTTAAAAAAATATCAGACCAATGATCCTCCATCTGATTACATATAGTATCTGACACCTTAATAGTGTTCAAATGTGTCTGATGGGTCAGTCTGTAATTCCATCAGAGGAACCAATGACACCTTTGGTCATATGAATATTAAGATACTTAAAAAATCATCGTTTTTAAAATGGTTGACAATATTTTTGAGCTCCATCAGTTTTATTGGTCCCTAAAAATGACTAGTGGGTGCGTCCCAAAAACTTTATTACTATATTCTTCCTCTAATAGAACACTACTTATGATTCCTTAGAGATACCAATAATTCTTCCAATGAATCCGTGCCAGAACTGATCTGGCTGAGTGATGGAACTTCAAGTTGGATGGGATGGTGGATTAGACAATTTGAATATTATAATGGATCAGTTGATCAATACTACTACATGCCTCTAGTAGAAGCATCTTCATGTCTCCCCAAACTATAGAAAAAACATGTTTCTAGTGATCCTCACACCGATGAACTACGATTGAAAAATATGGACATCATAACCTTTATTCTTTCACAAACTTTTTCTTTTATCAAAATTTTTCCTATATCATGTGATATTGAAATTATAGAAAAAATAGTAATCACTATATTTATAGTTGACCATTTTATAAATAGTAAAAACTTATCACTCTGATAAAAAACTTCTTTCCATACATAATGTGAGTCGGGAAACTACTTCACCTAAAAAACGTCTGTATAATAGTAAACCCAAACTGATGGACTTATAATAAAAGAATGTTTCTGATCATCTAAGTATGATACTCTCTTCATCTGATCAATAATACTAATAAATCTACATTAGTTTCCATATTATAAAAATACTTAACATTTAACAGATACTTATTCTATCATAAAAAAACTATCTTCCATCTAGCTTTATACCCACACTTATGATCATCCATAATGTGATATACATAATATTATACCCATAAATCTTCAGATAATAGTAGATTAAAAAAGCATAATATCCGATTTAATTTTAACCATTCCTAACAAGCTCTCCCATATCTGGTGTTTAAATCATAAAAATTACAATTTTCTTTGAAAATGAATATGGTTACCTAATTTTTTCTATCCATAACATAAATTATCAAAATGAAATATTCAATAAATTAAATTCACACTAACATTTTAGGATTAAATTTCTATAGTATTTGGATAATATATTTTATAAATAATACCCATGTTTTTAAATGATCATTTCTCATACATAACCCTACTTTTATTATTTCACATTTTTTCATCCACATTCTCTGTATAAAATAATTCTAAAAATATTTCATTCAATATTATTCATGATAACTTGGTTATAAGGAAACATATATTGGGTGACCTAAAATTATGAGTAATGTTAATGATAAGCATTTAAAATTATAAGTCTTCAATGAGAATATAAATCACACAGTATTCTGGCATAATTATAGTACATTAGAGAATTACAAATTATATCAAATCTCTCAATACCATAATCATCAATAATGAAACATGGAATAAGGATTTCAAATAGTAAATAGTTTTATGAATAAATTATCATGATCCACGTGATCTCAATCTTCATCATTTGAAACATTAATAAATACATTGAAATCATGGATAAAAACTTTTTAGTATCCTACATTAGGATCATCATAATACCCATATAATTAAAAGATTATATAAATTATTGAATATAAAATTATATATAATATAATCATTACCTAGTTTAAGGGAGCACTATCTGTGCCTACCCATCATATATAATATCCAAGAACCCCAACATGAAAAGGTACATAAAGAATACATTTTATCATAAAAATCTGAAAATAAACATTAATATTTTAATAACATGATTTAACCATTTATAATAATTAAGATCTTAGGTAATATATTTGAAACAATATTATCCTGTGGAAATGAAACAGGTTCCATGACTATCTCTTCAAAAAAATCATATTCCATTCATGAATAACGATAGTGTCACTATAAAATATCCCCATCGTAGAAAAAATAAAACAAGGTTGGTTGAAGTTGAATAATGGGTATATAATTAGAAAATAGTTAAATATATTTTGAGGGAAATAACCTTTTTATTTTTAAAACTAGCGTTTTAATAACTAAATAATCAAAACATTTTACAAAATTGCTTTTCATTGGAAAAAAATTTAAACATTTAACGGACGAATTAAAAAAATTTAATAAATTCAATGAGGAAAAAATTATTTCAAATTTTAAAAACACATTTAAAGAATAATATATTTTAAAAATCCCTTTCATTGAAAATATCCTTGAAAACATATAATAAAATCATCATAAATAATTTAAAAAAAATTGTTGCAAATTTCGTTTCCATTATGAATTTTGTTCAATACATAAAAAGTTTTGACAGTCCATTTATTTGAGAATAACCATAAAAAAATATTAATAATACATTAAATCAGTTAATGGTCATAATGGTGGGAAATTCCATTCATTTCTTAGATGTTAAAACAAGTACTAATTTGACATTATCTATAAATTTGCGATGAATATTCTTTGAAAAAAACCTGATGATTCCATTCATTTGGTTTTTATGAAAATTCAATAATGGGTAAAAATTAATTTAATATATCATTTTAATAATGAAATAATAAATTTTAATTTTAATTTAGGAAACATAGTTTTAGAAGACAAAGTATTTTCAACCGAATAGATAAGTAAATATGTTTTTCCAAAAAAATTATTTGGATCCCTTGAGTAAATAAAGAGAACAAAATGAAGGGAAAAAATATATAATCATGACATAGTAATATATTAAGAATATTAATTAGTTTCTTGGGATATGGTTCATATAATTTTATCATCAGAAATAAAATCACAAATAGTCTCGATAAACAATTATATTGTAACCTAAAATATTGAAAACATCAGAAACATTGAATTGAATGAACCTTGAAGTAATAACATTAAATTATACTTAAACTTAATTAGAATAAATAAAATCCTTATATTTTAAAAAAATTATTTAAATACAATTTAAAAAAGAAGAGAGGTTCATAACACAACATTTTTCTCAAGTAAGAAAACATGAGGTAAAAATACCTTACCACATTACAATAATTAAATTTTTAAATCCCATGAAATAAAGAATGATGTTCCCACATGAATAATTTAATTTTTATGGGTACGAAATATATTATAATTTCAACTGTCCCAAACTACACATTTTTCGATGGCATAATTGAGTGTTAGTGTGGGGCTGAACTGATGGAGAATGACTAAAAGAGTGGGTATCAGGGAAATGAAACCCTTTATGTTGTAGTTCTCATATATTGATTTGGATATGGGATTCAATTAATACTATTGATATTGGTTTTATGATTCGAGAATAATATTGTAATTAGGGTAATTTTTAAGGTTTCTTGTAAATAGGATAATATTAGATCTATCATGGGATTGTTCTAGGGCTTAGGCTATGAAGCGGTGCATAGAGAACTAATTGATTATGGCCAAACTAACATGATCTATCCAATATGAAACTATTCATCGGTCTAAATATACCTAACATAACAAATTAATTTATCCTATCATTTGTGGAATAAATTGTCATAAGATAGTGGGCATATGCTTCTATACTGTAATTATGATAGATTCTATCAATTATACTACCCATATTCAAGGATGCATAAAATAATTGGATAACCAGTTATTATTTAACCTAATTAATATCCTTTGGTTTGGAAAATTATGGTTTAGATATTCATTATGTTCAAAATAACTATTACTCTCAATCACTATCCTATACAGTTTAGCCACTCTTGACAGTGATAATCTAGATCACACAAAACATTGCACACATACTCATGAGATTAACAAAAAATAGGAAATGAGACACTTTTCAATTCTAGGATTAAGAATAAGATAGATTCAAATAAAAACTTTTGATAAATCAATAAAAAAATTAGTTGTAGAAGTATAAAAACAAGAATTTTTTATGTATCCACTGGTGAATGAAAGAATCAATGGAAAATGAACACTTGAATGGTAAACCGAGAGGGAAAAGATGAAGAGTCATTACTAATTAAACAACCACAATTATATTTAATTTAAAAAGTAAATTGAATGGTTTAATATAGAGTTGGATGGGAATCAAAGGATGAAAAATGAGAAAGAACAATAGAAAATATGGTTTCCCAGGAGTATTTTCATGTCTATCCACGTTTTCTATATAATCAAATAGAATTTTACATGATGTGTAACCTTATCACATTGTGTAATCTCAATCCATGTTTTTTCAAGGTATTTTGTATCTGGTACCTTTCATGGACTGAATCTTTTTTATTTGGACATATGACTCATATCACGATTTGTACTAGGGCCTCCTAAAATGCATCATCTGATGACATGAAAAGTGAACAGGAAGTGGACTTCGAATTTTTAGCCGACTTGTATAAGAGATTCATGTCATTTATTCTTTTCACAACATTTAAATTCTTAACAACATTTGTTATCATCTTAATGCATAATTGGAATGATGAAAACATTTATGCATGTGTTTTATGCTGGGTAAATTCCATTTTGGCCATTCATTCACATCATTTTCTTTGGATTCATGGATAAAACTTCTATGCAATAATTAATAAAAGATAATTCATTATCGAATAAAACACGAAAATTATTTAATAAAATGAATCCAATATGTATATAAAAATTTATTTTTTAAAATTCCACCACACTTGAACAATTGGTTATCCTTAAGAAAAAAGAATTGCAAGAGGGATCCTAATGGGTACAATTTTTAAAACAATAAGCATTCAATATAAACCGGAACATAAAACTAAGTGTATGAATAAAAAAGTCATAACTCCAAAATCAATATTTCAATGAAAAACATTAATGTCACATAGTTCAGTTATTTATCTTAATTTTCTATCACTTTAATTATAATTTTATAACTATTTATTAAACTCTATAAACTTTTTTAAATTTATCTCATAGGGAATTTTCTCTCATCACTCAAGGTAAAAATGTAATAGGAGTAATTCTCATACCCTACATACTTGTTCATAATAATAGAATTTCATTGTTTCTATAATCTCCTCTTCAAAAATACATATACAAAATCAATAATGAGGGCCTGAGAAATTTGGGTTCAAATTACTCTAAGGTTGTTGGTAGGTTAGAAGAAAGTAAAAAATGAAGCTCAATAGGATGGTAAGATCTAATGAATAGTACATGATAAATGCGAACAATGTAATGAAATGACACCTCTATTATCAATTGGTGTCTATGCTCTAGGAATCATAAAGTGGATCCATTAATATATCATGTATATATCAAATATGTAACCTATTCCTTCCTTTTTATTTTATTTTTATTTATTTCTCAAAATTCATGTTCATTCTAGATCTCACATCCATGTCCTATGAACATATAATCCATTAGAGTATTTATCATTGATGAAATGGTGACTTTTGACCATCTTAATACATAGCCAATTTTTTTCTTTCAATATTAGTCAATAGAAAATGGTACCTATAGAACATGACAATATTAATACATGGATCACATAATATAATTTTGGTAAAATGTCTATAACACATCTCCTTAATAAATAAATATTATATCTATCAGTAGAAAATTCCCTCATAGTTGTTTAAAGGATAATAAATTATAATACCTAGAGAATGGTAAGAAGAGATAATTGACATGAAATGACTCCATCCTTAAAATGGTTTTCATGTTTAAAGTCTAAAAAAGGAAAAATGTAAGGTGGGTATTTGAAAAAAGTGGCTCACAAAAGTTTCCCCAAACATATCATATATGAATTTTTTTAGTTAAAACATCAATAAATTCTCCACTAAAGTTCTTGTAGGTTTACAATCCCCATGTGTCTTTTGAGAAATATGTTCAGAACAGAAAATTAAATCATGGTTACATAATCCTATTAAGAATAGGAGAATAAAAATATATATGTATATCATTGAGGGTATAAAATCATGTAATAATTCAATCAAACACCAATATTCCAAAATTTTAATATGAATTAAATTAATAAACTCAGAAATCATACTAAAAATCCACGAATGAATAATAGTTGGATTTGAACAATATCCAACCTAAATTTTCAATTATTTTTATTAGGTGTATTTCTTTTTTAGGATTAATACACAATTTTAGTGATAAATTTATCCTTTAAAAATGAAAAAAAGAAATAATATTTTTGTATAGACAATAAATCTCAAGAAAGAATTCCCCACACTTAGAATGAGACATTTTCATCACTATAATGGGATTAAATGTTTGTTTGATATCGTAGTTATACGATAAAAATGTGAAATGGAAACTGGAAATTGAATTTATTTCACCGTGAACATCATTTATGAGTTTTATTCTATGGGTATAATTTCTATATGAGGATGTCAAATAGTGAGGCCTTCATAATTTTCTAGAAATAAAAAACATGATCTAGGAAAAAAATTAGCCCACAACGTTCAAACATGATGACATTAGTGAAATGGGAATGTTCATTGAGTGAAAAGTAAAAAATAATACATCATATTCATTCATATATGTGGGTATAGTGAAGTTTAAAGTGACCTATGAAGGAAAATCAAACTAATAGAAAACATAAAATCCTAAGTACAAGACTAACAATAATTAAAACAAATAAAATATGGGTTACCTCCCAAAATGCTGTAAAAAGGACATTTTCATCTTGACATAAGGAAAAAAAGGTCAATCATGTGTTTTCTATCTCCTCATAAGTCCACTACTTCCAACAATAACTTATTTCTATGTCATTGACCTCGTTTGGATGCTTTATGGGATTAACAACCTCAGGAAAATACCGAGGAAGAATATGGTGTGGTAAAAATTTATTTTTTTATTCATCATTATAGGGATCCCTTATACACTAATATATTTAGTTAAATATCCTCAAAATAGTGCATTATTGAATCCATATTCTGATTCCGGTGATTTATAGGGGGACATGGTGGTTGAATTGGTGAATCGATGACCATAAAAGTTGAAGAGGTTATAAAATTGGATAATGAAATACAAAATGAAAATAAAAGAATCCAACTAATTGTTAAAAAACATATATAACCCATGAATATATACAATAATGATTCATCAATTTTAAATGGAAATCATGTAGTTAAAATAGTGTCACCTATAAAAAAATCCAAAAAATTGAGGAAGGGTACAATAGAAACTATAACTCAAGGGTAATATTGCTTTCTTCCTCATCCAAGGTACCATCCTTAATAATGGGTATCTCAATTAGGTCGATTAAATAAATTTCCTAAATAGATAAGAAAATAGGATCAACGATTGCCTCAGAAGTTTCCACAATGTTGGTATCTATTATATAGGAAGTTGAAGTCGATGTACCCATCTAGATGATGGTTGTGTGATAGGAATTCAGGTCAATGAATAAAACTATAGTTGGTAGAAGATGGGATGTGACATGTCTTTGTAAAGGATTCTCTTTCCAAAAAATCCTATTGGTTATAATGGTCGATTAGTATAGAGGGAAGATCATTCAGGGTGGTGGCATGTGTAGGAATGGCAGAGGATGAAGGGAATGATGGAGGTGGACAGTCAGTGACTTTCGGGGCTAGGTGTTAGGTAGGGAAGGTAAATGATAGTGGTGAAATTCATGTGATTTCAAGGTGGTGACATAGCTGATTTCGGTTCACCTAAATATACTCGTGTGAGAGCAAGATAACAGCATGGAAGGATGAGGTGGGTGATGGCATAGGTATTGGTGTGGTGGATGGGGAAGGGATACAGGTGGTATCATGGGAAGGCATGGGTGAGATAATAGGTTAGGGAATTTTTTTACTAGAAGGCTGGGATGAGATAGAGGTGGTTGGATTCGGGTATCGGTTGTCAGTATGGTCGTCGAGATGCTATTCATCAACCTCAATACATCCTGGACCCAATCTATGGATGTCCTCATCCTTACCCAGTAGATTCATTTTGTGAAGAAGGAGGAAGTAAAATTATTCCATTGATATAAGATATTTTTTGGTATATGTGATTTAAAAGTCACCGAGATGTCGAAATAAATTAGTGATGAAGGATCCACCCAACATCATGATTCCTGTCCACTATGAATGCCCCATAAAATAAAATATGAATTTAGATTCCATGTGGATATCAGGGCCACTTATGGAAGTGGAACTAATTAGGTTTTCTATCTACCTAATATTCCCTTGAGTCTCTATGAAGGAGTTCCATGCATGATTGAAGGCACAATGATGGTTAGAGATTTCTACACCACTCAATTAGGTGGAATTTGTAATTTGAGCGTCATGGAGGCTTTGAGGATCCCATGCGATCATCCCCTAGGGATGTGTTGTGTAAAAATTTCTCATCTTAATATTAATAGTCAGAAACCATAGGGAGGTGATTGTGTTAGAAAAATAAAGATTGAAACCAATACTAAATTATCAAAATGTGAGAACATGTGGTCTGTAGCCTAGACAAAGTTGGATGCTATTGATAGTCGGCTCAAATGTGGGAAATAAATCATGGAAAAGATTAATGAAGGTCTCCTAGGGAATTATGATGATGGGGGAGAGGTTCATACTTTGAATGAGGTGGTGGATCTCTTAGATGATATGACACCAAGTGAGGAAGGACAAATCAAAAAAAAATTTGGTCTGAATTGGATTTTCCGAGAAATGGACTTTCACAACCTAGTTATTGGGGGTAGAGAGGTGTAAGATGGGCTAGATAAGGGGATGACCAGTTCTCAGTGACACACTATAGGATAAATGTGTCTTCGCAGGGGAGTAATGAGTTATTGAAGAAGTATCGAAGCAGGAACAGGATGAATCTGAAGATAATGGAGCTCTATCATCTCTTAGGCACTTGGACAGAGGTGAATCCTCATGCTCAGTTGTGAGATAATTTATGGGAGTAGAGATAGTGATTATGCAGTCCATTGGGTTGCAATATAGAAAATATTATAGAGTGTAGGTCAGGGGGGTTCTTGAGGATTCATGTAGAAGATAGTTTGGTAATGGTGAGGAAAGGGGGAGGGAGGGGCCAAATGTTATGGGTCATGTTGGATATAGATAAATAGCGGATGAGTGGGAAAATTTTGGGGGAGGGGGCACCATGAACCAGTGGTTCATTAATTATTTAAAATTTATTATATTTCAAATTATGTATAAATTAATTATATGTAGTGTAAAAATGATTTTTTTGGTTTTTTAATTGTGCATGTCATTTAAAGTCTATATGACATGTAATGAGGACTTATTTCCTCATTCCCAACCATGGCCTGATTCTATGCATTTTTCATGCCCAAATATTTCATAAACTACACTCTGTCAAACTATAACCTATTGGTCTAATCCTAAGTTCCTCCAAGTAACCCCTTAGGTTTACATTGAAATCTAGACTTAATATCGCTTATATGAATATTAATGTGATATCAGAGGCCCTTAAAATTGGTTCTTAAAAATATTCCAATCATTAACCATTAACATTGAAGGTTGGTTCTCATCCTTTCAGTTTCATGATGTTCCCACAGGGGAATACATATAAGACAATGAAGGGTTTTTATCATCAAGATTAGCGCTTTCCTGGGAACAACATCAATCGTGAATTGAATTATAAGATCTTCTTCCCTAGTATAAAGAACCATCAGGTTATGTTCTTAACAAGCCGCTTCATGGAATTTTCTTTATTAATATTGGAATTATCATAGGGATCATTTCCAATTTACTATAGTTCATCCATTTTCTTCCTCCTAGATTCCCTAGCTTCTTGAGAATCTCAATTTAATATATTGATTTCTTAGTATGAGAAATTCATTAATTCTGCTGGATGATGGAATTTATTTTCATACATTAAATGGAATGGATTTGTTCCTCTATGTGTTTTATACACTATGAGATATTAATAGAGTGCTTCATCTATATTTAGGAACTATTCATATATAATTCATGGTCTTTTCAGAAATTTATTAATTCCATATTTGACAATTAAACTTTCTCCCTTATCTACATGTGGTAGAGAGTGTCTCTATTGTATCAAAATCAATTCATCTCAATTAAGAACTTGAAATAATTATTCTTAAAGTGGGTGAATCTATAAATTATGAGTTACTATTGTATTATTAACCTTCAGACGATATTATTCTTTAAAAAGTTCATGACTACTTTTTCCATGTCATGAGTGGTAGCTTCTACATCAACCCATTTCATGAAAAAGTTAATGAAAATTGTTGTATAGAAAATTTCATGTAAACTAGAGAATGTACCCATAAAATCTATCCCCCATACATCAAATATTTTTACATCCATTATCTGGTTTTGGGGAATTTGATATCACATCCTGATTGATCCAGTTCGTTTGAACCAATCACATCTCTGGAAAAAAATTCATACATCTTGATGGAGTGTTGGTAAAAAGAGTTCAATATGAAATATTTTGATTTATCATTATTCTCTTACATTATTCAATCGAGTTGGTGACATGTTACACATGTCTATTACACATTGTATCTCATTATATTTGATGAATTTCCACATCGATCCATCATTATAATGAATAAGATGTATCAACTCATGCAAGTAGTTTTCTGAGGATTCACCAAAAAATATCCTATGTTTCTAGTAAGTGAGGTCTGGGTAAAGTAATCCCATTTCATGATTGTTCACAATGTTGAAAAATCATGGGCATGGATTCATGATTATGTTGCGAAGTGTTTCATCGGGGAAGTCTACCTCGATGTCCATATTATCATCATCCTCCACGATAGTTAGTGGTAGTCCTTATAGATTGTCAGAAATTAATTTATCAATCCCCTTTATACCCTTTGTGATGATGTAAAACACTTTTTAGTATTAGGATCCACTATATCAGTCATGGAATGCCATAATTTTTACAAAAAAATATTTAAGGGAAACATGTTCACTGTAAACAATTAATTTGGGCAGAACAAGGTTGGAGAAAAAAATTTCAAAACCATATATGAGTGCTAAGAGTCCCTCTCTATAGTTGTGCATTTTATGTAATCATCAATAAAGGTGTGACTAACATATTAGATGTTCCTGAGGATGTGTCCGACTATCTATACCAAGACATCTCATAAAGTGATATTTCTATCATCATAAATCAATTCGAATTATTTTCCCTAATCTGGTGATATTGTAACAGGTGAAAATACCCAGAAATGTTTTTTAATGATGAATAATTTCCAATAATCATCAATGAATTTAAGGGAAGTATATTTTTTTAACAGTTATTTCAAAGGGTGGCCTAGTTTCTCCAAATATTTTATGAAGTAATGGAAGAATTGTGTATGGCCAAGAAATATCCTTATCGATTTTACAGTTGAGGTCCCATACAAGTTCTTGATCACATTGATCTTCGATGGGTCAACATCCATTCAATTACTATAGATTTTTTTATGAGGACTATCCCTCTTAAGTCTATAATGTGTCATTTTTTTCAATTTAAAACTAGAAAATTTTATTTATAGAATTGTAGGACTAATTCAGGAATTCATATGAATACCTCAAAAGAACATCAGTAAACTGAATATTACTCAATAATTATTTCTAGTAATTACACTTCCATGTTGTGGAATATTTGTGTCATGAACTTTTGGTAGTACTTCGGTTTATTAAACAAACTGAATTACATGTTTATATTGGAAAAGTTTCAAAATGTACATGGGAATTTAGGTTTGGAGTAATCATCTAGGTCGAATGAAATTTACTTTATCCTAAATATACATCTAGTAGACTATATATTCTTGGTCTTTCCCCTATCTCAATAATTTACCCTTTAAAATAAATATAATATGATATTTTTTCAGTCTATATATTTCGTTTTTTATAATCCACACATAATCTCCATCTAGTGATGGTTCGAGTTCATATATGTTCAACATAGACATTCTTTACGACTATTTGAATTCCATTCAATAGAATTACTTAAAATGGACTCACACACTATCTATCATAGATTAAAAAAAGTATTCCAAAATCTAATTTTTTTATTAATTCTATCATAAATACCTCCTTCAGTGGTTGGGTGAGTCTCCTATGTGGCTAGATTTTGAGTTTCAGTCCTTCTTTTAAAATAACAGTGTGACTAAATTATATGGGGATGCTCCCTATAATATAAGGAACTACCAGATTTATTTATTTCATATGTATTTTTAGGACATTGATTAAATTTTCCTCTTATTTAAGCATCAATGCTCAATCTGATGATGATTAGTGGTGAAACATTAATAACTATGAATGTGTACATGATTGTGCTTGTGAGAGGATTTAACTCCACCATTTGTAGATTGATGATTGAGGTTATTCATGGTTGGATAGTGTAATATGTCACATGTTATGTGAAATTTAATTACTAATAGTCTCAATCCTTCTCTTTAGTAGGTAACGAAGAATCACTATTATCTACGATGTTTATTTCATCATTCCACTATTTAGTGAGAAGGATCGGTTGATAGTAAAATAAAGTTTTATTGTTTATAATCCTTCACATAGGAGAACTCGTCTTTTTTTACACCTATTCTGAATATATGAACACCAGGATTCATGTCAATCAATGAATTCCCAGTGGCTAGGAATGGTTGGCCTAGGATAATTTCAACGTGTCCTTATTCATTAATATCCAATATGGGTATGCCTACTACGTAAATGAATTTTTGAGTTAGACTAGGACTTCCTTGAGTATTCCTTAAGGGAACATAACATATCAGTAAGCTAATTGATGTGTTACTCTATTTGGATTTAGTTCGATGAGTCCCATCTTGCGGAATACACTCATATTCATGAGTTCTTTGTTGGATCCTATGTCACAAAAATATCTTCCAAATTTTCAAGATCCTACAGTGCAAGTAATTGAGAAACACCTTTGATCTATTATATTTTGTGAAATATTCTATTGAATATATACTAAGAACTCATCATTTAGGGAGATGAACCCCAAGGTATTCCATATTTCTCTTGTTAGATAGTAGTTCATTAAAAAATTTTACTTATGCTAGAATTTAACATATAGCTTCAGAAAATGGGATATTGATATGTAATTTCATAAACATTTATATAAATTTATTGTGCTTCTCTTAAATTTTTTCTATGAAACATTCTTTCTGGGAAGGGGATATGTGGTTTTTAATATTGTGGTGCAATGTATATGGGTTGTTTATGTTTATCGTGTGTTATAATTTTTTATGGATTATTTGTTTCCAAAATTTTTTCCCCATATGATTTTTCAGACATTCATTATCATCCTCTTTATGTATTGTTGCATGTTTTTGGGGATTTAGGCTTATTTTATTATCCACTACGGGGATTTGGAAAATACAAAAAATTCCACTCAATAGTACCACAACCTTGGATAACTCCTTCAGGTATATGTTAGTATTACCATGCATCATACATGGAAATATATCAAACAAGGTCTTTAAGAATTTACCTATTTGGTGTTAGATTTTTTAGAGGGCCCCCATTTGATTTTTTATATCTATATCTTCTGTGGTCATACTCTTTTAAACTTTTTGAAAAAAAAAGTTAGAGATAAGATTCACTAAATTTTTTTGGAGAGGTGTGGCTGGCTATGGTGTTCTTTGTAGAGGATGTTGAAAATTTTTATGGGATGTTAGAGGAAACGTTTATTGGGGTATTTATTATTGTGGTCAAGGAATAAGATTAATATGTGGGTATCCAGGTGGTAATTGGTTCGTCGGTGGAACCTATAAACAAATATATTTATTTTACCCTTGATTATTATTTTGTGGATGTTGAGCCAACCTCTGTTGATGGTACTGCTGTGGTTGATGGAATTGTTGTTTTTGCTTATTGTAGTTAACGTAATTACAATATTAGAATTTTTGTTGTTCTATTCCTTCCATACAGTTTTTATACATTCATGGGTATTCACACATATCATATAATTTGATCTCCAGTATAGGAAAAGGAAGGGTTGGTGGGGTTGACTATTGTTGAAAGCATCTCGTCTTCTTAAAAAGGGCCTCTACTTATGTAGCTATATAACTGTTTTATTATACATGGTAGATCCTGAACTGTGGTAGTCTGTGATTGACCTGACATATAATGGAATTTTGATAGACCACTTTTAGAAGTTCTTGAACAAATTTTGGTGTATTTATCATTATCCATCCATAAATTATAACATCAACCATTCTATGAGATGTTGGATGGAGATATTGGTATAATTGTTTCAACCGATGACACACATCAAACCCATGATGCTTGAAATTTCGAGTGAGTTTCTTAAGGAAATCATAGGCCCCCATCCCATCATTCCATCTATCTAAGAAAACTCTGGATTTCAATCTTGACTTTCCGTGTTAGTATTGATTGGAATAATTTTCTATTAACTACTTGGAGAATTATTCTTATGTCATGATTTACTAGGGTTCTTGGATTTTCAACTAGTCCTTGGCTCGATCGCACAAGGATAATGAGAATACATGCAATATAATTACATTTGATGACACTCCCTTATAGATAAACATATTAATGACTTCTGGGAAGTTAGGTATATACTCATAAGGATCTTTTCTATATAATCCATTGAACTGGACAATATTATAGATCATGATGATGGGTCAAGGATTGACTTCAAATGTTATCACCTAAACATAGGGGACTTACATGTTGGTTGAGTCACCGTTAATATATGGAAATATGTAATCCTTGATTGTGAACTCCAGCTAAAATAGTTTATCGTCATGCTGTGTAGGGGGGAGATATTTCATGTCTGGTAGGATAGGTCACATAATATTGCGACAAGATGCAATACATGGATGGTGGAACACATAGTGATATCCTTCAATATTAGGAATGGAGGTGACAAATAAATGAGCTTAAAGGCTCAATGAAAGATTTATGGGGCCTTTATTTATACATTATTCCTAAAATTAGGAAGGAAACTGTGGTGTATAGAAGAAAGGGGAAAATATCAAAATATAAATGGGTGATGGGTTAGGTAATCATAGGTTCGTAATGAAGATTCATATGCTCAAGAATAGAATAATACCTAGAAATATGAAAAAAATTGACATTTCGAAACATTTAATTTTATTTTCTTGGGTGCTAATCAGATTATAATTTCAATTATCCAAAAAAATATATGCTACGACAACGTAGTAGTGTAGTATTACACGGTTGAACCAATGGGGAAAGACTAGAAGACTAAAAATCATCGACTTTAAGCCCAATATGTAGAATTAATCACCTGTTTATATGGGTTTGGGATTCAATTTACTCTATTGATATTGGTTTTAAGATTCATGATGAAGATAAGGATCTGAGCCATGTAAAAAAGGAAAATCTAGGTGCTATCTTGGGATAGTCTTAGGGATTATACTGTAAAGTGGTTCTTATAGAACTACATGATTATGTTCAAAAAAAACATGATATATTAATGATTCATTAATCTGTTGGTCAAGATATTTATATAAACCTAGATGCATTATGCCCAGGTTATATGAGAAAAGTGTCACAAGCTCATGGTCATATCCTTTTTTACTGCAATCGGGTAAGGTCTGTTCATTTAAACTTCTCATGAACAAGGTTGTATAAATTAATTCAATAAAATGGTTGTTGTTTAACTTCATTAATATACCCAAGGTTACCAAATTATGGTTTATAGATTAATTATGAGTAGGAAAACTATAAATCTCAACCCTTTACCAAATATTATTAGATTCTCACGACAGTAACAATCAATATCAGAGACACAATTTCATAAAATCTTGGAAGGATTAATAAAACATTTGAAATGAGACAATTTTCAATTGATGGACTATGAATCTTGTAGTTTTAAATTATATAAATTGATAAATCAATAAGAAACTTTCTTGAATGAGTAAACATGTAAGAACATAGTGGGTAGACACTGTCAAATGGAAATGAAAATGGAAAAATAATGTTTGAACGGTAAATAGAGAAAAAAATGAAGAAATATTTCATATTGATCAACTAGAAATGAAATTAAATAAAATAGTGAAAAGGAAATTGTTATTGTAGAGTTGTACAAGAAACAATGGGAGAAAAATGGTTGAGAATTAAAGAAAAGTTAGCTTCCAAAATTTATATGTTCATATTTCTATAGTCTATATATAAATATATTAGATTTTACAAAATGTGTAAACAAATCATGTTGTGTACTATGAATCCAAGGTTTTATCCCCATATTTTTTATCTATCACCTTTCACGGTCTGAAATTTCTAGATTCATTGAATACAAATAATTTCTTGACATGTATTGGGAACTCATGACATACTTTTTCTCTCAACATGAACTTTTTATTTTTCTGGGCAGGTATTGGATATTATTGTTGTGTATTATCTTGACAACATGTCAATTCTTCATGACTTCTAATACACTCTTCATAATGGTTTTGAATAATACATACACAATGTCTGTTTTCTTCAAGATGTGCAAAGTCCAATTTTTTAAATTTTTGAATGCTTTTCCTTTGGAATATTGGAAACATATTCTATGTAGTCACCAACACAAACCCAGCGTAATATAGAAAAAACATGAATAATATTTAATTACATGAATACAATATGTATATACAAATTCTAACTATCCATAACATTAAATGAAGCATAGAATATCATTAAAATAAAGATACTCATGATATAATATTCACAAGGGTTTACATATTAACATCAGAAAAGAATATATTTTCATAATATAAACTATGTCCCAATGAATAAAAAATGTAAAAATATCTTACAACATTGGTTACATTAGAACTGTTAACTCGTTGAAATTTATATCCTAAAATATATGTTCAAATACATATAATTTTCAAAATAATAATAAATAATTCATTCATTTTCATTATATACAAAAAATAGTTAAATTGTTTTTTGAATATGGCATGTATCTCATTGTAGTGAAAAGTGAGACATAAATACATTACATCAAGTCCAAACATTCTATGTGTGTCATTTAAATAATGCATAAAAAGATATAATCTATTATTTTATTTATTCAGAACATTTTACAAGATTAAAAACATATAATTAAATCAATGATTATATTCTTTATGGTTTCATGTTTGAATACTTAATCAATTAAATCAACATCAGGTGTTTTAAGGATAAACTATTCATTATTTGAAAAATGTATTTGTTTGTTGAATGTGGTAATGTATTTCATTATTTAAAAAAAATTAATTAATGATATAATTATCAAATTAATTCATTAATTAAACTTTTAACACCAATCATGAAAATTATTATGAAAAATAAAATATGTTATGATCATGGTGACAGTAGGCTATACGTACGCATGAGTGGCATTTCTATTTTTCAATGATCAATACAGAAAGTTGATATATATTATTTTAACATTATTAAATTATCATAATATCATAAATATAATATTATTTATTTAAATATTCATATATATATATACATATATCTATATTTTTATGTGATGATGAAAAATGAATCACATCACTTTGTAGAGGTAATAGTCTACACATATATGAACGATGTTATCAATTTTCAGTGTAATAATGAAAATGATATATTAACTTCATGAAATGATAAATATGAAATTTATATAACAATTATGTCCTGTATAAAACATATAATAATTATAATTATCCTTACTACCTTCCATGTAAGTCATTAGTGAAGAATGTATCACATGTCTTCATGAGGTGGTATTCCTCCGTACACATGGGATAAGTTATCATATTCTGCACAGAATGTAAATGAAAAATTTATATATGTTGTAATAAAAAAAACAAGTATAATAATGATTAAAATATAAAATATATAATCTAAATCCATTATTACAACAATCCTTGAGAGGTGATAGGGGAAAACAAAAGACATCGGTTTGTGATGCGGTAGTCTGTCACACACATGGATGTCTAGTTCGTATCCCAGTTTATGGAAGAGGATATGGATTTAGTATGTGATATTAATATAATAAAATTTAGGTTTATATTATAAAATATTTTTATCATATGATCATATTTCAAAAATAATTCATGGCCCTAATTGAATAATTAATATAAAAATGTATACTATGTAATTTAATTTCTTATCAAACCATCACTTCATGTTTATACAAAAAGTAATTCTATAATAGATTTTGTACAATAAAAACCTTATAGAAAGAGGATATGGATGTTATAATGTTGTTTTGATAGGAATTTTAAAAACATAAATGGTTTGACGATGTGAACAAGAGAAGAGAGAGGGATACCTTTTATATTTGAGGTGACATGAACACTTGTAATTTTTTAGAAGAAAAAGGTTTGAAAAATATTTTTCACTAGGAAAAAAGATAAAAATGGAAAATTATTGATCCTTAGAAATAAGTTTTTCTTAATAAATCAAAAATGTTTTTATACCTTGTTAGGTGAATATTACCCGTATCAATTTAATTTATGCCTTGGTAATCCTGTTTTCACATTAATCGCAATAATTTCTTTTTACTATTCTCACTCTTGATTACAGTCAAAAAATAATTTTAATTTATTATATGATATAATATTTTATGATTAAAAATATTTAATCCATTTTTCAAAATTCAATTCATAGAATTGAAAAAAAAATTTAATTTAAAATTTATCCCACAAATTGGATTAAAAAGTTGGTTTTCAAGAAGTGTATTTTTCAAAGAAAATATTATTTTATATTAGCACTATGAATAAAAATAAATAAATTATAAATCTAAATTAATAAATATAGATATATAATTTACAAACATCTTTTGAATATTTAATAATTAAGTTTTCTTTTAGGGAATTAAAAAGTATAAATATTATCCACTTTGAAATTGCTAACAAGAATCACATTTAAACCTAAAGAAAATCTTATTCTAAAATCCAGTATGAAGTTAATTAAAAAGTAATTAACTTTATTAAATATATAAAATATAATATTATTTATGTTAAATCATATATCAAACATATTAGTACTTTTAAATATCGCAATTTATTGAAAATAATTGACATTTGAGGAAAATGGTTATTTATCACTATTCAATAGATAATCAATATTTTATTAAAAATGGAAAAAATTTCACCAGAAGTAGAATTTGACATGAAAATTTCAAAACTGAATTTCACCCTACTAAAAAAAATTTAAAATTTTTTAAAAAATAATTTTAATATACATTCATTGAAATAAATAAATTTTTTTTTGTAGAAATCTTATTTTTGAAGAATAAAATTATATTAATAAATATTTTGTTCAATATTAATAAAAATTTATAAATTATATATAATTATTTTGAAATATATATATATATATCCTTAGGTATTTAATACTATCCATTCTGACCAACATAATGGAATGGTTTTAATGGTTATATATATGATGGATCGTTTAAGCTAGTTGTTGTGTGTCGAATACTCTATCAATTATAGTTTTTTTCTAAAATATATGTGTGTTATAGCTCACCATTCATATAAATGAAAATTTTCAAATAATATATTCTATGAGTGATCCTTTACTAAGGAAATTATATAATGGTGTGTGAACCCAATACACTTTGATTGTCATGAAAGGGATCAAGTACTGAGGAAATTATTTTCTATGCTTATATTAATGCCAAAAAGATATATCTTATTATAATAATATTTTTCATATATCATGATTATTTAATGATTATTATACACTACTATATCTTAATTTATCTTATTAATTAAATAATCTTTAATGTCCCAATACTATTATATATGAATTGATGGTTATGATTTTTTAATGATAAGTCTATGTTCTCATACACTTATTCTAATCTTATTCCCACTAATAATCATTTATTAATATATCTTATGATTACCCACAATAATAATTTCACAGAACTCTTTATTATGTTTCCCTTCCCCAGGATATAGTGGATGGTTTTATATATGTTATATATAATAATTGTGATACACGTAAAGTACTAAATACGCAATCATGTATACCAATTTTGTATTATTTGTTTAAGAATCTATATTTCCAAAGACGCCAAACCCCTAGCGTCTGTAGAAAGTTATATTATTGAATTTTATTTAATATTCATATAAAATGATTTCTTATTTTTTTATGATAATAAGTGGTATCTATATTTGGTTTCAGAGGAATGGTTTAGTAAAATTTGAAAAATAAGAAAAGGAAACAATAATGAGATCCCTTAGCATAATACGAAGTATTCTTGAAAATTATATGATTTTTTAAATAAAGATGTATTATTTTCCTAAGATATATATATTTATCTAGATAAATAAATTATGTCATTATAAAAAATATTCAATTAGTTTTAATAATGTATAAAATTTTTCATCAAGTATTTATCAAATATTATTTTGGTCCATTATCGATGAGACCTTACTATGGACCAAGATTGAAATGCTTAGGGGATATCTTTACAGTAATACATATTTTATATAATATATGTTATGAATTATTTTAATAGACTATTATAGTGGATTAACTAGTTTAATCCTAAAATTATTGACATAGAGAAGAACGTGTCATGATTTAGACATATCAAATTTTAATTTTAGGGAAATTTGATTTCTAACTATGATCATTTTTTCTCCCAATATGATTTATAGTTTTAGTAAATGGTTGGATCCTGATGTAACGATGTTAATACTAAATGTAAAGGAAATTTATGTTATTTTCATCCAAAAAATTGATTTAGATTGGATATGGATGTAGAAACCTTGTGATTATGCATAATTAGATATTATGATATATGGTTAACAACATAAACACATGTGAGTTTCTTAACATTTAAAATAAGAGGAAAATGGTATTTTTGTATAATGAGGTGTAAATTCTCATGGAGGATAATTTTTTTACTTTATGTATTATCGAGAATGTGGGAAGAATAACCTTTGATAATGTCACAAATGAAGGGGAAGTTGTTTTATATTATGAAATGATAGTTCTGAAGAAAAAAATTTCCATGAAATTATTTATTTCATATTTTTTTAAGTTGGGAATTATTTGAGCCAATTCCCAATTATAATTGATAAATCATAGATCAAGGATGGTTTTATGATGGGTCAATAACTAAAGTGGATCATGATGGTTATGTAAAATCTATCTTCTATTCTATAGATAGTAATTTCAATGTTAATGCTTATAAAATTATTCCCTATAGAATGAATATTATTCCTCCATTTGTGGAATTTTATATTGTTTGTAGAATTGATATATATATATATATATATCAAGTTTTAATGATAGAATAAAAAATTATATTTTATATTCTAAAAAACCAACAATTTTGTATTTATGTGAGGATAAATGTGAATGTCCAATGGAAATTTCATTCATTGCATGGATCTTATTCCTAGCCATCGTGGGTATATATAATTGATGGTTTGGAAGAAACCTAAAATTGAAGATATTTATATTGTATGATAGTTTCTGTTGTGTCTTTAAAAATGAGTTTCTTAGCATTCCTCAATATCATGGAGATTAGTTTTAAAGAGAACACATGCATGGTGCTTCAATTATTTCAATGAATCAATGTAGAATGTCCCAAATTGAGTTATAAGAAATTAAAAATGAAATTTAGGAGAATCTTAATACGGAGTTCATTCAACAATGTTTATGGAAATGGGGTAAACATGTACTATTTTCAAGATAAAATATGGATCAATGCTACTCCACTATTATTATATGGAACTTAACAAGATCAAAATCAGTAATTATTATAATTTTCCCCATATTAATGATTTTTTTATCAATTATGAATATTTTCAAACCATTCCATGATTGATATATGATTAAAATACTATTAGTTGATTTTAAATTGTAAATACATACCTAAGACAATATTCTATTTGAGGTATAGACATAATTAATTAATAGTGATTCCATTTGGTCTTAATAATTCCCATACTATCTTTTTGAATTTAATGAACATAGATTATATATAATACCAAGATCCATTTGTGATTGTCTTTATAGAATGTATTCTTATTTTTTCCATGGAAAAGGAACTGTATGATGAAAAAAATGTAATTGTACTAAAGATCATATGAAAGGATATGTGGCATGAAAAAATTTCCTAGTGTGAATCTTGGTTATATAATGTTTATTTGTTTGGACATATAACTGCATGTGAGGGTATAACAGTTGATCTATAAAAGTTGGAAGATGTTGAACATTGGAACAGACAGACCACTACGTCTAAAATCTATAGTTTTCGATGGTTGGTTGTATATTATTTATAATTTGTGAATAATATTTCATTTATATATAATCCCATTTATATGTTAACTCCGAAAGTAGTTATTAGACTAATAAATGTTATGAAACTTTCATGGAACATAATAGATGATTAGTTAGTGAAAATGTGATGGCACTACCCAATGGTGGAGGTGGGTTTTTGATGTAAATTGATGCATCAAAAAGGGAATGAATTTTTTTATACCTAATGTTGTGATGATAGCTTATGTCTCCCTCTAATTAAAGGTCCATGATAAAAATTATACGAGTTATGATTTGGAGTTTTCTACAATAATCATTTCATTATAGATATTGAGGACTATCATTATTGATAAATGTGGGACATATATACTGATCATAAAAATATTATGTATTTATTCTACCATAAATAGTTGAATATTACCTAATGAAGATTTTTGGAGTTGAAAAAATATTAGGAAACATGAATACAATACTACACTAGGAAGGAGAATAAGCTTTATTTTTCTTTCATTTTAAAGTTTCGTGAAATGTTATCGATGATAAAGAAAACAAAATATACAATATTTGTTTATTTTTAATGGAATGACCATAAAATCATTATGGGAGGGGATAAATATTATCTTTAAACATTTTTTTCAACTATCTATCCATGTAATGATTAAATTGGTATAAGAGGATAAATTATACCTAAATATAATATGGGAAATGTTCTTGAGTTCAATATTGATTATATTGGGGTGATAATTTTTATTATTTGATTTTGTTTCTTTTCAATAATAGTTTTTAATAAATAAATATTTGATGACTATCATATCCCATCACTCTCTATTAATCATATAGGTAAGAAAATATAAAGAGATATGAAATATTATTTCTTATTAGAATCATGAAGAGGGATACTATGGTTTATGTATATTAGGGATAGATATGCCATCATGTTAAAGATGAATGATATATTTATAAGGGGATGATATAACTAGTACCCATATAATAAAATAAATAGGAAAATAACACCATATATTTCATCATTTTAAATCACAAAAAATATATATCCTATAATTCCATTTATGTCATAGTCAATCACATTACAAGTTCAACAGACTTCATTTATATCAGATAAAATTTATCCCATTAGAAATTTGTTGGATATATTTCATGAAATGGGTAATGTTACCAGGAATAAAATATTCTATTGCATCTGAATTGGATATGTGGTTTACCTTGATGTTATATAGAATACCCCAAAAAGATCTAGATACAGTGTTTTGTTAGTATTTCTAATCATCCATAGGAAGATGGTTAGTATGAGTGTACCATTCAAACCCTAAAGTAAATGATGAGAACCTATTATATAGATTTAAATAGAGTTTGGGATCAAAATATTTCACTAGATTACTTATCTTACAATAATATATTACCCTTTAGCATTCATATGGCTCATTATTAATCCCTCAAAGAGATGATGCATTGAACTCCAAATTTTTTGGATTTATTTAGAGAAAGGAAGATATCTCCCTTGAAGAATTACATTAACAAGATTTCACATTTACTAAACATTGAATTAATACCATTGGTGTATATTCATTAAAATAAAGAATAACTATTACAAATTTGTCAACATAGATATGAATTTCTATAGAAGAAGACTACGAATGTGGTTATTATTCTTTGGAGGAAGAAAAGGTTGATGAAGATACATTAGAACACAATTATTTTATGAAGAACATATAACTTAATTTATTTATATTAGAATAAATTAATTTATTGAGAGAAATTATTTTTAATTGGGATATATTTTAAAACTTATTTATTTTACATGTATTTCCTTTTAAATAAAATTTGAATTATTCGATTTCATTATTTTAACCAAACCCCCCATCTATATGAACATCAATATAGTAAATATTTATAACCTACATATTTAATTAAACTAATTTAATAGGAATAAAGAATATATTGAAAAAATTTATAAATCATTTTAGTAATGAAAATTTATTCCTTAGATCATAATAAATTAGTATATAATTTTATGTATCATCATTTTATAGTTATAAATGTTTTTCCATAAAAATGGGTTTTATAGAATTTCATCATAATAAATTGAACTAATTTATAATATTTTTATAATTTTATTTTATTAAACTAATATCATTTTTTATATTACCATTTCCATAATTTTATAGGGGAATTTTTGGATTTTTCTAAAAGGATTTATTATTATATGAAGAGTGAATAACAATGATATTTGTAATAGTGATGATTTTATTATTAATTAAAGTTCATTTTTTATTTGAATGTTGTCATAAATTTAAATAATACTCCTACCATTATAAATATTCTTGTTAATTATATAGGATTCATCATTTTAAATTATTTGTGTATAAGATAATTTTTTTATTAAACAAAAAATTCCATAAAATTGGTATTTATGAACACAATGGGTTTTTTATGTCAATAAAATAATTTTTATACTATTGATAAATGGTTTTAATTAAATTTAAAAAATATATATTTAATATAATATTTTAAAATTATTTTTAGGATTTTTCAAATCCTTGGCATAAATGTAAATTATTTTTTATTCTTAAACATTTATTTTTTGAAAATGATTTTTTGTTGCGGTTCGACCAGATAATTAAAAATAAATTATTCCACTTATTAAAATTGAATAAGTTTAAATGTATTGAATATTATTTATATTCATAATTTATATTAAATAATATGGTGAACACATTTTTTTCTTTATTGAATAGTAAAATAATACAATTTAGTTAAAATGGTTAATGTATATATGATTTTACCAGGGGGTGTTAAACCAGAAGATAATGGTATGATTTAGATAAAAAATATTAAACTATTCTTATAAGAATAAACTTAAACCATATATTAACCTAAATTTTAATTAGTAACCATGTGGATCCACATTCTAATAAATGTGATCTTAAATTCTTGATTTTCAATAATAATTTCATGTTGGTCTCTTCCTTGTGTTGTAAAAGAAAGAATATCATCCTACATTAATCAAAAAAATTTAACAATCTAGATTATAAAATAAAAACATTGAAGCCTTCCTAGAATCGTTTCCATAATCTAGGTTGTTCTGGTCCTCTCTTCAAACTAATCCTTCAAGGCATAAGGTGTATGCCAAAGTGGATCTCTCAAAGAAGATGTATAAATTTGGACCAACCAATTTCAATATTATTTCTTCCATAACATTAGGAAAACATATTTTACACATGACTAAATTATTTATATATTATAATAAATATAATTATATTTTATTATGATTATAGAACACCTATTTACCCCCTCTTAATCAAATGGGAGATGAAATAATCACACATTTAAATGTGTGGAATACAACCTCCGCATAGAAATACATTTCATTTTCCGCTACCATTATTCATGGATTAATATTAATAATTATTGAATATATATATATATATATATTATATTTATTTAAAAAAATTAAATATTTAAAGTTGAATTAATATTTACATTTCATTCATTCCTTCCATCGAAAAATGGAAACATCACTCATGCATACGTATAAGAAAGTGACACCAAGAAGTGATGTCAGTCATTTTTCAAAGAAATATATTCTAATTATTATAAATAGGTATATTATAAATATATATGATATTTAAATCATCATTAATATTCCGGATATGAAGTAACCATGATCAATGGTCAAGGATAATGAGCAACAAACTAAATTATACATGAAAAACAAAGTTGTTACCAGTGAAAATTATGATGATTATGAATTATTATAATTGAAGGACTAAAAAATGTAATGATAAAACCTTGAATGAAATAATATTTATTATTGTGATTCTAGTATAAAAGTATAAAGTATATAATTTGATGATAAATTAGATCAACATTTTTATGAAGCAATATGAACTTCGGATTAGATTTTTCATCCCAATTCCCCTTTATTGAGAATTGTTTTAATGTTATGCAGAAATTTTATATCTATATGGTGTATATTTTCATGAACCCTTACCTATAAAAAGTATCTCTTGTAGTATATAAATGAGATATGGGAGATGGTGACTACCAGAGTCACACCTCTTGTATGAATCGGGTTGGAGAATTCCACCGAGGGTATAATATGAACAATTATGGGAGGCGTTGACCTCTATGTGAACATGTGGAAGAGATATATAAAAATGATACACCAATAAAAAATTTAATAGAAAATATATAAATAAATACCAAGTGAAAACATGAAATGTAATATAGTACAATAATAACTGATAGGAAATATATAAGTTCCAAAATGAAAATGATTACAACAACCATAATGCTGAGACATCTCCATAATAACCCTAAGAATGTAATATCTAGCTAGATCACAAACATTCTCTAGATGAAATGAAATTTTTTTTTATAAATGGTGTTAGTATAATAGTATGCTCAATAGGATCCTCCCTATACCCTATCCTGTAAAATATCAAGATAACATTCTAAATCCAAGTGAACAAAAGTTAAATTGACTCATCCCCTACATAGGTATACAGTGTTCCTTTCCTCACAATGGATAACTCTAACCAAGTAATACATATAATATCTAATAAAAAAATAATGAAGCATCAATGATACCCCACTCATGATTCCACACATGTTGTTTCTCTTCCATAACATCGCACATCATGATCCATTTATCCCAAAAATAAAGCATCCAGAATACACATAGGAAAGGAATCACAACATGCACATCGTGCATCACATCATCACATTATCCCATCCCCATGTCCATATATATTAACCATGTAGTTTACGGGATCCACCAAAACCTATATGACATGTATCATACATTATGTTTTATACATCAAGCCATTATAACCCATACACTAATTAAGTACCTGAATCCATCACAACCCATAGACATCATATGTATAATAATACATTGGATACTATATCTAGTGATACATGTGTGTGAATAACTACAATAAAACACATTAATATATGAAATATATGGTTAAAATATCCACAATTTATACACACATGGGTAACTACCCAAAGATTAATGAGAGACCATAGGGAATATTAATCCATCTATCCTCCACCATGATATTGGAAAAACACCCACACAGAATCCACTAAGTGTCAGTGACCCTAACCAACATGGGAAGAATCATATTAAATAAAAAATATATATTATATAATATATATCACAACCACACTATGTGAATAATACAATCTTAGACATAACTATACCTGAAATCACACGAACAACCAGAAGCCACTACTAAGACTTGATATCCTATAAGAACACATTATTTTTAAATAAATACAATAAATAATTTATTTGATTATGTCATTTATATATTTCAATTAATTATTTATCCATAAATTTACCAATAAAAGTATTCAACATTACATTATATGAATAATTAGATTAAATTCAATTCCCTCTAAGAATAATAATAATTGAGTCCATAGTTTCTCAAGATTAACTTCTTTACATCCTCTTCTTTCTATCAAAACCAAACCCCTGGGTTCATAATAATTTATTCATTATGATCATCATTACATAATTTTTTATCACTCTATTAAAACCATCATAAGATACCATGAAGAGAAAACATGAAACAATGCGCAACTAGTTTCATTGAGTAGTGGGGAAAGGTGTGCTGATAAAACAACCAAACATGGTCATTAAATGTTAAGTATATTAATTTAAAGAAAGCATCCATCACTATAAAATAAATGGTTTGGCCCATCATCCACAAGATCTGTTATCTTTGGTTGAATCCATAACACCCACATGAATATCCCAATGAATCTCCCTATTATAGGCTTCTGCTGCTACTGCGTCATCTTGGTCTACTTACCTACATCACATTAGCCATCTGAGGATCATCCATCCTACAACCAAAACCTCAATTGGGACTCCCCAATAGAAACCACATCAAATTGAAAATCACACATCAGGTGAAAAAAATCATGCAATCAAACTAACACAATTGATAGGGAAATATTCGTCATAAAATAAGGCATCCAACCTTCACATGAAAATTATCTTTCACAGGTCCAAAATAAATGTCTTAGTCTAATAAAGGAAAAATTCAACTCTAGACCTAGAAATTATCATTTTCAAAAAAATGTTTATTACTAAATAATAAATTAATCAATTCATTATTCATAGTTTTCATCTATAGGAAACTTACAGAATCAGTATATAAAAATCTAACAAATGATAAACATTCTATTAATATTTAACATGGTTTGAAAAAAATAGATAAGTACCATTCTCATTAACATTCATTTTCATTTCAACATAATCCACAAGAATTTCCATGGATCACATTATTTATTTATTCCCTTTATCTCATTGAAGATAATATTTAATTAAACATTCAAACTGACATAAATTTATTCATTAATAAAATAAAACAAACTCCACAAATATTTAAATACGTCACTTTATTGACTAGAAAATTAATTATAAATTAATTTTTTTCATTAAGTTAAATTGTATTTTATTTCATAAAAAACATGTTAATTTATTTAAAAACCAATCACATTAAAAAAAATTTCATAGATAACAAACTATCGTTCAAAACAAGAGAAAAACTGCTATCATAGTATAACACAATAACATCGGCATGTGATCACTAACTGAATTTTTATTAACCATGTTCAATCTTCATTGGGTTATTTTAATTTCTATATAATGGATAAACCATTAAAATATTCTATTATATTTCAAAAATATGAGCTGAAATGAATCCCTTAAATGGATGAAAAATCCTTATACAACTCATTGTACAAAAAAATAGAGGGTGTGTGCATGATGGAAGACCTGATGGAGGAAGAATGACTCGATGATAGTAGGATTCATTGTTTCCAAAGGAAGAATTCAATAATTCTTGCTCTTGAGAGAATGTAACCAAAAAGGTATGAATGGAAGAAATTTTTTTTCGATTCAATAGACACAGGCATTCATATTTTTAGAATTCAAAATAATTAATTCCTACTTTTTTAGTTATATCTAAACATCTCCTGGAAGGACTCATTTACAGACTTAACCATGTTGCAAAATTGAGGACATAATTAACCTTTATGAATCTTCCTTTGAATTCTTTTGATTCAATACACCTAATGGTCTTTATGGATATTTTCATTAATCGTGTAGAAATTTACATGTAAGATATTTCACATAGATAGAAAAACCACATGGCTGAAAACTACACATATCCATTTTACCAACATTTCTAACAGCCCCATATAACAATTTCTTGATAGCTGGTCCATGTACCAGATCTAGCCACATATCAAATTCACATAACCTTTTTCTTTTTCCAATCTCCCATCTACCCTATTGATGTAGCTAATCCATCTTGTAGTTGATCATTTTTATATCGGATTGGCTCATGTATCCATCTATCACAAAGTTGGTATATCACATAGTAGATGGGTACATGTAGAAGATTCATGTATCTTATTCAACTAATTAGGTTGAATTTTCGTATATAAATCCCTTGTATGATTTGTTACATCAATTTCACCAATGTGAATCACTTGGAAAATTACATATAATGATTCTCCCATATGGATAAAAGTACTATGTGAAAATTTCTTTCAATAAATGTATTGAAAATTTTTGTGTTTTATGCATCCCTTTATGGTGTAAATCAACAATGATTTTATCTCATACTAGTAAAAAACCACTAAACCTACTCCAGACCACCTATGGTCACTACAGACTTCAGAATCACACAAAGGGTAAGTCAAAATGGCCATCAGACCTTGATTAGATGCCTATCATGACAATCTCATCCTTTATAATAAAAAACGTATCCATGAGGGAAAATTTCTAGGAATCGTCTGAATATACACCCCTTAATTTACCTATAAAGGATCCCTATATCAATGGAGAACAACCTAGTCATAATATAAATAATATGAACCAACACCGTAGTAACAACCTTCTCATAAACACTCTCCCATGGGAGATACCTCTATAGAGAGAGAAAGACACAACAAGAAACAATAAAACCACATATTATAATATTGAAATGGAAACATTCATTAGAGAAAAAAATTTCATGAGAAGAGATAAACATAAAACAATATGGGGCATTGAGTTCACATCTATGAATTATGTTTCCATGTACTCTCCTCTATGCCCCAAGACACCACAAGACAAAGACCAAAAGAATATCATTCCCATTAAATACCATTTATTGGTTCTCTTGGATCTCTATGGGCCACACATCCATGGTCTCATCATCATTATCAAAATTGATGTATACAAAATCTATGACATGAGAGTCATCAGGATGATAATGAAACATCTAGAACATGCGAAGAAAATATTATATTATGATCATATTCTATGGAATTTCTATCTGTTAGGGAACATATAAAACACTGTCCAATAGCTACAAACATTCAAATAACCACGGGTAAAGAATTCTCCCACAACCAAACCTTCTTTTCCCAGCATGAGTAGTCACATTCAAGAACACATGATCTCTTAATTTAAACTTTAGAGTTCCCTTCCTATAATAAGAATATGACTTCTAACGATATTGTAATATGTTCAACTTTTCTCAAATTACCTAATATATCTCTATCATATTCTATATTATTTTCAGTTTGATAATTTCTACATCTATAACCCCATCCCATCATAATAGAGGGAAGAGTGGATAGCCGTACAAATCATCAAACAGAACCATACCAATGGTTGAGTGAGGACTATTATTATTAGAAAACATAACCATGTGATGGTTCCTCATTGAAGAACATATAAAATCCATGACACAAGAGCACAAAATGTCTACAAGAGTATTAATAGTACACTATATCTTACATTCAATATCTAGATAAATGTACAACTATAGAATAATTAAAATCCAAAACAATACTGGTGGCCTCTCCACACCCTAGAGGTAAAATGGGGATCCTGGTCAGAGGTTTTCATCATATATACTCCAAGGAGTCACACCACCTCTGCCTGACATTTTCTAAAAAAACCTCCAATCATCTCGACAGCCTGATCACTAAAAAGTGGGATGATTATTCCAAACTATCCACTATCATAGATATAACATAATATCCTCATATATCTTGAGGAAAACTATTTATTAAGTCCATTTATATTCTCTCCCACATCCACTAAGTAACATATAACTGTTGGAGTTAAAACAATTAACATGGTTCATGTCCTTTACCATTGGAGAAAAAACTAAAAGAAAAAAAAATGCAATTAAACACATCAAATCAAGATACCAAAACTGGCCTCTTAAAGCATAATACATATTTTTCATGTTAGTATTTACCTCCAATGGTAATCCATTAAACTCACATAGTACCATATCAGACATCATTGAAGGAATGAAAATAAATCCCCTAGTCAATACTCGGTGATTTCCATCCTCAGAATTACCATTAGGGGAATCACCAAAATCAACTTAGTTTCTCAAAACCTCCACATTAGAATCCGATAGCTTGGAATCGTCGACCTACTTCACTAATTATAACTGCACCATTATCTGTAAAATAAAACCAATACCTCAAACCTCTCCCATATCTAGATGTATCACTGAGGGTTCTTCAATAACCCAATTGTAATATCTAGATTCATTCATCGCATCACTATGTGGATTCATACATAGAACATTTACTAAAACATTTTTATTTATTAGTGTATAAAAAATATCATCATCAAAATATTTCAATAATTCCCTCCACATATGTTGATAAATGTTTAATTCACACAGAGAGAAGACATACATAAGGCTGTTATGGTCGAAAAAAATCCAAAAATTTATCATTAATGAGGTAATGTCACATAAACATCAAAGACAACACAAATTCCCCCAAATAAGGAGTTTGGGCAGTGTATCCATTCTCTTTTGGATGTAACTGTTGATACCCATAAGAAAAAATGGATCTTTATTGCAATAAAAATCATCCCAATACATGACATTAAGACTCACAAAAAACAATAAACTAGTCTCCTTCTAGTGAAAAGAATGATCTAGAGTGCTTAAAAACATCTCCTTAACGTACAAAAAATATTCGTAAAAATATTTAGGGCATAAGAATTATGCATCTTTTATAGGAAAGGTAGTAAATAGAGTTACAACCCTAGATAAATTGGCTATAAAAATCCTATAATATCCTTTAATACCTTGAAAACTATGATCCAATTCCACTATCTTAGGGGCTTCCCTAGAGGCCCCCACCATAATATTCAAAGGATCCACAAATACTCCTTTATCATAAAAGAAATACTAAAAGAAACACTCTTTAAATGCCTAGAACCCACACATTGACAACTCCAAAATAACTTCACATGATGAAGAATGATTAAGACATCAATGAAATGCTCTATATGTTCAACCTCTAAAATAGTGATCAAAAGGATTTCATCATTGAAAACCACCATAAACATACCAAGGAACACTATTTACTCTACATACCTCGACCTAATGAGCATAAATAAATAATTCAACACACCAAATTGAATTAAAAAAACTTTTAATTCCCAGGAAGACAAGAAAAATCACACTTTGAGATATCCTCATCCTTCGCAAATATCTAATGATACCCTGACCACAAATAGATCTTTCTGAACAAACATGCGCCTCTCAGCTGATTGAATAATAGATTAAACAAATAAAGAGCATAGAAATAGTTTACAGTCACTTGGTTTATGTTTTGAAAATAAATAAAAAGATGCATAAATCCATCAACCTTACTCATGAAAAAAGGACCCCCCCCAAGGTGGAACACCCTACCAAATGAAAACACCCTATAAAATACCATTGATCTATATTAATGAATCTCACAACTAATATGGTGTAATCCTATATAGAGGTATCAAAATAGGATACTTCCTTGGGTGCATCTCGATCTCAGACATGATCTCCCATAAAGGGGTATCAGTAGAACATACTCTGTATAGACATTGGGTTACTCTTATATAACCTTGGGAAACACATACCGGTGAACATCCGATTAACTCAACATCATCTTATCCATCAAATATGTAAAGGATAAAACACTCCATCAACCCATCTGACGATCTCACTCACAAAAAAAACACTAAGGACTCTCTATCATCATTGTCAAAAAAACATTCATCTTGAAGAAATCCATCAATGCTTAAACCAAATACAATTAATTCACACCGATGAAAATTTTATATGGATGTATCTATAAACATTGAATATATTTTCAGAGAGAGGTGTTTTCCCAGCACTAACTCATAGTTCCTTCAAACTTCATACACATCGACTCGACCTCCAACTAGTGTAGTCAATGACATGGGAACTATAAGCCCATCTACCACATGTTCTGAAAAATGGATGATGGTAGGTGATATAAAAGATCATGTCACTCTAAATGAAACAATGCATGGGCACATGTAAAAATAAAAGATACCTCGAACGATTTTTAGATCACCATGTCCTGGAAATTATAAATCATAATTCTGACCAAGACCTACTCCAAGGCCACTCTAACCCTAGTGATTCCCACCTCCAGAAACTCACTCTCTTCTATAAAGATGATTATTTTCTCCAAGATACACACCTCGTACTCCATATCATCTTTACTAATCCCAAAATAGAATACTACACTACTAATACTTTATATGGAATATCTACAACAGATAATTCTGATATAGGACACATGGTGCACACTAAATTATTATAAAGGAGAGGAACTATCACCATCAATGACCTTGTCCTCTACTGAAAAACATGTTTTTGATCCATTGGAATATGTCTAAGAGAATCCACCATTAGTTAAACAGGATTTTTAGGGTGTGGATCTATGCTTGAATAACTAAGAACTAGCATGTCTATGAGAAATTAAATGTAGTGACCCTAAGCTTGACGTACATGGAAATTACATTACTTTTTCGGAATACTTAGTACATAACAGAAACACACACACAAGGACCTTAATAGTTTAGTGTCTTTGGAAACTCGGACTATGATCTTCTAATCATGGTGAAAGATCTTCAACATCTCCCATAAAGATCTTCCCTTTTTTTTCTTACCTAAAACCTTTCTTTATATCCTGGGGAAAAGAAAACATAAAAGGGTGAGCTCAAATTATCAGTAAGTGTAAAAAAAAGAAATATCAATCACATCATATTCATATGAACATAACATTTTGGAAATCTTAACCTGCAAAAGAGATCATAATATCATAACATGGGATAAATCATAGTAGTGAAATGTAATCCCAATAATCATAACTTAAAATATGAAACTTTGTGGCATACACCCATAATCATAGAGAATCATTTCTTCTAATTCCAGACGCATTGCCAAGACTATCTTAGTATACAAAGTCCATTTCTGAACCGAGTTCACTCCTCGTTTCAATCCTATTTCACTGAACCAGTTTAACCTGCCGTTCTAGCCATGTCTATCTCATGAGATATAAAATCATTAACCAATGCATTGGAGGGAGATATAGGTTCCACCCATCTCATAATGATACCATTCATATTTGTTCCACAAAATCATAAATCATACATCATTGCATAACCCATGTAATAAAAATGGGATTCTTAAACAACATGACATCATAAAAAAATTCATATAAGATAAAGGAATTCATAAAAATAATTCCATCACAACATAATCAAATAAATGTAATAATAGGGATAGAAACAGAACCCTATATTATCTTATATGGAAAATAATTTTGATAAAACACTTTAACTCCATTCTTGAGGAAAATATCCTTTATACTTCAAAAAAAAATTTCTTTCTGAACATGTCATACAATTTTAAACTAAAACAAGATGATTAAAAATAAACCTGAAAACTTTTAAAGTAATATTCTTGGAAATAATGTTTTAAAAATCCATTCATTCCATATAAGTTAAAAAACATTCTTCTCGTACTTTTGTCGGAAAAGTCAAAAAGTACCCCGTACGAAAAATGACAAAAGATTCATTTCATATCTATTACAAAAAAACCACTTAAGGGTAAAATTGGATATAAACTATTGTATAAGGATATAAATATTACATATTGAGGAAACATGGATGTGGATGATAAATATTCCCCAAGAAATTATGAAGTATAAAAAATCTCGGATAAAAATTGAGATTGCGAGATGTTCCCTTACCTTAGGTCTGATTTGCTTCGTAAGTGTCCGAACCTCCTGTATAATGATTTAAATAATGTTATTGACTTATTCCATAATCATACTTATTTTTATGATATCATATATGGTCATATTCTTAGCATCTTATTAGTAATATTTCATTACTACTTGTTATTCGGGTGTTTATTACTTTTTGTTCTTATGCACGTTTTGTCGAATAAATTCTTATTTTTCTTTTTTAGGTTATAGATACCTCATTTCCAGAATGGTATTAGTGTAATATATATCATATTAATTCACTCAATTAATTTATATAATCATTATGCAATGAAGATCATGCATAACGAGTCACATCACATCGTGGAGACGGTATTCCATACGTACGCATGAGCGATGATATCGTTCCCATGATCGTGGAATTGTATTAGAGTGTATGTATACTATTTAAGAATAAATATTACATTAAAATAATCATATATAGTTATTATTTACACCATTATACCCATCCGAGTAAGGTGGCGGTGGAAAATAGATTACACCACGGCGTGGAGATGGTATTCTGTATGTATGCACGCGTGGTGATTTCGTTTTCCATAGGATGGATAGATGGTGAAATAGGGTTTATTCATACTTATAATAACATATCAGTTTATGAGTGATACATTCGTTATTACTTCATATTGAAACAACTAAATAAGAAGAAGTGGAAGAAGAAATAAAGATGAATGAATCGGTAACGGGCATTACCTCTTCTTTGAAGCGCCTCTTTGAGACCTCCTCTTAGGGAACTAAAATTGGTCTTTGAAGAATACCAGGACCTCTAGGATGTTTCTAGGGAAGTTGAGAGGATATATTGGCAGGGTTTGGCCGAGCTTGAAGGCTCAAAGTGGTGTGAGGAAGAGAGGTAGGATATCCCCTTTTATAAGGGAGGAGAGGGGCACCTTTGGAATAACAAAAAATATTACCTTATTATAAAGTCAAATTCGGTTTTTAATAGCTCCAAATTAGTATATTTCGAAGCTAAGGTGGGAATGGGTCGAAATCCTCTCATCCAATAGAATTTGGACAAGTTTAATTTACTATTTTAACCATGTCATTTAGATTTAACTTTAAGTTAGATAATTTTACTTTTACCGTGTCTTTTTGTGTTCTTACACTATAAGGTTAATAAACTTACTATAAGAAGCCAAACGAACCCGAAGTTGTTTATTATTAATATATATATCCCTATCTAAGTCATTTGTCTAAACCTTAAATTTTTAGGAATAAAATAACAATTAATAATATAATATTTGTTTTAAAAACTATTTTATGTCAATTTTGACACTATTTAGTAATTGATTTTTGTGAAAAAACATAACAGAATTATTAGTTATAAAAAAGTTTATTAAATCAATAATAAAATGTAATATTAACCTAGAAAATTAGTGGTATTCATAAAAAGTCTCAAATTACATTTATTTGGGTATTTATAACATCAATTATGTCAATATTTCATTAAGAAGATAATTAATGCATCATCATTGTGTCATAAATAAATGAAATTATTTAATGTCTAAAAATTATAAATAAAATACCATTATGTATAAAATCATTTAAATTTATAATTAATATTTATTGTCGAATTTATCTTTTTTATAACACTATATTAAAAATGGTTTAGTTATTACACTTTGATTTTAACTATTTTAACCCTTCTTTAAATAAATTAATAATAAATGTCCTAATCTAATCCAAGTGGGCCTAAATGGTCATATTTTATTTCTAAGGTTGTTTTTGGTCTAATTACACTTATCCAATAGAATTAGGACATGTGTTAGGGTAATAATAATATCATTTTTACCCTTAATTACCCTATTTACTTTTAACCGTGGTTAAAAAAGTAAAAAGTTACTATTCACCCAAAATTATTTTCATCTCATTGAAGCACATTTCACTTACTTACATGAACAGTGTCTCTTGGATTTTTTTAAATTCCACTCACAGAAGCGGTAAAATTATGTTTTATGTAAATTTGCAAATTCTCCTAGGAGGTGGGTAAAAGAAGGTGAAAAGTTCAATGAAATTTTTATATATCTAAAATTATTATAAAATTACTCCAATGAATTACATTGAACTTATATAGGTACTATATATCAATTTTGACATAAAATAAATTTAAATTAAATAAATAATTAATTAAATAAAAAGTCGGTTTTTAAATAGTAACCCAGTGTTTTCACTATTCATCAAAAATTGAATGTTTTCAGAAAAATACCAAAATTTCACCCTAGGCTAATTTCGATATTCTGAATCCAAAAATGAAGTCCATTTCCAAAAAAAATTATAAAATTTCAAAAAGTGGGTATTACTATTCATAACGGCTAGTTTTAATAATATTTTAATAGCATATCGTTGTTTAGAGAAGCTCGGTATTGCATACAACATACGCTATCGTGGAGGGTCGTGATTGCGTGTAGTGAAAGACAAGTCAGGGATGCGTGTTGTGCAAGCTCCTTTTGGTGTAGCGTAAAACACAAGAGGTTAATGAAATTAAAAAGAATACTTTTCGTAAAATCTCGGGGAGTTACATTAAACCACACACCATAGCATTGATTTTAATGGATTCCTTATGACTCCCCTCCTGTGATGACCCGATTCAACATAGAGTCCTCTCTATATCCTCTGATCATTATAAAACCTTGTGATATGTGTTAAAAAATAAGTGTGGTGACCTGTCATTGGATGTCTCAGAAAATAAACTCCATAAAATGCCTCACCCTAGCCTCATAATCTATAAATATGTATGGATGATATTTTAAAGGGGTCCAAAAATAAATCCCCAACTCCCACATGCTATAACTCCCCAATCAAAGGATAATAAGCTCTTGGGGAATGGATGCCTTCCTGGTCAACAGATGGGAATGGTCTCAAAATTGGTCTTCAAACATATCCCATGAGGTTTCTGAACCCTCATGATCCCCAAGGAACAAGTACCACAACTGTCCCCACTTCCTCTGTGAAGAATTTTCAATGCTAATGAAATCAAGTGCTCCTTCTAAGCATAGTTCAAAAAAAATCTATCTCATCATTATACAACTAGTGTTTTTTGGCCTAATTGGAAACTGATCCCACAAACATCTATAGAATCTGGAACAAAATTTGATAGACTGTCATTGTCTATGTATCATCATCGTCAACCTCTACTATGTGGTGATCTGATAAGAGATCCTACTAATCATATTCTGTGTGAACTTCATAATGTCATCGACCTATAGGAATAAATGGAAAATAATAAACCATTAGTCTCCTAAATAAGGATTATTATATACGTGACATGAATTAATTAATTATTTATTATCTTATTATGGATTTAATATATCCCATACTCTACCCATTTCAATCTTAGTTGCAAAGAACAATTAAGAATGATCATCTCCCAAGTATATACCAAGAAACTATAATCACATCATTTAGTAGGATCAATAAGAATAACGGTCCATAAAATAGTTCACATAGAACCCAGAATACTTGGGTATCCACTAGTATCCCATGTATAAATCACATAATAATCATAAGTCACTGATTTTCCCGACAAACCCATGAAACCTCACTCATGTCTAACTCCAATGTCCATCCTACTCGTCAACCTGAACATGTGATATAACTCTTTGATGGCCACCTCCGCCTAAAGGGTAACCCTCAATGGATTACAATGAGATAATAGATATGGTCATTGTCCATGTCATGCATCCAGTAAGTCCATGGATGGTGAGTAGCACTAAGGGTATATTAATTATATATCAAGGAGGAACTTCCCTCTAGAAGATCATGTGGAACATAGAGATAATAAGGATACTCAAACAAAAACGCTACAATATATATATATATATATAATGTGAAAACATGAAGTTTCATATAGTTCTATATGATCTAACATAAAAACTATAAGTACCAAAAATATAAAGATGAAAATAACCATGACTCCCGAATCGCTCTTGAAAATGCACAATTTATTAATATAAATACCAATCTACAACCACCTATAGATGACTGGAAAATTATTTTATATATACATGGGGTGAGAACAAATTTTTACTAAGCCAGGTACTCCCCAACTACTCCGATTAAAAATTTTAAAAATGAATTCTGAGGCATAATGAATAATAGTGAAAATGACTTGTTACATGAATTGGTTTACTATGTCACTAGCTTCACCATGGTTAACTCTCACCAAGTGTCGAATGTAATAGAGCATATAATATAATATTTTAACATCAAGGGTACCTGACTCCCACTTTCCTCAGGCTTTCCACTATAGCCCAATGTTTTATTTCCTGAGAAATCTCTCTCCAAAAAAAGCCATCCCAAAGACTCTAAGGAAATAAATGACAACATGCACCCCATGCATCATATCATCTCATAAACCCATCCACATATCCCTTTATTGTTATCATGTAGTTATATGGGGTGAAAAAAATACCATATAATGTGTATCATACAATCGGTATTACACCTCAATCCATCACATCCCATTCCTTGAGTTTGTAACTCGTGCCATCATATTATATACACACCATACCAAAAAACATCATTTGGATACTAGATTTGGGGATATATGTTTGTGAATAAGAAAAATCTTTCACAATTCTCTACACACATATATGGGGGGAAATACCATTCCTATAAACATGAGTAGCTACCAATAGAAGAGAGAGCATTCCAAAGGGAGTAGTTATCCATCTATCCCCTAATAAAATGTTGGAGAAAAACACTCCTAAAATCCCTTGGGAGTAAGTCTACCAAATTGAAAAGGGCAGTGAAACATATAAAATTAATAATTATACATTATATAATATAGATAAAAACCACACTATGATAATAAACTAGACATAGATTGTATCTAATTTCGCTCAGGTTCCCAATAACCACTTTTAAGATAAGATATATTATAAGTAAAAAATCATTTAAAATAGATTTATAAAATACTTCATTATTTTTTCCATTTCCTTTAATTAATTAATTAATTATACCATATTTAACCATTAAAAGTATTCAAAATTTCATTACATTAATAATTTGAGTAAATTATTTTCTCACTAAGTATAATCCTAATTGGGCCCATGGTTTCTCAAGATTAACATATTATAATTATTTTCATTCCATCATCATGAAACTAGTAGCTTAAAAATTATTTAATCATTATTAGCATCATTCCATAATTTTCAAGTACACTAGGAAAGCCACCATAATATACCATCAAGAGAAACCATGAAACCCTAAAAATATTAATGCCACATGTAGAGGGGAATGGAATGAAGATAAAAAAATTATGCCCAACCATCAAACATAATATATATTCATTTTAATAAAGAATACAGACTTATCAAATTACTGAGTAATACAATTTTTAACCCATTCCATCATCTTCAAGGCCATATCTGACACCAACATTCATATCCTGATGTATCTCACCAAGATAAGAATCAACCAATATCACATCATCCATGTCTCCCCACCCATATCACATCAAGCATCCCAGGCTCAGCCTTACTAGGATCATAACATCATTTGTGCCTCCCCACCCCAAATAACATCTCATAGAGAAGCTCAAATCATGTCTATATCACATGGTTTTAAGAAAAAAGAATAATAAATATGGAAATCTCACTCTTTAAATAACGAAACCATCCTTTACTTGAATATGAGCTCTCATGACTCCGGGAAAAGTAAATCAAAGTAATTAAACAAATAAAAAACTAGTACCCTTGATATTATCCTTACCAAAAAATTAGTTTGCATTTAATATTTAATTAAATGATTCATTATTCAAAGATTCTATCTATGGGTAACCTAAGGAATCAAGAAAAAAAATCAATCAAAAGTTAAACATTCTCTTATCATTAAATGTAGTTTAAGAATTTCTAGAGAAGTACCATTCTCATTAACACACCTTTGAATTTAAAAATTATGCACAATAATTATCTTTATTCACATTCCTTATAAATTGAACTACGAACATAAGATTACACATTCAATTAAACATGAATACTAATATTAATTTTATCATTATCAAATATAAAAAACACTATATTCATTAAACATTCCATCTTATTCTCTATATAATTAATTTCAATTAATTATAGATTTATGTTATTTACCATTTTTGATCTAGAAAAATAGTAAAATCCATTGCAGAAGATAAAATAATAATAACAGTACCCTATATAACACACTATCTAGAAAATCAATTGGAAAAATATTATAAAATTATATAGAAAAAACATTTACATTCAATCAATAAAAATTTATTTATTAATCTGGTTCAATATTCATTATGTTAATTCCATTTCCATACAATGGGATAAGTGGATCATATAGCTGCTACACATTGAAAATTCAAATAGATGTGGTGACTTTTTATGTGAATCCTTATTTGATTCAACTATGTCAATTTCACCTATATGAAGCACATAGATAACCACTTATGTTGAATCACATACGTTAAGGGAATTCCAATGTGAAAATATCTTATATGAAATCTATAGGGAAAAGATATATTTTATGTGTCCCTATATTTTTTGAATCATCCCTTATTCTATTTATTCGACACCAAACACCTTTAGGACAGCTCTAGGCCTCCTCTGAGAACCACAACCATCAAAAAAAGTCAGACTACATGAATCTTGGACTTCACATATATACTACCTAAAAATGAATTATTTTTTATAATTCATGATTAAATGAATGAAATTTACTGATCCATATGATTTTTAAGGATCCAATTACATTAAATTCAGTGACTTCTAAATCTATAAGGTCATTATGTTATATTTTCATTTTTACGATAATTTTTAAGCTTAATTTTTTTCATGATGAAATTATATGATCTCTCTCTAAAAAATCATATGTTTTTTTCCTAATCGTATTATTCCTATAGATTCTATGTTTGTTTTCATTTTATTCCCTTTAATTACTCATGATACCAGAAGAATGTTTTTAAGGAAAATATGCATTTTATCACATCAGTTGGGAATCTATTTTTTCTATAAAATCTATTTCATTAAATTTGTTTCTATAATAATTTTTATATTCTCCAAAAAAATACATAATGATATTTATATTCTTCTTAAATTGCCCTATATTTGTTTAAAATTAATCTTCATATTATTATTGAAATGTGGTACTTTTGAATTTTAACAAAAATGTGAATGATATTTTTTTAACATACATAACATGAACATATATCAACACCACCATAAATACAAAATCATTTAAAAAAATCCACTATAAGTTTCCATTGTTCATTCTAACGAGATTTTTGTCTTTAATTTGATTATAATATTTTTACATTCTAATGAAGGGATTTCAAATAAATGGGGTATTTTACTATAAAATTTAATACTAATTTTATAATGATATTTTTACCTTAAACAATATCATTTGATTACTCATACGTCATACTAGGGATATGATTGAATTTATACATATTTATTCATTCTATGAATGTTTTAGAAATATAATAAGAAATTTTAATGTAACACATATCCATTCAACATGTTATTATTTTAGGATATGATAAATTTTTTATCATCTAATGCCACACATATGTGTTGTTTTAATTTTGTGAATGATGTTCCTAGATTTATATAGCCCTATAACACTTTGGGTAAAGAGAGATATATCATGAGATAATATAGAATTGAATGGGGAGTGACCACAGTTCTGTAAGTGGAATTTTCTAAACTAATAGTCTTACGGGTGAACATTGACTAAAGAAATGATGGAATGAGGAGTCAAAAAACCCACTATAATACTTTTGGCATTGATCCATGAGTAAGGAAATTATTTTCCATGACTATGTCAATGCACCAAAGTTATTCCTTATTCTTATGATATTTTTCATGGATCATGATTGATTACTTATGATTCCACCAACTTATATATTATGTATTTGATTGAGAAATTTTTTTTCAATCTTTCATGATTATGATCTATGAATTGAGAGTATTGGATTTAAAAATTTATCCTCATGTTCACATACCATTGTGTTTATATTATTCTCACTTTTGATATTTTATTTATATCTTTTATAATTACAAATATTTAACATATTATATTACCCTTAATTGTATTTCCCGTTCCTAGGTTATGGTCAAATGTTTCAGGTATTTGATTTCTATGAAGGGATCTTGTTGGGAATAATTAAAAGTGAAATTATGTTGATCAATTACATACTAGTTTTTTACGTATTCAATATTAAAACACAGTGATTATATATAGGAAATACAATTTTATTATTATAAAATGTATTGAATATTCGTAAATAATGATTTAGTATTTATGTGTAAAATATATTCATCCCTATAGATTTCATTTCATGTTCTTTAAATAGGTTTTCGTAAACCCATTAATCATTTAAAGGTGTTTATATAGATTTTTTATAAGTTTGGATTTTTGAATGGATGATTTATGAATATAGTTGTGTGTTTAAAAATTAAGTTATATAGTTTCTATATTATAATTCATTGACCCACAACCTGATGTTTTTTATGGATCCAAAAAATGTTTTTGCTGTATTTTAAATTTTTTATAAATTTAATTATCCCCATTAATGAACATTTGACCAATTTTCATCCACCATAATTCACAATGGAAGGTACCTCTTCCATGGTGAATTTGTTTTCCTTTTTTTTATTCTCAAAGAACCATTATTCGTGAGATTGAATCCTCATAATCTAGTGTTATAATTTCTACTATTTCATCATCCCTTCACATATTCTATCTTTTCATAGACTCACGTATAGTTATCAACATATTGTAATGATTGAGGATTTATTTGAGTTTGGAGGATGATAGGATCATTAGAGTCTTTTTGAGATGATGGGTGTTTTTTAAGGGATTATCAAACTTCGATGAAGTGATAATTCAAATATGAATTTAAGGAAGTTGATTTTCAAATTAACCTTATATACTTTAATTTTGTATTATCATGCAATAGTTTTCATTTTATTGATTGTTTAAAATATTAAATATTTTATTATAAAACAAAACATAGTAATTGAATGAGGATGCTGAATTTTATGTGATTTATTTATTTTGATAAATTAAATTCTTATTTTTTAATTTGTTATTATGGTATATGGTGGAAATTTTAATCATTTTATAATATAATGGGGGTGTGATAATTTAATAATGATAGTTCATTTTTTCAACATAGAACTATTGTAAGGCTGTTATGGATTAGATTTAAGGGATATATTATAATTATATAAATATTAAATAAATTAATAAATGAATTTATTAAAAATAATGAGAATGTGTATGTTGTTTAATGTAATGAATAAAATAATTTTGTATGAAAATTTCTACACTATGAGTCAATGTATATGAAAATTGGTAATTTAGGAAGAAGTAATTGAATTAAAATAGATAATGACTCATAATGGGATTAATAGTGGTTTTTAAAATATTTTATAAATCATTTAAAAAGGGAAGGAGGATATGGATAGTAGTTAAATGAATTTTATAATTCACGTGAGAAATTTTGTGGGGATAAAATTTGTAGATTTAGTTGTGCATAAGTGATGAGGTGGTCATGGTATGTTATTATGTAAATGAATTTATAATATTTGTAACACAAGATTGGATTATGTGTTATTATACACCATTTTATCATTTTGGAATTTCTTATACTACCCCACCATGGATAGATAAAAATATTGTTGGTCATATTGTGTTTTTGAAACCAGATAAACCGAAAATATGAAGGATATAGTGGAAACAGATGATTGACTATTTCCCCCCTCTAAATCTTCTCTCTGGAAATAATTAATCTAGTGGTTATGGTATGATTTAGGGTAAACTAATCTTTTAATTTATTATATGTGGAATTGAAATGAATTTATGGCATATAGTTATGGAATATCATTATGGTATGAGGAAATGTAATATAATGATAGGAATGGATTTTAAATGTGAATGTATTCCATTGTGATATGAGAATTATTAGTTCAAGGATAATGTTTTCATGGGTTTCCTCCATACAAAAACTATTAATGATATAAAAATTATTCTATTATATGGATATGGAGATTAATTTAATAATGGGAATGTTTATTAGTTGAATGTAATTGGACACATGTGTATTTTAATGTTGATTTATATATGGTTTATTATTTTTCATTGCATCTAGGACAACAATATCTTGGAATGACCCCACTGTGTTTAATTTAATTCTCAATATTACCTCCATAAAATATATTTTACTTATTTTTATGATAATGTTGGATATTTGGGTCAATATTACTTGTTCATTGAAAGGTAATCAATCGTCCTAGGAGGAGTAATTAAATTTGAAAAATATATTTATTTAGTTATTAAATTTTATATTAATTTTGATTCATTATAATTATATGATTTTTGAAATTATCAATTTGATATTGGGGTATTTTATCATTGGTTACAAGTTATAATGTTGGGTACCACCACTTTCCATTTATTTTAAAGGTGGATTTGTAGAAAACATGTCTTGAAAAACCTAAGCTCAAATTTCTATACCATGGATTATTTTATTTGTTCATAAAGGGTCATTATCACCACTATTAAATACCAAATAGGGAATATCACTTAGTATGGATTCTAAAATATTACTGGCATATCAAAACATGAAAATATATACTATTTTATATCAAATTAAAATTCTAATATAACTACACAAATTATTTTGGTCAGTTTCATCATTTTTTTGGTAATTTTATGACATTTCGTACTTAACACAATGTCTGGATTTAGAGGTGAATGGAGGATGTGGGAATATGGATGAAATATTACCCACATATTTCCATAATACATGGTACATAGTAAATAAATTTGGGGTTTAAGGAATATATAAGCCCCATAGAGTACCCTTTTCAGATATATTGAGTACGTAAAATTACTACAATCAATTTTATTAAATTGTTGGAGTTGAATTAAACTTTTACCAAAAATTAAAATCCCTTAATAACACTACACTAGTAATTTTACCATAATTATATACTAGATGAGAAATAATTGAGTTATAAATCATATCGTCCCCTAATGAATGAATATATCCTCCACTATTGATCCAGGAGGAAAAAATTTATTATAAAATATTGAGTTATGAAATTTTAATCAATGGATTACATCTAGTATTATTCTCTCGTCCTTGTTTCCTTGATAGTTAGTGTAATCCCTTATTCCATTATGTTGTGGATTTTATACTACACCAGTTTCCTCATATTCCATCTATGATAGCCCCGAGAAGACCTAGTTCAAGTTAATTCCAACGTGAGACCATTGAATTTATTTTAAAATATTAATTTAGTTAATTAAATAAACCTATAGATATTAAATTTATTATTTTTTAATTTTCTTAATATTCTTTTTTTCATAATCACATCTGTTAAAACTCAAATTAGGTTTTTCATTTATTGACTGTAGGTGTGCCCCTTCATCCTCTAATAATCTAAAGGATTGATTTAGAATTATTTTATGGAATTGATAATTGAACATAAATGATATATTTTGGAAACTAATAACTATTTACTCATGTATCAATTAATTTAGTCATTTTATTCTAAAAAATTTATTTCTTTTTGTTTAATTACATTTTTTAATTTATTTAGATGTTATATGTGTCTTCCTAGATTATTTGATAGCATTATTTTCTTATATTAGATTTTATGTTCCGTATTTTTATGATTTAATCATTATGGGTTTCTAATATCAATTATGTTAAAGTGATTACTATGCATGTTGAATATATTATATTTCATTAGCTATGTGTGCAATGGATATTGTTTCTTCGTTGTAGAACCAAAATAAAAATTTGGGATAGAAATGGGGTTATATTACATATATATGTTATTAATATACTCTTCTTATTTATTAACATGTTTTTGAATTTTATAGTGTTGTTTTGACTTAACATATTATACTTATTTACCCATTTTTAGTGGATATTAATCTCATTTATCATGTAACATTATAATTGAATCCCTTTGCCTCATAATGGGAGTTTCATCACAACTCATTATATATGTTTCATCTCATATCTCAGCCATTATATCAATATAGATATGGAAGGTATTAAATATATTATTATAATAGATTTTTTATTGTCATTATTTGTTTATGTTAAATATAATTAACAAACGATGATTCATGGAACACTTCATATTCTTCTAATTTTGAATTATAATTATATATAAATGAAATTCTGATAGGTTTATAGGGGATAATGTTGATTGCATACTGAGTATGACATAATCAAGCTCTGAATGGGCCCTAATGGGATGTTGTAATATCCTTCATTATTTTATCTAGGAATCTATATAGAAAGTGATATTTGGTCAACACAAAACATTTAATATAGAGATTCATGTTATCATTAATAGATCTTGATAAATATAACGGTCACTAGAGTGGTGGATGTGAACAATATTAACTAATTGAGTTTTCAGACATTGAGAAACCATTATAGTAACTTATAAAAAAATTCTTTCTTTGATAATTTATTTTTGTTTTTGTGCCTTTTTTATGGACATTATAATCTATAGGAAAATTTTGGGCATCAACTGTATGAACATTCATGTTCATATAATGTTTTTTTATTTTTTATAGTCCATTTAAACAATTTTTTGGATTATTAAATGTGTTAGGATCTTTTACTAGATAGGGCCAAAAGTATCTACAGAATGTTATGTGGGTGAAATTAATATATTTCAATATTTCTTAAAAGGGGGAAAATATTTCCATATGCTGTTCATTTAATAGTTGGTTTTTTATTTCAAGACTCTGGTGATTGATAGATTATTCAATGGTTTTGTGAACACTTTATTTGTGTGTGGTGTAGGTTCAAGTGTTATTTTTTATTAAAATGTATTATTTCACATAATAAGAGTTTATAGGTGTGGGAAATTAGAGTATCCAAGTTATAGAACATTTTTGACTAATTATGTATTTGGTAAATAAACTCATCCAATATTATTATAGTCAAATAATGTGTATTTGGGATGATATAGGTTCATTATATTTACATTAACGCTTATCTAGTTCTTCGACTATCCATAATAACACATGACATCGGTAGTTGACATAGGTTAGATATCATGAAATATAATATGCTACTGTGTCTCTATTTGTAACGCCCCGACCCCAGTTACCCAGAGTCAGTGCATTATTACATAACATTGGAATGATCACAAAAGATGAAGTCTTGAAATAATTATTAGTTTAGTAGTCTTGGAAACACTAGATATATTCATAAGTATTACATTACATCATAAAGTAAAAAAACTACAACAACATCTTCTCTTCATATCCCCTCATAATATCCCTGCAGGTCATTCATAAATTACTTCGTCACATCCTGGGAAAAATAAAACATTGAAAGGGGTGAGCTCAGATGCTCAGTAAGGATAAAAATATAGCAGAAACTTTCAAAAATAAGCATAAACATTTAAGTCAATGTATAACTAAAACAGAAGCCTTTTAAACTTTAACTTCATCATAATATAGAAAAGATAAAATGAACTAATGCCATTTACTTATTTCCATGAATATTATACTAGTCGAATAACCACATGCAATATCAACTACCACTTTCATAATGATGGAATGCATAATGCCAAACTATCATAAACACATAGTCAAGGCCTCATGCCAAGACTACAAATAAGATTTTTTCAAGGCCTTGTGCCAAGACACTAGTTTTTATCATGAGACCTACCGATGCATCGAGGATCAATAACAGGCTCTACCCATCACTTTCTACATCCAATACATTCCTCATATGAAAATTTTGAAACATAACATAATCATTTGTATTAAAACTAGCATAAGAAATGTCAATACTTTATCCACAAACCGCGATTGGTATAAAAATAACACATCCACAGTCAAACATAACTCATTCAATACAATATGGAAGATTGTATTGTATTATATTAACCTCAATCGAGAATAATGAAGGATATTAAAATAATTAACAAACTATTGAGATAAATGTCCCCCTATTTCTTGAAAACATATATAATTCACACTATCTGTCAAGAAGCCATTTAAAAAAGATTTTTAAATCAAAGTGTCCCATACAAATTTGAAACTTTTAAAAAGAATTTTTTTTTGAAAACTTTAATGTCCTGATGAATAAATACTTATAACCATTTTTAAAACATGGACATTGATGAGAAAAATTTAGAATAATAAATCTTTAAAACATTTTAAAATGATATTTTAGTTAGAGTTCCTAACCAATAAAGAGACACTTGAATACAAATAGTTGAGTTAATCATAACTTTGTAATATCATGAGAATAAAGGGATTCAGGATATACTATGTCAAAGTGCATTATATACACTGTATAAAAGTGATTTGATGTATAACAACAAATGAGTCTAAATGGAAATTAAATTGAGATTATACCTCTCATAAAGACATTATCCTTAGGTTAAGTAAAATAAATAAAATAATTATGTGTGAAAAATATAAATACACTCAATATGATTGGATATTCAGTGTAAAACAATAAAAGGACATTCACACATATTGTTGTAGATACAACACCAATGCATTAGATGTTTAACTCAATAAATGGAGATTGAGTTAAAATTACTCTTAGCAAGTTCATATAAATGACTTGATAATTTATCAATAGAGTGATTATGTGTATCAAAATTATATCCACAGAAAGGGGAGTGGAAATTTTGACATAATAAAACAAATAGAAATTCCAAACATAATCTTGGAGTAATATAATCTATGAATTATGCGTAAAGTCGAATGAGTGGAAACTGAAATTTCAAACTCCCTTATTGATTTGGTAACTTAAGAAACATACACCCATGAAAAACGGATCATACAATGATGATGTAAATATAAATTAATTAAATTATATTACACAATGAATACAAACATGGGCAGTACACACACCACATGCAATAGATAAGTGGTGAACAATGGAAATATCACGGAATAAAAAGTGAGATAAGAAACCCCTTACAGTTTACTTTTTCCTTTGTAGAGGTTTGGTTAGCCTCCAGTATAATGGTGAAATAATATTTATTGAATTATACAAGAATCATATACATTAATATGATATCATATAAGATCTTTCAAAATTTCTTTGTTAATAATATCTTAGTATTATCATCGTTTTGGGTGTTAAATAACTTGTTTTCTTTTATATGATTTGTTACATAAGTCATGTGTGTTATGGGTAGGTTGTATCTTATTCATATAAAGAATTATATCAAGTCCTTAAACATTATTTTTAATCATAAAATGAGAATTAGACTTGAATGGATACAATGGGTAATGAATCTCATCGCGTTCGTGGAGACGATAGTCCGTACGAACGCACGAGCGACAATATCATTATTTTGATATTTAAATAATATATAATTGGATGGTATATCATATATAAAGAATAATTATCATGTTAGATTTATTATTTACATGACTTACACATCATTATTATACCCATACAAATAATAATGTATTGAATAACAATTACACCACGACTTTGAGACAGTAGTCCGTACATATGCACGTATGGTGATATGTCATTCAAAGGATGAATATAATACTGAATATGGTTGTACCATATTTATAATAACATCACAGTATATAGACGATACTATAGTTATTATTTTATAATGGAAACAATAAAGAAATAATAAGTTGAAGAAAAAAGGAACTTGAAAAAGCGTGGTGAAAACATTACCTCTTCTTCGGGTTCCTCCTATTGATTTGATCAAAATGGATTCTTAGGTAGGATTTCTTACTAATTTAAGGACTCTATGATTAAGGTAAGATAGCTAAGAGGGTATTTGGGGAGTTTTTCTGAACCAAAAGGCATTGAAGGTATGAAGAATTGGATAGAAGTGGTGTCTTTTTATAAGCGGAGGAGGGTCTCTTTAGGAAAAACTTAAAGTATTAATTTATAATAAATTCATATTCGGTATCAAATGGCTCCAAAGTGGATTATTAAAAGTATAAGGTGGGTATGGGTATAAATCCTTTCATCTAATAGATTTTAGACAGGTTTGGGTCAATATATTAACCTTATCATTTATATTTAACTCTTAGTTAAATAGTTTGACATTACCATGTATCTTTGTATTTTTATATTATATAGTTTATAATCATACTATATACCTCCAAGATACCCCCAAGTGGTCCATTAATGATACACCTATCGTTATATAGGTCCTTTGTATGAAACTTATGTTTTTAGGATTAGAATATCAATTAATAATATAATATATGTTTTAAAAACTCTTTTATGTCAATTTTGACACTATTGGGTATTTTGTTTTTGATAATTTCATAACAGCATTATTACTGAGAAAAAATTTATATAACCAATCCTAATATGTCATATTAACCTATAAAATTATTGTAATTCATAAAAAGTCTCAAATTACATTTATTTTGATATTTATAGTATCTGTTATTTTAATATTTCATTAATTTGGTAATTACTGCATCACAATTGTGTAAAAAATAAATTAAATTAGTTAATATCTAGAAATTAAAAATAAAATAAAATAATGTAGGAAATCATTTTATATTTCTAATGAATATTTATAATCAAATTTAACTTATGTATAACCCTATATTAAAAATGTATTAGTTATTAAAAATTGATTTTAGCGCTTTTAACTCTTGTTTGAATTAAATAATAATAAATGTCCTAATCTAATCCAAGTGGACCAAAATGATAATATGTTATTCATAAGGTTGTTTTTGGTCGAGATACACTTGTCAAATAGAATTATTACATGTGTTAGGGTAATATTAATATCATTTTTACCCTTAATTACCCTATTTACTTTTAATCGTGGTAAATAGAAGTAAAAAAGTTACTATTCAACCAAAATTATTTTCATCTCATTGAACCAAATTTTACTCCTTTATATTAACAGTGTCTCTATGATTTTCGAAATTCCACTCACAGATGTAGTTAAATTATGTTTTATGTAAATTTCCAAATTCTCCTAGGAGGTGGGTAAAAGACGGTGAAAAGTTCAATAAAATTTTTATATATATAAAATTATTCTATACTAACTCCAATGAATTAAATTGAATTTATATAGGTATTATTTATATATTTTTACCTTAATTAAATTTAAATTAAATAAATAATTATTTAAAAAAAATCAGTTTTAGACTATAATTCAGTGTTTTTTCACTATTCATCAAAAATTGAATGTTTTCAAAAAAATAGAAGAAATTCACCCTAAGATAATTTCGATATTCTGAATCCAGAAATGAAGTCCATTTTGAATGATAAAATTTATAAAATTTAAAAAGTTGGGGATTGCTATTCATAATGGCTAGTTTGATTGGTTGTGGTTTGTGTTAGAACTCGAAGTTGCGTACAACACACACTACTGTATTATTCAAAGAGAAGCGTATCGCGGAAGCTTGGGGTGTTACATTCTCCCCTCCTTCAAATCATTTCTTCCTCAAAATTTTTAACATTGTTCTTGGGAATATAGTGGAAATTCCCTCATCGGAAAAATATTCATCAAAACTATCACCTTAAAAGAAAGAAAGAGGAGTACAAAGGTCACCAAAGATAACTCATACTAGGATCCCATGTAAGAAAACATTGATATCAAAGATAAACTAAGTGTCAAGTTCTGATGGAGAGGGATAGAAAACAAGATCAGGATAAAGTTAACCACAAGAAAGCCACAAACTTGTGATGGGACAAACGATCATTAGCTTCCCAGTAGGAAAAGTATACAGACAACATTTTTCTTTAAGTTACATTACATAAATATGAGGAATTCATTTACGAGATTGACTAAGAAAATAAAGAGATATACATTCTTTTTAAGAAGAGTTTCATTCTTTAATAAATTTTCACCACTAACTCATTTTTTTAAATAATGAGTATTCAAGAAAACTTGGTCAAACTGGAAGAGCTAGAATAATCTTCAATAGAATCACATGATCCCTGAAGGATAAACTATATACTTACCTTGTCTTTAGAGATTAATCAAAACCAAAAAGGTTAGTACAAGATCTGATGATCCCCCAAAAGGATATTCCGTTAGAGAGAGAAACACTAATCTTAATTTCTGAAATTAAACCAACAATACCCCAAATTTAAATAAATACCATTCAATAAACAATTTTCCTAAAAATCCTTCAATATAATCCAAACTATCATTAAAACCCAAAACATAGAAGAATTTGGTTATGTAGTCTTCAATGTTAAATTGTATCTCCAAATGACATCAACTACTCTTAATGTCACATACTTAAAATTAATTAACCTAATCACATATTCTCTATTATAGGTTAATGATTTCCATAAATAACCCTAATCACTATAAATCCAAAATAAAAAGGTAGATAAAAATCTATAATTACTCCTAAAATGAAATACCATAGTATTCTAGTTTCCTTGGGCATATAGTGTTCCCAACAAAGCGAACATCTTCCAAAATAACATTTTTCACTTAATAACCAAATCATTTTCCGATACTAAGGGTATTCATTTGATAAGACATAATAACCCAAATCAACTTATTATTTTCCAATAAAATCATTTAACTAAAAATAATTAGTCACACTAACCAGGGACTTCACATAGTTAAGTGGTAGGTGATAAATCCCAATAGGACTTTGGTTGTGGGTTCGATTCCCATAGATTTATCCGATGCGATGGGTTGTCACATGGTCTGTGTGTTATGTTTTTTGAAATAATATATTTTATAACATTACCAAAATGAGAAAAATTCCACAAAATAACCATAACAAAATTTTGACCAGAAATGTTATCTCATACCTTGCATTTTCATCCCAAAATATAATAACTTGTAATTACCTCAAACCCAATGATCATATAAAACAAAATGGTTATTTATAATAATATCTACAAGGGAAAAGATAATTCTTCCTCAAATATCATTCTAAAATGGAAAAATGTGGGGTTAAAAATAAAAGATAGAATTATTCTAATGTAATCCCATTAACATGGAGCACTAATACTTCTCTAACTTTTTATTTCCACATAGATTCTTCTTTGACCAAGAAAATATCCAATAGAATACTGCATTCACTCGAGTAATGGCCAGGTCGCCAACATTTACGTAAAATGAATATAAATGGATTCTTGGGACCATATTTATTTTCTTCCATAGTACTATTCATTTTTCCTCGGCAATTCCTCACTTTATGTCCTTCCATACCGCATGTAAAGCATTTCTTTGTTCTGTTGAGACACTTTCCTAGGTGTGTCCTTCCACATATCCAGCATGATGTAAATTTAGGATTCTTTTTTCCATGGTCTCCACTGCTGGAGCTCTTATCATTCATCACCTTTCTCTTATTTGTTGAGTCCAGGAGTTAGTAAATATATATGTTGTTGATCATGTTTTTGGAAAACTGGTTTGGAATGAACATGATATCTTTTACGCCTATCAACATTCCATTTTGTTTCTCATTCCCACCACCGTTCCCACCTTGTAGATCATCTCAAAGTTACTATGACTTCCTTAGACTCCAGCCATTGACTAAAACTAGAAGACAGTGTGTGAGTAACAGTTGTCCTAAAATCATTTAGAGAATATCATGACACCATATTCTCAATTTGAAACACCTTAGGATTAACCTAGGTCATTTATTCTCATCTTATAGTAAAATAATTAAAATTGGTTTGTAACGAAAATGTAAATTATCCTAAGCATATCCACCGGTATTGTCGTAACAAAGAGTGTAGCAAGACCCATTGTCGTGCACCAGTTCCCGTTCGAATCTAGCTCAAAGTGGTGTTTTTGGGTTTTACCCCAAGGTACATCTATGATAGATCCACCTTTACCTGCTCGTATCTAGACAGAGATTTATTGCTTGGAAAACTCATAAAATCTATACAATACTAAAATTCTAGGACGTTCTTCTATACTAATCCTCAAAGTCTATCTTAGGGCTATGTGCTCTAATCAGAGTTTATCTAAATCTTGTTTCCATGGTTTGTACTAAACATCCTATGAAACCAACTGTAACGCCCCGACCCCAGTTACCTAGAGTCGGTGCATTATTAAATAACATTGGCATGATCACATAAGATCAAGACTCGAAAGACCAATTAGTTTAGTAGTCTTGAAAACACTAGATATATTCATAAGTCTTATATTACATCATAAATTAAAAAATCTACAACAACATCTTGTCTTCATATACCCTTATACAATCCCTACAGTTCATTCATAAATTACTTCATCACATCCTGGGAAAATAAAACATTGAAAGGGGTAGGCTCAGATACTCAATAAGGATAAAAATATAATGGAAACTTTCATAAATAAGAATAAACATTTAAGGCAATGTATAACTAAAAAAATCCATTTAAACTTTAAATTCAGAAAAATATGGAAAATATAAAATGAAATAATTCCATTTAATTATTCACATTGATATTCTACTGGTCGAATAACCAAATGCAATATCAACAGCCACTTTCAAAATCATGTAATGCATAATGCCAGATTATCATAACCACATAGTCAATGTCTCGTTCCTAGACTACAAATAAGATTTTTTCAAGACCTTGTGCTAAGACACTATTTTGTCTCATGAGACCTATCGATTCATCGAGGAGCTATAGAGGGCTTGTCCCGTCACAAACTAAGTCCAATGCATTCCTCACATGAAAAGTTTGAAACATAACATAATCATTCATATTAAAAGTAGCACATGAAATGTCAATACTTTATCCACAAACCATGAATGGTATAAAAATAGAAAATCCACAATCAATCATAACTCATTTGATATAATATGGAAGATTGTACTGTATCAGATTAACCTCAATCGAGAATAATGAATGATATTAAAATAATCTTCAAACTATTGATAGAAATATCCACCTTTTCTTCAAAACATTTAAAAGTCACACTATTGGTCAAGAAGCCATTTAAAAATTATTTTTGAATCAAAGTGTCCCATTCCACTTTGAAACATTTAAAAGGAATTTTTATTTGAAAACATTAATGTCCATATGACTAAATCCTTAAAACCATTTTTAAAACATGGATATTTATGAGAAAGATTTAATAAATCTTTAAAACATTTTAAAATGATATTTTAGTTAGAGTTCCTGACCAAAAAAGAGTCACATGAATAAAAATAATTGAATTAATAAAAAATTTGTAATATCATGAGAATAAAGGTATTCATGATATACTATATCAAAGTGCATTATATATACCGTATAAAAGCGATTTGGTGTATAAAAGAAAAGGAGTCTAAATGGAATGTAAATCGAGATGAAATCTCTCATAAAGACTGTATCCTTAGGTTAAGGATAAATCAATGAAATAATTATATGTGAAAAATACAAATACACTCAATATTATTGGATATTCAGTGTAAAACAATCAATGTACATTCCCACATATTCTTGTAAAAACCACACCAATGAATTAGATGTTTAACTCAATAAATCGAGATTGAATTAAAATTACTCTTAACAAATTCATATCGATGACTTGAGAATTTATCAATAGAGTTATTATGTGTATCAAATGTATTTCCATAGAAACGGGAGTGGAAATCATGACATAAGCAAATAAATAGTAATTCCACACATAATCTTGGAGTAAAATATTCAATGAAGTATGCGTAATGTCGAATGAGTGGAAATTGAAATGTCAAATTCCCTTATTGATTTAGTAACTTACGAAACATACACCCATGAAATAAGGATCATACAATGATGATGTAAATATACATGAATTAAATTATATTACACAATGAATACAAACATGGGCAGTACACACACCACATGCAATAAATAAGTGGTGAACAATGGAAATCTCACAGAATTAAAAGTGAGATAAGAAACCCATTACTTTGTAATTTTTCCTTGGTAGAGTGTAGGTTATCCTCCTGTATATTGGTGAAATAATTTTTATTGAATTATAAAATAATCATACACATTAATATGATATCATATATGATATTTTAACATTGCTTGGTTAATAATATCTTAGTATTATCGTCGTTTTGAGTGTTAACTTACTCATTTTCTTTTATATGTTTTGTTACATAAGTCATGTTTGTTATGGGTAGTTTGTATCTTTTTCATATACAAAATGTTATCAAGTTCTTAAACATTATTTTTAATCATCAAATGGGAATTAGACTTCAATGGATACGATGGAGAATGAATCTCATCGTGTTCGTGGAGACAGTAGGCCGTATGTACGCACGTATGGTGACATATCATTCAAAGGATGGATAGAATACTGAATATAATTGTACCATATTTATAATAACATCACAGTATATAGAAGATACTGGAGTTATTATATTAGAATGCAAACAACAAAGAATGAAGAAATTGAAGAAGAAAGGAACTTGAAACATGGCGGTGAAAACATTACCTCTTCTTTGGGTTCTTCCTTTTTATTTGATCAAAAGGGATCCTTAGGATGGATTTATGACTAATGTAAGGACTCTAAGATTAAATTAGGATAGTTTATAGGGCATATGTGCAGAGTTTGGACGAACCAAAATGCTTTGAAGGTATGAAGAATTGGTTATAAGAGGTATCCTTTTATAAGGGGGAGGAGGGGCTCTTTAGGGAAAACTTAAAGTATTAATTTATAATAAACTCATATTAGGTTTCCAGTGGCTCCAAAGTAGAGTATTAAAATTATAAGGTGGGGATGTGTCGAAATAGTTTCAAACAATATATTTTAGACTCGTTTGGGTCACTATATTAACCTTATCAATTTTGACATTATTGGGTATTTTGTATTTGATAATTTCATAACAGCATTATTACTGAGAAAAAATATATATATAACTAATAATAATTTGTCATAGTAACCTTTAAAATTAGTGTAATTCATAAAAAGTCTCAAATTACAATTATTTGGATATTTATAATATCAATTATTTTAATATTCCATTAATTAGGTAATTACTGCATCACCATTGTGTCATACATAAATTAAATTATTTAATGTCTAAAAATTATAAATAAAATACCATTATGTAGGAAAGCTTCTTAGATTTCTAATGAATATTTACAATAGAATTTATCTTATGTATAACTTTATATTAGAAATACTTTAGTTATTAAACTTTTATCTTATCTCTTTTAACTCTTCTTTGAATTAAATAATAATAAATGTCCTAATCTAATCCAAAGTGAACCAAAATGATATTATTTTATTCATCAGGTTTTTTTTTCGAGATACACTTTTCCAATAGAATTAGGACATGTGTTAGGGTAATATTAATATCATTTTTTCCCTTAATTACCTTATTTACTTTTAACTGTGGTAAATAAAAGTAAAAAGTTACTATTCACCAAAAATTATTTTCATCTCATTGAACCACATTTTACTCCTATATATTGACTGTGTCTCTCGGATTTTCGAAATTCCATTCACAGACGCGGTAAAATTATGTTTTATGTGAATATCCAAATTCTCCATGGAGGTGGGTAAAAGACGGTGAAAAGTTCAATAAAATTTTTATATATCTAAAATTATTCTAAACTAACTCCAAGGAATTACATTGAACTTATATAGGTATTATGTATCTATTTTGACCTTAATTAAATTTAAATAAAATAAATAATTATTTAAATAAAAATTTGGTTTTAAACTATAATTCAGTGTTTTTTCACAATTCATAAAAAATTGAATGTTTTCAGAAAAATACCAAAAAATCACCCTAAGATAATTTCTATATTCCGAATCCAAAAATGAAGTCCATTTTGAATGATAAAATTTATAAAATTTCAAAAATTGTGTATTACTATTCATAACGGCTAGTTTGATTGGTTGTGGTGTGTGTTAGAACTCGAAGTTGCATACAACACACGTTACTGTATTATTCAAAGAAAAGAATATCGTGGAACCTTGGAGTGTTATTCTATTAATTTATCATATTTTATAAATAAGTTACTGATTTATATAATATGAAATATTAAAAATAAATAATGTGTCATTTTCAAAACATTTAATGGAAATGACTCCAATGACATGATTTGTAAAAACACTGTTGATATAAGAAATAAAATTTACTTATAATTATAATTATATTTCAATATATCTTTTTAATGAATGTACAAGTGAATCATTATTTATGTAAAAAACTATATATTTCATTTTTATTCAAATTTTTTTGTATAAATGTTAGAACAAATAAATATCATGTATGTGGACACAATTGAATATATATATATATAAATGTTTTAGAATGAAACAATTTTTTATAAACCAATGTAATGGATAATGTAATAGTTTATTTTTGATACATGGTTTTATTTTTTATCAATAAGTCAGTATGTGGTGTTAATAAATTATGATGATTTTTTGTGATGATCATAATGATATAAGGCATGTATCAATGGATGTAACATTTTTTGAAACATGTTTAGGGCCATGAAAAATCATGAATGAGGTTTTTTATTTAATATAAATTTAGTATGGTATGTTTTTGTTAAAATATTTTTATGATGTTGAGACTTTGGATATGGTATGTTTTTATTGAAATATTTTAATTATGTAGCACTTCGTAAAAACAAGGAAAATTTTAGATCCAACTGAGGGACTCAAGTGAAACCACTACCAATGTGGGAACTTGAGGTAACCCCATCCAATTTGGACCCTACAGGAAACCACATCAATCCAAAATAATGGATTTTGGGTTGTAATAGTAGGTGTTTTCCCTGTATAGTGGTAGGGAGAGCCAAAATATGGTGGTTCCAATAAGGGGTTTGGGAGCACACCATGGTAGTCACTTCTGTTGGGATACTCAAAGCACTTGTGTAATTTACCATGGTCTAGACTAGAGGTGAAAGCAATGTGGGATATTGGTGAGTGGGTACTATTCAACCCTTAAAAAGTATAGAAATAGCATGGAGTGATGATCCCATAGATCTAGACTAGTCGTTGATCCCCCACAACATGCCTTTTAATAAAAATTCACTCTTCTCCCCCACTACACTTGAAGCCTTCCAATCACCAACTTATTTTATGATCAAATATTAGTTCATCTGGCCATGTCCATTGATCACCGTAAATTATTGGACTGCTTGAACCAATCCAAATCCATTAATTCAATCTACATATCTAATTCATTATAATAATTTGAATATATGCAACTACAAGATGAAAAATAATGTTGTAGTAGGTAGTCCTAGTTTCTTTCAGGGATGAAATTTATTAATCTTAAAAGATAAGAGATTAGAGTGGTCAATATCTCCTTCACATTAATAATGAAACATTACCTCACTAAAATGTATTTTCTCTGATCTATAACGTTTTGTTACTTGATTTATACTAAATATTTTGGTATATTTGAATTCCATAAAATGAAATTAATTGAAATATCTGAAGGACCCTCAATGTAGTATGATTTATTTTAGAAAAAATATCATGTAGGTGATCAAGTAGTATCACATTATATAATAACTACAACATTTCATTTTTTTCATCATTTCTAGTGCCTCATGAAGATGGAAAAAAAATCACTAATCAATTGATAACTGGAATTATTTGATACATCTAATGAGTCATTGAAAATGTTGAGTATTTAAGCTATGGGGATTTATAATTACATAAAAAAATTGTGTCTCAATATAAGAAATGTGCGAAAAAAGTTTAGAATACATTGAGATGGAGAGATATCCCTAAATAGAGACTCTTTAGTGACCATTTTGTATGGAAAATCCTCGCGGGTTCTCCGATTTCACAGAGGAACCCATAGAATCTACTCTTATCATGTGATGAACATAATAAATGGTTATCATGAGGAGGATATAATTATTTAATTTCATATATTACCCAAATATAGTTGAAAATGTTTACAAAGATCTCATATAGAAGCGCGAAAAAATAGGGATCATAAGAAAAACAGTACCATTCATTATATAAATCTCATTCTTATTTTCATCTAAAATGAATATTTCTATGTGCATATGTAGAAAATTAAGAGAGTGAATTATTTCTCACATGAACAAGATGAAATAGAAATTTTAATAACTGAGGTCTTCAGTGTAAACAACCTTCAGTCATTTAAAGGGTGTGTATATGACATGTTTAAATTGTGTGAAAAATATTTTTCACATGAAATAACTAAAATATATTGTGATAAGGAAATTTTTGACACAACCATGGTATCATCATATAATGGAGTAAGGTTTTTGGCTAAACCTTTTAAAATATCATTGTGTATTTTTCCTACTTTAGTTTTTTCATATAGGATACGAGGGACTTTAACAGAATGAGAGATCAAGAATTTTACCTGGAAAATTATTTGAATTAAGAAGTGAATATTTTATTAATGTAACAACTGATTGACCCCCCCTTTTAGTGGATCACATATTTGGAATAACAAGTGGTATTATATATTACTAGGTTCTTCCAAATTTATCCATTATTATGTTTACTTTGGGAATACAAAATTCTATAAACATGAGGGGGTTTCCATATTACTATGGAATGAATTGTTATGGGTGGAAAAATAGAATACTTCAATATATACTATAAAAAGGGTTTTGAGTAAGTTATTTTTTCACTTGTGGCTATCCTCCAATTATAAGTGATGGATCAATGACTTTTTAAGACAAAAGAAAACATGAGGTTGATATGGAGGAAATAAATTCTATACTATAATATTTATTGTCAAAAAGTTACAACAAGGCGATGAAATTACAGATTTATAAATAAATTTAGGATAAACTAGAGAATATCTATGAAGGAAACATTAAAATAAAAGAAGAAAAATTAAAAATACATAGGTCCAAATTTGTAGATATATGGATGATGAAGTTGAAAATATTTAAGACTATTTTGAAAAGGGTATAAGATATTATTTTCCCATGTCAGGGGACCTTTGTGAAAACTAAATTATTCAACTATGGTCAAAAATTTAATGAGAAGCATTCTTAATAGATTTGATGAAAATATATCTTCTTGGAATGAAAAAATCTAGGTCATGTCACCAAATGAATGGCAAAATACTCTCGTGAATTATGAGATTAGAAGAGTTAAACTTTTCATGAAAATAAAAATATGGAAATGGATTTTAAAGATATAAAAAATATCAGATCAAGGAAGAATAATTATATAACGACAAACCGATTCAAAAGGGAATGATTATATTGATGAAAACCATAACAAAATCATAGCTTTCATATGAAAAAATTATAAATGGGGAAATTAATTTACAATTTAGGCATACAATATAAATGAATTAGTTGGGGCGGTATTGAACGTTTTTCTAATGATTTCCCAATGATAAAAGTAAGATATGGAATTAGTTGAAGGAGGATGATAAGAAAAATCATAGTGGATGTACAATGTAAATTTTAGTAAAACATACATATAATATAATGAATGAAAAAAGGTTTTCTTTTGAAAATATAAATTCAAGCCTGTTGAGAAATTATTTTGAAGACATTCCTCCACACAAAATAATTTAGAAGTTGAATATGTAAGAGAAGATATTATATTTAAGGAATATATTAATATAAAATGTGAATGGTCCATTAGTATAGAAGAAGAGGTAAGTAGATATTATATGATTCATATGCTGAAAACAGAACTTGAAGTTTATTTGGAAAGAAGCAATGGGCTCAGGAAAATGGTAAAAACATATAATACAGAAGTTATAATACTAAAGAATTTTGAAGATGATATTTTTAACAAGGAACATGAAAACATTGTGAATATTAAACTTATCAAGACAAAAGTATATAAACATGAAATAATAACAACAACATTAGATAATAATATGACTATTTATAAGAAAAATATTAAGAAATATGAGTCAAGATCCTTCACGTCTGAGAAGACTCAGGGAAAGATTATGGTTGAATATGTCGAGGATGTTGAAAAAAAGGTGTAATCAGAACATAATGCTTTGAAGTTTTTTATTTATTATGAGGTATGATATCAACCTGTTAAAACTATATATTTTAAATTTATACAGCATAATAGTGAACCTTTCATGATCATTTTATGAAAAAACATTGTCGATAAAAATTATCAAAATAAGTTTTTCATATTTTTGGTGGTTTAGAATTACCAAAATATTACATACCCTATTTCAAAATCACATGGTGACTATCAATTATGGAGTCAGAAGTTTCTTGTAAGATCAATGTTCCAGGGATATTTTTGACACACTAGAACTCAATAAAAAATGAATTTTATACTGGTACAACATGTCTCTCCCCATAAATCTCAAATGACTCTAATTAAGAATTATCCTCTCAAATAGAAAGATAAATAGAATTAGGAGAATGAAATAAATGAATAAAAACACTCATGTGGTGTCTTACAAAATTATATTTAAAGGAGCTTGAGAAAACACATGGTAGGTTTGAAGATCATGTGCACGATTTTGGAGAGTGTCATTATGTTTTTTGTATAAACAACAACAAAATCATAAATATGATAAGATTGAACATAACATAAAGAGAAAAATTCACTAAATTTGGATGATACCTTAAAATACACAAAAGGGAAGACATTGGATCATTGCTTGTGGTTTATCTTTTCATTTGAAAGATGATATCAAAATTAATAAAAAATTGAAGAACATGATGGAGGTGTTGTATGCTATAGAAATGATAACTAATTAAAAATAAAATAAATTACCTTAGATAAAATATTATAGTCTCTAATAAATTTTTAAGAGGTTTTGTCTATTGATGTGATCCATCACCACTTATTAAGTGTTAGTCAATTATTTGATTAAGGAAATGAGGTCATATTTTAAAAAAAACTATTTTGAAGATAATTATAAAAGGGAATATTTTTGTTAGAGTAGAAAGAAATGGGGGGAATTTAAATTTGATTAGAGATCCTAGTATTTCTTATTATCACAGTATAAAAGAAGAAGAAAATACGAGGCATAAAAGAAATGTGAAAATTATTAAAAATAATAATAATAATATATCTAAAGAAATTATGGTTAGAGAATTTTCTTAGTTAAGCTACTATTGTGATCGTATTTGAACAACATTCTAGAAAGAAAATATCATTCACTGTAAACAAAAGAGAGTGGAATCCTAAACAATAAATTCAGTACAATCAATTGATTATGATTTTTTTTGACTGATGAGAAAACAGTCTACAATAGGTGACTTATATTTTTATCACATTCATTAGAGATATCACTATATTGAAAAAAGTGATATTTTAGAAACAAAACTAAGATGATTTTGATATGTTCAAGATGTATAAGATAGAATTTATGAGAGATATTGTTATTCAGATAAAAAAATTGAGATTTAAAAATGGAAATGAATTAAATATAAGTGTTTTTGAGTCTTATACTTTAAAATATGGAATAAGATATCAATATAGAACCACATAAAAAAATACATAGAAGTTTATTGAAAAAATAATAATTTACGTTTTTTCGAAATGGGGAGAATAATAATTGCTCAGATTCATAGATCTAAATTCTATTTTACGGAATAATTTTATAATGTTTTATATATTCAAAACTGATGTTTTCTTAGAATAAATTAAAATCAATGTTAATATAAATTGTTGTATAAGAAAATTATTGTAGTTAGCTAATTTTAATTAATTTGGATTCCAACCATCAATAATATCAAAGACACAAATATGGGGAAATTTATGAAGAATGTATTGGAATGATTTTTTTGGATATTTGTTGACTGGGAAAAGGTATATATTATGGAAAAAGAAAATTTCAGAAAACAATGATTGTCTTGATATCAAAATCATTAAAAACAAAATCTTGAAAAATGATTCATATGTAAAAACACATGAAGAAGATATAGAAAACAACAGGAAGGTTCCATAACAAGCTTGTGAAAATCAATCTCTAGTTGAACCATATATAGAATGTATTGATTCAAACAAGATAGATGATGAAAATGAGATTGTTGAAACTGAAAACATAAAGTATCAGTGGTTTATGAAACACGTGGAAAGAGTTAATATCATTAGTGAATAGTCGGCACTTGTAATGGAAAAATGAAATATGAGTTATAATGATCATATAACAGATATGGCTAGAAGAACATTGATGTTTGAAAATAAAACATAGATTATCTCTCAAATTTATCGCAAATAAAAAATAGAATCCTTTGAACACAAATAATGGATTGAGTCTATGAATGAAGAGCTGGGTAAAATTGAAAACAATTAAACATAGGACCCATTTCCAAGACCTATTGATAAAAAATAAGGGTATACATAAATAGTAAAAATGACTAGGGAATGATTTTCTGGAAAACATAAACACTTACATACAATTGATAATTAAATGTATAAGGTATTTTTTTATTTATATATTTTTATAGTTTCCCGGTTCGAATATATTATAATTTTTACTACAATTGTGGGATATAGAAAAGTTTTCTTTATCAAATGGATATCAAGTCATCCTTATTAAATTAAGAGCTTATATAAGAGGTGTATGTTGAAAATAATTATGGATTTTCCTTGAATAATGTGACATAAAAGTATTAATATTTATGAGGGATCTTTATGGATTAAAACAATCCCCAAATTCATGGAACTCAAAGCTAGACAACTATTTGAAGGAGTTGAAATTGTTCCAAAAAAATTGGATAATAACTTAAATATCAAATAAATGAAGAATGATATGCTGATTTTTATTGTATATATTAATTATATCATTTTTTAGATAATCATGAAAAAATTTGTAAGGCATTTAACAACATGAAATTGAAGTCTGATATGTCTATTTGTGGTGGGTTGAGATACTTTTTGGGATTATAAATATTGGAATTTTTTTTTTACTTTCTTATCGCAAGAGAATTACTCAATATAATTGATGAATAAATTTTAAATGGGGGATTCCACTCTATTATCTACACCCATTCGTGTGTTTGTGAAATTTTCTAAGGATGAAAATGGAGAAACTGTGAATCAATAAGAATTCAGAAGAACTATATGTAGTCCAATTTTACTAATATTATCCAGACCCAATATTATATATGTTTTGGGTCTTCATAATAAATATAAGGGTGATAAAAAGGAGTCACGTATTATGGATACTATTGTTTTTCTTATATAAAACTAAGGTAAATAATTAAGAGATTCTTTTAAACAAATGAATGTACTTAAATCTTACCAGGTTTATAGATGTTGATTAAGTAGGTTATTATAAAGATAAGAGATCCACCTCAAGAGGAACGTTATATTTAGGAAATAGTTTTATGATTTAGCACTTTATGAAACAAAACTCATTAATTATATGTATGAGGGATGTTGAATATGTTGTTCCAACTATTTCATGCACAAAATGATATGGATGAATGAATAATTAGATGACGTAAATGTGAAAATTGAAAATCTCTCAAATATTATTATAATAATAAAAGTATAATTGGTCATTAAAACTTTACTATACAACTTTCAATAACTAAAATATTGATTTTTAATTTCATTTCATCAAGGGGAATGTTTCAAAGTGTGGGAAAATGCTGGATTTTTTTCCAACTCAACATCAATTGAAAGATCTGTTCACCTAGGATTATCCTAAATATTGATTTTAGAAACTATAGCTGAACTTGGGTTTTCAAACCCTTAGAAGCCATTTGAAAACTCTTGTTTGAGACTCCCAAAAAACATTGGATTCTGTTGAAAAATTGGTCATATTATTATGAGACTGTGAGGCAGATCATTTCCCAATCCCTTAAATGGTTTTTTAGATAGTCTAACATGATTCTGCATACTTGGTACTTTTATGGACTACATTAAAATCCATGTATTAATATCACTTTTTTCATTAGGTTTGACCATGAATACATACAGTTGATTTACTATTGGCACTTTTCATAATAAATCCATCTAATTTCATTCTTTTTTAGTGGTTATCAAAAAATAATATTTAAATATAGGAATATTTTTTAGAACACATGTGTTTCCTTTTGCATATATTTTTCAATAAGTTGGAGATGATTTACTCAATTATTGACATAGATATTATGTGTTGACATTGTCCAAAAATGGAGGGGGATGTTTAACACTTATCACATTTTTTTATCAATTTGTTAATATGTGGTGGTAAACAATTATAATGATTGTTAGCAATAATATTAATGATAGAAGACGTGTTTTAAAGGATGATTTTTTTTCAAAATATGTTTATGGACATGTAAAGGCCAATATAATGGTTGATATTACATGTGACATTGGATAAAATATTTTATAATTTAAAAAAATTTAGGATATGGGACTTTTTTAAAAAATATAAAATTTAAATGTAAATCGAGGGACTGAATTGAAATGACTACTAAGGTTGAAAATAGATTCAACACATTCTATCCAATACAATGGAAGATATGGATGTTATTAGGTGAGTTCCCATGTATAAGTGGTTTGGTTGAGCAAGTCTGGGGTAGTTCTTGAAAGGTGTTTCAAGGTGCAACCCTATAGTTAGTTTTGGCAGGCTAATAGATGTAATTGAGTAATATATTATATCCCAAGATAGTGGTGAATCCAATATAAGACATCATTGACGGGTTCAAATTCACCTAGCTTTAAAAACTACAGAAATAACATGTGTTGTTTGATCACACAGATGTGTACAGTTTGATGATCCCACATAAGGAGCATTAAAAAAATATAACCTTTACTCTCTTTTTGTTCTCCTTTGGTCTTCCCATCACCAAATGGTCTGATAGTGAAATATCAATACTTCTAGCCATCTCCATTAATCACCATATGTGAATTTACTTCTAAAAAATATCGATTTCTATGCGTGAAATATCTATCATACATGTATGATATTAATTAAAATTCTTTTATAATTCTAGATAAAAATTGATGTTGCAACATGATTCCCCATAACCCCCCATTTATTAATATATTTTGGATTTAAAATTATATATGCATGTGTTCATCATCCAAGGAACATGAACAGAAAAACCCGACCTCACCATAAATGAAGAATCTACGGTTTGAAAATCTTCGTTACATAATTTATGCCGAATCATTCAAAAAATTTGAATACCATGACTAAAAATTATTTGAAGAGTATTTAAGTCCCATAGATGTTGAATTATTTAATTCAGAACAAATATATATAAGGATATCAAAATGTAATACATTAAATAATCACCATATAATTTCTTAATGGAATCATTTCCAGCACCTCATAATGAAGGGAAACATTTCTCAATTCAATAGGTAAACCAAATCCTTTAGAATTTTTAATGAGTACCTAGAACTGATGAGTATTGAAGGTCGGGGACAAATCATTGCCAATAAAAACAACGGATTGATATAATAAAGTTGTGTATTAATTTTAGAATAGAGAGTGATAGAGTACCTAAAATAGAGTCTTTTTGTGTAATACCTTCTCATGTAGGATAGTACTTTAGAGTTCTATGATCTCATAAATAAACCCATAAAATCAACTCCTATTGAGAAAAAAATACAAAAAAGATATCATGATGCAGATATATTGTAAGAGGAATCTTATCTTACACAAAGATGGATGAATGGGATGAAGTAAGTGCACATATAAAATTGAAAAAAAGAAGGGCACATAGAGAAATCATTTATGTACATTATATACATATCATTATTTTTTAGAAGACACATATATATACATAAGAAGAAAAATAAGATATTTAATTCTTTCTTATATAAAAAAGTCTATAAAGAAGTTTGAATAAATGATGGATTTAGTATAAATAATAACTTTTTCGTTACATGTTTTGAATTTCACCTGTCCAAATTGTATGAAAAATATTTAGAACCTATAATCACTAAAACATTTAGTGATAAGAAAATTCATGGAATAACCATAGTCTAGTCATGGTAAAGATTATGTATTTTTGAATAACCTTTTACAGTATCCTTTTGTGGTTTTATTTCTTCATTTTTTTCATATGAGATATATGAGGCTTCTTATGAATGAGATATTGAGGCTTTTGGAAGAAACATATGTTGAAATCAAAAGTTATTTTTTTATTAAATTAACCATTGATTCACCCATTAATCATTTTGTAGGTAACCTTGGTAATAACAGAGATAGACCTGACTACATAAATTATATTTGAATCATAATTTTACTAAAAATCATAAATATTGTGGATGTACCCTTCTAATTTGTTTTAAAGAATACAACTAATATTACCTCATCTGAATATATAGAGTGTCATGTGAGGATATCTCCACCAGTAACACCCCATGATTTTATTATTATTTTTTAAAATAAATTCAATCTTTATAATATATTTACTTACAATCAACAGTGATTTTAGCTTGTATAACTTGCAACACTGATTGTAACATGCATTATATGTATCACCGAGTTCAAATGAAATGAGGTATAGTATTAAAATATTAATACTTAATACGATATTTATCACACAACCCTTACCATGGTGGTATTAAATGGGATTAAATAAATTATCAAAATAAATGGTTTACACATGGACATAAAATTAATAATTTGGCACCCAATTATTTTTAAATATAAATAATTTATTTTGTGCCTGAAGAAAAATATTTTTATGAATAATTATTTTTTTGAACAAAAAAACATAACTAAATTTTTTAAAACTAACTTTTTTGGGAGTTATTTTAATGAAATTTAAATAATATATATTCAATCAAAATCATCACAGTCATATTCTGTATTTTCAATAAAATTGGTCTGATGTAATCCAATTTTAACTTTAAAACTAAATATTTCTAAAAAAAGTTCTATCACTTTTTGGATAGTTATTTAGAAAATAATCATTGAAAAATATAAAAATTTATCATTTAAAATAATCTACATATTTTAAATTTATACTTCATGAATTACCATTTAGTAAATTTTTTATAATTTTCCAAAAATTAAACATTTTCATTGAATAGTTTAAGATACCACTTTTTATTGGAAATTTTCAGATCTTTTAAAAAATTTAAACACATAAAAATCGATTTAATACAGTTTTAAAAGTTAAATTAGTTCAAATATATATAAATTACTTAAATTTAAGTCATTTTGAAAATTTAAATTAAATTTTGATATAATAACAATTTAATCTTTTGAAACTTTTATTTTTGGAAAACAACATTATTATCGTGTATGTATGGTTAATATTGAAATTACTTTTCCACTTATATGAATGTATTTTTGTAAAAATGGTATCCATAATTGGAATAATTGTAATTTATATTATCTAAAAATTTAAGCCTAGTTTTTTTCCATATTGAATAGAAAAAATTCGAAAAATTAATTACTACAATTAAGGTAAGAATGTGTTTATCAAGGGTTAAACTAAAGAGAAAGGTGTTAAAAATTGACCAAAAAATCTATACACCATGAGATAACTATATTTCTACCTTATATACTATATGTATGATAAATTCCTAGTTTGGATCTATATATCTTTTGTAAAACATTGGTAATCTTTTTTCTTTTCAGAAATTAAAATTGTCCCACTCACCCCACTAATAAAAGGCCACAACTGTCTTCCCCTTTTCACACTTCCAAAACCCATTGGATCTATCAAGGCGTATCCAAATAAATTTCTTAATTCTATCCTCACATCCTAGAGGCATTATTTTGGGTATAATTCTATCATATTAAGTTTTTCGGTGCAAAACAAAAGAAGTTGTCAAAAAAATAAGCAACGTCGTTAGCCGATCATTTTATTTTATTTTCACTCTATCTACTTTAAATATTATTAAATAAATCTGATATAATAAAATAAATATCATACATACAATGAGTTGTTTTTATTTCATGTGAATAACTTTTATCCTTCTCTACATCCATCAAATAGGTTATGAAATCTTCATTCATGTGTATGACAGACAGCTACAACACGAACTGATTTTATACATTTTCCAGGATAACCTATCACAGTTTGATATAATAATCTATTTAATGAATATATATTATATTTATGAAATTATTATAACTCTATAATAATAATTCAACTCCATTATTCTTACCATATGAGCTATTTCAAAGTAGTAATGTCACTTATGTGTAGGAGAGACCATTGCCTTGTGAACAAATGTGATGTATTATTCATTTGTATTTTAATTTGATGGTAATTTGGAAATACTAAACAAAAGAAAAAAATATTTATACTATAATTATATGAATGGAATTAATATATAAAACATATATTCCAACAATATATTTATTATGTGATACAATAACATCATTCATGAGTACTACAGATTACAGCCTCGTGAGACGATGTCATTCGTTTTTAATGTACGTTTTACCTGAAGTGTACTAAGCATATGTTTAAATGAAAATATTTTATATATTTTAAATAAAAATTATTATGTAATGGTAATATATCATTTACCATTGTTTTTTCATTCTTTAAAAAATAGAATCAACATTCAAGCGTATGTAGGAATTATTGTTTCGATGAATATGGTATTTTTTGTTCTTACAAAACAAATTATGGATTATGATAAATAAATATATAATTAATGTAATTTATATTTAGATAATTTATAACATGATTAATATGATGAAACCATTATCATTATAAGATTAAAATATATAAAAAATAATTTCATCCATGAAAAAAAAGCAGTTATTGCCTAGAACATGACTTTTACATGAAATTGTTATTGAAGGGATAATAAAAGTTTTTAAGTAAACAATTTATAGTATGAAATATTCCTATATATAATTATGGTTATGTATATATTTTACAATAAAGTTATATATCTTTTATATTAGTTTTTAACACATATTAAGGAAGTCGATACTTAATGTAAGGGATTTCCATCTCACTTTTTACTCTTTGGACACACATACCATGTTCATTGCCATTTTAATTAATGTGGGGTATATATTTACCATGAGTATATTTTATGATTACTAAAATAAATATTATTGTTATTTAATTTCTATCTTATGATCTTTCATTCTTGGGTTTTTCTCATGAACAAACCCAGGTTGACCCTGATCCGGTCACCCAAGTCGGCCAGTGAAAAGGCCCAACAGGTGTTTCCGATCCTCCCAGGCTGGTGACAGGCACCAAGGGCATCAAAAGAGTGATTATGGGAATGATTTAACGCACAATAAATAAACATATGTAGCAAAAAAATAAATCATCCCAAAAATAAATAAACTGAACAGAAAAAATAAGCAAGAACTAAAAAACAAAACTAACTGAACTTGATGACCACTAAACTCCACCTGACCCCACGGGTCACTCTCTGATCCCAAGACTCAACCTCGCCCACAAATATCGAGATCCAATTGAAACCTGCACCTGTAACTAAAAACAATAATTAAGTATAGGCATGAGTAATAAAACATAGTAGGTCTGCCCAAGAAATCGATTCCGAAATGAATTTCCTTTAAAAAAAATAATCATCAATTTCAGGTTCGAACTAAAATATATAAAAGTAATTATTTCCAATTGTTACTCAAAATAAAAGTACGATTAATTTACCTTATTCGTTTCTCAAAACCCAAATTAGTCTTTTAGTGATACATTTTCATTTTCAAAGGGAAAGTGATGTTTACATTTTCAATTCAATAAAAGTGAATAAAACACTTTTCAATGAAAAATACGTTTTCATAAGCCACATTAAAACTACACATCACTTTCTAGTAAGAAAATATTACACATGAAAATGCTACAGTAGTTTCACTACAAGGGAAATGAATAGAATTTATACATACAAGTAAGACACTCAACACTCAAGCACTAAGAACGAGTGGAAATAGGTGAACCCATGAGATCATGAACAATCTAGAAGACCCCAATATGTGAGACCTCATCCTCATTGACGTGTCACACTTGATCAAATAAAAACCCTCAAAACTCTTAGTCGTCCTCTCATAGGTAGGCCAAGGGAAAATCCCCTAGCAATGTACCCAAGCATATATACCAACTATGGGGCACCAGTCAGTAACATAACCAACTAGTGCGGAAGTCGTTCATAGAATATTATCTCAATATGCCAGGTTCCTATGTCTCAAGAATTTTAAAAAATGAGGTGGGCCTACCGATTCCATGTGATCATCCAATCACAATATATATAATAATAAAGCATAATAGGCAACACCCTAATTCACCCCAAGGAATATATCCCCCTCCTTTCTACTATTGATCATAGGGGAGTCTTATACAGCCGACTCCCATAAAATCAACTCAACAAAAGAGAGGGGCCACATCCAATGATATTTTTTTAGAGATAAATAGCATTATTGAAATTCTAACCGGGCCTCACAAAATTTTTTTCTCATGCCAACCCGTTTCATAAATAATCACACGCACACCATTTTGGAAACCAAGAACGCACATGGAAACCCATTTAAGAAAACCAATTCACCACTTTAAATCTAAAGAATATTTATGAGGTCCAAAAGGGAATTTCAAGAAACACTAATAAGAACATTTAATAAAACAATTTCTTAAAATTCGAATACATAGATGGTATTGAATTATTTCACAATAAACAATTATTCGAAAAACAATAATTTTCAAACTAATATTAAATAATGGTGAAAAATTCAAGAAATAAATAATGATTTAATTTAATGTAAAATGCACAGGGAAACCTTCCTCAAAAGGGAGCATACTAGGACGAACAACTCGGCACCTGATGCCTTTGATGAAGAATTCCCCACAATTGTGAACACATACACCCCTATATATATACCCCATAATCCAATACACATATTCCCTTTTCCATGAGGGAATATGTGAAACGATTATATATATATATATTGTTATATTTACCTATGTATGGGTGTAAAACCCTTCAATAAGACCTAAAACAATATAATTAACTCAAAAAAGAATCAGAGATTACAAAAAAACTCTAAATAAAATTTAAACAATAAAAATGGGTGGATGAAATCAACCAAAACCATGTGCCAAGACCTTTTGTAAAACCTTAAATAAACCAAGGTCATTTTGAAAACATGTCTTTCACCACTCAAGACCATCTACAATTGATATTATAGAAAATAAAAATCAATTTCACAAGGTAAATATTTCACTTTACTTTAGAAAATCTTTACAAAATCATCCGCACCTAATGTTACCTTAAAATAAGATTCACTCCCACCAAAAAACCCTCATAACATTATCATGAAGCACCACACTAAGAAACTCACACAAAACTTAAACAATTTTCAATACGAAACCCGAAACCAATACATGAGTATGTCAAACCCTTCAAAAACATATTTTTCATCACCCAATTAATATAATAAGACATTTAAACCATTTATAAAAACCCTTTCAAGAAGTAAAACAAGATTTTAAACCTAATGTACACACGCATTCCCAACCAATTCCCTGGAAATCCCATTTTAATAACTAAACAAATCTAATATTCATATGTAAAAATACACGACAAGGTGTACTTTCCTAAACTACTCCCATAATCAATAAAAACTCATTTTGAACTGAAATTCTCCTCAAGTGCCATGGAAAATATAATTTCCAAATTAAAAATAAATCATAAAACACTTTCTATGTAACATTACAATACAATATCCCAATACATAGTCATTTATTTTGAAAAAACTCATTTCCAAACCATAATAATTTTAAAACACTTCTCTTTCACACTTCGCACTGCCCAAATCACATTTAGATCACATTAAAATTTACTAAACAAAAAAGGGGTAAATGAAATCAACATTAAACGACAGAAGATGAACCAGAATGAACCGAGATGCTTCACCTTCAGTGGCGGATGCTGAAATCTGCTAGAGGAAGACCCGCAAGACCCACCACACACCATATAAATGGATTAAATCAACAAAACCTAGTCAACCCATGACCTAGGTTTCGGTAAAGAAAAAAAAAAGGATTTACATGTCCAATGGGGCATCAGTGAGTTAGTGAAAGGGAGATGAGGCTGTTAGAGGGAGATGTCATTGAGAGGGAGGATAGCTGGGGGGAGGGAGCGAAGGAGGAGGTCTGGGAGGGGGGGTCATCGCCTGACTGGAGGAAGGGGAGTTGGGGGCTCAGCTTTGTGAGGTAGGGGGAAAGGTGGGGGATCTTCGTGAGGTAAGGGGGAAAGGGTTAGTTTAGGGTTTCATTTTTTTCAATTAATTAAATTTTAAATTTTATTCAATTGATTTAATTAAAAAAATAATACACAAAAAAATGAATAAAATTTAATTGAAACTTTGGAATAAATAAAATAATCATGAATTTCAGGTCGGGATGTGACAATTCTCTCCACCCTGACACATTCTGCTACCAGAAAGCTCCAAGAGATTCTGTTGATCAATTCCAATGCAAGGATGATTTACAACCAAAGAAAAACCTGAAAACTCAAATACCAAAGAACCAACACTCACTTTTATTCAGAGCTCTAAACTAAAGATTCCCAAATAGAAACTACGAGACACCCCCAACAAAAGCCAGAAATCTAAGGAAGACATCACCCAAGACCATAGAGATAAAAAAACGAAGAGATTACAAAGAGGAGACTCACTCTTTTCTAAATAAACCCATCAAGGAAACCATGACCAATAACACCAAAACCATCAAATAAACTAGTCATGAAATTATTGGGATCTCCATAGGCATCCATTTCATGAGCCACTATTCAAGTTGGCCAACTATAATCAGGTTTGGGGGTAGCAGAAATAAGAAAGTGCTCCATCAAGAACACCAAGAATTTGGATTCATAACGAGCTCATTCCACGGGTTTTCCACACCATATTAGTATTCTATAAAAACATTGTTTTCACAAACTGGAATAAATCTCGAATACCAATGAAAGCTAGAGAAACCCAAAGAAGCAGAACATGGGGTAACAAGAAACACCATTCTACACCAGCAACATTAAAAACACTACAAAGACATTCTCATTAAAAAAAGTTCCAAAACGACATACAACATCATTCTTCACACCAAAAATTGAGTAAACAGCACAGATTGTATTAATTATAAAAACAAAGGCATTCACAACAAAAGAACCTCCCAATTGAGATTACGGAGGTGCTAAGTTCATTCAACTAAGCTGGACGGTTCTCCAAGGGTGTGGATCTATCACCATGTCACTTCCTTGCACCGCATTGGAAAAAACCTTCAAAATGACCTAAATAAACATAGGTATTATAGATCTTAAGTGCTTTTAGACTTGGAAACTTTTTCTGCCCCAACTTGTCACACTGAAAAAAACTACTACTTCCTCTTGGATGAATCTGGTGAGGCAGAAAATTATAGAATTATTGGGCCTCTTCACAACTAGACATCCGCTGCTAAATCGACTTCAACTTGAAGAACCCGCCTCACAAATTCCTCATAATCCTTAGGGAAGGAAGGCACAACTAGGAGGAATTCTGATCGAAGACCCCTCACAAATAATTGGAATTTTAAAAATTCACCCCAACACGGTTTGGGAGATATGGAACCAGCTCCGTGAAGCTCTTATCATACTCTAACTCTGTTTAATTTCCTTGCTCAAGACCATAAAACGTAGAACCCATCGGTATATTCATGTCATCGGGGTAATATTATTTGATGAACAAGGCTTTAAATCATTCCAAAGTGTAATATTTCTGTGGTTCAGCCGGATGAATGGATTCCCACCATTCTTGAATATGGCCTTCAAACATGAAGGTGGCATGATCCAACATGAGTAGTTTGGGAGATTTAAGTCAAACAAAGAAGTCCTCGACGTTTCGCAGCCATTCCTCAACTTTCCCTAGTTCCAGATACCCAAGGAAATGAGGAGGGCTCGACTCTTGAAACCTCTTGACGAACTCTTGATATGCAGAACCACCAGGATCAATATCCGAAATCGAAAAACTAGACGTCTATGGCACAAAATGATCAACAAGAAGCCACATGATGAAAGAAAAACCCACATATGCTTCTCCAAATTCCTTAAAACTCAGTGGGGACAAAACATGAAAACCAAGAGCATGAAAAAAAATCAAAACATATCAAAAATCCAAATTCGACATCTCATTTTCAAATCAACTCCCCAAAATAAAAATAGGATTTCAATCATTCCTCCAACACACCAAATCCAAAGTCCAAAACGAAAAGCACCAAAAAAGGAAACATCACAGTCACACTTTTTTAAAGCATTGAGATCTCCTTTTTTGATGAAAATTTTCAGAAAACATAACAAGCATTATGAACCAATCACCCTCCATTGGCATTCCCTTTAGTATCATATATATGCACTCTTGTGCAAGATCAGGACTAAACCATACATACTGATAACCATCCCCTCACCACATACATACATCCATATACATATATGTAAGCACTCGTAGGAATACCAACAGTCAGATAAAAGAAACATCATAACATTCAAAACCTCTCTAAAAATACCTCAAATAATTTTAATACCATGCATAATCGTCAAAGAAAAACATTTTCAAATCCCTTATTCATTTTCAAATTTCATATTTCACAAAACCTTTCAAAAATCTCCAAAATATTTTCCAAAATAACCCCCATTTCCAAACAACCCATTTCACACTAAAAAGATTCAAGGTTTTTGTTTTGTAAATCACATTTTTGACAATCCAATTATCATTTTTTCAAAGAAAACATCATTTTAAAATATAAAAAAGTCACCAAAAACCATCCCAGCCAACATTAAGTACAATAGAATGAAACCTACCATTCACGAGGTCAAAAATCTCAAAATTACAAAAGGATCCAAAACAATATACCAGGGGAAACTAGTGTCGATGGGTGACTTATATTGGAAGCCATATGCCAATAAAACCACTATCACAGGGAGTCTTTCGGGACCACATCCCCAGCTCCACATAGCTTACCAGGCCCTGTGAGCGGACTGAGACAACTGGACCATCTATGATTTTATTTCCCTAAATACCAAACAACCCACAAGAACCAAATAACCCAAGAAAACCAAACTTCCCATGGTAACTCAATGTTCGGCCCAGAAAGTGTCGGCCCGACACTCCATAGAACCTACACCAAAAGCTCTGACAGTACTACTCTATCTACCTAGGCAACCAAAAAAACAAAGGGTGCTCTGAAAGCTATGTCTTATAATGAACCTAAGCCTATGATATCATTTTGTCATGAACCAACCGGCGTCGACCCTAAACCAGTCACTTGAGTCAGCCCGCGTCAAGGCCCAAAAGGCATTATCGATCCTCCCAAGATGGTGAAAAGTACCAAGGACATCAACAAAGTGATGATGGGAATGATTTATCCCAATATAAAAAAATATAAATAGAGGAAGAAAAAAATGATAAAGTAGCCCGAAAATAAATAAACTGAACAGAAAAACTAAGGAAGAACTAAAAAACAAAACTAACAAGACCTAATATACACTAAACTCTAAGTGTCCCCATAGATCACTCTCCGATCCCAAGACTCAACATCGCCCATGATGATCGAGATCAAACTAAAACCCGCAAATGGGACTAAAAGCAAGATTGAAGTATTGGTGTGAGTATTAAAATAGAGTAGGTTTGCCCAAGAAATCTATACACAAATGCATTTCCTTTAATCAAAAGAATCATAAATTTTAGGTTTGGGCTAAAATATGTAAAGTAAGGATTTCTACCAATTACTCAAATTCAATGTACCAGTCATTTCCCCTATTAATTTCTCAAAACCAAAGTCAATCTTTAGTTAGACATTAGAATTTTCAAAGGGAAAGTGATGTTAAAATTTTCAATTCGCAAAAAGAGAATAAAAAACATTTCTTTGGAAAACATGATTGAATAAGACACACTAGAACTACAAATCATATTCCAGTGATAAAACATTACACATGAAAAAGCTATAGTAGTATCACTACATGGGAAATGGAATGAATTTATACATACAATTAACACACTCAATACTCAAGCACTAAGAACAAGTAGACATAGGTGAACCTTGGAGATGGAGTATAATCTAGAAGACACCAATACATGATACCTCATCCTCTTTGGCAAGTCACAAATGATTAAATCAAAATGCTCAAAATGATCGACCATCCATTCACAAGAAGACCGAGGGGAGATCCCATGGCAATGAACACAAACATACTTGCCTATTATGGGCCACTGGTCAGTACCATAACCTACCAGTGTGGTAATAATTCCTCAAATATTCTCTAAATATGCCAAGATCCTATGTCTTGAGTATTTACAAAGTGGGGTGGTACTACTAATTCCATCTAAGTATCCAATCACAGTATATATAATAATAAAGGCCAATATACAACACCTTGAGTCACCCCAAGGAATATATCCCTCGCATTTCTACCATTAATCATAGGGAGTCCTACATGGCCGACTCCCATAATATACAACTAAACTAATGAGATGAGACCACATCTAAGGAGTGTGTTTTAGATATATTCATCTTTACAAAAGTTCCAATCGGGCCTCACATGATTTTCTTTCTCATGCCAAACCATTTCTTAAAGAATCACACACACACCATTTTGGGAACCATGAACATACTTGGAAACCCATTTAAGAAACCCAATTCACCACTTTAAATATTAATCACATGTAGGAGGGCCAAAGGGTCATTTCCAGAAACACTAATAAGTGCATTTAATAAAACAGTTTCTTGAAATTCAAATACATAGTAGGGATTACTTTATTTCACAATAAGAAATTATACTAAAAACAATAAATTTATAAATAAAATTAAATAATGGTGTGAAATTAAAGAAAGAAATAATTCATTAATTTAATGGAAAATGAGTAGAGAATCCTACCTCAAAAGGGAGCAGACTAGGATGAACAACTCGGAACTCGACGCCTTTGACGAACACCATCCCACAATTGTGTACACAAACACCCCTATATTTATTTACCCGTTAATCCAATACACATGTTCCTTATTCCATGAGGTATTTTTTTCAAGTAGGATATATATATATATACCAATGTATGAGTGTACGACCGTTCAAGAAGAACCAGAACAATCTAATTTATAACACCCCGAGCTTCCACGATACGCTTCTCTTTCAATAATGCAGTGGCATGCATTGTACGCAAGTTTGAGATTCTAACACACCACGACCAATCAAAATAGACATTATGAATAATAATTCACAATTTTTGAAATTATATATATTTTATATTTCAAAATGGACTTCATTTTTAGATTTGGAATATCGAAATTAGCCTATGTTGAATTTTTGGTATTTTTCTGAGACCTTCCAATTTTTTATGAATAGTAAAAAATACATAAAAGCAGCTTTTTAATGAAAATAATTTATAGTGATAAATTATAATATTGAGTGGTTTTAAATTGTAATTAGAATACATTTTTACCATTTTATCCAATGGTGGTCATTATAATTAATTTCACTTTGAAATTGGACATAAACAATTGTCAATCTTTTGATATATATTGTTTCTTAAAAACACGCTATTTGTTGTGACAGCGGGAATTAATTATAAAATTAACTAATGAAACTTATATGTTTGGAATTTTGTAAATTAGAAATAATTTTTGAATTCTGAATATCAATTCTAGCTTAGGGTGAAATTTTGGCATTGTTCTGAAAAACATCAATTTTTGATAAATAGTGAAACCACTAAGTGGTAGTTAAAAAACTGATTTTTGTTTAAATGAAACATTACCACTTCTGTGATTTGATTTTCAAAAATACAAAATACATGGTTGTCATTAGGAAGTAAAATTTGGTTCAATGGGATTAAAATAATTTTTGATGAATAGTAACTTTTAAGTTTAATTATTCGCGATTAAAGGTAATTAGTGAAATTTAAGGTAAAAATGATATTATTAAAATATGAAATGACTTTTACACTTGTCCTACCCCTATTGGATGAGTCATTGACGACCAAGAAAATCCATGGGTCAACTTGGGGACCCCATGGATCCACTTTGGTAGGAAAATGACATTAAAAACGTTTTATTTAATGTTAAAATAAAAATGTCACAAACATGTGTTGTTTTACTAAAACAATTTTTAAATGGGGTTATACAAGTCATATTTTTGACAATAATTATTCATTAGAATGATAAAAAGATTTCCTACATCATGGTAATTTTTTTATAATTTTTAGAAATTAAATAAATTAAATTTTTAATGACACCATGATGATGCAGCGATTACATCATTAATTAACGATTTTAATAAAATGGACTGATAATGTAAAATCTAAGAATTACACTTGTAAAAAGCCTATTGGATGAGTCGATTTCGAACCCTTATCACCTTATCCTCGAAATATATAAGGTTGGGACCCTTAAAATCCTAAACTCATTATATAATAAAGTAACATTTCATTACTTTCCAAGAGTGCCCCTCCTCTCCTCTTATAAAAGGCCCCCACAACTACCACCTTACTCACACCTTCAAAGAATTTTTTCTCGACCAAAAACTACCCAAATACTCTCCCAACATCCCTATATTACTCCTAGAAGCCTCACTTTGGGCAGAAGTCTTCTCAAGGAATCCTTTGGCTCAAATCAAAAAGAGTTACCTGATTTTAAGGTAATGTCTTCTCTTATGTTATTTTGTTTTATTTTGCTTCTCCAACCCCCTAAAATATTTTTATTAATTTATTTTGTAACAAAACCAGTATCTTAAATATACTAGGATGTTGTTATAATAAGTATTCGAGCTACACGTACACACTCCTACATCTAATGGTTAATGAACATACTGTTTCTGTGGATGGAGAATTTCTGCCTCACGAAACGATGATTGTTCAACAATCATATAACTCCTTCAAATTTGGAAATTAAGATGTAACTATATTTATATATGATATATAATATGTTTATGTTTTACTTAAGATTCTTTATTTTTCATTTATTCCATACCTTTATCATTTCCATTATGGGTAAACGCGATATTTTCATTTTAGGAAGTGCGGACTACCGCCCCCTCAAAGTGATTTGAATCGTTAATGCCATATAAAGGATGGAGTAAATGGTATTATAAATTATATTATACTAGAATTATAGTATAACTTTATATAATTATAATTTCATTCCATTAAATATGAAATAGAAATGAAAGTAGCGTTCATGCGTGGGTACGACTTACCGTCTCCATGAACGGTGCGTTTCATTTCTTACCTCTAAATGTTATGTAATATTATAAATGAATGTATATACTGGATATATATGATATATATGATATATACATCATGAATATAATTCTGGAGATAACGGATATTCTACAACATAAACCACTTGTAATTATAAGAAGATTATTGTTGACTCAAGTACAAAAGATCGACAAAACGACCGTTATTAACTTAAATGACTACATAATTTTCGTAACATTGTAATAAGTGATATAAAAGGGATAATGAACTTGAAAATGGTTCTTAAGAAATTATAAATTAACTCTCTTTTATTATTCATGAGGTTAAATAATGGTCGAGTCAATTCGGACACGAGGTAAGGGAACTTCTTAACCCAATTTCCATTCTTTGGGTTAATCTCCTACTTTCAAATTATGTCATGATATTATTATGTCCTATCTTGTATTTATACTTTATTTATGTGTACATATAGTGAATACACATAATAGATATATTTTATTTAAAAATGATCTTTTTAAGGGACTTCGTCTCAATCTCCATTCATTGAGGCATATTTTGTTTTATACAAAAATTTCTTTTATACGGTGTATAAACCGCTTTGACATTTATGTTTATTCAAAAGGAATATTTTTATATGAAGCGTTTTACGAAATGACAAAAAGGAATGTTTTTCTTGTCGTACGTATCCGGTCACAATGACTTCTCCGCCCCCGTGACCATTATTTGAGTTTCGGCTTCCCCTACAAGCCATACCATTTTTTAAATGAAAAATAAAAACCAAGTTTTAACTTTCATTTATTTTGGTATCGAAAATGGTTTTGATAATGTTTTAATATATCAATGTGTTTTATTGATATCTTGTGATTGAAATGTGGAAATGTTATGTTTTCTTTATTCACGTTTTATGTGATACGATTATGTTATGGTTTATGATATGTTGAAACCTGTTTATATAAGAAATACATTGGACTTAATAAGTGACGGGTGGAGCCCGCTATAGCTCCTCGATGCATCGGCAGGTCTCATGAGACAAACTAGTGTCTTGGAACGAGGCCTTGACAAAATCTTATTTGTAATCTTGGAACGAGGCCTTGGCTACATGGTTATGATAGTCTGGCATTATGCATTCCATCATTATGAAAGTGGTTATTGATATTGCTTGTGATTATTCGACCAGTAGAATATCCATGTGAATAAGTAAATGGAAATATATCATTTTACTTTTTCCATATTATGTTGAAGTTCAAGTTTAAAAGGATTTTGTTTTAGTTATATATTGCCTTAAATGTTAATGTTTATTTATGAAAGCTTCTTCTATATTGTTATCCTTACTGAGCATCTGAGCTCACCCCTTCCAATGTTTTAATTTTTCCAGGATGTGAAGAAGTATATTATGAATGACATGCAGAGATAATATGAGGGGATATGAAGACAAGATGTTGTTTTAGTTTTGTTTTACTTTATGATGTAATGTAAGACTTATGAATGTATCTAGTGTTTCCAAGGCTACTAAACTAATCGTTCTTTCGAGAATTGATCTTTTGTGATCATGCCAATGTTACGCAATAATGCACCGACTCTGGGTAATTGGGGTCGGGGAATTACAGTTGGTATCAGAGGCAGTTTAATACTAACCTTGGAATCTAGATTTAGATAAAATCTAATTAGAGAACATAGACCGAAGATAGACTTTGAGGATTAGTATAGAAGAACTTCCTAGAATTTTGGTATTATAGAGATTTTGTGAGTTTTCCGAGCAATACATCCATGTCTGGATACGAGCAGGTAGAGGCGGCTCTAGCACAAATGTACCTATCGGTAAAACCCAAGAACACCACTATGAGCTAGACTCGAATGAGAACTGGTGCACGACAACGGGCCTTGCGACACTCTTGGTTACGACACTCCCAGGGGATATGCTTAGGATGATTCTCATTTTATTTACAAACCTCTATAAAGGGTTATGAGTATATACTTCCTAAAAGAAAACATTTCTATGATTATGGATTATATCCATAAATAGTTCAATTAATGATAAGTGTTTTACAAGTATGGAATTATGTATTTTGATTCATAATCTAATCAAGCTTATTCCATTGTTTAGAAATGTCGTACGTATGCTGCGACAATGACTTCTCCGCTACCGTGACCATTATTTGAGTTTTGGATTCCCCTACAAGCTATAACTTTTTTTAAATTAAAAATAAAAACCAAGTTTTAACTTTCATTTATTTTGGTATCGAAAATGGTTTTGATAATGTTTTAATATATCAATGTGTTGTATTGATATATTTTTATTGAAATGTGGAAATATTATGTTTCCTTTATTAATGTTTTATGTGATACGATTATGTTATGGATTATGATATGTTTAAACCTGTTCATATGAGCAATGCATTGGACGTAATAAGTGACGTGTGGAGCCCGCTATAGCTCCTCGATGCATCGGTAGGTCTCATAAGACAAACTTGTGTCTTGGAATGAGGCCAGGATCGACAAATCCTTTTTTTCATTTTATAGAAAGCCGTATTGTGGGTTGCCGGTACCCATACAGTCAAAACCCAGACACCAAATCACAATTCAAACTGAAATTTCAAATTTCAAACCACTGCCTTATCACCTCGAGCCGTGAGCCTGCACCGCCTCGAGCACCGAGCCGCCATCAGATCTGACATGCCATGTTCCATGTAATTCAGCCATATCCACATCACCGGATCGCCGGTGAGTGTCGATGGCGTCCGTCGTCACATCTCCCCCCATGACACCGCCGGGGGTTAAACAAACATCATCCATGGAGTTGCCTATGTGTTCCCTCCCCTCATTACCATCACCGGATCACAGATGAGGTTCGCCGGCGTCTGCCATCATCATCATCACCCCATGACAGAGGATACAACAAAACATCGAACGGAAAACAAAAAATCAACAGAACAATCATCCATGGAGATTAATCCTAAAACAAATCATCGTCATTGCTCCATCTCGACAGCACTCTCGCCGAGAGATTCACCACAACACAACGGAAGAAAAGAAAAACCAAAGAACAGAATATCCCACCACCACCAGACAAAAACAACTGCATCAGACACCCGAAACCCTAACGTGCTCACCAGAGAAGATTAAGAACCCCAAAAACCACAGGCTCATGAGCGCAACCCCCAAACGTGAAAAAACTCACCACATGACAATAGAGAGATACCGAGATCAGAACCAAAAGCGCTCTGAAGAGTGTGCCGTCAACAAGAACCGGTCTTACACCTGTTGGAATGAGGCCATGACAAAATCTTATTTGTATTCTTGGCATGAGGCCTTCACAACGTGGTTATGATAGTTTGGCATTATGCATTCTATCATTATGAAAGTTGTTATTTATATTTCATGTGATTATTCGACCAGTATAATATCCATGTGAATAAGTAAATGGCATTATCTCATTTTACTTTTTCCATATTATGTTGAAGTTCAAGTTTAAAAGTCTTTTGTTTTAGTTATACATTGCCTTAAATGTTAATGTTTATTTATGAAAGATTCCTCTATATTGTTATCCTTACTGAGCATCTGACCTCACCCCTTCCAATGTTTTAATATTTCCAGGATGTGAAGAAGTACATTATGAATGACATGTAGATATAGTATGAGGGGATTTGAAGACAATATTTTTTTGTAGTTTTGTTTTACTTTATGATGTAATGTAAGAATTGTGAATGTATCTAGTGTTTCCATGGATACTAAACTAATCGGTCTTTCGAGACTTGATCTTTTGTGATCATGCCAATGTTATGCAATAATGCATTGACTCTGGATAACTGGGGTCGAGGCGTTACATAATTAACAAAAAAGAGTTTCGATGATTACCAAAAACACTAAATAAAATTGAAACAAAAAAATGGCTGGAGGAAATCAACCAAGGCCATGTGCCAGGACACTTTGTAAAAAATTACATAAACCATGATCATTTTGAAAACAAGACTTTCACCACTCAAAACCATCTACAATTGATAATAAAAAAATAAAAATCAAGTTCACATATTAAATATTTCACATTTCCATCAAAAACTCTTTCCAAAGTCATTTTTACTTGAAGTTCCCTTAAAACATGGTTCGCACAAAGGAAACAACCCTCAAAACAATCTCATGAAACACCACACCACGACACTCACACAAAACACAACCAATTTTTGATACAAAACCCTGAACCCAATACACGAGTTTGTCGAACCCTTCAAAAAAATATTTCAAATCACTCAAGGAATATAATAATCTATTTACACAATTTATAAAAACCCTTTGAAGAAGTAAGCCTAGATTTTTCACCCAAAGTGCACACACATTCCCAACCAATTCCCCAGAAATCACATTTTAATAATTAAAAGAATCTAAAATTTATATGTACAAATACACGACACAGCGTACATTCCAAAAAAACTACCTTTTTTAAATAAAAACTAATTTTGAACCAAAATGCTCCTCAATTGACATTGAAAACATAATTTTCAAATTGGAAATAAGGAATAAAATATTTTTTATAAACATTAAAATACAATATCACCACACATAGTCATTTATTTTGAAAAAACACATTTTCAACACATAAAAATGTTGAAACACTACCAATTCACACTTCGCACTACCCAAATCACAATTTGAACATAGTAAAATTAACTAAACAAATAAGGGGTAAAAGAAATCAACCTCAAATGATAGAGGAAGAACCAGAATGAACCAAGATGCTTGACCTTCGGTGGAAGATGCCAAAATCCACAGGAGGAGTAACTGAAAGACCCACTGCACACTCTATAATTGAAAGAAATGAAAAAAAACCCGGTCAAACCATGACCCAGGGTTTGAATGAGACAAAAAAAGAAGGAGTTACCTATCTAATGGGGTATCAGCGTGGTCATACAAGGGAGAGGTGGCTTCCAAAGGGAGAGTCCATGGAGAGGGAGGTTTGACGGGAGGTTGGAGCGAGGGTGGAGGTTCGAGAGGGGCGGGGGTCGTCATATTCCTGGATGAAGGGGAGGAGGGGTCTCAGCACCACATGGGAGGGGTAAAGGGGGGGGGGGGGGGTCACCGCGAGGTAAGGGGGGAGGGTCAGTTTTGAGTTTAATTTTTTAATTAATTATATTTTAATTTTAATTCAATTGATTTAATTATAAAAAAATACTCAAAAAATGAATAAAATATAATTTAAACTCAAGAATAAATAAAATAATTTCAATTATCAGGTCGGGATGTGACATTTTTATAGTTCAAAATTTACCAAATGAGTATGGTATTTTTGTATCAATTTATGTTCTCTGAGGAACGTGTCCTCTTATGCACCTATATTATATTATGATGTGTATATAGAGATCCTTTGACATTTTATATCATTAATTTAATTATTTTCAGGAAATTTAATTTTTCATTTAATGTTAATATATAATGGAAATTACGTTTTAAATATACCAAAGTTGTAAATATTTTATGTCACAATTTCAACAATTTATAGGATTGTTTGTGATTATGATTTCAATTATGTAATATTATGATACACCTTTGAAGAAAATTTTATATATTCTTATTCTGTTGTCAATAAATGATAATATATATTTTCCTTTTATTTTCATCTCGTTATTTTATCACGAGAATAAAATACAGTTTTTAATAAAAAAATTATTTATTTCTCTCTTTGGTTAAAAACCTATTTTCTTCAAAAACTATGTTTTCTAAAAATGATTTAGATAATGTTTTTAATAATTTTAAGATGATATGTAAAAGAAATTTTTATCCATGTTTTATTTCTTTTTTTTTTGAAAGGATACTTCATGTTGTTTTCCAAAAAATGTCTATTTGTCTCTTAACAAAAAATTTAAAGGAATATTTGTTCTGAAATATATGGAACAAACATAATTTCCTACCATGATGACCACTATTTTCGTTGAATCTTAATTTTAATTTTCTCATGGTTAATTTTAATGATTTTTTTAAAATTATTTAATTGTTTTGAAAATTATTTTTCATACATGAAAGGATATTTTCCTCAATTAATGTTATAAATGATTTTTTATAACTCCTTTATAAGTTTACATGGTTATTTTTAAGGAAAAATATTTTTTTAATGTTATATGTTTTAAAAAATTTATTTTATAATGGAAAAACATTATCATAAATAAATGGTTTAAATGATCTTTCAAAACCATTTTCTTTCTAAGGTGAAATCTATTGATGTTACTTATAACTTGATGATGTATGATGAATGTATTGTATTTTTATTTATGTACGAATGATTTAATTTTTTATTGAATTATTCTTATGAATCGTGATTCAATTATACAAGTTATACATTGAGTAAATTGTTATGAAACAAAATTATTTTTTTGGGTTACACTATGATGAAAAGATTAAATGATTATGAAACATGTATATTTTCCATAGGTTATGTTATGAAGTATTGTTTTTACAACCCATTTCATTTCATGGGTGATTATTTGAGGAATATTATATTATCTTGTGGCACACATATGTTTTATTTTCATTATGTGATATGTGTGACCTATATCTCCCACTAATTAATTGGGTAATGATTTATATCTCTTGAGATATATATGACTGGAATGGGGAGTAAACCTGGTTCAGTAATAGACTTTATCTACTACAATAGATTTGTGAGTGAAACGTGACTATTATGATGGTTTGGTGAGGGAATCCATTCAATTATGATAACATTGGTAGTTATCAGTGAATACGATGAAAATTAGTTTATATTATTATGTGTATACAACAATTCTATGTACTATATCAATGTTCTGCCCTCAAGTATCATGTTATTTTATTCTTTTATAATTCAATTCACATGAACTGCCAATATCTATGTTATGACTCAGTATTTTGATCATTTATATGATGGATATGGTTTAATGATGTTATACCTCACATTCTCATACCCTTAAGATAATGTTATTTTTACATATTTTCCTTTTTTCCCATTATCGGGCATCTGAGCTCACCCTTCTTTATATTTCCATACCTTAGGTTGTAAAGAAATGTTCTAAGTAGTTAATGTCTATGATGTGTACAAAATGGTAAGATATATGTGGAAAAAAATTGAATATCTTTCACTAAATAAGAATATTGTGTATGTAGGATCAAAAGGAACAAAATTATTATGATCCTCAGTTTTGTGTTTTTGTAATGTAATGAATATTTATAAAAAAATATTCAATATATATATATGAGAAGAGTGGTTCACTACTTTAGGTATTAGATGTATGGTTTAGATATCTATTTTTTTACTATAATAAGAATCATTAACGAGATCTAAAGGGATATTTCTAAGGATTCCTCTAGCGATATCTCCCGAAGCAAGTCAAAGAATGAGTAAATGTATAGGAAAATGTCCCAGAATCCTATTAATTGATATAATGAGTGGTATCAAATAAATTAAATCCCATATATTGATACTACATGTGGATGTGCCTTTGGAATACATATTCCTAGAGGAAATATCTTCAAAAATGGAGCAATGATCTTGACTCGATAACCACTTGGTGCATGACAACATGACTTGTTTCAAAATTGTTTTGACACACCAAAGGGATATTCATTAGAATATCACATAATATTTATGAACAATCATGAAGTATTTAAATAACGGCTTTGAATGACCTTGGTTAATCATATAGAGACATCAAATTAAGTGATGGTTTCATGATTTAAGAATCCTATTTTTTATTTTTTATGATCATATAGTTACCACTATGAATAATTTTTCCCATAATATAATATTTGGTTTAATATAATTCTAGAATGTGGAGGAATATTTATAACTTTTAATGTGTTGTATAATTCAATTATTATATGAAAACAAATTGTGTGGTGAATGGAGAGAAACAAGTTATGATTATTCCAAACCATCTATCATGATATATGTTTAATAATGTGACCTTCAGTGAGATTCATAATTCATCAAATAAGTGGAAAATGTAATTTTTTAAATGTTCATGTGCTAACCAATATAAAATAAATAAAATTTAACATTATACATGAAAGAAAATGTGGGAATAATCACCTAGATTAATATCTAAAATCAAGGGGAAGATGTTATATGTAAGGAAAGGAAGTTCATAGATTGAATATTTTTTTAGTATTACAATGTTTTATGTGAGGGGAGTGTAGAAATTATCCATTTCATTTCTTTAACCCAATAATTAACTTATGTACCAAGTATGAACCTTCTATATGTCAACCATTTATGTGGGTAGATTTAAGTATTAATATATTGGAATTCAATAATTATTAAATATAAAAGGATTTTCTAGTATAAGTTTTCATTAAGGATTTGGATGATTTTTTAAAATTTTTCTATTGTCCTAGAAAATCTATTTAATGGAAATTTGAAATTTTATTGAAAAAAAATGATTAAGTGAATATAACATAGACTCTGTTCTTCGTGTTGAGAAAAAATCATTTATTTAGGACAAACACATAGTTGATATGGATAATATAAATTTGATAACATTGATTACCTTGTAACTCATTAATTATTTGATGAAAAATCATTTTAGGTTATCATTCATATAGTTTATAGCATTTTTGGTTTTATGGTATATATTTAATAATATGTGATTTTATTTAAGGAAATAAGAGATATTTCTTTTTTGAAAGAATACATGATTTCGTTATGTTTTTATGGTAATTATGGCTATTATCATGGTTTTTTATAATATATAACCACTGTATAAACATATATTGTATGTGACATTAAGAGATACCCAATGTTGTTTGGGGGAGTAACGATAAGTTACATTTAGAAATTCATTAACCTCATTTTAATAAATTTGGATCTCAATATTAGAGAGAGATATTCTTTAATGGTCCTAAATGTAACCAATTATGGATTAGTTTATGTTGTACTTTGGATATTGTTTTATAGATTAATGTATTATTTCACTATATGAAGATTTATTCATAACATGTGCTTCGAATTTTACTTTTGACCATAACTAAAGATATAAGAAATTAATTATCATTATATTATAGATCTGATTATCTTTTAGTACATATTATATGAAATATTGTTCTCTTAGAGTAGTATATGTGGTAGAAATTGATGAAGGAAAACACAAATGATTAGTTTGTACCACTGAAATGGAAAATAATCGTGTCAGTTATCATCATGTAAAAATTATCCTACTACAATAAAATGATAATGACATAAAATGTTGTATATTTACCTTAATTTATATTGAATGATTGAAATTTTCACTTATATTATTTTTCAATCTTTTTGGTCTTTGTCTTTCTCCTGAAAATCGTCTTTATCACTCTCCACCAATATTTGAGTGATATTTTTCTCTTATATATCCATGTTTTTACGACCCACCAATGTTCTCTTATATATAAAAAGAGTAATTTGTTATTTTTGATGACCATATCACATTCCTTTCTATAATATTAAGAGTATGTCATATTAATCCTTTTTATGTTGTTTGTTTCTAGAAAATTTATTTTTAAATGTTTAATCCTTGTATACTGAGAACAAGTTCAAATTTATTTTAGGTAATATATTTAAGAAGGAAAGAATGTATCAACCCATGATTTTTTTCAATTTTGTTTTAATTTTTTTAATATTTTTTATATATTTAGTTACTCATATACTAATTTTATCTGACATTATATGGAATACTGAGGGTAACTTGTGTTACATGAGACACCCAGTTTAAATGAAACATGAAATACTATTAATATAATAATATTTAATATGATGGTAATATCTTAGTTGCTATAATGGAGGTTATGAAAGGGGAAAAAGTTATAAAGATATTCAGTTTACAGATTTATATAAAATGAATTCTATAGTGACAAATTAATTATATAAAAAAATAATAACTATTTGAAAATAAAGGAAATCGATGTCTGAAAAAAATATTTTATGCACAATTTTTTTATACCAATAAGATAAAAATTATTTATAATGATATTTATGATATTTATAAATTATATATTCTTAAAAAAATTAGCATTCAATATATCTATTTTCATGACAAGAGATTAGAATAAATACAATTTTGCACTTAAATATGTTGACCTCTAAAAATAAATTTAGTTACTTTTTTTAAACTTATTTAAAAACCAATATTTTACTATAAAATTCTAATTTGAAAAAAATGTAATTTTTATAGTCATAATTTCATGAATATCTTGGAGTTATTTTTTAATAATTCTTAAAGATAAATTTTCTGAGGAATAGTTAAAAATATTCGATTTTAGCAAGAATTTCCATTTATTTTAAACCATGTAAACACATAATGATTTAGTTAATATGGATGAAAAATTGAAATTAATAAAAATATATATTTATTAATTTAATTTATGTAATTTTTATTAATTTTATACTGAAATGTTTTATAATATTTGTTAAATTTTTGGACATTTTTACATTTGAAAACTGCTTTCTCATCACATATACAGTAATATTTATTAATTAAACCTTTTCAATTATATTACTGAAATATGAAAAAATGAATTAATTATTTTAATATATATTAAAGTATAATATATAATAAGTTAAAATTATTTTTGATTAAAAGTAATAATAAAAACAATAAAAATTAATTACTATGTTAAAGGAAAAAATGGGTTTAGCGGGTGGTTGAACTAAAAATATAAGTGTTAGAAATTTCCCAAAATAATATAAACACAAATTTGAAGGATATTTTTAGACCTTATATATTCTAGGTTATATAATAGAAATAGTTTTTTCTTGGTTGTTTTGGAAATCATTGTTAAACTTTTTCTTTTCAAAAATTACATGTTTTCCACTAATGTCACTTATAAAAGGCCACTCGTCTTCTCTCTCCTTCACAATTACAAACACCATTTATTTAGAGTATCCATAAAAAATACCTTAAATACCTCCCTCATCTCATCCAAGAATAATTAATTTTTATAAAATTCTACATAAGTAGACATTTGTTGAAAACTAAAATAATCATTCTGAAGAATATGTAGCATCCCAAACCGAGAATTTTATATTATTTCTCCCTCAAAATCCGTCAATAATAATTTAATAATTATGATATAATAAAAAAAATATGTTACATATAAATAATGTTTTTATGTTATGTGAATGACCCATAACCATATCCACTTCCATCAAATGGCTTAAGAAATCATCGTTGTTGTGTACGGAAGACAACCGGCTTGCAGACAGATGTTATTCATATTCCATCACCACATTTCACTAATGGATATAATTATGTATTTATTGTTTATATATTATATTTATGATATTATTATACATATATAATTACAATACCTCATCTAACTTATTACAACTTATTCTGTTGGAAAATAATAACGTCCCTTGTTTTCATGACATACAATTGTCTCTCCAACTGATGTGATGTGTTTTTCAATTTTTAGATGGATAAAAATTATAATATTTTAAATTTCTATTATATTATATTTATAATAAAATTCTACTTCTGTAATCATGGAATCACAAATTCTTTCTTATATTTTATTTAGTTGGGGATACAATAAAGCCATTCATGTGTGTAGAGGACAGTCGCCTTGCGAATCGATGTGATATGTTTTTACATACAACTTATGTGGAAGGAAATAATAATAATATTAAATAAAAATATTTGGTATATATATTAAATATAAATGATTCTATAATTTCAATATATCATTTAACCTTCATTCTTTCATTCAGTCAATAAAATGGAAACAACATTCATGTGTACATATGATTTACTGTTTCACGAATGGTGAATTTCATTTTCTATCTCTATATTTTATGGATTATTCTAAATATATATATAATAATTTTTTATATTTATATATTTGATAATATTTAAGATATTATGTTACCATGATGAAAATAATATGATAGAAACTAAAAAAATCAAAACGTATATGGAAAACAATGAAGTTATTGCACGAAATATGAAATTAACATTAACTTTTTACTAAAAGAAAAACAATTTATCATAGGTAAATAATATATGAAATTATATAAATATATATATTTATTTTAAAAAACCATTTCCCTCTTTTAATCAATTCTGTTGTAGTTATTCAATCTCTTCTTTCTATGGGTAGTCTTATGGACTCTCTTGCAATAAGAGCATTTATTGGGGAAAGTGACCTAAAGTTCAGAGATGTCAATATATTTGAATTAATAGATTCTTGGTATAATATTGTTAATGGTTTTATTAGGTTATCCAAAATTTCAGATAATTATGGAGTTGTTTTGCTGTTTTCAATTGGAAACTATATTTTTAGAGTTTGTGGGAGAAAAACTTGCCATGTAATTGGATTATACATCATGTAATGTCAAATGGGAAGAAGAACTGAGTTTGGTACATAGTGTGAAATGATAATGAACAAAGTATTTGGTTTATGCTATTTTTTGGTATAAATTTGTTTTTTATTAAATTGTGATGGTGTTTTTATCATATATGATTTCATGGATTACACGAAGTGAAGATAGATTGGATGTTGTGTAATCCTATCATGTTGTGTTTTTTCGGTGTCATATGAGTGATTTATTAATTTAGTCACCTAAAGGGTTCGATTATGTATCAAACCAAACCTCTTCCATATATCATTACATGATTTTAATCATAATTATACATCAGATTACAAGCCAAGGATCGTTAAGTCTAGTGTCTTGGAAGATAAGGTACATAAAATATAAAACAGGGGGCTTAAAAAACATTGTTATTTAATCTCCATAAAGAGATACTAACATCCTTTGAGCCCTTATAGCTGCATAGGGTATCCTAGGGAACACATGAATAAAAGGATGATCTAAAACACCCATTAAGGTAAGTAAAATAAGCATACATTTTAAGTACATGATTTAGGAGGCATGATAAAAATATATCCAAAGCATGGAACAAATGAAATCACATCCAATAAGCATAGGATCATATAAACATGAAATCATATAAATGTGTTGGAATCATAAAACATTTATTTAGTATGGTTTAAGGCTAATCTCCAATCCCATTTTACATTATGTATGTGTCAAGGCTAACCACCAATCCCGTATCCTATTTTAGTACAGGTAAGGGCTAACTGGCAATCCAATTTCCCATTGCATCTCATGAGACTTAACATTACCCAATTCATTCGATCACTATTTGGAAACACACATCCCAACATTATATTGAATATTCGTTCCACATAAATAATCATACATAATTAACCAGTCATAAACATAAGGGTACCCATGGAAAGAAGTGGGTACCACAATCATGAAATAAAGCATAACTAATGGGTGTATCGTGAAAGTGTCCATGAAAGAATGGTATTATGACATACATGGATGTTCATAATGTAATATATAAATATAACATGTTGTGTTATTACAAATATAAGTGAACATATATAACAAAGTTTTTTGAGAAACATTACAATTAAAACATTTTTGTGCTTGTTTAAGGAAAATACTATTGAGCTTCTAAAATAGAAAATAGGAAAATATATTATATAAAATAATAATTGAACAAATAAGGTTATCCTAATAAAAATAATTATTTTATTAAGAAAATGGTGTCTTGAAATATAAGATAGAGTGCACATGAAATTGGGTAAAAATTCAGGAAGTTCCCTTAAAACAGGATTTCTTATTAGAAAGTTCTAAGGAAGGAATCTTTTAAAAACATTTATATCCATGAAAGAGAGTGATGAAAGGTTCTTCATATGTGAACATTGTAAAAATTAGCCAACATTTAGAATATGTACATAAACATATAGGATAACTCCATTTTGATATAAATAATTATACAACAACCTGAAAGAACAAAAATGTTCCGTGTAGAATTCGTTAAGGTTTATTGGCCTGGTGTCTGGTGTACCCAAGAGAAATTGATGAGAGAGAAAAGGGATTTCTCATCACTTATAAATCATGAGGTACTTATGAGGGAGGTTCATAATCATACCCCATCATTGTGGATTTCACATAAAATGGTATAGAATATAAAACAACTTTCATTAAGAGTGAAATGAAGAGGCTCCCTTACCTTAAGTCCGGTGGTGTTCTCCACTTGTTATTAATGACCCCTTGAGTCTTTCTCCATTTAAAACCAATTATGTGGAGATGATTCAGTATATTGAAGAGTCTTGGGGACATTGGATGGGGGGATGATCTTGGGGTGATATTTCAGTTGAATATTGGCATGGCACAATTCTTGAGAGGAGTCATGTGAAGAGGTAAGTATTGGTGGTATTTATAGTGTAGGGGGAGGGTTTTCATGATTTCTTAATCAATATTTTATTATTTATTTACAAGACAAGGAATTATAAGTATTCAATTAACAAAAATACTAATAAATTCATGTGACTTCAAACTAATTGGTCTTACATCAGCAGATCATCATTAATGGGTCAATAAATCCATTATTTAGCATTTATCATAAATTATCGTATTTTACTATTCATTTAAAATTCACGTATTTCAGAAAAATCTCAAAACATCACCCTAACGTTTTATTTGACATGTAGAATCCAAAATGAAGTCTATTTTTCAAAAATAATTTTTTAAATATGATTACATTGATATTTAATTAATGTAAAAATTTATTATTAAAACCCCATTGTTAAAACATCCATTCACTTATTCTAAAATATAGGTACATCATAATTTCATTTGAATCTTATTTTTATACTATCATAGGGAAGGATACTATTCATTATGTTATATCACTATTCATAAGGGAATCTTACTATTCAGAAATGTAGGTTACTATTTACCAAAAATTATGTTTTTCTTATCGGACTCCAAATAACTTACTGATTGAAATAGTGTGTGTCAAATTTTCAAAATTTCAAACACATATTTTTAAATGTCACATAGCACTTAGTAGTTCATTATGTTTTGATTTCAGTACCTATTTATATTAAAGGAATTTACAATTATAAAACATTTGGTTGTTACATTCTTCCCCCCTTATGAAATTTCCCCCTCTAATTTTCATTTTACATTATAAGACATGAAAAGGTGAGGGTAATTTTTCTTCATTTCTTCCTCCAGTTCCCATGTGGCCCCTTTATACTTATGGTTTCTTCATAGTACCTGGACCAGATGAGTAGCATTGTTTCATAGAACATTGTCTCTACAATCCATGATCTTCAATGGATTCTCCAAATAGGAAAGACTAACCTACAATGTCACCACCACTTAAGAGAGTACATGTGATGGTACTGGTATATACATCCTTAAGAGGGATACATGAAAGACATTATGTACTTCCGACATGGTAGGTGGATGTGCCAGTCGATAGGCCAAAGCTTTGACTCAATCTAGAATCTCGAAGTGGTTGATGTACGTATGAATTATCTTCTATTTCTTTCCAAACCTCATGACGTTTTTACATAGAGATATCTGTATAAATACCATGTCTTCAAGATTGATCTCAATGTATCTTTGACGGTTATCTACATAACTCTTTTGTCGAACATGGGCTTCCTTGATATACTGATGAATGGTTTTCCCCATATCCACCATTTCTTTGATCATTTCTGGTCCTAGAAGCTTACATTCACCATCTTCATTCCAACATGCTGGTGTCCTGCACCTTTTCCCATAAAGGGTTTCATATGGTGCCATTCGGATGCTCGAGGGGAAACTATTTCTATAGGAGAATTCAACTTGTGGGAGATGTTGGTTCCATAATTGTTTGAATTCTATAGAACAAACTCTCATAATGTTTTCTAGTTTCTAAATTGTTCGCTCAGACTGGACATCAGTTTGAGGATGATCGGCCATACTAAAGTTCAGTTCAATTATTAGATCATGTTGGTGACTTTTCCAGAACTTTGAGGTGAATCTCAGATCACGATCAGATACAATAGATAGTTGTACTCCATGTATACATACCAATTATTTGATGTAAATCTATGCAAGTTGATCTGATGAGAATTCCCCTTGAATTGTGATAAAGTGAGATGTCTTTGTAAGACGATCCACAATGACCCATATAGCATTGTTTCATATGGATGTCCCATGAAGTCTAGTGAAAAAGAACATGGTAATGTTCTCTTACTTCCATTCTAGTATGGGTAGTGGTTGCATCATATCCTTATACTTTTTCCAATCATCCTTCACGTGCTAACATATCAGGCACTTTTATTTATATTCAGAAATATCCATATTTGTATTGTCCAACCAAAAGTTTTCTCGGATATCTCGATACATCCTTGTACTCCCTGGGTGGAGAAAGAAGGTTGAGCTATGTGAATCATTCATAATTTCCTTCTTTATATCTGGATTAGATGGAACATATATTCAGAACCCATATCTTACAACTCATTCCAGCTAAATTTTGAAATTAGACGATTTCACATTTCTGATAGCTTCCACCCTTTTCTGAATTTTTGAATATTTTCTTTAAGAATCCATTATTTTCTATAAGAGGGATAGTTGATCAATCGTTTCAGAAAGGATTGATGTTGTTCCTCACTTAATTATTCCCATTTCTATTCTTTAAAAGTCTAAGAATATCAGATCCATTTCAATTATCATCATTGATAATGATGAAGGGTCCTTTCTACTTAGAGCATCTTCCACCATGTTTTCATTACCAGGATGGTGGTGGATTGAGGAATTATAATCCTTGATGAGATCTATCCAGCTTCACTGGAGCATATTAATCCTTTTCTGTGTGAATATATATTTTAGACTTTTTTGGTTAGTATATATCACTCACATCTCCCCATGGAGAAAATGCAACCAGATTTTCAACAAAATGATCACAACCACCGACTCTAGATCTTGCATAATATAGATTTGCTAATGGATTTTCAACTACCTTGAGGCATAGGCTATCACATTATCATTTTTCATTGCTACACAACTTAATCCCTTCTTTGAAGAATCGCTATACACCACAATGAGTTCTCCACTTGTAGGCAATGTGAGTACTGGCACATTGATAAGCCTATTTTTTAAATCCTTGAAACAATATTAACTTTCATGTGTCCAGAAAATGTTTACTCCCTTCCATGTCAGCTTGGCCATTGGGTTTGACAATCGTTAAATTCTTTTAAAAAATCATTGATATTACCCTGCTAGACCCAAAAAGCTGCGGATCTCCGTTACTGAAGTTGGACTGGTCCACTCTTCAATTTCCTTCATCTTAGAAGGGTCCACCGATATCACTTTGCTAAGGATAACATTCCCCATGAATGATACATCCTCCATCCCGAACTCACATTTACTATACATTACATTCAACTTCTCCCATCACAATGTCATTAACATAGTAAACAAATTATCCCCATGTTCCTCTTATCTATTAGAGTATATCAGAATATCATCAACACAGACTACAAAAAATTTGTCATGGTAATATATAAAGAATCCATTCATTAAATCCATGAAAATTGCTTGATAATTACTGAGTAAAAAGGGAATAACTCTTAACTCATAGTTTCCATACCTCGTTCGATAGGTAGTCTTGGGAATATCTTCCTTCCTCAACTTTAATTGGTGGTATCTTGACCGAAGTTCTACTTTAGAGAACAAACTGGCCCCATGAAGCTGATCGAACAAATCAGCTATACATGGTAGGGGGCACTTATTCTTTATCGTGACTTTGTAGAGCTCACAAAAATCAATGTAGTAGAGGAGCTTTGATCCATCCTTCTTCTTGATGAAGAGTACTGGTGTACCCCAAGGTTAGGAATTTGATCATATAAAACTATTCTCCATATTCTTCTATATCTACTTTTTCGGCTCTTCCAGCTCTACGGTGGCCATTCAATATGGTTTCTTTGAGATAGGAAGAGATCCAGGGAGAAATTAAATTGTGAATTCAACCTCTCTTTCAGGAGGAAGTCCAGTATAATCTTCAGGAAATACATCAGTGTAATCCCTCGCGATAGGCATGAATTCAAGCATTATTCTCTCCTTTGTCTCATTCTTTTGAGCTAGATTGGAATTATCATAAGTCAATAATATACACACTTGAGATGATGTTTCAAAAGAATATTTACATTCCTCCTTTCACTTGTATAGAATTGGAGGATGCTTTGGGATGGGAAGAATATTCCCCCTTTCCTGAAAGTTGATGCTGGATTTGTATAAAGATAGCAAATCCATGCCCAAGATAGCATCGAACTCCACTAAAATAAGTATGAAAATCTTTCCTAGGAGGTTCATTCCACTAACATTAACCCGGGAGGAGTTATAACCCATATATTCAATAATTTCACTATTTTCCGTTCTCACTGATAACTTTTCCTCCAATTTTTGAGGTGGTGTTTGAATAGTTCTACTAAACATGCAAGATTTGAAAGAATGCATAGAACCATAATCAAATAGTATGTCTTCTATTCCTGAATGAATAACAAGCATACCTGTAACCACATAATTTTCCAAATCCACCTCAATAGTAGTGAGACATAAAACCTCCCTTGTTTCCTAGGAGGTTGTTGCTGATTTACTCAGACAACCCTCTCTGTAGGGAAATTATTCACATAATTCTCATACTCCTTGAAGTTGTAACATGGCACTGCAGGCTGAGTGTGGATCTGAACATTCCTTTCTTCTTCAACATTAGTATGATTTTTCATATACCTTTGATAGTTCTTGTCCATATGACCAAACATTTTTCATTTGACGCAATTATTGGTTCCCTTTAGACAGTTACCAGGATACATCTTCCCACAAGTTTTGCAAGGGGAAAAGTCAGGCATCTTCCCACCATGGGTTTTGTTTGATGAACCACCCATGTTGTTCTTGGTTTACCACTTATTTTCACTAGGACCATTAGACCACTAAGAGTCTCCAAACACCATTTCATCCTTGAGGGAATAAAAGACAATATCCACATAACAATCAAATTCTCGAATCACCAATTATTTTCATAGACTTCACTTTTGTCCACTAAAGAAGTGATCCACCTTGAACACAGTATTCATGAAAATTCCATAGGCATACCTTTCAAGCCTTTTAATGTTTGCTTCATATTTCATGATGGACTCTTTTTCTTTATTCTTGAGTCCAAGGAACTCTCTTTCCATCTTGAGATGCAGGCTTCAAGGAAAATATTTACTGAACAACATCCTCTTGAATTCATCCCAATCCATGGAATCAATTCCCTCTTGGGAATTTTTATTCTGGATCAGTGTCCACCATTGATAAGATTCCCCATCAAAATTATAGACCACTAGTAGAACATTATCTTATTCGACATACTGGAGGACGAAGAATATCTTTTCAGTGGAGTTAATCCATTGTTCCTTGATGAGGGGATTATAAGATATGCTAATCATGGGAGGCGTTTTCCACCGGAAGGATTCCATGAAAACTTTTTGTTTACATGGAGGAGGAGGGAGTTCCTCATGATTTAAGATATTATTCATAAATTGAGCCAGCTGGGAAATTACTATCATGATGTTTTGAGCACCCTCTCCCATCATATCAGGCATATCATTAGTGGAATATTTACAATGCCTATCACATTGGTTATTGGAATGTTTTCTTATATGTCACACAATTAACTATGAAAAAATGTATAATTATAGGGCTTTAATACTTAGACACTGAGCATAAAAATGAAAAATTTACCATAAAATGATAAACTTTTAAATGAGATGTATATCCCAACTTGTAATTCCATAGGTTTATATATTGGTTATCCTTATTCTATATCTTTACGTATATTCTTACGTGATTTTTGTCCCTTAATAATGGTTTGTACTAAGCTCATGAATCTACCAAATCATATCCCATAGTAGTGTCGTAAAAAGGAGTGCAACAAGACCCATTTATGTGTACTAGGATACTCCAAGTCATGCCTGAAACTCATTATCGGAGTTTTCACTCCAAGGTACATCAGTGTCAGAGTTGACTCTACCAGCTTGTATACAAACATGGATGTATTTTCTTGATCAACAACTTAATCAATACTCACCAAAATTTCAGATTATTTTCTTATACTTAGTCTAATCCTTAAGGATATCACTAATGTGCTCTATTCTTAATATCCAAAAAACCTAGCATCCCTCTGATACCAATTGTAGTGACCCAAGCCTTTTCCATATAACAATACTTTATTCTAATCATAATTATACATCAATATATTATCCAAGGATCTTTAAGTCTAGTGTATTGGAACACTGGGTACAAATAACAAAAAACAAGTGGAAAAAAACAATTCTTTATTTAATATCCATAAATAGCTCCTAACATCCATTGAGACCTTACATCTGCCTAGGGTACCCTGGGGAACGCATGAAAAAAGGGATGAGCTAAAAGTCCTAGAAAGGGACGGAACATAAGGATAGATCTTAAGTACCTGAGTTAGGATTCCTGATATAAATATATCTAAAGCATGGAACATATGAAATCACATCATATAGGAAAAAGATCAGATAAAAATGGAATCATATAAATATGGAAGAATCATAGAAAATTTCTTTAGTATGGTTCAAGGATAACTGCCAATCTCATTTTCTCATTTTAGTACTGGTCAATGTTAACTTCCAATCCCATTTCCCATTTTTGTACAGGTCAAGGCTAACCGCCAATCTTGTTTTCCATCACATCTCATGAGACATAACGTTACCCCAAGCATTGGAACACTATCTGGGTGAACCAATCTCAATATATTCATGAATATTCTTTCAACATAAATAATCATATATAACTAACCATACACAAACATAATGGTACCCATGGAATGAATTGGGTACCACAATCATGACATAAATCCTAACTAATGGGAATATCATGAAAGTATCCAGGATAGAATGGGATTAGCACATACATGGATTTTCATAAGGTAAAATCGGAATATAACATGGTAAGTTATTTCAAAAAGTTGTGAAAACATATAAGGAATGTATTTGAGAAACATTATCATTAAAACAATTTTGTGCGAAATAAGGAAAATACTATATAGATTTTAAAATAGAAAAGAGGAAAATAATTTATATAAAATAAGAATTAAACAAAAAATGTTCTCATAATAAAAAAATGATTTTATAAAGACACTGATTTCTTAAAACAGAGGATAGAGTCACCTGAAATTGGGTAAAAATTTAGGATGTTCCCCTAAAATAGGTTTTCTTATCCGAAATTTCTATAAAAAGAATCTTTTAAAAACATGTATATGTTCGAAAGTGAGTGGTTAAAGGGTCTTCATAAATGAATTTTGTAAAACATAAAAATAATTTAGAATATTTACATAAATAGATAAGATAACTACACTTTGATATAAATAATGAAATGACAACCTGAAAGAACAAAAAATGGCTGGGTAAAATTCATCACAGTTTATTGGCATGGTGTCGAGTATACCCAAGAGGACTTGATAAGAGAGAAAAGGGGTTTCTCATCACTTAAAAATCATGATTTAAGTATGAATGAGGTTAATAATCATACCCCATAATTTTGGATTACACATGAAATGGAATAGCATAGAGAGAAACCTTGACTAAGAGCTAAATTGAGAGGATCTTTTACCTTAAGTCTGGTGGTGTTGTCCACTTGTTATTAATGACCTCTTGAGACTTCCTCCATTTAGAAACTCATAAGGGGAGAGGTTATGTCACACCCCGACCGCGGACGTCCATAATTTTTCTCTTTTCTTGGACCCGGTTTAAATTTTTCGAAGATTAATTGTGATTGATGGTTTCGCACCGGTGCGCGGTCATCGCATCGCTAGCGGTGATCGTGCGTTCGGCCCGGGTGACCACATGATCGCCCGGCGGTTAAATTTTAACTTCTACTTTATGTTCATAGTTAATATAATTAGGATTGTTAAATTATTTTATTATCATTATTATTTTATTTATTAAGTTTGTTATTATTATTATTATTGTAAATTTTATAATTATTATTATCTTTATAAAGTTTTATTATTATTATTAATATAAGTTCTATTATTATTTTTATGATAAATTTTATTATTATTAAATGGTTTGATTATAATTATACTTTTTATTGTTGTTATTATAATGTTATATTATAATTATTAATATTATTATTTTTTATCATATATATATATATATAAACCTACCCCACCCTAACCCTAACCTAATCCCCTACCCAGCCGCCACTCCCTCCCTCTCTCTCCCGTCCCCGTTTCTCTCCCGCTCAGCCCAAGACTGGCCGCCTGCTCCCGTTCCGCCCCAGCCTCCTCCTTCAGCCCGCGCCCGACCGACCCCTGCTCGCCGTCGCCGGCCCGCACCGACCCCGTCCCGGCCTCGCCGCGCCAACCCCCCCCCCCCCCTCCCGTGCCAGCGTTCTCCCGCTCACCCCCACGCACCGCCGCACGTCCCGGCGCCCGCCTCCGCCTCGCTAGCGCCTGCTCACCCCAGCCCCCTCTGCGTTTTTCTCCCCGTTTCTCCCCTGCTCGCCGACCGCCCTCCTGCCTGTTTCGGCCACCCGACCGCCGCGCGCCCTCCTTGCCAAGCCGACCGCTCCGCGCCGCCCTCTCCCGCTTCCCCGTCGCTGACCCGCTCTCCGCCTCGCCCCTGTTCCAGCGCACCCCTCCAGCCCCCCTCCAGCCCTCCTCCTGCCTCGTTCCGCCGCGGAGACACCCCCACGCCTGTCCCGGCCTCATCTCCTTCGTCCGGCGCCGCCCTGCATCACCACCCCGCGCCGACGCCCCCAGCCCGGTCTTCTCCTCCGCAAACCCCTCCCCTGTAAGTGTTTTCATTTTTTTTATTTATTACGTTTTGTTTTGTTTTTTTTTCTCATATTAACAATAATATTATTATTAATGTTATAAGATTAATACTTTATTATTATTATTATTATATTGTTATTATTATTATGTCATTATTATTATTATATTATTATTGTTACTATTATTATTAAATTATTACTTTATTAATATTATCATATTATTAACATCTTATTATTATTATAATTATTATTATCTTTATTGTTAGAATTTATAATTATTATTATTTTAATTATCATATTATTATTGTTATTATTATTATTATTATTATATTTGTTATTATTTTAATTATTAACTTCTTATTATTATTATTATTATTATTATTATTATTTATTATTTGATTGATTAATTAATTGTCTATTTATTTACTCAATTAAGTATTTGTTAATTAATCAATTATTTAGTTATTTACTTATTTGTTTATTAATTAATTGATTAATAAATTATTTATTCATTTATTTATCTATTTATTTATTTATTTAGTTATTGATTTATTCATTTTCTTTGTGTATTTGTTAATTAGTTATTTATTTATTTATTCATGTACTTATTATTTATTTACCTATATATATTTATCTTAGTGTTTCTATTTAATTTTAAATAATCCTTTTTCTGTTGCGGGTTGAGTGACGTGCACTTTTTCCACTGTCCAGCGTACACAGTTTGTCCGCAAAGGATTGTCCTACTTTCCGTTGAGGTTCCGCCGTCTCCGCGCCTCAGTTTCGAGGGTGTTGGACTTTGTCACGTGGCTTCGGACACACGTCGTGTCATCGCGCCTTGGTTCCAGGGTCGTTTTACCGTCGCGTTTGGATCTTGAGGTAGGTCTCCCTTTGCACTCGCCTTTAAATTTAGAATTTATTTATTCCTTGACTTTTTATTAAGTTTCAGCAAATTCAAAAGTATTACTAAGTAGTTATCTATAGTTTGGTGATCTGCTGATGATAAAAGTTGTTTTAATTCTAGCGTTTCATTTAAAACGTTTTCTTGGATTTAATTGTGTGCTTCCATGGTAGTTTTGCTGGATGGTTCTTCCTGATTAACGAAAGATCATGTTGAATTGGGTTCTGAAGCGGTTTTGGTGTGTGTAAAATGGTAGGTGTATTGGTTATGGAAAATGGTGTTTTTATTTGAACCTTGATTAGAGGAAGTGTCGTGTGACCTTTAAACTCGATTTTTTGGAAACATTAAGCCTGGTTCTTGGTAGTTGAAAAAGAAAAATGTTTTCCTTTGATGCGTGTTTAAAATTCTAGATTTCATTTGAGAAATATTATTCTTTCAAAAGGTGTTTAAAGGCCCGTTTGGCTCTTGATAAAAGTGGGGTGCGTTTGGAACTGGGAAAATGATTTCTTACTTGTGATACCAACGTCTTTCAGGTTTGAGATGCTGATTTGAGTTTCTTAAATAATGTTCTAAGTGCGTTTCTGGTTTTCAATCGTGTGGCATATGTCATGTCCCTTGGAAATGTTTTGGTGTTAGATGTTCAAAGTGTAAATGATATGACGGCCCGATTGGCACTTTAATAAATATGAAGTGATTATATATATATATATACGTACTTGTGAGGGCATTTCTACAGGGGGACTTCCCTTCGAGGGTTGTCGTGTAGCGATGTCTGTGTAAGGGGTTGGCAAGTGCGGTGAGATGAGTCACGCGTGCGCGGGTCTCCCACTTACACAGTGTTACAAAAACTACTATGGGTTCCTGGGCGTCTTGTAGATTATCGAGTGACGGTTGCTTGCTAACCCTGATTAGACGGGTTAGTACCCCCTGGAGTTACAGACAGGCCAGGAGGGATGTGCCACTGGTTGGCTGTTAGGGAGGCCAGTTGGTTATTGACTATGGAGTACCATGCCGGCAGGTAGTCTGAACCCGAGTACGTCCAGGGGTTTTCTAGGGATGTTCAGGATCGCCCATGGTTATTGCTGATAACTTCTTGTTTACCTTTATTTGCACTTGTTTTCCCTGCTTGTTTACTTTCAGTCATCCTTCACAGCCTGTACTGTTAGATTTTGGAAAAATGGTTTTCAAATGAAAATGCTTTATTCTCTTTGGGTAAGATTTGGAAATGTAACACTTTGCTTATCAGAATGAGTTTAAAACTAATGGAATGGAACTAACTTTTTAAAAAGGAATAAGGGAAATGTCTCGTGTTTGATTTTCAAGAAAAGCATTGTGAAAACTTACTTTTATACATTATAGTTTCAAACCTGGATTATGTAGATTCTATATTTACAGGCAGTGCTTTGGGATTTTGTTGTTGGGCTCACCTACTGAGTACTTTTGTGCTCACGCCTATCCTTTACCTTTTCAGTTGCAGGTTCCTTTTTGTTCAGGTTCTCCTACTTGAGTCGCTCAGTGTGGGAGCGACGTTGGTTGTAGTTGGGTGGTGACCCGCGAGGTCACATGGAGGTATGTCGTGGTATGGTTTTGTTTGTGACTTTAGTGGTTGTCTGTTTGTTAAATTTATTTTCGCTCTTTTGATCCTGTTTTTAGTTTGGGCTAAAATCGTTCCCAACGATTAAAGTTTCAATGCCCGACACTTGTTGCCATCCCGGGGGGATCGGGAACGCCCCTCGGGACTTGCCGCGGACCGGCTCGGGTGACCGGTTCAGGGTCGACCCGGGCTGGTTCGTGACAGGTTATGTAAAATTTAAGAGACTACGAGCCTTCGGACGTGGGGGAAATGCCTGGGGATGTATTTGGGCAGAATATTGGGAAGGCACAAGGATTGAGAGGAGTCAAGAGAAGAGGTAAGTATGAGTGGTATTTATACTAGAGGGAAGGATGGTTTTCATAATTTTTTAATCATTAGTTAATTATTTCATCACAAGAAAATGAATAGTAAGTATTCAATGACCAAGAATAGTGATAAATTTATGTGACTTCAAACCAATTGGGCTTACATCATTAGATCATCATCAATTACTTAATAAATCTATTATTTAGCATTTATCGTAAATTATTGTATTTTACTATTCATAAAAAATTCTAGTTTTTCAGAAAAATATCATATTTTCACCCTTACCATTTTTCAACATGTAGAATCAAAAAATGAAGTCAATTTCTCAAAAATAATTTTATAAATATGATTAATTTATTATTTAATTAAAATCATAATTTATTTTTAAAAAACAAGTTTTAAAACATTAATTTAATTATTCTAAAATATAGGTACATCATAATTTTCTTTTAATATTATTTTTATACTATCATCGATAAGGATACTATTTATTAGGATATACCACTATTCAAAAGGGTATGCTACTATTCATAAGGGTAGATTACTATTCACCAAAAATTAGGTTTTTCTTATTGGACTTCAAATAACTTACTGATTGCAACATTGTATGTTAGATTTTCAAAATTCCAAACACAAAAGTTAAATTCTTTTTTTAAAGGTCACATAGCATTTAGTAGTTCATTATGTTGTTATTTCAAGACATATTTATATGTAAGGAATTTCCATTTATAACACATTTGGTTGTTATAGATTCTCTCAACCAATGAGATCTCCTAGGTAATTTTCGAGATCTCCACACTATAACATAACTGTCATCAGTGATTTATGTCTATTTTGGTTGGGTTTCATCTCTTAGGTTGAGAAATCCATTCCTCATATTTATTGACTTTGATTTGAGGCACACTATTGTGCATAGTAATTGGATATTTGAATCTATGATTTTATTATTCTTGATTCATTCTAGGTCCTCTGTGTGATCCTCCTCTAGAGGATATCCATTTTGTTTATTCTTGTGTTGCATGTGAGTTCCTTGATGCATGGGATGTTTCTTTTTCTCCGCTGAAATTTATTCTTGTTGAATTTATTTAGAGATTGGTAGATTCATTATAGGGTCTCTATTTTCATTTATTTTTTCATCCATGGTGTTGAATCATGTTATATGCATCTGTGAACCGAGTATGGGGTATGTGGTAATGTATATATCCTATGTTGGATGAAATACATTGATATGGGTTTTTAATTTTTTTTTATAAATTTTATGTAATGAATAATTGATTTAGATTTTTGTGTTGAAGTAGGTTTTTGATAAAATATATTGTTCCCTTGTTTTGGTGGAATATTTATTTTCAAATAATATTGAAAAGTATTTTGTAAATTGATTTCAAATCAATTTTTGATGAAATGTTTTGAAAAATAGGGAACATGGGAAGCCTTGGATACTAATGTTTAGGTGTAGTGGTAGGCTTCATCCAACATTTAGTGGTTCACTCATGGGGTGTTACTTTTCTCCCGAGACCTATATTTTTATGGACATGGTAGACATATTGGTAGGTTCACTTTTTTGGGTTTTCCTATACACTCTAGTTTTTATTCATATATCTAGAGGCTGTATAATCATGATATTCAATGTTTTGGAACGAATATCCAAACTATCATGAACTGGAGTGATCCTTCACATTATTTTACTTGTACATATATCAGTTACAATTTTTCTAGTACTTTTATGGAATGTTGTTATATGTGATAAAAGTTTTTCAAAGATATGATATATATTTTTTAATATATTTATATGAAATACATTGAAAATACTATATATATTTTTCGGATGTATGTAAAAGTAGAAAAATAAATGTTTTTAAATTTTATTGATATAAAAAATACTAACATATATATCATAACTTGTTTTATGTATTTTTTTATGTTCAGATTTCTATACATAGACATGTTATAAAACACATGGATGGGTTACTGTTGATTCTGTTAGATCACACCTTATGGACACCTTCAGTGGTGCGTAAACCATTGTATGTCATTCGATGTAGGGAAAAGAAAGGAACCATAGTGAGGTGAAAAGGTTTTTTATCAACTATTTATGGGTATGTAGTGGTGAAAGGGTTGTTTCTTTTCCACTATATAACATGGAGTTTTCCATTTTTAATATGTGTTTTCCTTTGATGATTGAACTTGTGAATTGGGATTTTCTTACTACTTTTGAGTGGTATCATTACCACTGTCTTCTTTTAGTTATTGAATATATATATCTCTTCCACAGTTTATTTGTATTAAATATATATATATATATATATTCATTCTTCAGTTTTGGAAAAATTATTCTCTCTAGTTGTTGTTTGATGTTCGGCTGCTAGTCACTATCTAGTGGGGATCAAGAACGCCCTTTGGGTATGTGGAAATTCAGGTCGATTCCAATCCAAGAGGGTAGTCGGTTCTTGTTCATCACAAGTACGGTTATGTAACATATGTATAATATTATAATATTTGTTATATAGGAGGTTTTAACATGTGTGAAGGTAGTCGAGACATAAGGAAAGGTAAATCCATCTCACTTTTTACTCATGTGGGACACATGCCCTAATTACCACCTATTTATTTTAAATGGTGTATTTACTTACCATGATTTTATTTTATGATTCTTCACCTAAAAATTATTTGGATTTAAATTTCAATTTTATGGTATTTCATCACGAGGTTTATAGTTCAGAAGGTACCAATCTTTATGGGATTTTGGTTTTAAATTTAATTATTTGAGACATATGTTATTTTATTACCGTATATAATACTATGCAATTTATATAAATCCCTAGGACTTATTATATAAATAATATAATTTTTTTAAGATATTGAAAGTTTTATTTGATCTCAATCGTTAATGGCAATTATGAATCAACAGATACCAAATTGTAATTACTTTATGTTACAATCTCATAAATTATTTTTATTATTTATGATTATGAATCTAATGATGAAATAGAATGATCTCTATCCTAATATAATCATATATATTTTATCATATGTTTAGGACATGAAAATACATGTATTCCCTAATATTTACTCTTTTTATGTATCCAAGATACTAAAATAATATTTTTATGAGAAATCAAAATTATTTATCACTTCGTTCAAAAACCATTTTTCATCCAAATCCATTATTCCGAAAAATGTTTTCAAAAAAGTTTTTTAGATTCATAAAATAATTTATTAAAGGAAATTTTAACCTGTTTTAATTTATATAATAAAATTTATAGGAACTACCTTGATTTATTTAAAATAATTATTGTAAAGACCCGTAAAATTCAAGGGAAATTTTTTCTTAATTTTTTTTGGAATTTTACAAGAGTGCGGCTTCTGACGGCACCTGATTCCGAGGCCCGGAGTGCCCGGAATCAATTTCCGAAGTTTGGCTCGGGTACGTTCAGTGAACGAACGAGCGGGAATTCCTAACTTTTGATCCGGTGCTCGGAATTGAAATCCGAGGGCACCGATGAACTCGCAGCGCCGATATTCGCTTAAGGAGACCTTTTCCGAAGTTGTGTTTGCCTAGGAGGAGATGTTTAATTTTATGGATGAAATGAAGAGTAAAATAAATTTGTTATAAAATATTTATTTTATATCTTAAAAGTGGTTTTAATCTTTTGTTGGAAGTTGGGTGGTTTAACCACTTAAGAGAGGATTAAGGTGAGGAGGGGCCCACCCGAGCCCCACCTTTTCAAATTCCCTAACTCCCATCTCTCCCTCTTAAAGGCTTGACAACTTAACATTTAATTAATTATACAACTCATGTATAATTAATAAGTGAGTTTAATTTTGAGTTTTTGAAATTCAAACTCTTGAATTTCAAAGGTTGGGTTGTGTTAATAAATTAAGTGTTAGCTTAATTTATTTTTGGGTTAGTTCCTTTGTTACTTGAGAGGATTGGGAGAATCGTTTAGAGTCTTCAAGATCTTCTTCGTCTTCGACGAAGAACGTGAAGAACGGTTCTTCTCCGACAAGGAACATTGATCCCACGACCTTCGAGACTCGGCGTCCCAAATTCTTCCGTCTTCATCTTCCTCCTCGATAAGGGAGAAGTCACTGACCGTGGTGATCATCGCCAACGACAACGTACCTCTCTTCTTCGTCTTAGCGACAAGTGAAGAGACGTCGTTTCCCCCTCGGACGCACCCCGACGTCCACAGAATCTACGTCCGACGCCGCGATGCCTTTCTCCGCGATAACCGACGTGCGAAGTCAATTTTCAAGGTAGGGGTTGTTGTTATTGTTTATTTATTTATCCTTGTTCGTGGTTCTAGCATGACTAACGTGCGGATTATAAATTTGTGTTATTGTTTAACGTGAGGGGTCCGGACCGCATGAACACGGCCGAACCCCCTCCATCGTTCTTGTTGATTTATCTTGCGGGTGGAAACAAGGTGGCGTGGTGCCGTAACACCACACGGATAATCGTACGATTATATTGCGCGGCGTCGTCGCGCCGCGCTGTGGAAGAATCATCAAGAACGCGACGCCATCGCGCCGCGTCAAGGGGAATCGAAGGCGCGGCGGAGGGGCGCGGTGCCGTCGCACCGTGCCAGACGACGAACACCACGGCCGGTTCCGGGCCGCGGCTGGACGAGAAGACTGGCGGCCGGGCCGCCGGCGTCGGAAGCCAGAAAAAGGGGACCGGTTTACCGGTCCCGTTGGAAAAAAACCGGCCGGCCAGGTGGCCGGCCGGATGGTCAAAATCCGGGGGAAATTATTCCCCCGGCCATCACTAAAGCCCCCCCATTTAATTGGGGGGCGGTTTCCTTGAGGGGGGCAGGCGGCCCCCAGGTTTCTTCAAGCAGGCCCTCACGAGGGGGGCCGGATTCCAAAAGGGTGCGGCATAATGCCGCGCCGCCATCCCAATCAAGCGGGGGCTTAGTCCCCGCGCGCTGCCTCCGTGCGGCGCCAGGCCGCCGCGCCGCCGGCCGGCCCTCCGGGCCGGGTCGGACCCGGGTCGGGTCGCCCCGGTTCGGGCCGACCCAGGGGGGGTCGGGCCGGGTCGGCCCGGACCCGGACCCCCGTTTCGAATCGGTTTCGGTCTTTTGGCAATAACTTGATCCACGGACCTCCGATTGACGAACCGTCTGCGGGAACACGATCCTTGGATCGAGATGGCCGTTTCGGTATATCGCACTAAAAGTTTAGGAATACGTTGGGTTCGGCCGGGTTGGTTTGTTCACAAAACCAACCGGGCCTTCGGAGCGGAAACGCTCATATCTTGAGCTACGGACGTCCGATTGACGTGCCGTCAGCTTTGTTGTGTTCCTCTTAGTGATACGGATCTTTTGGCATACTCTGCCTAAGGTTTGGACGCAGGTGGAGTACTGTCGGGTTGATTTTTCCTTAAAATCCAACCGGGCCCCGGGGACGAAAATGCCAATAACTCTCAGACCGGGCGTCCGATCGACGCGCTGTCTGTTGCGTTGAGTTCCTGTTGACGATACGGAACTTTTGGATACATCAACTCTGGACTTTGTGAAAGTTGATGTATCAGCCTCTCGGCTCGTGGAGCGGACCCTCCGAACGAGCTTGCTGTGTGCGGGAACCCTAGTGCTGGCTGCGGCTGTTACTGTGACTACTACTGCTACTACTGCTACTGTGACTGCGACGACGACAGTACAGAGATCCTGTGTGGCTTCGACGACGACGACTTCAGCACTCAGCGATCCTACGTAGATCAGTGCTACAGGTCCTGTGTGGGCCCGATCCTGTGTGGGTCCGATCCTGTGTGGGTCTTTGCGCTCAGCGGTCCTGTGTGAACCAGCGCCTACAGGTCCTACGTGGGCCCGATCCTGTGTGGGTCTTTTGCGGGGGTTAGTTACCTATCGATCCTTCGTTGGTCCGATGAATTAGATGGATCAGAGATCATCTTTATCATCCTTTGAAGATGTATACCTGTGTGAGCTGAATCCTGTTGCTTTCCTGTGTGGATTGTGTTGTGCTATCCTGTGTGGATTACGTTTTGTTTTCCTGTGTGGAATACGTTTACTTTCCTGTGTGGACTGAGTTGTACTTGGGCTCAGAGGTTGGAGCATATTTGAATTTGATGACTTAGGTATATGTATGGGCATATACCTAAGCAGTGTTGATTGTTACTTCGTGATTGTACCTTTCTTCGTGGTTTATCCATTGTAGATTTGAGAGACCTTCAGGGGTCTCGGGGTCCCTACTGAGTAGATTATACTCACCTCTGCACGGGCTTTGCCCGCACTACGTTGTGTTGGTTGCAGACGACGGACAACGTTGATCTTAGCTGAGGCTTGCAGAGCAGGATGGTACCTGGAGGTGGACCACTAGACGGGACGTGCTCGGAGCGGACGGCGGGACTCGTGGAGCAGTGGAGCTATCTGTACCCACCCTTTAGGTGGGATTTCCAGTGGAAAACTCGGTGCAGTGGCTTTTACTTTTCAGTTGCTGTTTTTCCTTTCGAGTTGTACTTTACTTTCAGTTTGGGTTTGTATACTGGCCCATTTACTTTTCCGCACTTTCAGTTGTACTCTGCTTTTGCTTAGTGTTTACTTTCTGCTTGCTTACTCTGTGGTGTTTTTTTACTTTACAAAGGAAATGCCATCCCTTTTTACCAGGATTTACGCCTTGGTGCTAGTCGCCATCCCCTGGCCTATGGAAGGCGGGCTTGGGGTAGTCACGGCACGGACCCCGAGGGCGGGTCGTGACAAATTGGTATCAGAGGCAGGTTCGGTTCTACCGCGAACTCTGATCTTTTCTATGTGAAGCAATAATGTTTAGCGTATTGAGTGTGGTTATCAGTCCAAGGAGTCCAGTGTTGGTGCGGCAGCCGACGTATCCGTACACCAGGACCCTGACTTCTGATTTCCGACTTAATGCACGAAAACATTGATTGCGTGTGTGTTTCAAAGTTTTCTTTGTGATTACTTATATCAGCTCACTAGGTATACTGTTCTGACTGTGGAACACCTGTTTCCTTTTTAGGATGGCCCCACGACGGCAGCCAGCTAGGGTTCCGAGAGTCGAGTGTGACGACAGCCCACCGAGAGACGAGGCTTCGGTGCAGGGCCCTTTGTCAGCAGTGGCACCGGCGGTAGCTCTACCCGCCGAGCCCCCAATGCTTCCAGCACCATCCGCTGATGATGCACGTCGCCTCAGCGCACTGCATGAGTTTCAACGCCAGCGACCACCCAGGTTTCGCGGGGAGACGGATCCCCAGGCAGCAGAGGACTGGCTGGAGGCAGTGGTACGAGTGTTTAGGCTAGTGAGGACACCAGCAAACCTCATGGTGATCCTCGCTGCGAGCCTACTACACGCAGCAGCAGGACAATGGTGGAGCTTTATGCTCTAGGTGCACGATGAGGCATCTCTACTTTGGACGGACTTTGAGAGCCTTTTCCGCTCGGAGTTCGTCCCAGCCACCCTTCGTGCGGTGCGTATCCAGGAGCTTCTTCAGCTGCGGCAGGGCAGCATGACGGTCGCTCAGTACTCGGCGAGATTTACCGATCTCTCGCGCTACTCGACCGACATGGTACGGGACCCATTCTTCCGGGCCGGGACCTTCGAGCAGGGTTTGAGACACGAGATCAGGGCATCGCTGATCTCCCTCAGCATACCGACTCAGACAGGAGTACTGGAGCGGGCCCTTCTGATCGAGAGCTTCCTTGCTGAGTCTACACCAGCGCAGCGACCCACCGCAGGGCGGCACGTGGCAGAGTCATCTGCAGCAGGCAGTCGACGGATGACTCAGGGGTCCAGACAGACCAGACCTTCGGGCAGACGACCTCAGGGCACTGGCTCAGCAGTGCAGGGCACACATCGAGGATTCAGTCTTTCGAGAGGCAGACAGTGCTACTCGTGCGGCGGGCAGGGCCACATGGCTCGTGACTGCCCGACCCGCCGTGCCGAGGAGCAGCAGTCGGTTGAGGGACTACCGAGGCAGAGGCAGAGGGTCGACCGTGGCAGTCCGCAGGGAGGAGGCAGACGAGGCAGAGGAGCTGGACGAGCAGCCGGTGGTGGGCGACGCTTTGAGGCTCTGCCACCACCACCACCAGGGGGTCCACCCCGACCATAGGGAGCGGGCGGGCAGAGACATGCACAACACCAGGCAGCAGAGGCCTACAACCACGGCGCACCCGAGATGATTCGAGGTACTATCTGTGTCTATTCCACCCTTGCTGCAGTTCTTATAGACACAGGAGCGAGTCACTCTTTCATAGTCGCTGCCCTTGTTCGGAGCTCAGAGATTCCGACAGAGCCGTTCGCTCGATCCTTACGGCTAGAGACTCCTACGTGAGCAGACTCGACGATTACGCACTGGTGCCGAAAGTGTGAGATTACTCTAGCAGGCGAGATCTTCGGCTGGGATCTTCTTGTAGCAGCGTTGAGGCCTTACGACGTCATCTTGGGCATGGATTGGCTATCTACAGTCCATGCACAGATTGACTGTTTTAGGCGCAAGGTGCGATGTGTACGCACCGAAGGGAGGAGGTTCACCTTCACCAGCGAGAAGGGAGCCTTAGCAGCACAAGATGGACTTCTTCGGAGGAGAGGATAGCCCATTACTCATCAATTAGCTAGCCTCATCCTTGGAGCAGTTGACGTGCGGAGTCCTGGTTTTCCTGCAGTGGTGGATCAGTTTGCGGACGTTTTTCCCGACGACGTTCCAGGGCTACCTCCTCGCAGAGAGGTAGACTTTTATATTGACTTGTACCCCGAGACAGCCCCGATATCCACTCCAGCATATCGGATGGCCCCGCCGAGCTTCGAGAGCTACGGGTACAGTTGGAGGACTTGCAGGGCAAGGGGTTCATCCGACCCAGTGTTTCCCCCTGGGCTTCCCCGATTTTATTCGCCAAGAAGGCGGACGGGAGCTTGCGACTTTGTGTTGACTATCGTCGCCTGAACCAGGTGACAGTGAGGAACAGGTATCCGCTACCGAGGATTTATAACCTCTTTGATCAGCTCAAGGGAGCACGGTGGTTCTCGAAGATAGACCTCAGGTCAGGCTATCATCAGCTCAGAGTCAGAGATGAGGATGTGCAGAAGACAGCCTTCAGATGTCGGTATGGCCACAATGAGTTCTTGGTTATGCCTTTTGGTGTAACCAATGCTCCAGCAGTGTTCATGGATCTCATGAATAGGATCTTTCAGCCATACCTCGATCGGTTTGTCGTGGTATTCATCGACGACATTCTGATTTACTCTACGACTGAGGAGGATCATGCCTATCACTTGCGAGTTGTACTAGACACACTCTGAGAGAACCAGCTTTATGGTAAGCTCTCGAAGTGCCAGTTCTGGATACGTGAGGTCCACTTCTTAGGACACGTTATCTCTGAGGTGGGAGTTGCAGTGGATCCTGCGAAGATTGAGGCTGTGCTAGCATGGGAGCCACCCAGGAGCGTGACTGAGGTTCGGAGTTTCTTAGGACTAGCTGGATACTATCGGAGATTCGTGCCAGACTTCTCTAGAGTTGCGGCATCACTCACAGCTTTGACGAAGAAGGGGAAACCCTTCGTGTGGTCAGACAGATGTCAGCAGAGCTTCCAGGAGCTGAGACAGAGATTGACTAGCGCACCTATCTTGAGGTTGCCCGAGGAGGGAGTAGGGTACATAGTCTACTGCGATGCATCAGGGACCAGACTCGGATGTGTTCTGATGCAGGAGCGGGCAGTGATCGCCTATGGATCACATCAGTTGAGGCCGCATGAGCATAACTACGCTACCCATGACCTGGAGTTAGCAGCAGTGGTCTTTGCTCTGAAGACATGGCGACACTACCTGATGGGCGAGCGCTTTACAGTCTTTTCCGATCATCAGAGCCTCAGGTATATCTTCTCACAGAAGGACCTGAACCTGAGACAACGACGATGGCTCGAGTTCCTCCAGGACTATGACTTTGAGATAGTCTATACTCCTGGGAAGGGAAACGTAGTAGCTGATGCCCTTAGCAGGAGGACGGGCATTCAGCTACTTGAGGAGGCGACGGAGTAGCTAGCCTCTTTGCAGATATCCTTTGTGGATAGAGATGGAGCAGCCTTCCTTCAGTCTCTCACAGTCACTCCTCCACTACTGCAGCGAGTCAGGGAGGCACAACGTGGGGACGCTGACTGTGAGACACGACGTGCACAGATATCCTCGGGACAGACACCTGATGGTTTCTCCCTTGGAGCAGAGCACGGCATCTTTTTTAGAGGACGTACCATGGTACCAGTCGCTTTGCGAGAGGAAGTGCTGAGAGAGTTTCACACTTCTCCTTTGGCGGTACATCCTGGAGTGGAAAAGATGTACCAGGACCTCAGACGACAGCACTGGTGGCCGGGCATGAAGAAGGCTGTAGCAGAGTTCGTTTCTCGATGCCTCACCTGCCAGCAGGTGAAGGCAGAGCATCAGGTACTAGCGGGCTTGGTACAGCCCTTGGAGGTTCTGGAGTGGAAGTGGGACGACATATCTATGGACTTCGTTACTGGACTTCCACGCACTTCCAGAGGTCACGACTCCATCTGGGTGATTGTTGACCGACTCACCAAGTCGGCACACTTCTTACCCATCATAGAGCAGGGCTCAGTGGAGAGCTTGGGACGTCTCTACGTTCAGGAGATTGTGTGGCTCCACGGCGTGCCATCATCTATCGTCTCTGATCGAGATGCCCGCTTTACTTCCCGGCTTTGGAAGGGGTTACAGGAGGCGTTCGGGACGCAGCTACGTCTGAGCACAGCCTTTCACCCTCAGACGGATGGTCAGACGGAGAGGACCATTCAGACTCTCGAGGACATGCTCCGCGCATGTGTCCTCAACTTTGGTCGTAGTAGAGAGGACCACCTACCATTGGTGGAGTTTGCGTACAACAACAGCTACCACTCCACTATCGGGATGGCACCGTACGAGGCGTTGTACGGCTGACCTTATAGATCTCCTTTGTGCTGGACAGACCCTGGGGAGTCAGCACTTGTGGGACCGGAGATGGTCCAGGCCACGACAGAGAAGGTCCAGGTCATCCAGGAGCGGATGAGGACAGCTCAGAGCTGGCAGAAGTCATATGCTGACAGGAGGCGGAGGCCACTAGAGTTCGAGGATGGCGACCACGTCTTCTTGCGGATCTCACCTCGACGTGGTATTCGGAGATTTGGCCGAGGCGGCAAGTTATCTCCGCGCTTCATCGGACCCTTCCAGGTCCTCAGCAGGGTTGGCGAGGTGGCTTATCGCCTGGCTCTGCCACCTCAGTTGCACCGGGTGCACGACGTCTTCCACGTATCCCAGCTGAGGAGATACGTGCATGACCCGACGCACATCATTGACCATGGGGAGCTTGACGTTGACGATGGGGCGACTTTTACGGAGGTCCCGGTGGAGATAGAGGATCGATAGGAGCTGGTCCTGCGTGGGCGATCGATTCCTCTTGTGCGCATCAGATGGCAGCACGGGAATCTCCATGAGAGCACATGGGAGCGGGAGGCTCAGATGCGTGCTCAGTACCTTCATTTGTTTCCCTAGTTTTTGATGTATCTTTACAGGGACGTAAATCCCTGAGGTGGGAGTAATGTAAAGACCCGTAAAATTCAAGGGATATTTTTTCTTAATTTTCTTTGGAATTTTACAAGAGCGCGGTTTCTGACGGCACCTGATTCCAAGGCCCGGAGTGCCCGGAATCAATTTCCGAAGTTTGGCTCGGGTACGTTCAGTGAACGAACGAGAGGGAATTCCTAAATTTTGATCCGGTGCTCAGAATTGAAATCCGAGGGCACCGATGAACTCGCAGCGCCGATATTCGCTTAAGGAGACCTTTTCCGAAGTTGCGTTTTCCTAGGAGGAGATGTTTAATTTTCTGGATGAAATGAAGAGTAAAATAAATTTGTTATACAATATTTATTGTATATCTTAAAAGTGGTTTTAATATTTTGTTGGAAGTTGGGTGGTTTAACCACCTAAGAGAGGATTAAGGTGAGGAGGGGCCCACCCGAGCCCCACCTTTTCAAATTCCCTAACTCCCCTCTCTCCATCTTAAAGGCTTGACAACTTAACATTTAATTAATTATACAACTCATGTATAATTAATAAGTGAGTTTAATTTTGAGTTTTTGAAATTCAAACTCTTGAATTTCAAAGGTTGGGTTGTGTTAATAAATTAAGTGTTAGCTTAATTTATTTTTGGGTTAGTTCCTTTGTTACTTGAGAGGATTGGGAGAATCGTTGAGAGACTTGAAGATCTTCTTCGTCTTCGACGAAGAACGTGAAGAACAGTTCTTCTCCGACAAGGAACATCTATCCCATGACCTTCCAGACTCGGCGTCCCGGATTCTTCCGTCTTCATCTTCCTCCTCGACAAGGGAGAAGTCGCCGGCCGTGGTGATCATCGCCAACGACAACGTACCTCTCTTCTTCGTCTTAGCGACAAGTGAAGAGACGTCGTTTCCTCCTCGGACGCACCCCGACGTCCACGGAATCTACGTCCGACGCCACGATGCCTTTCTCCTCGATAACCGATGTGCGACGTCAATTTTCAAGGTAGGGGTTGTTTTTATTGTTTATTTATTTATCCTTGTTCGTGGTTCTAGCATGACTAACGTGAGGATTATAAATTTGTGTTATTGTTTAACGTGAGGGGGCCGGACCGCATGAACACGGCCGAACCCCCTCCATCATTCTTGTTGATTTATCTTGCGGGTGGAAACAAGGTGGCGTGGTGCCGTCGCACCACGTGGATAATCGTACGATTATATTGCGCGGCGCCATCGCGCCGCGCCGTGGAAGAATCATCAAGAACGCGACGCCTTCGCGCCGCGTCTAGGGGAATTGAAGGCGCGGCGGAGGGGCGCGGTGCCGTCGCACCGTGCCGGACGACGAACACCGCGGCTGGTTCCGGGCCGTGGCGGGACGAGAAGACCGGTGGCCGGGCCGCCGGCGTCAGAAGCCGGAAAAAGGGGACCGGTTTACCGGTCCCGTTGGAGAAAAACCGGCCGGCCAGGTGGCCGGCCGGATGGTCAAAATCCGGGGGAAATTAATCCCCCGGCCAGCACTAAAGCCCCCCCATTTAATTGGGGGGCGGTTTCATTGAGGGGGGTAGGCAGCCCCCCGGTTTCTTCAAGCAGGCCCCAACGAGGGGGGCCGGATTCCAAAAGGGCGCGGCATAATGCCGCGCCGCCATCCCAATCAAGCGGGGGCTTAGCCCCCGTGCGCTGCCTCCGTGCGGCGCCAGGCCGCCGCGCCGCCGCGCAGCCGGCCGGCCGGCCGGGCCGGGTCGACCCCGGTTCGGGTTGACCCGGTTCGGGCCAACCCAGGGGGGGTCGGGCCGGGTCGGCCCGGACCCGGACCCCCCTGTTTCGAATCGGTTTCGGTCTTTTGGACAGAACTTGAGCCACGGACCTCCGATTGACGAACCGTCTGTGGCAACACGATCCTTGTATTGGGACGGTCGTTTCGGTATATCGCACTCAAAGTTTCGGAATAATTTGGGTTCGGCCGGGTTGGTTCGTTCACGAAACCAACCGGGCCTTCGGAGCGGAAACCCTCATATCTTGAGCTACGGACGTCCGATTGATGTGCCGTCAGCTTTGTTGTGTTCCTCTTAGTGAGACGGATCTTTTGGCATACTCCGCCCGAGGTTTGGACGCAGGTGGAGTACGGTCGGGTTGGTTTTGCATTAAAAACCAACCGGGCCCCGGGGACGAAAATGCCAATAACTCTCAGACCGGGCGTCCGATCGACGCGCCCTCTGTTGCGTTGAGTTCCTGTTGACGATACAGAACTTTTGGATACATCAACTCTGGACTTTGTGACAGTTGATGTATCAGCCTCTCGGCTCGTGGAGCGGACCCCCCGAACGAGCTTGCTGTGTGCGGGAACCCTAGTGTGGCTGCGACTGTTACTGTGACTACTACTGCTACTACTGCTACTGTGACTGCGACGACGACAGTACAGAGATCCTGTGTGGATTCGACGACGACGACTTCAGCACTCAGCGATCCTACGTGGATCAGTGCTACAGGTCCTGTGTGGGCCCGATCCTGTGTGGTTCCGATCCTGTGTGGATCTTTGCGCTCAGCGGTCCTGTGTGAACCAGCGCCTACAGGTCCTACGTGGGCCCGATCCTGTGTGGGTCTTTTGCGGGGGTTAGTTACCTATCGATCCTTCGTGGGTCCGACGACTTAGATGGAGCATAGATCATCTTTATCGTCCTTTAAAGATGTATACCTGTGTGAGCTGAATCCTGTTGCTTTCCTGTGTTGATTGTGTTGTGCTATCCTGTGTGGATTACGTTTTGTTTTCCTGCGTGGAATACGTTCACTTTCCTATGTGGACTAAGTTTTACTTGGGCTCGGAGGTTGGAGCGTATTTGAATTTGATGACTTAGGTATATGTATGGGCGTATTCCTAAGCAGTGTCGATTTTTACTTCATGATTTTACCTTTCTTCGTGGTTTATCCTTTGTGGATTTGAGAGACCTTCAGGGGTCTCGGGGTCCCTACTGAGTAGATTATACTCACCCTTGCACGGGCTTTTCCCGCACTACGTTGTGTTGGTTGCAGACGACGGGCAGTGTTGATCTTAGCTGAGGCTTGTAGAGCAGGACGGTACCTGGAGGTGGACCACTGGACGGGACGTGCTCGGAGCGGACGGCGGGACTCGTGGAGCAGTGGAGCTATCTGTACGCACCTTTCAGGTGGGATTTCCAGTGGACAGCTCGGTCCAGCGGCTTTTACTTTTCAGTTGTTGTTTTTCCTTTCGAGTTGTACTTTACTTTCTGTTTGGGTTTGTATACTGGACCATTTACTTTTCCGCACTTTCAGTTGTACTCCGCTTTTGCTTAGTGTTTACTTTCCGCTTGCTTACTCTGTGGTGTTTGTTTACTTTACAAAGGCAATGCCTTCCCTTTTTACCAGGATTTACGCCTTGGTGCTAGTCGCCAGCCCCTGGCCTATGGAAGGCGGGCTTGGGGTAGTCACGGCACGGACCCCGAGGGTGGGTCGTGACAATTATCATTTGGATTTTACTTAAAAGGGGAAGGAGATATTTGTTTGAACATATACTTAATATATATAATTTACCTCATTCCTAGAAATTATTAGCTTTGATGTTTAATTTATAATTTTCATGGTTATTTTTAAAGAAATTTATTTTCAAAATGTTTTCAGTTTTATTTTTTTTTCAATGTGTATTGGATATTTTTCTCACAAAATTTGTTAAATTATCTGTAAATATTTTTTTCTACATTTCCATGAAAAAATTTAATGACAATCACTTTGAAATTGTTTTATGTTTTATTTTTATAATGTGTACAGGATATTTTACCCCAAAAAATGTTTTAAATGATCAATTAGAATAATCTTCCATCTACAATGGAATCTATTGACGTTAAATTTGACTTATTAGGGATATGATCAATATATTCCATGATATTCATTTCTCATGAATGGATTATGTTTATAATGGAATGATGTTTATTAAACCTTTTTCTACAACAAATGGATTATACTAAATGGAAATACTTAGGAAACCCACGTATTTAAATGGGTTGTTCTTTGATGCAATGTTGAAATGATTATGAAACCTAACTCTTTCTATAGGTTATCATATGATAAAATGTTTATAAAGTTAATTTTATTTCATGGGTTATGATATGATGAATGTTTTATGATCTTTGGTATTAAATAAATATGATTTATTTATGTGATCTCTGGGACCTATATCTTATTTTAATTCATTGGCTAAATATATATATATTCAGCTAGATAGGTAAGGAATGGGGAGTGAACCCAGTTCAGTAAGGTACTTTTCCCACTATAATGGTATAATGAGTAACCTATGACTACTGTGAAAGTTTTGTTAGTGAACCCATTCCATTATGATAGCCTCAGTAGTGATACGTGACTACAATGGAAATGATATTATATTACTATGTGTAATCCTAAATTCCATAACTTATATAAAATTTTTCCATCATGGTACATTATCATTGATTTCCTTATGATTTATTATGAACAAACAATAGTTATCCCATCAATCATGATTTTGATTTTTCATATGAAGGGAATGGTTTTCAAATGTAATTATCATGTTTTTGTACCGTTATGGTCATGTTATCTTTACATATTGCCCTTGTTTTCCCTTACATAGAATCTCAGATCATTGATTATTATGTTTCCATTACCTAGGATGCTATGAAATTATTTTACTTGGGTATGCAATTTAATAGTACTAATGGGAATATATTTGTTATAATAATTGATGATCATTTACTAAATGAAGAGATTTTGTACCCTGTCTCCAAAGACACTAAGCTATTAATTTACTTAGGCATGTGTTTTTTTAATTTGATGAAAATTCATGAAAAAGGATGAAATATATATGTATGAGAAGATATGTATTCTCCAATAAACACAAATAATTTCATTGACCCCTAGGTTTGAATAATGTAAAGGGCCTTACATAAAATATTTTCAAATAATTATTTTGAGAGAAAATTAATTTTGATACACCATGGATGGTAAATCCTTACATGGGTTTTTATATATGGTAAGGATCTGTATATATCTTGGATATAAAATAAATTATTATGTTCCCCATTTTATTAGCGATATAATCTATTTGGGGTGACAAGTCTATGAAATGAGACATTAATGATTGAGTAAATGAGTTTTTGTAGACTCTGCTGAATATTTTTTAGATATTATTACATTCATTGATGCTGTGAAGAAGTATATCTGCACCGATAATAGATTTTATGGTGTTTCATGAGTCGGATGAATTTTTTCTAGTCACAATATTGAAGATTACTGATCAAGCAGCCAAAATCTATGGTTGGATAAGATTATGTGGGGGTGATTCTCACCAGGAAATCCTATGGAATAGTGAACCTCATTCTCAAAATATAAAAATATCACTTGTTTATTTCAAATATTTTCTCCACCTAGGTCATATAAATAAAAAATATACCTTTTCGAAATATAGTTCCACTCATTTTTTTAGTGTACAACCCATTAAATATTTTTAAAAAAATTTATAATGGAGAGTATTAGGAAGATTCACCAGTTATGCAATGGGTTGTATATAAAATTTGTGGCTAACTAAATTATATTTAGCTATAAACCATTAGGTAGAACATGTTTGGATAAAAATTTTGTAGTTAGGGATTATTATAAAAAATACAATTTTTAGTGTCAGAGTTTTCACCCTAGGGTCTGAATGAAGGATCATGTACTATTTATTTCACAAATAAATATACAGTTGATGTTGGTGATGGTTCATATAATGTGAGAGGTTTTATCCATATCACCTCCTCATTTTATTACACACAATCTAGTTTATGTTCATTATGATAATTTATTTTTAATAAACTAGTATATCTTCTTGAGATTAAATTAGAAAAATTATATTTATATGCGTCCCTTGATAAACTTATATGAAATATTATAAATAAGTCTAAGAAGTTTTTATCATCTGCCTTTATATAGGATTCTAATGAGAATAACTAGAATTTTATGGTTCAAAATATTTAGTAGTTTATATTCAATATAGAAAAATTTTAGTTAACTGTGTTCCAAGATTGTAAATATTAGTATGATAATATTTTCTCTTTTCTATCACATTTTTGTGTCAACTATTTTATATATGGTGACTAAGAATTCCAAGATAGTGATGTTTCTTCTAATAGAGATAAATTTATAAAGACCACTGAAAATATAACTATTACATTCCTCAAATTATAATATGAAAATGATTCAAAATTCATAATCATTGTAGTGTACTTTTATCAAATTGAGTTCTTTTTTGTTTTTATCATTTACCACTGTAGAATGAGGTTGTGTTTACGGAGTACATGATACCAAGGATTTATCCATTTTCAATTTTTCTATACTCTGTTGAAATAACGGATCTGTGGAGATAAACTTTCTCTTGGAGTAAATTGATTCTAATGTTCTTATTTGAAATAGTAGTTATCATTATAACACATAATATATTTCTATTAAGAATTTCAATATATTTAAATATCATTGTATAGCCTCATAAAAATTTATTATGTTGTAGTTAGTAGTTTTTACATTTTTTCTTGTACTGGTGTCCCTATTAATTAATAAAATTGGTTAATTTGATAGACTATTTTTTATCTCCATTGATGTAATAATCATTTGCAAGCTATGAAAAAGGTAATATTGAATAATTATTATAGGATCTAGTATATTCAAATAAAATACATGGTAATTAATTTTTAGATGACTAATTTATCATATGTCATCATAGATATAATGAATAATATTTTTCATCCTTTTCCAGACTCAGATTCTATTATACATATAGGAGGAATTGTAGTATATTTTAATCCATATTATGATAAGGTCAATATAAATTATTGTTCCATCGCACCATTCATGTGTAGAAAATATTATCCAATTTATATAAAAGAACCATCGTGATATGGGACATCAAAATCCTTAGACATGTAATTTTAGAAGGTATAATTTTGAGGGATCTGAAGAAGGTATAATCTATTATGTTCGGGAATGTTCCATCAATCATATTTGAGTTCAATAGTTTCCCCTGTCCCAATGGATTTTTTTCACCATTTTATTAAGGAATCTACTAGATATCTACATTTATTAACACCTTAATGAAGAATGGGGTGTTTTTTATGTTATCTAATAGTTTTGAATCATTCAATCAGGTGATTATGAATATACTAACCATATCATTGATATTTATTCTCCCAAATCATTATTATGGGTAGGTTGTTTATTTCATAAATCTTTATTACTGCATGGTTTTGTAAATATGAAAATCATGTGTTATTAGGGATAATACCATTTTTGGAAAGTGTTTCATAGGGTTCCTAGAAAATAAAATCTATTAATATCTCATATCACAAGTTGATCATAATCTCATAAATAATAATTGTGTGTATTATCTTTAATCATTTGATTTCAATATTTAGGAGGAACCTAAAATTCAAAATAGTTATGTTTGTTCTTGTTAGGATAGTTTATCCTTATCATTTATTGTAAGAAACGTTTCAATGGTGGTTGATGTATCTTATGTTTTAGCATCTCCTAGAGGTGATATATGATTATCATTGTATCCAATTATGAAAAAATAATATTATATAACCAATAAATTATCCTATTGAGGATTCTTTAATCATAGAAAACACTTGAAACATTATTTGATAATATCTCGAGTGTGCAAAGAACATATGCAACTAGTTTCATGTTTCAAAATAATTTCATTTTGTTTTTGAGTGGTTATAGTCTTTTCTATTATGAGAGATGATGCAATGAATATATATGATAACTCTAAATGGATTTAACATTTAGGCACCTTGATGATGTATCATAATATTCATCTCCAGTTTGGGTGTCTTTTATGATTAAGGATATAAATACAATCATCTCTAAAAGAATTACCTATCAATGGGTGAATACAATGTTTCAAAGGAAAAATGTAAGTCTTCATGCACTACCTATACGTTTTTAATTGGGATAGGGTCAAAATGGATATTTTGATTATCTTTATTAGATCATCTAAATGTTACCATGTGGTATGGGTGACTATTTATTTTGAAATATTGATTTTTTTCTATTTATTTATTATATGTTTAGGATTATTTATGAAATTTTAATAAGCATGAAATTTTTGTCCCTGGTGATATGGATAGAGAAGTAAATATTGTTTCCATATATATAGAAACCATAAAGAGGTTTTTATTAAAGTATAATACTTTTTTATTGGAATGTATTAATGAATTGGATATGATGATAGATATTTTAGAGAATACAATTAATTATATTTCTGAAGGTTATAGGTTTTGGACATATTGAACTAAGATGTCGTGAAGAATATTTATAGTTTGTGTTGGGGTTATAGAAGTAATAGTATAGAATTATATTTTTGTGAATGGATATGTTATGGTGATTCTAGTTAAATACTATTTTGTGGAATATGTGGATACAACTACTGATATTTGAGAGATTTTCTGGTGTGGGGAATATTTCTAAGAAATACACAAATTTTATTGAAATAAAAACAATTAGTCTGGTGGTTTTGGATGTTTTCATCAAAATTATGGTGTTAGGTAAATTATATAGTAGTAATTGAAGTTTACTGAATTCAATAATTTCTATTATACATGATATTTTAATGATATATAATATATTCAGAAAATTAAAAAAAATAATGGGAAGAAAATTATCTACATAAATATATAGATAATGTTGGAAAATTACATTGTGATGGGTCCACTATAGAACATTTAGGTCACCAAGAACATTTTATAAAATGGTAACTTATCTCACATATGAGTAACAAGGGCCTAAAAACATACATATTTCTATGAATATTTTTAAATACGAAAGTTATTGTTGAAGCATCACTATGTTATGTAAGGGTTGATACAGATGTGGGAATGTGTAAATATTGTAGTCTTTTATTATGATATATAAGAGCAAGGACCCAGGAAAATGTAATATTGTTTAACTATCCCATGGTTTTATGAGTTTATCTTCATTGGAATAATGGAAATGTGTTGAACATTGTTTAAGGGACATTACAGTCACCTTCCACTTTAATCTACTATTGATATATTGGAATTATTACAAATTATGATAAAAATTATATCAAAATATATTATTGAAATGTTTCAAAGTATGATAAAAAATTAAATGGAATAATGATTCTTGGTAGGGATTCAATGGTTCTTCTAATATAGAGGTTCTTATATCATGGTGAATATTAATTCTACAACTGATCAAGTGATGTGGTGAAAAAAATTGAAATGTCTAGACAATGTAGATTAATCTTCAAGTCGATAATATATATTATTCATGATCACACTGTAATGTTGTAGATCACGGAAAAACATTTTTATAAATCAATGATAACTTTATAATAATGTCACAATGTTCATGATTACTGAAAAAACGACATTTAGTATACTTCTAGGATAATTTTATTTAATGTGAATCACACTATGAATGATGATATCAATCAATATGATTTCATTAGTAAAATATATGACCATGTAGTAGTGAAGGACATCAGGCCATGATGAATATACCAATCAAATGATATTCATAAAGAATGTAAAATTATTATTATGTGAAGAGAACGGTAGTGATTAAATCAAATTTGAATTCACATTTTGGACCAAATTAATCATGGAGACACAATGAATCATCATGGATCATTAAGGGGGATGATATTTATTATAATCGATTGATTAATGTGTTATTTATACATCGGTGATACTAAACTACTTATATAATTTTTTAATATATATAGATAGATTAATGAAATTTGAAAAAATAAATTTTCACAGAGAAGAAGAGGACGATATTGAACATATTTTCATATCACATTCTTCAATGTAATAAAAAATTGCATTACAAAAAAATGGGGTTTGATGAAGAATCCAAATAATATTGTCCCAATATGGATTAATATTGTTATTGATATAATATTTTTATCTATGGTTGTAATGAAGAGATATATTCATTCCTTACATTAAGGATTTGATACATTTTGGAATTGGATATGGAGAGTATATAAAATAATGTTAAAATTAGCGTCTGTCATGTGATTTGATGTATGGTTTATTAGATACCTGTGATGATTTTGTATTGACTATCATGTACATAAACAACTGATGTGACTCTTCAACAAATAAACTGACCGCAAACATGAATGAATAATTACATGGATCATTATAAGTGATATTGTCGAATGGATTGATAATGAATCATAAATGAAACATTTAAGGGTTGTGTTCCTTAACCTGAAGTGACCATGTCCTAAAAAATACATTCACATAATGTGATTATAGTGGATTCCAAAACTACCACACATTATTTTATGTATTATCCATTGATTATACCTTAGATTTAATACATGTATAATCCTTTACTATGATTGTTTATATACATTAAGTAAATCATATTTAATTATTAGTGATATTGAAATAAATAGAGAGAGATATATATTAAATATTATTATTCTAATATGATAACCTAATCCAAATAGAGTGGATTTCTAAAAAAATAGAAATTATTTATTTAGTGATCACCCAGATTCACCACCCATTACACAGTGTACTGATCTAGTTTATCCTCAGAAGTTTTTATTAGGCAAACATGGATCTATATTTGAGTTATAATTTATAAATATATTTTTAGTGTTATTGTGACCATGGTTCAATTATTAAACCACATTTTCTTACATAAACTATTATTAATGGGTGGTAAAAAGAAATTCATGTATTCAAATAATATTTTTAAAAGGAGTTTCAAATTTATATAATTATAGATTTTAAGTTAACTAACTAATATGAGGGGAAAAAGTAATGTGAATTATTAAAATATAATTCCAAGTTTATTTTCCAATGCTATATAAAATAATACCTCTGATTTTATACTATATTTAAGATGTGGAAATAAAAATATTCTATATATTTTAAACTAATGGAATGATAGATTGATGTATTGACTACATAAAATTATGAAAATAAATATTGTAATTATAATGTACCAATGATCAGATCTACTAAAGACTTATCAATACCCGGAACTACGGGGCCCAAACTACGACTACCACAAGCCCGCCTCCAACAGGATAGGGGTTAGAGAACGGTGTTGAATAGAAATATCGTACACAAATGTGGGATTATCTTAATTTATATATACACATACACACATCACAGAGAACATCATATTTTTAAATGAAACCCACTAAAACAAATAAATGAAAACATCTATGTTCCCACAATCAGAATAAAATAGTAAAATATTTAGTGTTATTAAGGGGGATAAGTAAAATCCCATCCAAAAACTATTGATAGTCCATCCTACTACTAGGTCAAGGAATACAATCAAATGAAACAACAAATAAAAAATCCTTTTTAACAAGATCAATATATGATCCACCAAATCCATGTACACCTAGTACACTATAAAATGGGTCTTTATCTATATATGGAAATAAATGTGCGGGAAGAACCTATGCACAGGTGATTATAACAAAAATATATAGGAAACACAGAAATCACTAAACATGATGCATCAAAAATAGTTAGTTCGTAAAAAATATATAAAAATAAATGCATAAAAAACATATATATACTCAAGAAGGATGTCGTGCCTATAGGTTGTCACAACATAACTTGTAGCCGCCAGACTCTGCTCTATGTAATTCTCAGTCAAGGATAATTTTCTCTACAATCAACACCAACTTCCTAGACACTGATAATAAATTGTAATGTTTAATGGTTCCCTCCAAAATATTCTCATTGGACTCTTAATGCCCTGATACCCAAATTGGGGATCACCCCCAGGGATGCATGGGGATACCAAAAACCCATATGTATTAACATGAAATGTTGGTGTTCGTAATCCAAATATATCATAAAACCTATTGAGATGAACTACAAGAAGGAGTATCAAGGATCCACTCAAGGATATCATGTCAATTCCACAAACTCCACCTAGGGTATTAAATGATAGAGGATATCAATTTAGTATCAGATTAGGACACTATAAACTCTATCTAATAGTCATCCTCTAAAGGTGATCACAATCCATATATATCAATGTAATTCTACACCAAATCATCCCAGAAATGGACCTAGGGATAACAATCAACCAACACTAGTATGAAATAATGTATCAATGGGCTCTAGATTCCCTCAAAGGCGTTACATGGAGTATACTAGGGATACATGGGGGCCCAAGAGACCCATGATATTATTATATGGTTCTAACTCACCTTGAATATAAATGTTAAAATTCCTTATGTATATATAATACTACACAGTGTGTAGATGATTCCTCGAATGTTGCTTATGTCGTATGTTTGTGCTCATGTACAATAGACCATGTTTGTGTACTCTTTATTTGTTTCTGTACTTAGTCATGATTGTGCCCATGTAACATCCAAGTTACTCATTGATCCACCTACAAAGAGTCACACGCCAAGTGATAGTGTCACACAATGATTCATATTTATCTTTCCACAGATATCCTAGCAGCACCGCCTTGGGGTCCCACAAGAAGTGTTCTCCTGGATTACTTGTTTTGTAACCTGAATATTTAAGTAACCCTAGGGTTTATATTTAGTAGTATTGATACACTTCCACCACTAGATTTTCTAATATAATTCATGGATCTGAATTTGGCCACTATTTAACAAAACTGATCATCAGTATCTTGGCCCGGATCTACTCAGAAAACACCACCTTCATGCCAAATATTCCACCTCCCTGAACCATAGTCACATATACAACATGGTAACCTAACCCTCATTCTTATGGGGTTCAATTCCACATTGAATTTTCCATTTTCATCAAAAATCCTAAAATTGAATCCTCCATCACAATTCATATACTCTGTATCGATAGCTTGCTCTAATAAATGATCAAACAATTATCAAATACTAGGTATTGTGTTGAACAATAGGGAAAAATAATTGCCTAATATAATGGCATGAAAAATTGGGGAGAAATCCATATACCAAAAAATGTGAGGAATGAAATTCATTGTTTTTTTGTTTTCCCTCAATTGGATTTTGATTATTTTATTAACGACGAGGGTTAAATAAATAATGAACAAACATAATTCCATAAAATTAAATCTTAAATAGATGTTGGAGTCAATTTTTTTCAAATAATTTATCATTGGTTGACCAACATAAACAAACGAGATGGAATAACATAAATTGATGTCTTATATATAGTTCATATCAATCACAATTGATGAAGAGCTCTGTGTTACCATCATTAGAAATATCCATGAAATCTATTGGTTCATGATCCTTCATCAGATCTAACCCGATGAAGTCTACCAATAACCCCCCAATGAAATATCTATATTGGTTAATATTAACACATAGGTTATGAAAATTACATTCTGGATGATTCATACCAATGTTTAAATAAAAGAGAACATTTTTTGCCTCAAAAAAAATAAAATAAGTAAATAATTATATTTAGTTTATTAATTCATGCCTACAAAATATTATTCACAAACACCCAATGGTGACAATAGGTTTTCCATGAATAGGATAAAAATTTCATTCTAAAATCTATGATTCCATAATCTTTTTTAGTTGAGGCCATGTTTGTGAGTTATTCAAATTTTTATGGAATACATGATGCATGATGTAATTATATATTTAATATATTTTAAATTAATTCCTAGAATACTTGGCATCGTAATTTTATGTTGTCATATGATATGGATCTAAAAAATTTCTATTTAATATTATAAATGAGTACATGAAAAAATAATAGTCATTAAATTATCCCCGATAGGTATTTGTTCCCGAAAATTTTAAAATGTAATCAAGTATATAACGGTATTGGGATCACATTTGGGTATTGTGATCCCATGTGCTCTCCAAAATAATCTTGATCTAACACTAGACACAAACATTGGGAATTAATCACCCAAAAATGATCCTCTCATACTGATCATCAATCTCTACTGGGTAATCATCAAATGTAGCTCCATATTAAATGTCTAGATCTCCCCTCTAAATGACGTGTGTTGGAACATGTACAGAAAACAACATTGGTGACACAAGGAAAACATCATGTACCCGGTCCAAGTACGGTGGTATGGATAACTAGTACACCACTTTTCCAAATCTATACTGTGTTAGGAAAGGGCCCATTAATCTCAAAGATAGATTTATGCCCCAGCCCAATCCCCATAATCCACTTTTAAATGAGTCCCTTAGGAACGCATGTTACCCCTCCTCAAACTACCTACGCCTCCATCATTGGTTCACATATGACTTAAAATGGATTTTTGTTGTCATCGAATTCTAATAGATAATCTGCACCACATCTACATTAGCACACACAAAATTTGGGCCAATGATTTATGAGTCACCTAGATCAGTCCATAAATGTGTTCACATGTAGGATCATCCATACAATTCCTCCAATTGTGCCTTATTAATTTTGAAATGGTAGCTATTGGTGTATAAAAATTAAACAAAGAGTTGGTGATCCTTCCAAAAATAGTGAAAATCCAAAATGAATATCCATATCATGTTCTCTATGATCTAAATGGTCTCCTCATTCTATCCATCAATCTTGTAGTGAAACCCCATGCTAAAATGAAACTGAGTCCCAACGGCCTCATATAATCCTCTCTATAATCATGACAGAAACCGAGCATCATGGTCTGAAATTACCATCTTTATAAATCCATGGACTTGGACATTCAAAAACATGTACAATAATCCCAAGATCATAAATTTACTCTTCTCCTTAGTAGCTAAAATGTGGGCCTAAATAGTTATTTGTTTAATGATCCCCAAGATGGAATCATGTCCCCTGGATTTATGTGGTAACCCCATCATGATTTACATGGATATATCAACCAACATCCACTCTAAAACCTTTATAGTATGAGATTAACCTATTGGAACATAGTTCATAACCTTCACTTATTGAAAATTTATGCATCATGAGACAAAATATTCCATACAACTCTATTTTGTTTACACTAAAACTGATTTCAGAGGTCCTGTTACATATTTTCAACACCTGGATGTATCACCAAATTGGATGTTTGAAACTACTACATCACCGCCTCCAGTAACATCAATGGAAGTATCTTCTATCCTTTTAAAATAGTAACGTGCTCCACACCTTTAAAATATCAATTACAATCAAATACAATGAATATTTGAGTTATTATAGTCTCATAGTTATTATTTATATGTTGATCTTCCTTTATATTGTATGGATGTAGTGGGGTGACAACCATTAAGTGATGATATAAATAACCATCCTAATCAATTTAATAAAACTATTACATTTCTAACTACTTAGATGCATCATCCAAAAACTCGAAACTATATATCTTGATAAGTGTTCATGCCTCCATGATCCCCTTCCCAGTAGTATAAAAAATCTTGAAGTCATAGTTCTGGACGAACTCTATCCATTGTACCAATATCAAGTTATGGTCCATCTAAGTGAATATATTATTGAGTCTATTGTGGTCAGAGTATATGATAAACAACATTCCCAACAATTTGTGAAACCCTATCTTCCTTAAAAATGCTACAACTTCAAACTCAAGAACATGGGTTGAATATTTCTTCTCATGTGGTCTTAATTGAAGCTATCCATATGAAATAACCTCATGAAAATTCATTAAATGAAAACAAATACCTATCCTTGATTCATCATTAAACACTACTCACACAACACCATCTTATGTATATCTCAAAACGATGGATCTTGTTAGCCTCTACCTTAACTCGAAAAAATTGACGGAACACTTCCATAAAAAAATGTTTTCACATTCGTCTAAATTCTATCTAGGGTTATACTAATATGGAGAAGTCAACTATAATCCTCTGATAGTATACATCATACCCATGGAAACTACATTCCTTGTTAATAATCCGGGGTGGCTCAAAATCTAGAACAACATCAACATTCACTAGGTCTATAGTCACACTGGACAGAAAGATGATGTGTACAAATATATGTACCTCTTAAATACAAAACAAATAGTGTGTGATAATTCCATAATTATAGTTTCCTCGGAGTATATCTATGACCATCCTCAGGTTTCCCATGTTCTCCTCCTTTGATGACATTTACACTAGGATATCATTGATGAATACCACCACCAAACTAGTCTAGAAATGGATCAGAGAGCCACATCATGAGCCCATGAAAACTGTTGGGGCCTTCATCACACTAAAGGGAATCACCAAGTGATAATAGTGATGGTATTTAAAATTTAATTTCTTCTTCAGCATATCCTTTTCCCGTTCCCATAGTTTGTGATACCCTGATATAAGTTCATCCTTTGAGAACAATCATGACACTATCAATTGATCGAAGAGGCAATCGATATATGGTAGAGGATACATATTCTTCATAGTATCCAGATTCATCCACAAGGATTACTCACATAACCTCACACTCATATCCACCTTATTCCCAAACAATACTGTGGTTCCTAGGGGGATAGAAAGGGCCACACCAGTCACGTCTCTTGTAAATCCTAGAACTACTCAATAATCTCGTTATGATTTGTGGAAGCATTTTGAAAATATGGTGTAGATATTCAAGCCTTCACATTGTTTCATAAAATGTATAAGTATAAATATCAGTGGGGATTTATTCTTGGAAGGTCCTCTATAATGAAATTTTTATACACCACAAAAACCAATGAGAACAATAACTTATAGAATCCACTATTCTCAGAGTCATTCAATACAACTATTGAGCAATTAGTTTCACTTTCTTATGCATAAGAATGTCCTTCTCTAAAAGGTTTCCTTTTCAGCCACATAAGAAAACCTGATCATATAAATACAGTCACATCACATCCTCTTCATAAAATAGTTAATATGGGCATAAACTATGTATTACCAGTCCAGACCTAAGATGATGTCAAAAGGCCTCATTATTTCTACAAAGAGACCATAAAAAACTCTTATCTCCAAGTACTAGATTTAACTATCATCATATTTCACAAATTGTACCAATGCGGCCCATACAATTATTTACCATGCCCACATCCAATACTATAGTGGCTAGTGACTAGTGCTATGTAGGAATGTCACTAACATTGGAAGTCTTAGCCTAAGAAACTTTACACCCATAGACACACACACTTCTCCAAGACTATAAAATGATGCACTTTAAACAAAAATGAAAAACTATTCATACATGCATATAAAGCCCACTAACGTATTACTATATAAAGTAAATTAATGTAAAAAGTGCCAAATAAAGGCCCACCACAAATAGTTAGAAACCAAGTCAAACCAGAAAGTGAAATTATAGAATATTATCAATATACGACCTGAACACACCTCGGTCTGTCTGGTCTCACTAAGAACCATTTGGACATGGTCCTTCTATGACTCTATCAAAAGGTCATTTTTCTACACAAGACAAGACACGTTCATTAAAATCTTGTGCAAGCGTGAGTATATCAATACCTACCAGGAAACCCTAAAAAATAAAGCACACATCATAATTACATGGTCACTCTACATAGGTATATGTCCAAAACACATATATAAAGAATATATATATTTAAATGAGAAATGAAACAAAATATGAATGTAAGTATCAACTGTAATACAATCCTAGGATACTAGCTCGAAGTTCTGATATATCACTCTTGCAGTAGAACAAAATCTTATGTTTGAAAGCACTGATGAAGTTCATCCAAGAGATAATGCTTTTTGGGTCTCACCAATTGAATTACATGGTAATGGTATGAATTGATATAATACACAGATGATGATCACACTCAAGGTCATGGGGTATACACACAACTCAATATGGATTAATCCAATAAGTAGTGGATCGATGCACGTGTAGTGCTGGTCTTGGTGATACCAAGAACTCTACATAGTTAATGTAGTGGAATTGAGGATATAACTATAAGAATCACAGAATGATTAAAATAACTGTATAAAAGAATCCATGATGATGTTATCATTGTCCTATGTATAGGAGGTGATTCCATACTAACCGGTATGGAATGGATATGGTGAATTCAACCTAAAAAAACTTATATATTATATAGAGGAAATTGGATCCAAGAAATCGTTAAATGACATGTATTAGGGTAACACATATTTTTCCCTTCATCATCAGGTCTAGACCATGTAGATGGGTCGTGTCCCATGTTTGTGTTTGTGTAACAATAAATGATGTTTCAGCTACCTGTGGACTCTTCCCTTGTACTGGTACACAGGTATTCCCACCTATAGCTGGCAAATCCATGTTCATGTCGGATTACACGACATGCCCATTCCAATGTACTCTAGTTCTTGTACATTTACCATATGAGATACACACCATGTCACTGGGGAGAGTTCACATGCCATGTGATGGGGTCACACATAGTTTAATTCATAACTTTATCTGATACCCTAGTCACCACTAGGAGGGGGCCACATGATGTGTGGGACCACCTAACATGCTATATAGTGATAAAATTTCGAGAATCTAATATCTGGATTCTACATTCATTTTTGTGCCTCCGGTAGTCGATCTGACCATTCCCCACACTGGATAATCATGGCTTCATGTTAGATGAGACTTTACATCAATGAACAACATTTTATAGTCATCAAATAAATTTGGAGAACACCGTCGATCACCGTTATTCATTTCATTCCAAATAATGATACATTGGATTCCTAAAAACATTGGTTCTGTCAGTGCATGTGTCATCACACCACTATTGTAATGCCCCGACCCTAGTTTCCCAGTAGCCGATGCATTATTATATAACATTTGCATGTTTACAAGGAATCATATCATAAAGTATCGAACATTTTAGTAGTATTGGAAATAAGATACATACATAAGTTCAACATTACAACTTGAAAAGAAAAAAAACTAATTTATTCCATTAAAAACATCCAAGTTTCCAAGATTATTCCTACAAGTCACTCATAACTAACTTCTTCATATTCTAGTAAAATGAAACATGAGAAAGGGATGAGCTCAAATTCACATTAATAGTATTAAATATAGAGGAATATAACATAAACATTAGGCACAGTGAATAATTTAAAACACATGCCTTTAAAAATAATAAACATGAAATTTTTTGGAAGAAATTTGAGCCGAGTAAATAATTCCACAATAAAACAGAGTCATGGGTATTCTACTAGTCGAATAACCACATGAAATATCAATATCTACTCTCATAATTATGGAATTAATAATGTTAGACATCATAACCACATAGTCAAGGCCCCGTGCCAAGACTTCAAAGAAGATTTTTTCATTGCCTTGGGGAAAGACACTAGTTTGTCCCATGAGTCATAAAAAAGCATCAGGTATCTATAGTGGGATCCACCCATCAATTACAAAGTCAAATTAATTCCTCATATGAAAAGTATTAAACATAAAAAAACATTCGTATTAAACTAGAATATGAAATGTCAATATTTTATCCACAAACCATTAATGGTATAAAAGTAGAACATCCAAAGTCAAACATAACTAATTCAATATAATATGGAAGATTATATTGTAATATATTAAACTCAATTGATAATAATTATGGATATTGACATAGATGAAAATAATCATCAAAATTTTTTGAGAGAAATATCCCCCTTTTTCTTGAAAACATTTAAAAGACACACTATTTGTCAAGAATCCTTTTAAAAATATATTTTTTACTCAAAGTGTCCTATACCACTGGGAAACATTTAAACGTTATTTTAATTTTATAACATTAATTTAAATTTAAATAAATCTTTAAAATCATTTTTAAAACATGGGCATTAATTATAAATATTTAGAAGAATAAAATTGTAATACTTTTAAAATTATATTTTAGTTGGAGTTCCTATCCAAATGAGAGATGCTTGTATACAAATAATTGAGGAAATAAAAACTTTTTAATATCTAAAGAAAAAAGTATTTCATTATATAATATGTAAAAGGAATTTATATACACCATATGGAATATAATTGGTGCATAACAGCAAAGAAGTCTCAATGGAATGTAAATTGAGGTGAAATCCCTTATAAAAAAAGTATTCTTACTTAAAGGATAAATCAACGACATAAATATGTATGAAAGATATAAATACACTCAATATGATTGGATATTCAGTGTAAATCAATAAAAGGATATTCACTCATATTCATGTAAAAATAACACCAATGACTTGGATGTTTAACTCAATGAATGGAAATTGAGTTAAGATCAAGTTTATATTAATGACTTGAGAAATTATCAATGGAGTTATTATGTGTATCAAAATTAAGTCCACAAAAATGTGAGTTTAAATTACTACATAAATAATAAATAGTGATTCCACACATAATCATGGCGTAAAATAATCAATGAAGTATGCGTAAATCCCACTTAGTGGAAATTGATATTTGAAATTCCCTTACAGATTTGGTAACTTATGAAACATAAAACCCATGAAAGAAGGATCATAAAATGAAGATGTAAATACCCATAAATTAAAGTATATTACACCAATAATTCAATCATGTATAGTAAATATGCCACACAAAACGAAACAGTGGCCAATATAGCGTGAATCTCATGGGAATAAAAAGTGAGATGAAAAACCCTTACTTCGTTGTAATAAATTGAGTCATATGACCAAAAGTTAATAACCACCAAATTAATCACATAATACCATGATTATAAAGATAATCATGATAATATATATCAAATTGTATTAAAAAATTCACCGCATCCAATAAATAAGTGGCGAACAATGGAAATCTCACAGAATTAAAAGTGAGATAAGACACCTGTTACCTCAAGTCCGAATTCTCTTGTATGTTCCTTGTACATCCTAAATAATAAAAATAAGTTAATTTATTCTTTATTAAGACCATATAAATGTTTATTATTCCCTTTATATGACTTATTACATTGCTCTGACTATTAGTCAATTATTTGAGTTCATATTGGATATTTTATCGATTTTCAGAACCTGAGTCAAAAAAGACCTTGTTATAAGTACAATTTTTCCATGTGGTCAAAATTAAATTACCTCTAAAATGATATACATGATTTTTATATCATACATATATATTATATATCCATTATATATATATATATTTATGATAGTACATAACATTTGGAGATAAGAAATGAAATGTACAGTTCATGGAGACGGTAAGTCGTATGTACCCATGAACGCTACTTTCATTTCAATTTTGTATTTTAATATAATTAAAACATTATTATACATAGGTATATTATAATTAAAGTACAATTTAATATATAATATCATTAAATACATCCTTTATATGTCCCACATAAGGCATTAATGAGTCATATCACTTTCCGGGGGCAGTAGTCCGCACTTCCTCAAATGAAATTATCACATTTTACCCATAATGGAAACCATAAAATAATGATATAAATGGAAAATAAAGAATCATAAAGAAAAAAAAAACATAATATATAAATCATATATAAATAAAGTGCCATCTTAATGGCCACCATTAGAGGTTTTAGGAGATAATCAAACAATCATCGTTTCGTGAGGCATTAGTTTGCCATCCACAGAAACAGTATGTTCTTCATCCATTAGATGGAGGTTTGTGTAAGTGTAGTTGGAATCCTTATCATAAATACATACTAGTATATTTATGATACATAATTTGTTATCAAATAAAGTAATAAAAAGAGTTTAGTGGGTTGGATAATTAAAATAAAACATAATAAAACAAAATAATTTAAGAGATAGTGTTACCTTTAATTTGGGTAACTTCCTTTGGCTTGAACCAAAAGGACTTCTTGAAGTGCATTATGCCTAAATTAAGGCTTATAGGAAAGAGAGGGGAGTCTTGAGAGATTATTTGGGAAGGGGTTGGATGAGTCGAGGGGCTTGAGAGATGTTTGGAAAGGGTTAGAAGTGGTGTCCTTTTATAAGGGGGAGGAGGGGTTCTTTAAGAAAGTGTGAAACTATTATTTTATTATATAGTGATATTCGGTTTCTAAAGGTCCAAAACTAATTAATGTCGATGATAATATGACTACTGGTTGAAATAAAATCATTAAATAAGAATTGGAAAGGTTTTGAATATTGTTTTAATAATAATATGCGTATTTATTTAAATCATTTATTAATGAGATAAATACTACATCACAATGGTGTCATAAATAATTTATTTTATTTGATGTCAAAAATTTATAAAACAATTACCATAATGGAGGGAAACTTTTTATATTTACAATTATTATTTATAGTCTAAAATATGACTCATATAACTCTATGTAAAAATTGATATACTAAAATAAATTGGTTAGTGTCATTTTTTTCTTTACTTTATGTTAATTAAAATAAAGTGTCATCATCATTCATAAGTGGTTCCACGGGGTCCCAAAATCAACCTAAGGATTCCCATGGTCAACCATGACTCATAATATTATTTTAGGACAAGTGTTAAGGTAATTTTTTATTGTTATAATATTTTTTACCTTGAATTACCCTATTTACCTTTAACCATGGAAAATAAAAGTCAAAAGTTACTATTCATAAAAAATTAATTTCATCTTATTGAACCACATTTTACATACTAATAACAACCATGTATCTCGTAATTTTGAAATTCAATTCACAGAAGCAATAAAATTTCATTAAAATGAAAAAATAGGATTTTTAACTACTACTAAGTGGTTTCACTATTCATCAAAAATAGACGTTTTTCAGAAAAATACCAAGAATACAACCTATGCTATATTTGATATTCCAAATTCAAAAATGATGTCTAGTTTACCAAATTCAAAACTTATATGTTGGATTATTTAATTTATAATTAATTCCCATTTCCAAAATAAATAACATTTTTTTAAAAATAATAACTATCAAAAGATTGACACTTGTTAAAGTATAATTTCAATGTGAAATTAATTCCAATGACCAAAATTGGATTAAATGGTAAACATATAATCTAATTAAACTTAAAAACAATTTAAAATATAATATAACCATATAAATCAATTAGATTAAAAGGCAGTTTTGAATTAAATAACATTATATCTCACTATTCATAAAAATGAATATCATTAGAAAAAAACCAAAATTTCATCCAAAGTAAATATTGATGCCACAATTATAAAGAAGAATTTTATTTTGTCAAAATGAATATTTAAAAGGTTCAAGTATTTGATTTTAAAAGGGTTTTCAATTAAACGGTGGTAAAATTGAATTTTTTTTAAATTACATATTTTATCTGAAAATTTGAATTTGTTCTTATAATATGTCTAAGAAACACATAATACATAAGTTAAGATTATATGGTGTATATAAAATTCACAATCTAGTTAATACTATTCAAAACCGCTTTTGAACTGCTAGTTTAGTAAGTCGTGGTGCGCTCAAACTCGGTGTTGCATGTAGCCCAAGCTATTGAATTTAATGAAAATAAATTACTATGAAATCATGGGTTGATACATTCTCCCTCCTTAAATAAATTGTGTCCTCACAATTTTAAATTGTTCTTCGAAAATAAAAGGTTAAAAATAGATAAATACCTTTGTGGAAACCCCACATCAGAAATTGGGTTAATAAAATTTATTATTAATAAGATGGATAAGGAGATTAAAAATTCACCACTAAATTATGATCTCGATTAGAAGAACATTAGTGGCAATTAGAGACACATAATTTGAGGAAAATGAAAATATATATAGAGATTGATTGAGGTCATTAATCACAAACAAGTGTAAAATTTATGGTCTCAAAGCCATCAATCTATGATGATTTAAAATTTCATCGGTTCAACAAAACATAAAGCATTCGGATAACATATTTTTGGTCTTAATTTCCCTTCCCTAAAGTTTAATAATTAATTTTTTCATAGTATAATCAAAGAAAAATATACTTGACATGTAGAGTTTCGTCCTTTATCTAATTCTTACCACAAACTCATCTCTCACTCCAAATGATGAGTATTAAAGATGAATCAGTCACACCTGAAGTGATAGAATCAACTTATAGAGAATCACATAATCCCCAATGTATGAGCTATATATTTCCCTTTTCTATAAAGATTAACCAAAACCAAAATGGTTAGTAAAATATCTGATGATCTGCAAAAATGATAAAACATTAGTGAAAGAAATACTAATCTTAATTTCAAAAATTAAACCAAAAATACCCAAAGATCAATAAATACAATTCAATAAACAATTTTCCATAAAATCTCTTAATATAATCCAAACTAAAATTGTAACCCAAAACTTAGAATAATTTTCTCATGTAGTTTTCCATGTTAAATTGTATCTCCATATAACATCGACTACTCTTAATGTCACATACTTAAAAGTAATTAACCTAATCACATATTCCCTATGATAGGTTAATTATTTCCATAACTAACCCAAATATCTATAAATATACAGTAAAAACATAGGTAAAAAACACATTTACTCTTCAAATGAAATCCCATAGTATTCTATTTTCCTTAGGCATATAGTATTTCCAATAGAGCGAACATCTTCAAAAATAGCATTTATCACTTAATCACCAAATCATTTTCATATACTAAGGATATACATTTGATAAGACATAAGATCCAAAATCAACATATTATTGATCAATAAAATAATTTATTTAAAAAGAATTAGTCACACTAACCAGAAACATCACGTAGTCTAGTGGTAGGTGATAAATCTCAACTGCACTATGGTTGTGGGTTCAATTCCCACAGACCTATCTGATGTGACGGGTTGTCACACGGTGTATGTGTTGTCCTTTTTCTAAAACTATAAAATTTTATAATATTCCCAAAAATGAGATATATTCCTCAAAATAACAATAACATAATTTCATCTCAATGGTATCTCATACTTCTCATTTTCATTCCAAAATTAAAAACATGTAATTTTCTCATACTCAATGATCATATAAAACCAAATGGTTATTTATAACTAAATACATACGAGAAAAGATAAGTATTCCTCTAATATCATTTTCAAATGAAAAACTGTAGGGTTACAAATACAAGTGAAATGCCTTCCGATGTAATCCCATCAACAAAGAGCACTGATACTTTTTAAACATTTCTCCATAAATTTATTTCAATATAGCTTCTTCCATGACCAAGAAGATATCATATAGAATATGTAATTCACTTGGGTAATGGTAAGGTCCCCTACATTTATGGTCAATGACTATAAATGGATTCTTAGGACTATTTTTATTTTATTCAATACTACTCTTCATTTTCCTCAACAATTCATTGCATTATTCCCTTCTTTCCCACACATAAAGAATTTATTTGTTCCATTAAGACACCTTTCTACGTGTCTCATTCCACATTACATGCATGATGGAAAATGAGCTTTCTTTTCTCCAGGGTCATCACTGTTGGAGCTCTTATGATTCACCACTTTTCACTGCCATGTTGAGTCTGTGAGTTGGTTAATATATATGTGGTTGATCATATTTTTTGAAAACTGATTTGGTATGAACATGATATCTTTTACCCCTGTTAACATTCCACTGTGTTGGTCATTTCCACCACCGTTAAAACCTTGTACATCATGCACAAAGTTACATTTAAGTCCATGGAATCCAGCCATTGACTAAAACCAGAAATAATTTTATTAAGAATAATAGTTATAAAATAATTTACAGAATATCATGACACCTTATTTTCACATTAAAACACGTTAGGATTATCCAAGGTCATTTATTATTATCTTAAATTAAAATAATCAAATCAGTTTGTTATGAGAATGTAAATTCTCTTAAGAATATCCCCTGGGAGTGTCGTAGCCAAGAGTGCAGCAAGGCCCGTTTTCATGTACCAGGATACCCTGGGTCAAGCCATAAACCCATTGTCGGAGATTTCACTCATAGGTACACTTGTGCCTGAGCCACCTCTACCTGCTCATATCCAGAATGAGATTTACTGCTTGGAAAATACAAAAAATATATACATTACCAAGATTCTAGGATGTTCTTCTATACCAATCGTCAAAGTATATCTTTGGGTAATGTGATGTAATCAGAGTTTATCAAAATCGAGATTCCAAGGATTGCACTAAACCTCCTCTGATATCAAATGTAACTCCCCAACCTTAGTTACCCAGGAGCTGGTTCATTATTACATAACATTAGAATGTTTACAAGGAATCATGTTCCGAAGGACCGATCAGTTTAGTAGTCATGGAAATAAGATACATACATAAGTTCAACAATACAACGTGAAAACAAAAACAACACTAATTTATTCAATTAAAAAAATCCAAGCTTCCAAGATTATTCATGTAAGTCACTCAAAACTAACATCATCATATACTGGGAAAATAAAACATTAGAATGGGGTGAGCTCAAATGCTCAGTAAGAGTAAGCAATATAGTGGAAGATAACATAAACATTACGCATATTGAATAATTGAAAACACATGCCTTTAAAAAGGATAAACATGAACACTTAATGGTAGGAATATGAGCTGAGAAAATAATTCCATTATAAAACATAGTCATGGGTATTATACTAGTCAAATAACCACATGAAATATCAATAGATATTCTCATAATGATGGTATGCATAATGACGGACATCATAACCACATAGTTGAAGCCTCGTTCCAAGACTACAAATAAGATTTTGTCAAGGCCTTGTGCCAAGACACTAGTTTGTATCATTAGACCTACCGATGAATCAAGGAGCTATAGCGGGTTCCACCAGTCACTTACTAAGTCCAATGCCCTCCTCATATGAAAAGTATTAAACATAACATAAACATTTGTATTAAACTAGCATAGTAAATGTCAATACATTATCCACAAACCATGAATGGTATAAAAATAGCACATTCACTGTCAAACATAACTCATTCAATACAATGTCGAAGATTTTCTTGTAACAGATTAACCTCAATCGAGAATAATGAAGGATATAGACATAGATTAAAATAATCATCAAAACTATTTGGGAGAAATATCCCTCTTTTTCTTGAAAACATTTAAAAGTCACATTATTTGCCATGATACCATTTAAAAATAGATTTTTGAATCAAAGTCTCCCATAACACTTTGAATATTTTAAAATGAATTTTAATTTTAAAAAATTAAAGTCCATATAAATTAATCCTTAAAACCATTTTTAAAACATGGATATTAATGAGAAAGATTTTAAAGGATTTAATTTTAAAACATTTAAAATGATATTTTAGTTAGAGTTCCTAACCAAATGAGAGACGCCTAAATACAAATAATTAAGGTAATAAAAAAATTATAATATCATGAGAATGAAGGATTTCATTATACACTATGTCAAAGGATAGTATATACACCATATAAAATTGAATTGGTGCATAAAAAAGCCTCAAAGGAATGTAAATTAACATGAAATCCCTTATAAAGACAATATCCTTAGTTAAAGCATAAATCAATGACCTAATTATGTGTGAAAAATAAAAATAGACTCAATATGATTGGATATTCAGTGTAAACCAATCAGAGGACATTCACACATATTGTTGAAAAAACAACACCAATGACTTTGATGTTTAACTCAATGAATGAAAATTGAGTTAAGATCAAGTTTATATTAATGACTTGAGAAATTATCAATGTAGTGATTATGTGTATCAAAATTATATCCAAAAAAATGGGAGTTTAAATTCATACATAAATAATAAATAGTGATTCCACACATAATATTTGAGTAAAATAATTAATGAATTACGCGTGAAGCTCACTGAGTGGAAATTGAAATTTGAAATTCCCTTACTGATTTGGTAACTTATGAAGAATACAACCCATTAAAGAAGGATCATACAATAAATATGTAAATACCCATAAATTAATGTATGTTACACCAAGAATACAATCAGGGATAGTATATACACCACAAAAAAATAGTGGCCAATATAGCATGAATCTCATGAGAATAAAAAGTGAGATGAAAACCCCTTACATCGTTGTAATCAATCGATTCATGTGACCAAAAGTTAATAACCTCCAAATGAATCATAGAATAACATGAATATAAAGATAATAATGATAAAATATATATAATGTAAGTACATAATACACCACATTCAATAAATAAGAGACGAACAATGGAAATCTCACAGAATTAATAGTCTGATAAGAAACCCTTTACCTCAAGTCCGACTTGTATTGTATGTTCCTTGTTCATCCTATATAAATACATAAGTTAATTTCTAATTTATTAAGAATTTTTTTTTCAAGTTTATTATTCCTTCTATATCAATTATTACCTTGTTATAACAATTAGTCAATTATTTGAGTTTATATTTGATATTTGATCGATGTTCGAAACATGAGTTAAAAATGTGCTTGTTATAATTACAATTTTTCCATGTGGTCCAAATTACATTATCTCCATAATGATATACATGATTTAGATATCATATATATATATTATATATCCATTATATATATGTATTTATAACAGTACATAACATTTGGAGATAAGAAATGAAATGTACCGTTCATGGAGACGGTAAGTCGTACGTACGCATGGACACTACTTTCATTTCTATTTTGTATTTTATCGAAATTAAAACATATTGATACCAAGTTATATTATAATTAGAGTATAATATCTTATATAATATCATATATAATATCATTAAATATATCTTTTATACATCCCACATAGGGCATTAATGAGTCATATCATTTTGAGGGGGTGGTAGTATGCATTTCCTCAAATTAAATTATCACGTTTTACCCATAATAGAAACCATAAAAAATGATATAATTACAAACACATAAGAATAAAGATAAAAATCATAATATATATCGTATATAAATATAGTTCCATATTAATGGCCTCCATGAGAGGTTGTAGGAGATAATCAAACATTCATCGTTTCCTGAGGCGTTAGTTTTCCATCCACAGAAAGAGTATGTTTTTCACCTATTTGATGGAGGTGTGTGTAAGTGTAGTTAAAATCCTTATAATAAAAAAATCCTATTTAATTTACGATATAGGTATTGTTATAAAATAAAAAAGATATTTTAGGGGGTTGGAGAAGTAAAATTAAACAAAATAAAACAAAAGAATTTAAGAGAAAGTGTTACCTTTGATTTGGGTAACTTCCTTTGACTTGAACCAAAATGACTTATTGAAGTGACTTCTAACTAAGGTACGACTTCTAGAGAGGAGAGGGGAATCTTTAGATATTACTTGGGCATGTTTTGGATGAGCCAAAGGACTTGAGAGGTGTGTGTAATGGGTTAGAAGTGGTGTCATTTTATAAGGGGGAGGAGGGGTTCTTTAGTAAAGTCTGATAATATTATTTTATTATATAGTTATATTCAGTTTCTAAAGGTCAAAAACTAATTAGATTCGATGATAAGATAACTCATGGTCGAAATAAAATAAGCCAATAAGAATTGGACAGGTTTTTGATATTTTTTATATATCAATAATCTTATTTATTTAATACATTTATTAATGTGGTAAGTACTACATCACTATGGTGTAATAAATAATTTAATTTATATGATGTCTAAAAATTATAAAAAAAATTACGATAATGTGGTAAATCTTTCTATATTTCCAAGGATTATTTATAGTCGAAATGATGACTTATATAACCCCATGTAAAAATTTATATACCAAAAGATATTGGTTAATGTAATTTTTGTCTCTACTTTTAGTTAACTAAAATAAAGTGTCATTATCATTCATAAGTGTCTACATGGAGTCCCAAAATAAACCTTAGGATGACCATGGTTAGCCATTACTCATAAAATATTTTTAGTACCAATGTTAAGGTAATTGTGTGTTGTTATAATATTCATTTTACCTTGAATTACCCTAATGATCTTTAACCATGGTAAATAAGAGTCAACAGTTTCTTTTCACCAAAAATTATTTTCATTATATTGAACCAAATTTTATTTACTAATAACAACCATGTATCTCAGATTTTTGAAATTCAATTCACAGAAGCGGTAAAAATTCATTTAAATGAAAAAGTCTGATTTTCAGCTACAACTTAGTGGTTTAACTATTCATCAAAAATTGAAGTTTTTCAGAAAAATAAAAAAAATCTGCCTATTCTATATTTGATATTCTGAATTCAAAAATGATGTCTATTTTACCAAATTCAAAACATAAAAGTATGATTAATTAATTGAAAATTATTTCTCGTTGTAAAAAAATAGAGATTTTTTAAGAAACAATAACTATCAAAAGATTGACACTTGTTTATGTATAATTACAAAGTGAAATTCATTAAAATGACCAACATTGGATTAAGTGGTAAAAATATAATATAATTACACTTCAAAAAAATATAAAATATAATCTAACCATATAAATAAATTAGATTAAAAGGAAATTTTGAATTAAAATACATTATTTCTCACTATTCATAAAAAAATGAATATTATCAGAAAAATACAAAATTTTATCCAAATTAAATTTTGATGTCTAGATTCTAAAGGAGAATATTATTTTGTCAAAATGAATATGTTAATGGGTCAAATATTGGATTTAAAAATTGTTTTCCATTAAAAGGTGATAAAATTTAATTTTTTAAAAAAATACATTTTTATCTAAAAAATTGAATTTGTTCTTATACTATGTCTAAGAAAACATAACACATAAGTTAAAATTATATGGAGTATATAAAACTCAAATTTTAGTTAATACTATTCATAACCTCTTTTGAATGGCAAGTATGGTAAGTCTTGGTGCGCTTGAACTCGGTGTTGCGTGTAGCGCAAGAAATTGAATTTAAAGAAAATAACATACAATGAAATATTTGGATGTTAGAACTATCTTGTGGTAATGATCACAAATCTACAAAATTGTGACATTGCACTATGAAATCAGTGTGGAATTATTTATTTATTAGTGGATTTCGATCCACATGCCAAATGGATAATTCCTGCAATGAACAGAGAAAAAGGGGAGAAATTCATAACCACAAACATGAGGAATAAACCGAATAAAATCACTTTGTTGGCATCAATCCATCACTATTAGAAAAAAAATGATGAATAAAATATGAAAAAGAAATTACACTGAGAAAATTTCCACAAATAATCCCACTCATGAAAAATCACCAAACTGACGATCAATCTGTTGGTTGATTAATCCATGTTCATCACAGAAATTAAGAATGAGTAAATGATCCAAATATAAAAATGTTCTACCTTGATTTGGATTTTCAATGATGAAGAACGAGCTACGACATGATCATTGGTGATATCCTTCGATTCCTTCTTAAACAAATCATTAATCCTGACCTAATCATCATCCATAAATAGAATCTCACTCCACTCTCTCCAAAATCACTTTAATTATTTGTATTTTTATTAGGCTAACCCTTAAAAATTTCCATAAACGTGTATTTAAAAAAACATTAGGTCATTGTGGCAACAAAAAAATGAAATATAATAATTAATTATTATTTTTATTTTATTCCTATGACGAATTTTCTACAAACGTACCATGACGAAAATGGTTATATCATGCCTAGTGTAAAACTCATGTTCTGAACTCAACGGTTCCATCATATTTATGATATGGGATCATGTTTACATGTTATTTCCCTTTTGAATGAAAATTTCATTTCCGTGCTATTAAAATATATTTAATATATTTCAAACATTTATTCTGAGTACATCAGGCCGCAGAATTAGACGCAGTCTTAGTGCATGGTCTTGAGAAAAATCCATATAATAAATAGAGAATAATACATGGGAAATCAAAGTGATTAAATTCTTCCAACCATGGGAATTTCTGTAGTGATAAAATAAGAAATGGTCTACAAAAATAGATGTGGGTACTAAGCATGAATATGGGACTCCCACTATAATGTGATTCTCTGAAGATTCTCATGCTACCACCAAACATGCACCAAAGGAATATCACAATAATGAAGGATCATCTCATGAAAATCGTCAATATCTATAAGGTATATTGAAAAGGTATCTCTATCCTTGATGTCCATCTTTCCCCACTTGATAACTTGTTATGGGTCATGCACGATCCTCCTGAGCTATGACATTTGGAAGACATCATGTAACCAACCTAAAGTTGGGGGTTGAAATAAGACATACTCCACCATAACAACTACCTAGGATCTAAAAGGGAAATTACTCTTAGAGAGAGCATTCCTCTATAGAAAACTCTCAATAGTCCACATCGATTTGAAACCCATATGAATACATTATCTCCCTATGGGAACTCCAAAGACCTCCTCCATCTATCTCCATAAGACTAATGATGGCTATGTGTAGTCTTTTTGTGTGTCTGGATGATCTATAGCTTTATGGTAGTCTCTCTCACCAACTTGGGGGCCATGAGTGTTGAGTCTCATAGGCCAGTCCAACAAAGTGGTGACCTACAATGTCTCTTATACAAAGCCTCTAATGGTTCTATTCTAATGGTTTAATGGTAGTAGTTATTGTATCAAAACTCCACCGGTGGTAGGAGATCCTGTCAGATATGGCCAAAGTCCAGAATGAAAGCCCAATACATATCCTGCATACCCTGAATATTCCACTCCATATAGCTAATATTTTGGGGGTGAAACATTGTGCACAATCCTAATTGACTTTTAAACACCCCTACAATTCATTTGAAAAATAGGATGTTATGCCATCATCACAGTCAGGAATGATCCTCGATGGAACTCCATTGACTTAGACTATCTCATATACATAGAGGCATCCCAAAAAATCTATTGAACTCTACTCTCTGATAGATAAGAAGTGTGATGATTTGGTGAGTCAGTGTACTATAACCCAGATATAATTTGGTCCCCTATACGTATATGGAAAGCCCCTAAATATGTCTATTGATATCCCATCAAAATTTCACTCAGTTGCCTCACGTAGTTGATCTAAACATTCTAGAACTTGGTGACAAGCCTTCACATCGAAAAAAGTGAGGCATTAAGAGAAAAATTGTACAACTACTTTCTTCATCCATGTCCACCAAAATGGATGATGTAGCTCATGGTATATATTTTCCACAACTAGATATAATACCCAAATGATATCTATGAAACATTCTCAAAACCTCCCCCATAATTTCACTAGTACCAGAATGCATCCTATGAGAAGTAAAACATAACACCATATTTTTAAAATCCATAAAGACTAGGTCCAATGGATATATGACTATTTAGGGTCACACAGTTGGTTTCCATGATATCTAGTTCCCTTACGCACTACAATAGAGGGTGGATGACAATAATTTATTGGTGATAAGCTACTCCATGTCTATCTTCATAGGAAAACATCAATGAGGAATACTTCTCTAATGACTCATTCAACAACTGTGAATAATATCTCTTGGCGAGAGAATATGCTACCACATTTTCCTTCCTAGGAGTATAGATAATATAAAAATCATATTCCTGGAGGAACTATATTCATTTCCATTGTTTCATGTCTAGATCCATCTAAGAGATGACATACTTGATACTCTTTTGATGACATTGGATGATAAATAGCTTTCCCATTAGGTAGTTTCACCACATATTTAGTGTGAAGACTATTTCAACTAACTGAAGATAATGGGTCACGTAGTTCTACTCATGTGATCTAAATTTACAAGCACCATAAAAAATCTCCACCTGCTTCTACATCTAAAAAAACCCAATCTTGTTCCCAGATGCCTAACAGAACACTACGTACTCAACACACTCCTATAGAAATATCATTAATAGATCACCCATCAAACTATTCATCACCTAATTAAAATTCCTCTAGAACCTTTCTATCCACTATAATGGATACCCGTTTGGATCAATGAAGTCCTGAGTACTGATATTCTAGAGAAATTATGTGTGAATCTCTAATAATTTCTAAGAAACCTATTGATTCACTAAACCCCCATCATTTTATTGGATGGCTCCAATGATTACAATAGGTTGACCTTTGATGGCTCCATTACCAATCCATCATTTGAGAAAACATGTCCACGAATGTGGACCTCCTAAATCAATAATTGGAACTTCAAAAGATTCTTGTAATGATAGTTTTCTCAGTGTATGTCCAGAACCATCCATAATTGTCTCATATGTTCATCCTCAAATGCCACGTACACAAATATTTTTTTTTGAAGAATACCATAAACCAGTCCATGAAAAGATAAAATATCTAGTTCCTCAGTCATGTAAACTCAAATATACAATTCCTTACACCAATGGATTTCACCATGTACTCATAGTGAATTTATAGATATCTGAATGTCATCTTTGATATATCTTTATCCCGTAATCTCAAACAAAGATAACATGACATTAGTTCAACCTTTGAGAACAGTCATTCCTCTCTCATATGATCAAATAGTTCATATATCCTCAGATGTAGATACTTGTTCACTACACTAATAATGATTATGTATTTCTACATAACAGATAACATCAACTTCTTTTCTACCTTCTTAGAGAACAAAATTGGGGATGCCTAGGGTGAAACACTTGGTCTAACAAATCCATTCTTCTATAAATCATCTAACTACACCCTTAGATCCTGAATAACTATGGGGGCCTTCCAATATACTAGCACATATATTGAAGTCATCCTGAGGTGTAAATAAACTAATATGTATATATCTTAGTGGGGATTTAAACTTGTAACACCATCAGAGAATATTTCCTCGTACTCTGAGACTACTACATCATAAATGACCAATTGATGAGTCACATCCTGTTAGTGTCTCCAAGCACAAGGGTCAATAGAGAGTCTCAATTGGAATCAATAATTCCAAGAACCAATGATATGGAAAGAAATAAATGAATCACACCTGTATCTATTAATACAAAGCAATGGTAGAAAAGACATAAATATAACCTCATATAATTCGTAAAGAATATTGGTCATAGACCACCAAAGCCTGTAGCCATCCTCGTACCTAACCATCAGCTCCCTATGCCATGTGTGGACCACATAGGGTTAGTGGTGGTAATAAGTCAAACCTTTGACCAATTCCTATTTCTATACCAACCCCTCTTCCACATCTGCCTCCCTATAGACCACACTACTCATACTTCATTCACTACCTAACCAATCCCTTAAATATATCTGGAATAGTTGTTTAATGGTTTGAAAAATACCATGACTGATATCATCGACCCTCATAGGAGAACCACTACCTTTCCCTTAGCAAACTCAAGTTGTCCAATGTGCCCTGCATTACGGGACCTCTTTCCAAGGATTTTATGCTGAAGCATCTAACCCAACTGAATCTCTATGAATTACATCATCATTCATCCACTATGGTATCAACTCATAGGTGCCCACTAACTACAACCACTATCGACATGTTCTCTTATAGTAAGCTCTCTACCCCAAGGACTTCTCAAGAATCCCATCATAGTTGTGAATATTGGGAGATATCATTAAATACTTGGTATAATAGTCTTACCATGATCAAATGTTCATGATATGATGAATTTATCCTACCCCATATCCATGGAGTATCATGATAAATTAGTAACCCTCATCAAAAAATCCTCCATAGACATACTACCATTCTAAAAATATAAATGTTCCTATATGAGCACCGGTCACAATATGGGTAGATAAAACTCCTCCATAAATAGATGAATGACGTCTAACCGAGAGAGATATGTAATGTTATGTGATTTAATTACTAAACACTGCCATCTCCCAACAGATCTATAAAGAAGACTCGTATTGATAACCCCCATATGTTCTACTAGAATCCTCACAAGAAGGAACACTTGAGTGACTACCTCTAGGTAGTCCTCAATAAGATGGTGGTGTCTATTTCTATAAAACCATGGTTGTATCTGACTCTGAAAATCATGGAGAACACTCATAATTCATGAATCCAAAACTGGAACTTCTAGCTTTAACTAAATCAAAATAAATGGTGGAGTTGTGGGTAACCCACCTGGATCTGTTATCTCTACTACATGACCCTATACGGAAGAATCCTTACTCAGTAGATCATCTAAATGATAACACAGAGGAATCCAGGATGTATTTCATTATAGTGGTATCCTAAAATAAACAAGATTCATCATAATTAAATAATATATTTGGAGAGATAACTCCTGGAGGATATTTAAACCATAACCCATTCCTATATGATTCAGGTACCAATGTTTTCTATTTAACAAATGTTTACATTTACCGAGTTGAATCTATGTTGATCAAAGTCATGGGGTATCGATACATCAACATCCACACCCACATTGGATTTCATGGACTAAAAGATAAATATCAAACACTAAACACCATTTTCACTAACAAATATCACATACACTTGTCCTAATTTAGAAAGAAATTCCTTTGATTCAACTTTGTCATGTCCCAGACCAATGGGTCCTGAACCGAAACTTCCAAAATCCTCCTAAGAATAGGCTAGGGTCTAGAGACCATTTTTGAGTAGGAATATCACACCCATGGTAAGAATTAGACGATTGTATATGTACACATGCACAAATCTCCAAGCCATTTAATACTAAAAGGTAAACAAATGAATCCAATGGATTAATACATATATGATCCCACAATCAGAGTACAGTAGTAAATTATTAAAAGTGATAAAGGGAGAAAATGAATGATGAACATAAAACTAATGAGAGTTTAACATTCTCTATGGTTTAGAACTACTATAAAATGAAACTAATTAGATGTCTCTTGAGTCTATTAAGCTCATGCTACGCTCCAACATCCCATTGTCCTCTTGGGAAACCATAAAATGGACCATCATCTGCAAACAACATGTTACGTATAGGTTGAGACCATATAGGGGTGAGTATAAAAACACCTATTAGGAAAACCCAAAAACACAAAACCCAAAAAATCATGAACAGTATGCTTATAAAAGAGATATATAAATCAATGCATAAACACCCCATATATACTCGGAAATGACACTTCACCTCTTATAGGCCGAGAACAAAAATTCCAGCCAAAATATTCTCTTCAAGGAAATGATCAATCAATGATAATCCACTCCATGAATGATAACATAATCAAATACTATCCTAAATGAGTTCATGATCATTAGGCCCTACATAAAAAAGGTCACTAGTCTCTGTATAAAATCATACACAAACAATGAATCAAGAAAAGGACCAATGAGGGACACAACAAACCAAATGTTGATAAACCCAATATAAATGGGATTATAATCAAATGATACCAAAAACCCTAATAAAATAGCCTTATAGATATAGAATATATGTCCTACTTAATGAGTTCGGGTAAATTCCACAAACAGCACACATGGTATAAAATGATAGAGGATAAGTCTCCGGTCTAATGGAGGGTCACCAAAAAATATATGAGACTTATTCTCTGGAGGAGATCAAAATCAAGAGATGTTTATGTAATGACACTCTATATCCTTGAGGTAGTGGACAATGGGAACACACACAAATGATACTGGCCAAAACTGAAAAAACAAAGAGCTCTAAACACAATCCAAAGGATCACATGGCATATACTAGTGTTACATTGTGTTTCCAGCCAATCGCTGATCTCCTATGATGTTATAACTCATACGGTACGTAAACATAACAATACCGTGTGGGTAATTTATACTACACATATTCTACAGGTCTCCTGATATATTTCTTGTGCATGTTGACACTCCTTTCCATCACAGAGTCTAAAAGAAGGAAAAGAGAAATACCTTGACTCAAAGTGATTCATCCTTTGAACAAAACATCAAAAATTGAAAAAGGCATGAACAAAGGTTCAACTGCACTTGGGTCACGCAAGTAGACTTGCACGACGCCTAGTGGTCATGCAGGTGACTTGCACGCCCTCTTGGATTTTCGCCCAGGGTCTTGTCTAGCCTATGAATACCCCTGGTGGGCTCCCCATTTCGAGGACGAAAAATTCCGAAACCTCATATTTGAGCTCCCGGTGCCCTAGTCTCTTCTCAAAGCTTCCGAACACTTCTATGGTAATTTATCACCTAGAAAGGAATATCTAAAGAAGGAGAGGAAGGCCTAACTGTTGAAACTCATCAACACTTGCGCGCCTAAGTGGCCAGCCCTTAAGGGAAATGGCCACACTTGCGCGCCGCCTTACTCCTTCACCAGAACTTCTGCTCCACCCTTCTAGAAGCCCCAAGGGATAGTACTAAAGGCTTCAGCCAAGCCTCTCCCAAGTTCTACCCTAAGTATTGAATGTCGCGCAAGTACCCAAGTGTCGTGCAGGTATACCTACGCAAATAGGACTTGCATGCGCACGCAGTACTTGCGTGCCGACCAGGACTTGCACGCCCCTCTCTTTTTGGGTGCCCTTCCTGCCAATTTTACCTCTCTTATTCCTATCCACCTATCCTCTTCAGAATTGATCCTTTAGAACTCTCTCCAAATCCATTCATGGCATGATTTACTTGTTGGCTTCCTTATCTGAAAGGAATTTTGTGGAACATCTCTTAAAACCTAGTGATTTACATATCTTTATGTCACTAAGGTTAGATATTTCATTCATTAAACCTCATCCTTTAAGATGAGAGAATCCTTAAACTAGGACTCCTTTTTAGGAGTAATCCCCAGTCCAAGCTCTCATTAATTTGGGCATCCTCCTTCGGAGTAAGCCCCAAGTCCCTTAACCTGGGATTCTTTTTTGGAGTAAGCCCCAGTCTCAAATCCCTAACTTGGGCTTCCTTTTTTAGGAGTAATCCCCACTTTCAAATATGGGCCTCCTTTTCAGGAATAAATCCCAGTCCAAGTCCCCTAACCTGGGCGTCCTTTTCCTGAGTAAGCCCCATTCCAAATTCTCTAAATCTGGGCATCCTCCTCAGGAGTAAGCCCTAGGTCCCCAAATATGGGATTCCTCCTTAGAAGTAATCCCCAACCATAATTCCCAAAATATGGGCATCCTCCTTAGGAGTAAGCCCTAAGTCCCTTAATTCTAAAATTCCCTTAACCGTGGCCTTCTCTTCAGGAATAATCCCTAGTCTTCAAATCCATTTAAGCTGGGCCTCCTTCTCATGAGTAAGCCCCAATCGTAATTTCTCTTAACCAGTCTTAATCTATTTTTTGATCTGGGCTTCCTTCTCAATAGTAAAACCCAATCATAAGTTCCCTCCAAATTCGGGCATCTTCCTCAGAAGTAAGCCCCAAGTTAGAGTATCCAAATCTCCATAAAGTACACATACCCTTATGGACCATATTACTGGATTGCTTCCCTGAAGTAAATCATAATATTCATCTATTTTGGGTAGTCATACATACATAATCCCCATATCATTTCTTTTGATTGCATCTTTCATGGCACAATTGTCTGGTTTTACCAATACCTCTTGTTTCTCACACTGAGCATGACTCACGTGAGCTTAGAGTGTAAAAGTAATTATGACATCTTTCTTTGAGCCATCAATCATACATAAAAATCATACTCCCTTACTCAAACTACGTGGGTTCTGATTCCTTTTCTAAATAAAGGACACGTAGGTAGCCCATCTGCAGGTACGATCCCAACTCTGAAACAATCCATGTCCTTCTGAATGAAAAAAAAACTTCAACTTCACCAATGAGTGGCTTTAATACCAGTATGGTCATCATAATGACCAAGAGACTTTTATATAATGTATTAAAGGATACCATTGACCAAGAATCTATAACAAATATAGCTGACTCTCTATCGATGAAGAACCTAGAATACATATAAAAGATTCTCTAAATTTTCTACATATCAATGATTGATTGTCAGATCTAAAGGAAGGAAAATTTTATACTTGGTAATATAATAAGGATTCACGAACATAACTTAAATCTATAAAGAGAGTCTTGGAGTAGACAATAATTCCCCTAAAAAAGATGCGATGAGTCCGACCTCCCATCTTCTCGACCAATGAAAATTCCTAAGCCTCATTAGTCCACAACTAATGAGCACCTACCTTTGGAAATTAGGTCCAAATGGATATGGAATCATTGGATGTGTCCGGTTCCACAAAAAAACCTGTTAGAAACCGATTGGAATGTTTGAACCTTCGATCAATGCCGTCATCCCCAATTCCAGAGGAAACAGTGCCATATTCCTTTGCACATGTACCCATGACCTTGTATTTGTTCTCTAGCCATGTATATATATAAATCGGCCTACCTATTCCCATGAATCCTTCATGTTACATTTCGAGAAACCTAGGACATATCACATGATATCTTATATTTTCATTGGACATGTGCCTATTATCTTTCTGCGAAAACCCTAGTATTGCATCCATGAGGCCCCACACAATGTGTGATCTCGGATTATAAGACGTCGAACCCAGAAATTCATAAAACCCTTAAATATTTCCATACTAATTCACAGATGCCTCCATCATCATTTTTTATGCTTGAATTCATGGATGTGAATCTGTCCACTCATTACCACCACCAATCATCAGGATTCAGGATCTTATCTTCCTGTAAAACAATATTTCCAAGAAAAAAATACCACCTCCTTGAAGCACATTCATGTATTTATCACAAAAATGGAACCCCTGGTTTTATATCATCATTTCCTTTCGCAAATCATCAAAACTCATTAGTAATAATAAAATAAAAACCTCCATTCAAATTACTTAACTGCAGTATCGATCCGTTTCCCCAATGAAAAGTCAAACATCTATTAAATTCTTAGTATTCTGTCAAAGTAAAGGCTAAATAAATTACATTTTATGATCCCATGAAGAAAGTGGTTATAAATTCATAAACCAAAAAATATAAGGAACAAACTTCAACATTTCTTCATTCAAGCTCAATTTGTTGTTGACGAATTTTCAAATGAAGAGGACTAATAAAACAAATAAAAAAATCCATTGAAATAAATATACCATCAATGTATGAATCAATTTGTTTCATTGAATTGACCCATTATTGACATAAAAAAACAAATGGGTTGAAAAATATAAATAATACTACTACCTATATTTTTTATCAATCTAGGATGAAGAATGACTCTATATTTCCATCATTGGACTGATCTATGAAATCCATTGATGCTCGATCCATGATCTGATCTGATACAATAATATTTCTTGTTCTGAGGATACTCTAATGACTACTCCCTAGTGGTTTCCTTCAATCTCTAGTCTATGAAGCTTCCCTTAGGGCAGAGGCAGAACCATGTTGAAAATAGAATGTTTTGGTCATTTTCCTCTTAAATACAATGCTAAAAACATAATATATACATTTTTCACCTTGATACTGATAAATATTTCCCAATTTGTTCAACCAATCAAGAAAACATCAAAAGGAAACCTTTGATGACTCACATACTAATGAAATATTTAGATTTATAGTAGTAGATAATTTGAAAAAAAACATACACACAAAACACTTATGACTTAAAAGGGTTTTTTAGACTATAAAATGATTTTACCAATTTATATTAGTTTTTCCACAACACCCAAAAAATAATACACATTAAAAATATTTATAGGCAGACATAATTTTACATTATTATTAATAAAATAGGGAAATTGATACATAAGAAGGGTGAGCTCAAATACTATTTATGGGTAAATAGAAGAATCCAAAAAATGAATTACATCAGTTATAGTAAGATGAGAATAATGGTTTGATGACATATTCAAAGTGCATCAGAATAATAAGAGATAAATAATTCTTACCAAAACATGTATAATCAGTCATAAAATATGGAATAAATATTTACAGTAGATCAAGAGTTATTAGAATAAATAATCATGAGAATTTTTATGTCAACCTTGACCAGAGAAACATTTTTAACACATAAGAAGCATAAATAAAACTAATAGGTATAATATGAAATCATCATCATAGGACCCTAATACAATCCAAACAATTGGAATAACTATTCACCCCACATCTAATTTAATTATCTAGATTACATGATCATTACCTAATGATTTGGAATTTTATTAGTATATAACCATCATAAAAGATATATTGGGTCACCCTAGAGGTATGAAGGTGATAAACCATTTATAAAAAATGTAACTCATTCCTTATATGAATAAATTCATACATCGATCATTTCAATATAAAAATCAATGAACAATAAATTATTCATTTCATAACTTGATTAACTCATGGAAAATAAATGTGTTGCTTAAAAATATGATTGAAAGAGTAATGATCCATCTAGATAAAGACTGAGGATGGAATCAATACAAAATATCCCAAGAGGATCATAATAAACATTAAGGTGTTTTGTCTTCAATGCTTATAAATATAATTATAATTTAATTAAATAATTTCTTGAGTAAAATATCCTTTACCATTCAAAGTCACTATAAAAAATTAATATTCCTGAAATATTGAATAAATAATTTTTATTTGAAATAACATTAAAATCATATAAAAGAGTAATTAATTAAAATAATGGTCCTGATGGTGGTAAAATATATTCAGGTTCTAAATTTTAAAAATATATATTCTTTTGAAACTATTTTTTAAAAGGGTCCTATGTTACCCATTAATATAAATTCCAGAAATATCATTTTAAATAACATTATGAAGAATATAAAACATAATATAAAATATATTTATGTAATCATTTAATCCTATAAAATAGTATTTTGTAGATAATTTTTCAAAACATTAACATGGATGATAAATTTTCCTAATCTAAAAGAAGATAAATGATCAAAATCACTTACAAATGATCATATTTGTTTTTTTATCAAATAAGGGTGGAAATTGAAATAAAAAATTTAATCCAAAATCCCTACCATAGGGTAATAAATGTGATATGGTTCATGTAAAAAAATATTATGATTTACTAAAAAATATCCTTGAACATAAATAATACTGAAATGAGAATATATTTCAACATAAAGACTTTTCCACTTTGGAAATTCATCGATCACAAGACCATTAAACAATTAAGTAAAATGAAACATTATGTATCATAAAAATAAGGATATTCCTGATATATTATTTTAAAATAAAAATATATACATAAAATAAGTAAGATGAACATCAAAAACATATGTCTAAAGGAAAGGGAATTTCAAATGAATAACGCATACTAAGATAATTTCATTGAATTGAGAATTAATAAATGGAAATAAGTTTTTATAAAATTTATATCCATTAATAAATTTTGAAAATTATAATAAATCTATTTAATTATCAATTCACACATAATCATGGTAAAATAATTTTTGTGGAAAGAGTTATAATCCAACATAAAAATATTGAGTTATGAAACTATTTAATACTTAGAATCATTAAAGTGAAATACCCTTGAATAAAATAATTAAAATTTAATTATAAAATATAATGAAGATTGAAGGATTCATGATATAATATGTAAAAGTTATTATAATACACCATATACTAATAATTTACTGCATACCAATATAATTTCCCTTAATGAATGGAATTTGACACAAAATCTGTTACCTTATGTCTTTATATTCCATGTATGTACTTGATCTACAGTATAATAAACTCATATAAATCCATATATTTTATAATTAATTTTTTAATCCATTATCCTTAAAAAAATTATTTCATTTGTATTAATAATATATTTATTACTTAATCCATTGGGTTCATATAAGGTGTTTGAGGACATTCAGTTTATAAATTCAAAATGACATTGGTATATTAACCATGGTCAAAGGTGTCATTTTTAAATAAAGTGAAGAATAATTTTAGTCAAATAATAATTATTTTAAAATATAAATTATTCATTTAAAATAGATCATTAATGAAGACAATAAATATTAACTATGATAAAATTATGGAGACGTCCGACGATACGAACACAATAGTAAAGTTTCCATTTTTCAATGATCATTATTGAATAATGGTAAGTATTATTTTATACATAAAATATGATAAATAAATAATTAATATACTATTACTTTATATTATATACGTATATATATCATTCATGTTTTGTGGTGATGAAAAATGAATCCCATCAATTCCTAGAGGTGGTAGTCCACTCTTACGCATGAACTACATTATCAATTTTTAGCGAATAGAATGTTTAGATGGAAAATGGTTTGTTATATATCAATAATGATAAAATTTTAATTTATATAATTTATAAACATTATTTATATCATTATAAGTATTTATTAATGGTGATGATCAAAAAAGAATATCATCAGTCCACGAGGCAATAGTCCTCTATACAAAAGAACGATTGATTTCATTCCCATTCGATTGAGATCATAGTCCGATATAGGTTATGAAAATAACATAATAAAATATTTTTATAAGGGAGATAATGAAGTTATTATATCTTCATGGTTAATTAATATTTGAAGTTATTGGAAGAATAATGATAAACAAAACCTCTCTTAAGAACAATATCTTTCCTATAGACAACAACCTTTTCTTAACATCTTAAGACCAATATAGGTAATATCAGTCCATAAATAATGCCTTTATAATATTTATATATATATTATTAATTTATTTTTATTGGTATTTGGAAACCAAAATTGTTATTCATGTGTGTAGTTATGAGATGTCGAGATTCTTCTTTATAATAGATTGGAGGGGGGTACTCTTGGTTGTTCTCAAAATATTAAACTAATATAAATTAATGTTTTATTCAATATGAATAAAAATAGATTTAATTAGAATATAGTATAATTATAGTTTATAAAAATATAATAATATAAAAATTATATATTTTTTAACACTTATTTACCTTTATACTTTGGTTTAAATGACTCATTAACCCATTTCACACTAATCATGACAATAAGGTTTTTTACTCATTGAGGGTAATTATAATTACAAGAAAGGAAATAAGAGACCATAAATTCATCAAGGTTGATATTATAAAAAATATATTAATCACTTTTCTAAGTCAAATATTTTTTTTGAATTTTTTATCATTTAATAAAATATTTTTATTATAAATATCATTAATGGGAATGTTTAGAACAATTTTTTACTATAACGATAATAAAATAAAATAATAAACCAAACCAAATAAAATTTCAAAAAAAAAATTTAAATCCATAAAGTATTATAATAATCTCTTAAACTTATGGAACACGATTATTAACTCATTTGATATTACTTTTAATATTTTTAATATCATTTTTCATATTTTTCCATTAATAGAATAATTAATGCATTCCCATTATTTATGAATTTAAGGTAATTATTTTTATCTAAAAATAAAAATAAAATTATTAAAAAAAATTAAAAAATTCATATTTTAAATTAATATTTATAATTTAATATATCTTTTATTTTTAATCCTGGTAAAATTTTATACGTATTAAATAATAAAGTGTGATATTTCTATCTTTTATTTACATAAAATATTATAATGGACATAATTATAGAAATATGGGAAAAAACAATATAGAAGAATATTTTTATGTTTGTGGATAATATGTAATCATAAAATAAAATTTATTATTGTGTCAGAGTTGTTTTATAGTTCGTATCATTTTACTTTTAACCATAAATTACCCACTATATCAATTACCATGGTAACAAAAATTACCACGGTTTATATTAATATTAACAAAAAATAAAATCTTACTATTTTTAAAATGTGAATAAAATAATAAAAATTATTTAGTCATTTTATTTTTAAAAAAAAATATAGTAGTGGATGATTTTAATTTAAAAAAAATTGAAAAAAATACCAAGGAATGCTTTCTAAAAAAATCCTTTTCTTTTATAAAATTATTTTATACTAAATTCAAGTATAAAATTCTCTTCAAAAATCGTAGTTAAATTATTTTAAATATAAATAAATTAATTTAATTTTAAAATTAATCCAAATAATAATTTTTGTTTTTAATGCATTAAAATAAAATATATTTTTAAAAATAAATCAATATTTTTAATTATTCATTGGAAAATAAAATTTTTCCAAAAAATTTTAAAAATTTCACCATTGGATAATTTTGAGATTATTGTTTAAAAAATTTCATATATTTATTCAAATAAAATTTCTCATATTAAAAAATAAGTATATTATTCTCCAAAAAACCATTTTGGAATATTTTTTTTGAAGAATTAAATTGATTTTATAATAATTGTGTGTATATTTCTTAGGCAATATTAGATAAATTTTTATTTATTAGTACCATATTATAATTTTAAAAAATTGTTAATTTTATTGATTCTTGCTAATTTTCGATAAATTTTATGATGGTCACCATTGAGAAATTATAATCTTGTGGTTCTTTTATGATTGATATTGTGTATCGTACATGTTTTTTAAAATAATTTCCTTATTTTAAAATCATAGGATATTAAATTCTCACACCATTTAAGAAAGAATGCACATGAAAATTTTAAAATGATCTTAATAATCTATTTTTTATTATTTTAAATACCTTGGTAAAAATTCCACATCATAAAAAGGGTTAATAATAATTCCTCTTTAAAGGAGTAAAATGGGAATTCAATGGAGATCTCGAGTAACACCAAAATCATTTCAAAATTGTAATAGATTTTTGGGATGTGGAAATATTGACATATAAAAAATAAATATGTCCGAATAATGATGGATAGAGATAGATATAATTCATCAAAATAATGTTAATGATCATAAGAAAGTTAATAGTCATATAATCTTAAAAAGTGGTGTTAAAAGATCATCAATTCATTGGAAAAGATTTCAATATGATGAGATTTTGGTTTTAATATTTTTTTTAAGGAGATGACTAATTCCTTTCCATATATACTATGAAAATATGAAAATATACACACTTGATAAGTCAAATTTTTTCTTTTAATCAATTTCATAAGGAATATAATATTTCTTCCAAACAATGATTATTCAAGATGAATATTTTTTCAACATCCATCAGGTTATATTCATCAAAAAAAGCATGGCATGCTATTTATTCTATATTTAAAAATTGAACAAAACTAAACTACTTAGAGAAATATGATATAATTAATTAAATTATTAAACATTCAAACTAAGAAGAAATACAACAGTGTCTAAAATTAAATAATTACACCATATTTTCGACCAAAACCCAAAATGTTAGTGTCACATTAAGTCATTTTAAATTAATTTTTATTTTTATTAATTCATGGATCTTGGTTCTCACGCCATGCTCCGGGCTAGGTCCTAGACTATTTTTTTTGTCGTTTAACCTTTTTAGTGGGTTTCAGACCCATGAGCGGTCACCGCACAGTGGCCAGTAGCTGCGCGTTCGGCCCGAGTACCAGCGTAAATGTTTAATGATTAAAATAAATAAAATTTTATGTAATTAAAGTGGGTAATATTTTGAAAATTTAATGATAATAATGTTTTTATTTAATTAATAACAATATTATTACCAAGGTTTTTTTATTGTTGTTATTTTTTTTTATTATTAATTTTTATTATTGTCATTTTTCTATAATTATTATTATTGGTTACATAATTATTATTATTATTATTCTTTATATTATTATGATGATGGTTATTTTTATTATTATTATTCTGATATTATTATTATTATTATAAATCGCCCCCTTCCCCTCATCCGTAGCGCGAGCCACACCTCTCCCTTCGCACAACGCCACCTCCCTTCTCGTCCCTCCGTACACGCCCAAGACCCCGCACATCTCTACCAGCATCCAGCTGCCGCCCCTGCACACGGCGCTTCACACAACACAACCTTACTTCCCCTTCGCCCTGTTCATTGGCCCCTCAACCCCACCGCATCTTAGATCTCCCCTCAATCTCCAGCACCGGCTAGCCTCCCTACATCTCCCCTTGAGCTCGCCCCAGGCCTTGCCTCCCCAGATCCTGCCTCCCATGCATCGCAGCCCTCACCCACAATTCGGCCTCGCACCAACCCCACCACGCTTCACCTTTCATTTTTCCTCACCCATAGCTCTTCTATGTCCTCCTAACCCCAAACCACACCCCCTTGTCCGCTTCCATCCTCCCCATCGAGTAGATCCATTGAATCCTCGGTTCTCGCCAGCCCGCTACGATGAGTTTCCCTGCTTGGTGCATTTCTGGCCAGCCTACTCCGTAGCTCGCCGAAGGGAGTTCTCTAGTCTGGTGACCTTTCCATCATTTTTTTTTCATATTTTGGGTTTTTATCTATTTTAGATAAACCCTAACTATTTTGGGTCATGTTTTTTATGTTTTTCTTGTTGTCTAGAGTGCATGGTTAGTCTGCAGGACGTTGTTCTTTATTCCGCCAAAGCAGCATCACGTTTACACACCATTGAGGTAGAATAATATGAACCTTCCATTCCAAATAAGTCCATTTAATGCTTGCGTGTTTTTATTGAGTATTTTACTAGATTTTTACCTTCATAAAATTATTGATTTGTTTATGAAATAATTTATACATGGTTTGTCCTATTTATATAAATTGTTAAAAACTGGTTACTTGTTTATAAAAGTGCTTGTGACCTGGTGGAGTTGTTTATATAATTATTTATAAATTATTTGGTCTATTAATTAAATTTTTTATGAATTGATTTGACAGTTCTTGAATATTTTTAAAAAATTGTTTGGTTCGCTGAAAATTTTCAAAGGAGAATTTTAACAGTTTTCCATGAGGTCTTGGTCGTTTGGTCTTGAAAAGTGCTTTTGGTTGTGTGTGAGGTGTGGGATGTGTTTTAAAATGTGCAAGAGTAGTTTTTCAGATGGTTTGGTTATGCAATGACTTATAAAATGGTTCTGGCTTGTGATTTGGTAAAATTGAGAAGAAATCCTATCTTTTTTCCATTGAAAGGTTTTACCAAATCAATAACTTATTTATTTATGATGCTTGAAATTGAAATCATGGGTGAAAAGTGTTTCGATATGTGTATTTTTTTTCAAGTGGGTTTGGGGTTTTTATCAACATTGATGCTTGAAGTGTTACATAGAGTGGTTTTGTAAAGTGTCTAATGTTTTTTCTAATCAGTATGATCGGTACGAAATAGGTTTAAAGGATGTTTTGGGGTGCGTAGGGTTTTAAATGCTGTTTTTAATGGGCCATGTGCTTTTGATTGGTTTTGCACACCAAAATTTCAATGAGTTTTCTGATTGTCTCTTGTTTATTACTTAGGATCATTGGAATAATGTTTTGATTTTATTGAGTGAAATTCCAATGCAAGAAAAAAATGATGATGATGTTTTTAAATAGTTTTACATGCTAAGTGCTTGATGTGATGCCTCTTTGACCGTTGTAATTTTTTTTGGAAACATTGATCATTTATTGAAATGGTTTAAATGTTAAAAGGTATCTCATCCTGATTGTCACCATCGTGTGATATGAAATGTATGTTTATCATTGTGTGACACCTATAATGGAGGGAAATCTTATTGGTGTTATCATATATTTGTGTCTATGTTTGGGGTAGGCAAGTGTGGTGAGATGAGTCACGCATGCGAGGGCGTTTTATATACAAAGTATTATTGTAACCACTATGGGTTTCTAGAAGTCTTTCAGAGATCGAGTGATGGTTGTAGACCAACCCTGATTAGACGAGTTGGTACCCCATGGATTGGTTGTTAGGCTAGGAGGGCTTCACCACTGGAATGGTCAGTTATAGGGCGTCCAGTTGGTTATATACTTATAAGCTTCACCATACGTTGGAAGGTGGTTCCAAAACCCAGTATGATTAGGGGTCTTATAGGGATTTTTTGGATCACCAATGGTTTTTCTTTGCTTTGCCTGTTTTTTTTCATCTTATACTATCACCTGTTTCTTTTAGCACTGCCTTGTTTTCCATTTTTGGATTTTTTTCATAATTTTAAATTGTATCAGAAATGGTATGTGGTGTGGATTGGTTTTTTAAAATTGGTAAATGAAATTGTTTTACTAAAGTATGGAATACCTAATTTTATAAGTTTATTTGAAACTTGTGTTGGTGGATTGTTTCGGGAAAGGATACATCAGATTCTGTGGTTTAACTTGGAAACCCTACAGATCTTTTTTAATTCTCACACATATTTATCAAGTTAGGTGAAGGTTTAATCTATTGTTCAGGTTTTCTTGGCTGAGTTTATACTTAGAGGAGCAAGGTCGACCTTTGGTTAGGAGGTGACCTGAAAGGCCACGTGGAGGTATGTTCGGTTTTATTTTCTCTACACTACTAGTTTTATGTTTATCAACTGTGTTTTATTTATCTGTTTATTTTTTTCAGAGGCCAACTCTATCCCAATGATAAATATTTTAATGCATGAAACTAGTTTCCAACCCTTGGTGATCGGGAAAGTCCATCGGGCCATGTCGCAGACCGGTTTGGTTGATCGGATCAGGGTCGTCCTGAGTTGGTTCATGAAAAAAAATTTCAGAGGAGGCACTTGTTATTTGGGGTATCCATTATATGGATATTGTGACTATCGTGACTTGATAGGAAGGTATGGGAAGGACATCCTGGTCCATCACATGTTTTGAAGATCAAGTCGCTAGGGGTAGTCCGTGAATTGATTCCTTGTTTCATTTTGGTTTGTTTTAGATTGATGGATGACAATGGAGGCAAGCCAATGTTACATCATGAATCTACATTCATTGGTAACACATGAGGAGTCTAAGTTCATGGTTTAAGTTCCTCCATGTTGTTAAAACTTACATGGGGCATGGCCCACAACCATGTCTCTAGGATAAGCATAACGATTAGTCCTTCAGTCTGGTAGTTTGATGTAAGTTGAGTGTCGTCTTGGTTATGATTGGTCTAAGTGAACTTTTGAAAATTGAAAAGGTTTTTTGAAATTAGAATGATTTATTTTAAATGGATTGAATGTTTTGAAATTTATTTTTAAAACTAAAATCTCTTGGTCTAAAATTCAGGTGTTATCTTGGAACTGGTAGAAATATGGTTGGGTGCAACCTTGAGTTCTATTTATGATCGTTTTCACATGTGATATAATTCATGGGAAGTGTTTGCTGGTGTGTATGGATGAAAGAGAATGAAGACATGTGCAATAGTTCATGGTATTACTGTGCTGTGCACTTGGAATTAAAGGCATGACCTTGTTTTTCTAAAGTGAATTTAAAAATGGAAAATGATTTTTCAAAAATTGAATTTGGTTTGAAAAGTGTGTTTGGTATTTGGAAAGTGGCCTTGAAGAAAGGTGTTATTGTAATTTAAAATTAAAAAGAAATATTTTGGTTTGTATTTGTATTTGTTTGTTTTTTGAGATGTATGTTTTTGGATGAAAGCATTTTCATTATTATTTCTTCGGCTTGATATTGGTTTTGGCTCTGTGTTTTTTTATATTGTTCATTAAAATTCTACCTCGAAAGGTCGCCAAGGTTTCTGATAAGTCTTGCCCAATTTTTCACCCTTCTAAAACATTTTCTATCCTTCATGGTGAATGAGGTCCTTTAGAAGAAGCATAGTGGATTGATGAGGTCGTACGCCTCTTCAGGGTATAGGGAACTCCTGAAGCTTTCAGAGAGCAGGATTTTTTCGGTTTGTTTGAAGGTCCAGCTCTTGATGAATAGGAATTGGTTTCCCCACCTTCAATGAAATTTTGGATGATGTAGGATTTAATTAAATCTATATTCCTCCAATATTTTATACCTAAAGAGGTGAAGACGGTGAGAATGGAAGAGAAAATGGATATTCAACAAGGACAACAAACTGTGAAGACTTATGTTGACCATTTCAGAGATCTTGTGTCTCTTTTTCCAGAGGTAGTGTCACAGGACTTGATGAAGACTTCTCTCTTCATCGGGGGACTTTGTGAATAGATCAAGGATAAGGTCCTCCCATCTAAGGACCATTGTTTCGAGAAGCTGGTGGATGTGGTTTTCTTAGCTGAGTTGGTCTCCAGAGCACAGATGGTTGGAAAAAAATCATATCTAGTTTCTCATGAAGGTTCCCTATCTAGCGAGCAGGGTGTGTTGGAGGGACATGTTTCTAAAGAGTCGTCTGCAGTGGGTCTGGATTCTACTTCATCAGAATGTTCAGTGGTGTGCCACTAGTGTGGCCAGTTAGGGCACGTAAAGCCATAATGTTACATCCCTCTATAGACCTTTCATCGTTGTAGTTGTCTTCGTCACTTGGAGAAGTGTTCAAGGAAGCATCACCTAAAGAAGACACTATGAACAGAGGAACTTTCATGCCTGACTATGAGGAAAGAGATGATTCAACCATCAGAACCCCAACCACAGGTCTTGGGGTGAAGCTCACATGCATTCAAGACTTTCTAGGGGTGTGAAGCCTTGGTCAGAGTTTTGTGTTTCGTGTTGGTAGTGGAACATTTAAAGCCTTTTCATTCTGGTTTTATGCTGCTAAAATTTTGAAATTGTTTGAAGTTTATTTTTTATTTTGGATTTATGATAGACATGTTGTATTATAGTCTAAATGGTTTTGTTTTCCTGGTCATGGTTTTCTGAATCGTGTGATTATCTTAAAAGTGCATTTGGATCCTATATGGGTTGATCTTGGTTTAGCGATGTTCCTATGGATATGTAAGTACATACGAAGGATTTAACTCTTGTGGTTATACTCAGGTTCACTGTTTGAGTTAATTTATGCTTAGGGGTTTTTCTCCAGTATTCAGAGTTTTTGCTCTGGGCTGAGAGTTCATGGTTTCGGTGAAGGTATTGTTCGCTTGTGATGTTGAATTTAGATTGGATCGGCTGGGATATCCCGCATTGCCCCCCCTGGTTGATAGGTTTCGTCATTAAATTTCCACTTTTTTTGAGTTCTTGTGGTGGGAATAACCCTCTTGTGTTCTCTCATTCTATTATGTTGTGTTTTCTTTCGGACTCAGTCGGGAATGGGTCTTTATTTTCGCTATTGATCAGCTTGGTGACTTTCTGGGGGCAGAAAGTGTCTGTGGTGGGGAGAATTGTCACACCCTGTCTTTTTGAATTGATTTTTATTTTTATTAATTTTTGGCTATGGGTTCTCGTGCCATGGTCTGGGCTGGTCCTGGATTAATGTTTTTTTTGTTTAACATTTTTAGTGGGTTTCAGACCCATGCGTAGTCACCGCACTGTGGCGAGTAGCCACGTGGTCTACCCAGGTACTAGCGTAAATGTTTAATGATTAAAATAAATAAAATTTTATGTAATTAAATAGTGTTAAATGTTTAAATTGTAATAGTAATAATTTTGATGTTTAATTAATAATATTATTATTTCCAAGGTTTTTTTTATTGTTGTTAATTATTTTATTGTTAATAAATTTTATTATTATCATTTTTATATTATTATTATTCTTGGTTTTATTATTATTTTTATTATTCTTTATATTATTATTATTATTATTATTTTGTATTATTATTATTATTATTATTATTATTTTATCATAAAAAGAAAATATATATATATCTAACCAGAATACTTAAATCTTGTCACCACATTTACCTCACATGTAACGGGAGCCGCAACCCGCCCTTCGCACAACACTGCCTCCCTACTCACCCCTCTGCATTCGCTCGGAACCTCACACCTCTCTTCCTACATCTAGCTCCCACCCCTGAGTGCGGTACTTCACCCAGCACCCCCTCGCTTCCCCTACACCCTCTGCCTTGGCCCCTTTCCCACATCGTTTCTCGAATCTCCCCTCATGTTCCAGTGTTGGCTAGCTTCCCTACTTCTCACCCCGCTCTTTCCCCAGGCCTCGACTCCCCATCTCCAACCTCCCACGCAACCCATCCCTCACCCATGATTCGGTCTCTCACCAACCCCGTTGTGCTCCACCTTGCGTTTCCCCTTGCCCACGGCTCTTCCAGGCCATCCTTGCCTAGAAACTCACCCCCTGTCCGCTGTCATCCTACCATTCAAGAAAATCCATCCCCTTCTCGATTCTCACCAGCCCGCTCTGGGGAGTTTCCCTGCTCATCTTGTTTCCGACCAGCCAACTCTGTAGCTCACTGATGCAAGTTCTCAAATATGGAGACCTTACCATGGGTATATTTCAATTAATATTAATTTTCATACATATTTTGGATAAACCCTTACATGTTGGGGTCAAGTTTTTAACATTATTATTGTTTTCTAGAGTGAACGGTTTGTCTGTACGATGTTGTTCTTCATTCTGCAGAAGTAGTGTCGTGTTTACACACCATTAGGGTAGGCGAATCCATATTTTTAGTTTCCGAAGAAATCCATTTAATTCTTGTCTGTCTTAATTGAGTCTTTTAATTGATTTTCACCTTCAAAAAATAATGGTTTTGTTGATGAAATCATTTATACATTGTTTGGCCTATTATGGAAATTGTTTGAAATAGGTTACTTGTTTATAAAAGTTTTTGTAAACTAGTTGAGTAGTTTTTATTAATTTTTTTTCAATTATTCAGTCTGTTAATTAATTTTTTTTTGAATTGATTCGATTGTTATTGAATATTTTTAATTAATTTTTTGGGTCAATGAAACTTTTAAAAGGATTAGATTACCAGTTTTCCATGAATTCTTTGTCTTTTGGTCATGATGAGTGTTTTTGGTTGTGTGCGTCTGGTGGGTTATGTTTCAAAATGTGCGAGAGTAATTTTTTTTTCAGAGGGTTTAGTTATGAATTGATTTATAAATTTACACTCGCTTGTGAGTTTGTGAAATGGGGATTCAAGCCTCTGTTTTTTCCTTTTAATGGTTTTACCATTTGAATAACTGATTTATTTAATAATGCATGAAATTCAAATCATGGTTGAAAAGTGTTCCGGCATGTTTTTGGTTTTCTAACAAGGTTTTGTGGTGTCTGTCAACATTGAATCTTGAAGTGTTAATTAGAGTTTATTTGTAATGTGTTTAATGGTTTTTCTAAATTGTATGATGGGTGAAAAAATAGTTTTAAAAAATGTTTTGGGGTGCATAGGGTTTTAAATGTGGGTTTGGATGTGTCACACGCTTTTGTTGGGTTTTTCACTCAAAAATTTCAGTGAGTTTTTCAGTTGGATATTGTTTATGATTTAGGATCATTAAAACAATGTTTTGATTTTATTATGTGAAATTACTATGCAAGAAAAAATGATGATGGTGTTTTCAAATAGTTTTTCACACTAAGTTCTTGATGCGATGTCTCTTTGACCATTGTAAAAATGTTTTGGAAACTTTATGAAATTTGTGAAATTGTTTAAATGTTAAATGGTATGGTGGCCTAATTGGATCCTTCATGTGATATGAAATGTATGTATATCAATGTGGGTCACCTTTATGGGAGGTCTAACACATAGGGGTTATCATATATTGGTGTTCGTGTTTGGGGTAGACAAGTGCGGTGAGATGAGTCTCGCATGTGAGGGCCTACTACATGATATTATTGTAACCACCATGGGTTCCTGGGAATCATTAAGATATCGAGTGATAGATTCTGACCAACCCCGATTAGACGGGTTGGTTCCCCCTAGAATAGATGTTAGGCCATGCGGGCTTCACCACTGGATTGGTCAGTTATAGGGCGGCCAGTTGGTTATAGACATAAGAGATTCACCATACACCAGAAGGTAGTTCCGAAATAGAGTATTTCTATGGGTATTCTAGGGATGTTTAGGATCACCCATGGTTTTTATTTTCATTGTTTGTTTTTCTATAGCTTATACTATCACCTATTTCATTTAACACTGCCTTGTTTTCCTTATATTTATTTTGTTTGCAAAATTGTAATTTGTTTCAGAAATGGAAGGTGGTGTGCTTTGGGTTTTTAAAATAGGTAAATAATATTTTTTTTATTAAACTATGGAAAACGTACTTTTATAATAGTATTTCATACTAGTGTTGGTCGATTATTTTGGGAAAGGAGACATCATATTCTGTGGTTTAACATTGAAACCCTGCTGAGAATTTTTAATAATCACACCTATTTATCTTTTCAGTTGTAGGTTAATTATATTGTTCGTGTTTTCTTTGCTGAGAAGATCATTATATGAGCAAGGTCGGCCATTGGTCTGGAAGTGACCTGAAAGGTCACTTGGAGGTATGTTCGATTTTATTTTCTTTCTACTGCTAGTTTTATGTATATCGACTGTTTTTATTTATCTGTTAATTTATGTTCATGGGAAAAATAGTTCCCAAATATTAAAATTTTAATGCCCGACACTGTTTACCAGCCCATAGGGATCAGAAACACCCTTCAGGCGATGTCGCGGACCGGATCAGTTGATCTGTTCAAGGTTGACTCAGGTTAATTCATAATAGTTATAATTCATTGATAATTTTTTCTTCTAGGAAATATTTAATATTATCCTGAAAATAATAGATATAGCTCTTAAATAAATATAACAAAAACTTATATACCCTCATCACATAAACTTCATGATGTGGTAATCATTTAGATAAATAAATAACCATATATCACAATAAAAACATTAATTAATGTTTTAACCTCATAAATTATCTCATAAAATTCATATAACAATCTCTAAAGTGGAATAACAAATTTCAAAAAAACAAATTATATTATACCTATAGATTTAATAAACCACATCATCCAAAATATCAATAGTCACTATAAAATTCCATCACCGAAATCATAGAATGAATTACCCATGAATTTGAACATATCTCCAATCATAAGTATAAAAACACAAGGTCTTATCCATTATAATTAAGGTATCATAACATGAAAAAAAAATTTAAATTCTATAAAAACCCTTCTCTAATACCAACTATAACATCCCCATACCCACACTCCTACATTTGGTTCAGAAAACAAAAGCTTTACATTTTTCTCTTTGGAACTATTTAATGTGACCCAATTTTTTCTATCAAAACCATACAACATAAAATGGAAATACTAGATATCTTATATACGCATGACCTATTTAGGTTTAGAGTTTTAGATAATTTGGAAATTTCATACATAAAAAACACTACTAGCATCAAGAGTGTATTTTTTCCAACATGCACATCTATTCATAATCCATGTTATGTCTTTAAAATATTTACAAAATTCATCAAATATACGACCTTTCATGATACAAATCATATTTATCATTCTTTATAACCCAAGGAAAATGATATATAATAAGGATGATTATAAATGATCCGAAACCGTAAACTGAAGCCAATAAAATTGTATATCATCCATGATAGTAATATGAGAATAATGGTATGAATAAATAATAAAAGATTAGAAGAATAACATAAGTTAATTAATAACAATAAATAAATGGTTCATTAATCAACAATCCTATCATAAAGATTGATTATTGGGAAATATTCGTAACAATAAATTATAATGAATAGTGTTTTTCAACCATTATAATGAAGTCACATGTAATCCATATAATAAATAATGAAAAATTGTTGGAACCTTGGTAAATCATTATCATAGATCCCGTATTGAACAATTACAATTGGAATATTCATATGAATAACACCCAATATAATTCTCTAGAGAATATAATCATTACCGAATACATTAGATAACTACATGACTGAACAACCCGAAGGCTTAAATTTTTTATTAATTTTGGATAAGACCCCTAGTAAGGAAAAAAAAGGGAAAAACCTTACATGACTTAAAGGACATACAAAATTCAACCTAAAAGGAATGTCAAATCCCAAAACAAAACTACTACGATATACCCCTCCCCAGCATCATCAGTATGGAACTATATGGGTGCACCCATTTTACATTATATATCAGTCTCACCCATGATCTATAATAGGGAGTAACCCTTTAAAAAAAGTTCCTTGATATATAACATGATTAATGTACATAGATCAAGAATCTAATCCAAAAAATCATGGAAAAATGAACTATTCCATTAATAACATGATCAATCATTAGATAATAAATGAGTTACAAGAAAACCTCTTTAAAAGATTAAGTGAAATAATTAGGCTACTATCAATAAAAAATATTCCAAGTGTATTATATATAATTTAATGGGTATTTGGCTTGGACAAGTGGAAAACCCATTAATGATCATTAAAAACATTCTTGAAGACAATATATTTTTTACATTGAATATATCTTTTGAAAACTAGGAAATAATAAAAAAATTGGAAATAATTTTCATTAAAAATAAAAATGGAAATTTATCCATGGAGTTTCAAGTAAAATAAGTTTTATGATAGTGGGAAAAAAATTTCATGAAGAAAATGTTAAAAAATAATCATTCATTACAACATTTTTTAAAATCTGTCTAAATTGACCCATTAAAAAAAATTACATAATTTAAATTTTGAAACCATTAATAGAATTTCAACCATGATATAAAATTTACTTCAAGGAGGAACTATGTTTATTAATTTATTTCTTTTAAAGATTTTAGAAAAAATTTATATGGTTGAAAATGATTCCGGATTAAAAAAAATACAAGATCAAAGTCACTTATAGATAATCTTATTGATGTTTATTTAAACAATAATGGAGATAATAAATATTAAAAACGTTAAGAAATATACAAAAAAGTGGTAATAATATATATTAGGTCTATTAAAATAATATCTTTTGATTTCCAAGAAGGATCCCTAAAACAAAATAATCCATCAAAGAAAATAGATTGAATCATAAAGATATAACAATTTTGGTAACTCTTTAATCATGAGCTCATGAAATAATAACATCAAATCAATCATTAAATATCATGAAAATGTGGTTATTAATTATATATTATTTCAAATTAGGATTATATACACATCAAAAAAAATAAAGGTGAAAATAAAAATCATATGTCCCAAGAAATGGGAATTTTAGATGAATAACCCTCGCTAAGATCATATCATAGTGTTGTGAATTAACAAATGAGTAGATTATGTGTATCAAATATAAATACACTTAATTGATATGAAAATTATGGAATAAAAAATATATATAATTTGAAATGTAATCAGTGAATAATAATGTCAACAAAAAATAGTTGTAACCTAATTAATGGAAATTGAGTTGTTAAACGGCTTACTATATTATAACATTCAAGTCAAATACCATTGGATTAATTTATTCAAATTGAAAAAAAATCATCTATTATTATTTCTTAATTATATAACATGTATAATTTCTATGTACATTCAATTTAAAATGAATTAGATTCATAACAAAAAAAATATTCATTTATGAAAGGAAAATTAGACAAAATTCCTTACATCAAGTTCATAATTTCAATTTATATCCTTTAAATCATGTATAACAAACTAATATGAAATATTTAATTTTAAAAAAAAATTATACATGTTAATATAAATTATTTATACAATTTATTTCATTTATTATAATTTCATAGTCAATTACAAATCAATTATTTCCATGTTAGGTATTTTGGGGATTTTGGGTTTATAATATGAGATCAGATTCGTTATATTGACTCTGGTCAAATAGGAAATTTTTTTATTATCCAAATAATAATATACATCCAATAATTATAATTTTTATATATAATTTATAATTTTGAAATCAATCTTTAATGATTGTTATGAAAAAATGAACTATGTTATACTCAAGGTGACGATATATCATAAGTATTCATGTGTAACATTTACATTTTTCAGTGATTATTTGGGTATGATGTTTTGTATTATTTTAACATAGAAAAATATAATCTTGTAGTAAATATATTATAAATTAATAATTTATACTTATATATGTATACAATCCATGTGATTTTTTGATGAAAACTGACTCACATAGGTTCAAATAGGGGGTAGTCCGCACATACAGTGAAGGGAAATGCCCTAAAAATGATATATAACTATTTCAGAATTATAAATATTTCATTAACATCAGATCAAAAATTAATTTTATAATTATATACTATCAGTAGAATAGGTGATAGAAAACTAATTACATCTATCTGTTGTGAGGTAGCCCATCGTACACACGAATGCTCGATTATATTCCCACTTGAGGGAGGATGTACATGGATATAGGTCATTAAAAAAATATCATAAAATTATATATAATTATTATATTTTATTATCTTGGTTAAATAATACTTTAAGTAATTGCATGATGAAATATGATATAAATGCTCAATTAATAACAATACTCATTATTCATACAAAATCATTTTCATAAAACCACAAGACCACTACTTATGTAGTATGCTATAAGTAAGGCCTCTTTAATGCTGGGATGGATGTAAGAAGGTATTTTGGATGGGTTTGGATGGAGAAAATGTTTTTTGGCATGTGATGTAGAGAGAATAATATATTCCCTTTTAAAATAGAATAGAGGGGTACTCTTCTATTTTATAAAACATTTAAATTAATATAATTTTATTTTGAATTATTATTGTATTAAAATTATTTAAATTTTATTATTGGATTATTATGGTAGAAATAATCTAATAAAATAATAATTATCCATGTTCTGTTGATGTTTGTACCCTTATATTTTGGTGTTAACCTCTTACTGACCCCATTAGCACTTATCATAACTAAACTGAATTATACTCTTTGAGGATCATTATAGTTACAATAATAGTATAATTGGAAATAAATGGACCATATTTGATTTTAGAGACAATATAATAATAATGTGTTTATCTATAATAATTTTATGAATTTTATTTCACTCAATAATATTATATTTATTATAAAATATCATCATTATCATTTTTAAATTATTCAATACATTAAAATTAATAACATCATGAAAACAAAATAAATTCAAAAAAATTGAATTATTACATCCCAAACATATTTTATTAATCTCTAAAATTAATTGATCAATTTTATAATCTAAAATTATATTTCTTTTTACATTTTAAATATAATTTAATTGATTTTTTCATTAATTGATTATTTACTGCATCTGTGTTGTTTAATAATTTAAGGAAATTATTTATTCACTAAAAATCTAAAATAAATTATAATAATTAAGATAATTCATTTAGATTTCATCCTTACATTTATAATGAAATATAACTTTTTAGAATCCCCATGTTAAAAATATTATCATTATTAAAAACAAGACTGTAGCCTTTATAACATTTCATCAAATAATATATTATAATGGTCATAATATTGCCCAAATTGAAAAATGTCATATAACCAAATAATGAATGATTAGGGATAAGGTGATATCGGCCAATTTAATTAATTAATGTGTTATATATAGTTTATAGTCCTTATCATATTTTTTTAAACACATAGTTTCACTATTTACCCACTACTATGTTGGAAAAAACTATTATGGTTAATATTCATATTGACAAAAAATAAAATGGATCTATTTACCAAATACCGACCAATTCATTCTATATATATATATAATTTTTAAATATTTATAAAATTTAAGTGGATTAATTTAATAAAATATTTAATTAAAAAAACAAGAAGAAAAAATGTTTTTAGAAAAACTAATTTTCACATATAAATAGTTTTTATACTAAATTAATGTATAAAATTCATTCAAAATACAATATAAGGGTCATTTTGAAAAAAATAATTTAATTTTAAAACTAATAAAAATATAATTTTTTTTAAAATATGTTAAAAAATATAGTTTTCTATTAATACCATTAATTTTCATAATTCACGGAAAAATAAATCATTTCCTAAAATTTCAAAATTTCACCACTGTTTAATTTTCATATTATTATATCATAAGTGATAAATATTTTATCAAATATAATTTAATAATTTTATGTAAATTGATATCTAAATTCGCTCAATAATTTTTTTGAAGACATTGTCTCTATAAAAAATAATATTTAATTACAAACAATTTAGTGCATATTTCATAAATAATAATAAATATATTTATATTAAATATAACATCTATAAATTTTTCAAAAACTAGTTAATCATATTCCAACCATATAATTTAATTTTATGAATATACATGTCATATTTGAGTAATTGTATTTTATGAATGGTCTTACTCTATGTTGTCTATCAAACACATTATCAAATATATTGTAATTCATTTAAAATCTCATTATATTACAAGAACGGTTGTGAAATGATATAGATAAGATGTAACAATATAATTATATGTTTGATGTAATTGAGATCTTTATTCAAGTATATTATGTATTCATGGAATACTTTTCTAAGGATAAAATGTGATAATGTTGGGTGGACGTGTCCTTGATTATAGAAATAATGATAATGGATGAACGAAGGAAGGGGAAAGTGAAATACTCATTGAAATTTCAAATGAATTTAGAGAAACTATTTATATTGAAAATGAGTTTAAATTTTTTCTTATCTCTATAAAAACAAAACATGAAGCGTTGATAATGTCATGAATTGACGATGGAGAAAGTTTGGAGGAGGCGAATACCTAATTATAAGAGAAGTATGATAAGATCAAAGAGAATAATAAGAGTTTTCTAAAATATTCTAAAATAAAAAAAAATACATCCAATTAAGGATTCAATATGTGGATAGTGAAAACAATAAAACACATAATCAAATAATGAGATGATACTTCATGAAAAATTTGGAAGTGATGAATCTAAAAATAAAATAGATATAATGTTAGAATATTATAGAGGATTGTTGAATTCCATGAATGTATAGCTAGAATCACATGGTCTTAATGGTGGAATAAAATCTATGATAGAAATATATCAATTGATAAATGACTATTTAAGCTATTAATTTAGTATAAGATGTTTAATTATGATAAGAATATATATCCTATTTCACCACACACTCAATTTGTACAATATTTTTATAGGAATTTAATATGGGAGTTAACCATACAATTGGCCCCCAATTAGCTTGGGGTTCACGATTAGTTATAAGTGTACAAAACACCCTCATATGGGATGAATTATGCTAAAATTAATAGAATATTAAAAATAAAACCAACAATAATACCCATAATAGTAGATATACAAATATCAAATACTTGATATGTATTTAATTGAAAGATAGAATATAAATATTCCATAAAAAATAATATGAAAAGGACCATAATCCTAAAAACCCCACAAAAACCTCTTTGAGATAATAATTCTCTTTAAGATAAGTAAATCCATATTATAGACCTAGAAATAAGATAAATATATAGGTTTGATAACAATAATATATATTTTTGGATTATTAAATAATAATAATAACATTAAAAATTAATAATAAACCACATGTGAATGAATTAGATAAATCAACTCATTACCTAAATCAGATAATTATTATTCTCATCCACAAAAACGATCAATCAGTATACAATAGAAATTAATATGTATCATTTTCATGAAATCATATATATTATTAAACGTAACCCTCTGAAAGTTCTAATTGAACTAATCACCCTAAACCCAAATATACCACATCCATGTTCTCCCATCTACACTATAATCCATGTTTCAAAAATAATCAAACATATTCCAGTAACATAAACATAATTAGACATATACCACACCTAAAATATTACGTTTGATATCCATTGAATACTCTGTAAATACACTCATCCCATTAATCTATAATCGCACATGTGTAAGAATATATATAATAAAATCAGATCATTATATTTTAAAATAATATTTTGGTTATATCCAAAATCATCCACATCATTGAAATTAGAATATGTCATTATATAGAGCATCAATATCCAATATGAACACATATCTTCTATGATAATCCAATATATCCTAGATATGCCTATATAAACATGATGTATAGAAGGGAATGATAAGGGGATTAGTCATCAATCTGTAACCTCAACAACATAGATATTTCTGGACACTGAGATCCTAATCCCAAATATGAGACTAATAATCCTATATTGAAACATGTGGTGAAAATAATGAAATAAAATAACATAATGAATATACATCATATGGACATTCTAAAGTTAAAATGCATATTTATGAATTTATTTATGGATAATATCCATCATTATAATGTGGATTTCATTTAAATGTAAAAGAAAAAAAAATCCTATTCATATAAAATATAAGTCCCCAACCATAAAAAAAAATAATCTTGACTTATTTCATGAATTAAACATTGAGTATCTTTTCAGGTTTAGAGTTTTTGAGAATTAGTCCATAACATTAACATTACATATCTAAAAATAAAATGTAGACACTTCTAATCTATCTAATTTTTTTCACAATAATAAAACTCTTTAAAAAACAATAATTCTGTTCTTGATTTAAATATACATGATTCATCCTTTCTCTAAACCTTCCGTATACCCTGTAAAAAAACTACAAAAACATAGGATGATCCTAAAAATATCAGTAAGGGTTATACATTATGGAATGAATTTTTTCCCATCAATACATACCAATAAATGAAATAATACTTTTCAATCATAAAAAATAATCAATTTAACATACCTTGTGAAATCATAAGACATTTGAATAACACATAAAAACCACAAATCATAATGTTAACTTGCGGCATTCTATAACATACATACACTGTAGCTTTCATATCTACATAGGGACTTACGTTTGGAATACACATCCCAACATATTCCCAAAATCTCTTAGGAGAAAAATTAATGTTTACCTCCTTCACATTACCCAATGCATTGGAGAGATATCTCAGTCTCTCCTTCCCTCAGTTTATCAAAGAACCACCAGTATATTTAAATAATGCACAATAACCATGACACATTCATAACACCTAAAAAAGATAAAATGAAACATAACATTGCCACATTAAAATAATAATATATAATTTCAAGATATTGACTTAATCAATTCTTTCTAAAAACTATTTTCATTACCAAAAAATAATTAAAAATGGTATATTATATTTATTTTCCTTTTAAAAACATTACTACTTGTTAAGGAAGTCAAATATCAAATAATTCTTCTGGTGGGGGAAAGGTTGTTATCACAGCATACGTTAAAAAGAAACATTCTTTTTGTATTTTAGTAATATTTCTCATAAAAAGCATATTCTGTTTGAATGAAATAAATATTAAAATGGTTTTATAAACCATATAAAAGAATGTCGTGTATAAATCAAAATATGCCTTAATTAAAGGAGATTGAGATGAAGACCATTAAAAAGATCATTTTTTAATCAAATAGATTTATTATGTATATTAACAATAAATACACATAAATCATGTTTAAATACTAGATAAGATATCAAAATTCACATAATCATAGAATGACATACTCAAGAAGTTCAAGGTCAACCCAAAGAATGGAAATTGGGATAAGAAGTTCCCTTACCATGTGTCTGAATCATCGCGTATGTACCTTGTTATTCCAAAATAATATACTTTAGTTAACTTCTAATTGTTTCAAAACCTATTTCAAGTTTATTATTCCTTTTATATTACATATTACCACGTTATAAACATTATATAATTATTTATGTTAATATCGGTCATTTTGTCGATATTCAGTACTTGAGTCAAAAATGAACTTGTTATAATTAAAAATTATCCATGGGGTAAAAATTATATTATCTCTAGAATGATATTAAAGATTTAAATATCACATATATCAAGTATATATATTTATATATAAAATTATATAACATTTGGAGATAATACATGAAATTCACCTTTCATGGAGCCAGTAAGTTGTATGTATGTATGAATGAAACTTCCATTTCTTTTTCATTTTTAAAGGAATGAAAAATAAATTATAAATCGGTATATTTTATTTATAGTATAATATAATATTTTATATATGTTAAATATGTTCATTAATGACATACATTATATGTTTCTTGAATGGCATGAATGAGTCATATAACTTTGAGGGGGTGGTAGTCTGCACATTTTCCAATGAAATTTTCGCATTTACACATTCTAGAAATCATAAAGATAAGATTTAAATAAAAAAATAGAATCAGAGAGAAAATATAAATATATATCATATATACTATATTAATATAGTTCCATCATAATGGCCACCATGAGAGGTTGTATGGGCAAATGTTACAATCATCATTTTGTGAGGCAGTAGTTCACTTTCCGCAGAAATTGTATGTTCATATCCATTAGATGGAAGTGTGTGTACGTTTAGATCAAATAATTCTCATAAAAATCCTACTATATAAAGGATACTGGTTTTTATGTAATAAAATAAATATAATATAATATAAAGAATGGAAGTTAAATAATACAATTGAACTTTAAGGAAGACGCTACTTCCTAAAACATGTAACTCCATTGATATGAGCCAAAAGGATTTCTTGAATTGCCTTCGTCCTAAGGTAAGGATTCTAGGAGAATAGAGGGATTTTGGGAGATTATATGGGTAGTGTTTGGACAAGCCAAGGGGCTTTTGAGCTGTGATTAAATTGGTAGAGGTGATGCTCATTTATGAGAGGGAGGGGGAACATTAGGAATATTTGAATGTAATATTTTATTATAAAATAATTTTGGGTTTCAAAAGGTCCCAATGTAATTTATTTAAAATATAATATGTTTTTATGTCTAAAAACACTCAAAAAATAGGTTTTAGAAAATTCGAGGTTAGAAATTTATCCTTATCTTTTAGATTTAACACTTATTTAACTAATTTAACTCTTACAATCTCAACTTGTATATTCTTACTATATGGTTGATAAAGTTACTATAAAATGAAAATAATACCTAAAGTGGTTAGTTAATGACATTGTAAAACTATATATTTTATTGGGATTAATCTTATGTTTTTAGGAATATTATATCTATTAATAAAATAGTATTTGTTTTAAACACTAATTTATGTCAATTTTTATCTTATTCATATCATGACTTTTATAAAATCCATAAAAACATGATTTTTTGGAAAACATTTCACTAACTCAAATATAAAAAGCCATAAGAATCCATAAAATATGTTAATGACATTAAATGTTTTAAAATAAATCTATTTTAATATTTATAATCTCATTTATTTAAATCATTCATTACTAAGGTAATCACTAAATCATCATTGTGTAATAAAAATATTTTCTTATTTGATATCTAGAAATTATAAATAAAATAATATGATGTATGAATTCTATTTAATTTTTTAATTACTTTTTATAGTCACAGATATCACTTATATAACCCCATATCAAAATTTATTTAGTTAAAAAGACATGTTTATGTTATATTTTTCTTTACTTTAAATTAATTATTATAAAATGTAATTTTCACATCAAAGAGGCTCCCTGGGGTCCCAAAATCATTCCAAGGATTCCCATGGTCAGAAATTTCTCATCCAATAGTATTAGGACATGCGTTAGGATAGTTTAATACTATTATAATATAATTTTTTATCCTTATTTACAAGATTTACCCTTTAACCATGGTAAATAAAATATTTAATAAGGTTACTATTCATAATGTCTTACAAAGGTACCCATTTAAACAATTTGGACCACCTGAATAAAAATATGGAATACATTTTTTTAAATACAAAACAAAAAAAATTCAGAAATTAATTTAAAATTAATTCATGTCGTCCAAACCAAACAATGTTTTTTAAGAAATAAAAACTACCAACACATTGACATGTGGTAATGTCCAATTTAAAAGTGGAATTACATTTAATGAAAAAAAATGGATTAATTGATAAAACAATAATACAATTAAACATTAAAACTAATTCATATTACAATCTAACTATATAAATAAATTAGATGAAAAGGCAGTTTTGACTTAAAATGTAGTATTTTCACTATTAATTAAAAAATGAACTTTATTATAAATATACCAAAAATTTATCCAATGGAAATTGTGATGTCAAATTCTATATAAGAAGTTTATTTATTCAAATAGAACATATAAATGTGACAAAAAGTAGATATAAAAAGGGTTCTCCATCAAAAGGCAGTAAAACCACCTTTTAAGATTATTAGAGTACTTCATTCATAAAATTGGGGTAATTTTTATTTTATGCCACTAAAATTTATTAGACAATTGTAAAGTAATTTAATAAACATGAATAATAATGCTGTAGTTAGTTTTATTCATTTCCTCCAATACATTGGCCAGGTGCTAACTACCTTTTAAAATAAAAATATTAATATATTATTTTTCGGTATAACTCAATGTTGTGTGAAACGTAAGATTTCAATGAAACCTGTTGTTGCATGTTGAGTATAGTATCTGAAGAAGCTTCCATATTAATGTCAAAATAGATAATTATTTATAAATAGTAATAGAAATTAAAAATATTATTCTTTAAATACATGGGTTTTTACATCCTTCCCCTCTTTTGGGAATTGCGTCCCCAAAATTATATTCACTTATCATATAAGTGGGGGTATTTATCCCTCATAGAAATTTCGTATTCCAATGTTTCATCATTAACAATATGGTTTTTACACAAAACCTTTATCTTATGAAGTGCCTTATTCATTTATACTTTCAGTTTTCAGTCAATAATCTGGACTAGTTTTCCTCATAAGAAAGATTCTTTTCCAACTGAACTAACTCTGGACTCAAAAAATGAGATGGATTCGACATCTACACTCTCAACATCAAAACATGAAAAACATTGTGTACATAAGATAAATATAGAAGTATATCCACTCAGTAGGCAACTGATCCATGTTTCTATAGGATTTCATAGGGTCTTATGAACCTCAGACTCAACATTCCCTTATTACCAAAATGTGTCACACTTTTTCATGGAGAAACATTGAGAAAGACAAGATCACCTACGCTGAAAAAATATCCTTCCTCCAGTTATCTACATAACATTTCTACCTACTCTGAGCTGTTTTCATGTGCTTCTGAATCAACTGAAAATTTTCTGCCATCTCTTCTACCAATTCTGGTCCCATCAACTTTCATTCCCCTACTTCTTCCCAAAAACTAGAGTTTGACACCGCTTTCTATATAATGTTTGGAATGTTTCCATCAGTATACTTGAATGAGAACTATTATTAAAAAATCACATCCAAAGAGAGATTTTGGTCCCAAATTCCCTGGTAATCCATAAAAGAATAACATATCATATTATCCAATGTTTTAATTTATCATTCTAACTATACATATTATTGAGGATGAAAATTTATATAGAAATATAATTTAGTTCCCAATGAATTCTGAAGGCCCTTCCAAAAGTTATAAGTGAACCTTGGATCACAATCTGATACAATGGAGAGGGGAACTCCATCTAAAATGACTATCTCTTTAATATACAATCAAGAATGTTTATCTAGAGACAGATTATGTCAAATAGGAAGAATATGAGAATATTTTTTCAATTGATCAACAATTAACTAGATTTAATTGTTACCTGGAGAAGTCTTTTGTAATCCCACTATGAAATCCATGGACAAATTTTCACATTTACACTATGGAATTAGTAATGGTTTAAGCATCCCTTTTGGTAACTGACATTATGCTTTAACCTATTGACATGTTATAATATTTACAGTATAATCAACAATATATCTTTCCATTCCATTCTGATAGTAACAGTACTGATGATCTCTATACATTTTAGTACTGCCTGGATGAAATGAAAATGGAGAACTTTGAGCTTCACATAACAACTCTTTCTTCAAAATTGAATCAAAAGGATCAAATAACCTCCATCCAAACATAAAAATACAATCATTATCAATGTTAAATTCATGTAAAATACCATTGTGAATCAATTATACATTTTTCTTCGACTCACTATCTTAATTCTACACAGGCTTAAATTTATCACCTATGGACAATTTCATGGCCACCTGAAACCAAACAGAGGACTTCCATGCACCAACAACATCCAATCCCAAATTCATCAAATCAAAAACAAAAGGATCTCATTCCAAACGTAGCATGGTTAATGTAGCATTACTCTTTTGACTCAAAGCATCAGCCACTTTATTTTCCTTTCCCATATGGTAATGTATTGTGCAATAATAATCCTTTATTAATTCTAAAAATCTTCTCTATCTCATATTTAATTATTTTTAATGAATATATATTTGAATTTTCTTTATCAGTATATATTTCACACATTACTCCATATATATAATGCCTCCAAATTATTAATGAAAAAACAATATCAGCTAATTTCAAATCATGTTAAGGGTAATTTAACTCATGAGGTTTCAACTAAAAAGATGCATAAGAAATTACCTAATCATTATTCATTATAACACATCCAATTCCTTTCAATGAAGAATCAATATAAATAAAAAAATCACTATTTTTGGAAGGAAGTTCCAAAATGGGAGCATTCTTCAATCTTCTTTTCAATTATAGAAAACATTGATAACATTCTTTTATCCATATAAATAGAACACCTTTTCAAGTTAACTTAGCCAGTGGGATATATAACCTTGCAAAATTCCCAACAAACCTCTATTAATAACCTGTTAAATAAATAAAATGATGAATTTCATTTATATTTGTTGGTTTTGGCCATTCTTTAACAACTATTTTTTTAATATGATTAACAATTATTCCATCTATAGAAATAATGTGACCAAGGAATGAAATTTTTGATAACAAAAACTCACACCTTCTGAATTTCCCATTCAGTTTCTTTTTTTATTATTTTCAAGACAACCCATAAATGACATTCATAATCCTCTTTACTTTTAGAATATATCAAAATTTCACTTATTAAGACAACTACAAACTTATCCAAGAACTCATGGAAAATTTTATTCATAAGATTCAACAATACAACATGTGCATTGGTTAACCCAAAAGGAATAACTAAAAATTCATAATGGCCATATCTAGTACAAAACACAGTGTTTAGAATGTATTCTTCCTTTACCTTTAACTAACGGTACCCCAACCTCAATTAAATATTTGAAAAATATTGAGATCCCTATTGCTGATCAAAAAAATCGTAGATATGAATCAAATAATACTTGTTCTTAAAAATTATATTATTAAAGTCTCCATAATCAATGCCAAGTCTTATGGAACCTTCATTATTTTTAAAAACAAGCTAAGAGAACCCCATGGTGATGTGCTAGGTTTAATGAAACCTTTATCTAATAACTCTATAAATTTTTTCTTTTAACAGTAAACGTTCAATTTTAGACATTCGATAAGGGGATTTTGAGATTATCTTAACATAAATAACTATGTTAAGTATAAATACTACTTCCCAATCAGGTACTATACCAGACAACTCATGAGGAAAAACCTAAATATTCTCATTGACCACTGGTAAATAATTAATTTGAAAAGTTCATTTATTTACAAAAAAAATATATGAAAGGTAACATTCATTTACATATTTTACTAGTTTCTTATATTATAGATATGTTATGAAACTTAAGGGTACATTATTGTATACAAAATAACATTCATTTTTAATGAAAACCTCTTTAGCATGGTAGTCAATCTTAGAATGATAAACAGAATTCCAATCCATACCCAAAATAAAATCAAACTCTACTAGAGGAAAACAATAAGGTTTACCAGTAGATTGTTTCTCTACACAACGATATAAAGATTCTTATAATTTCGTTTTTTCTCAATATATCCTCTAGGTGTTTTTACCATAAGTTCATGATTCATATCTTGAGGTGGAATTCCCAATTTACTAGAACATTTTCAGAATGAAAGAATGTCTAGACCCTAAATCAAAACACACATTGTAAAAATATGAATATACAAAAAATGTACTTGATACTAATTCATTTGATGGCCGAACAATTTTTGATGTAGTTGAAATGGATTTCAGCACCCCTTACTTATTGTAATCCGACTTCGTTCCTTTATTTGAATTCTTTGTTGGACAATAATTTGCATAATGACCCATTTCATTTCATTAAAAACATTTTACTAAATATAAATCAAAATTTTTTAATTATCATTACACTGATATTTTTGGTGAAATTATGAGCCGTATGTGCCATTTTACCACATTAGAAGAAAATAATAGAATTCATAATTCATTCCCTAGTGTTCTCTTTACCTCAATTTTCACAAACATTAAACATAAGTTTCTTATCATAAAACATTTATGAAGGGTTCTTAACTATCTTCTACCACCTTGACCTCTTATTCTGTTGATTTTTAATAATCACATGATCATCTGCGCACTCTATTTCCACCTTCTCCACACATCGAATAGGTTTTTCATAAATTTTGAACTCCTGAGATGATAAATCCCACCAAATCATTAGGTTTAATCTGGATTAAAAAATTATTGATTTTACTATCAAGACTAGGAATGAAATTTGGAGAATAATTTTCCATTCGGGTGAATTTTTCTTCATAAATAGCCACTAATTCATCCTCATGCTTCAATTCTAGGAATTGTTTCTCCAACCTAAGTCGAACCACCTTTGGAAAATATTTCTCAAGAAACATTTCATTGAATTCATCCCAAAAAGAACATCCATCTTTTCATTATCCCTGTTATTTTTAACTATCGTCCACCACTGATTGGCATAACCTTCAAAATAGTAAACAACAAGACTATCCTTTTGATGTTTTGTAAACCCTAGGACATCGAAAAACATTTCAAGTGATTTAATCCACCCTTTAGATTGAACAAGGTTTGATGATCAACTGAATGATGGGGGATGATACCTCATGAAATGCTTCACTATAGACATGTTCCTCTGTGGTAGATTTGGATGATCTCATGAATGGTTACCACCACCATTTATAGCATGAGTCAATTGTTCCATCACTACAACCAACTATTCTGTTTCGATTCTGACCATCTCAGGTTGCTGATTTGGAAGATTATTTTTCTGTTGTTGTTGTCACATCATAGCTACTATATTTCCCAATGGAAAACCATTTTGAACACATAAATATCTTAGGCGAAGAAACATGGTAATCTTCAAATGCTTTATTATATCAATCTAACCTTAAAATAATTAATTTAACAATATTATAACTCCTAATGTTTCCTAAACCGAACTCTGATACCAACAATAAGGCCCCAACCATAAACATAACATATGCTTGACTTATTTCAATAATTCAACATTTAGGATCTTTATAGGTTTAGAGTTTTAGATAATTAGGCCATAACATATACATTACATCTAAAAAATTACAATGTAGACACTTCTAATCTATCCAATTTTTCCCAATAATAAAACTCCTTAAAAAAAATAAGAATTATTTCCTTGATGTAAATATTCTTGAATTCTTATATTCTCTTACCCTTCCTTACACCCTATGAAAAAAAATTCAAAAACCAGAAATGAGAATAAAAATCTATGTAAGGTTTAGAAAATGTGGATAGAAAATATTAGACCATCAATAAATAAAAATAAATGAAATCATAATTTTCAATAATAAAACATATTCTCTTTAACATATTTCATGAAATCAGAATATTTGTGAATAACATTTAGAAATCATAGATTATAAAGGTATCTTTTTGATTTCTATAACATACATAAATTATTGCATTCACCACTACATAGGGAGTTACATTTGGAATACAGATCACTATATATTCCATAAATCTATTATGATATATTTTAATGTTTCCAAAAATTATATTTTCCAATGCATGGGAGAGCTATATTGGGCTCACCCACCCTAATTATATCATAGAACCACCCATATCGGTAAATAATTCCCAAGAACCATATCATATTCATAACACATAAAAGAAGCATAAAGGAAAGATAACATTTCAAAATTGTAATCAATATATATAATTTCATGATATTTACATAATAAATGATTCTTAAAAACCATTTTCCATACCAAAATATATAAAAAGAGTATATGATATTTATTTTCCTTTTAAAAATAGTACAGCTCATTAGGGAATCCAAATATCAAATAATTCTTGTGACGGATGAAAGGTCATTGTCCCCACGTACGTTAAAAAGAAAAATTATTTTTGTCGTTTAGTAAAAATCTACATTGAAAAAATTGTTCCATTCAAATGAAATTAAAATTCAAAGGGTTTTATACACTGTATAAAAGGAAGTCGTGTATAAATCAAAATAAGCATCAATTAAATTAGATTGACATGATGCCCCTTACAAAGATCATTTTTTTAATCAAATTGATTGATTATGTATATCTGTTATAAATAAAAATAAATAAAGTATAAATACTAGATAATATATCAAAATTCATTTCTCACCTAATCATATAATGACATAATCATGAAGTAGAATTTCAACCCAAAGAATGGAAATTGGGTTAAGAAGTTTTCATACCTTGAGTCTGACTCGTCACGTATGTTCACTATTCTTCCTAAATAAGAAACTTAAGTAAATTTCAACTTGATTCAGAACCATTTTCCGGTTTATTATTCATTTTATATTACTTATTACCATGTTATAAACATTACATAATTTTTTAAGTTAATATCGGTTGTTTTTCCGATATTCGGTACTTGAGTAAAAAATGAACATGTTAGAATTAAAAATTGTCCATGTGGTCAAAAGTAAATTATCTCCATAATGATATTCATGATTTAAATATCATATATATCAAGTATATACATTTATTTATTATAGTACATAACATTTGTAGATAAGACATGAAATGCACCGTTCATGGGGACGGTAAGTGGTATGTACGCATTAACGCTACTTTCATTTATTTTTCATATTCAAAGGAATGAAAACTAAATAATATATATGAATATTATAATTATATTATAATTTCATATTTTATATACATTACATAATTTCATTAATTCCAAAATTTAAATGTTCAATTAATGGCATGAACGATTCATATCACTTTGAGGGGGAAGTAGTCCACAATTTCTCAAGTAAAATTATCATATTTACAAATTCTAGAATGTATAAAGGTAAGATTTAAATAAAAAAGAATTATAGAAAATATATATATATATATATATATAATATATCATATATAAATATAGTTCCATCATAACTCCCACCATGAGAGTCGGTAGGGGAAAATTGAACAATCATCCTTTCGTGAGATAGTAGTTCGTCATCCATATAAATAGTATGTTCATATCCATTAGATGAAGATGCGTATAAGTGTAGTTAAAATACTCATAAAAATCCAAGTATATTTAGGATACTGGTGTCTTTATGTAATAAAATAATAATAATATAATAGAGAGTGAGGAACTAAAATAACGGAAAGGAATGATGAACCTTAAAACGTGTAACTCCATTGATTTGAGCCAAAAGGCTATCTTGAATTGCATTCTGACTAATGTAAGTCTTATAAGAGGAACATAGGGATTTTGGGAGATTATTTTTGAAGATTATGGACAAGCCAAGTGGGTTTAGAGGTGTGATTAAATGAGTAGATGTGATTCCCTTTTCTTAGAGGGGGGATGTGCATATTATGAAAGTTTGAATGTATTATTACATCATAAACATATATTCAGTTTCAAAATGTCCCAAATTAATTTATTTAAAATTTATGATGTTTTTGGTAGAAAAACCCACAACTAATTGGTTTTATACAATTATAGGTCACAAATTTAATCTTATCTTTTAGCTTTAACCCTTAGTTATCTTATTTAGCTCTTACCATGTCTTCTTGTATATTCATTCTATATGGAAACTATAGTTACAATAAAATTCCAATTAAACCTCAAGTGGTTAATTAATAATATTTTCAACATTATCTATGTAATGTTGTCGAATTATAGATTTTTAGGACTATTATATCATTTAATAAAATAGTATTTGTTTTAAAAACTCATTTTTGTCAATCTTTATACTATTCATCTCATGAATTTTTAAAAATCTACAACAACTTCATTCACTCAAAAAACACCATTACATAAAAATAAAAAGTCATAAAAATCCATAAAATTATTTTTTGGAAGAAATTTTTTTAAAATAAATTAATTTTAATATTTATAATCTCATCTATTTCAATCATTCATTAAAAAGGTAATCAGTACATCATTATTGTGTCATAAATATATTTATTTATTTGATGTATATAAATTATAAATAAAATATGATGATGTATGAAATCTGTTAGTATTTCTAATGACTATTTATAGTCAAATATATCTCTTATATATCCCCATATAAAAAATAATTTAGTAAAAAAGACATGTTTATGTTATATTTTTCATTACATTTAATTAATTCTTATAAAATATGTTTTTTATATAAAGTTGATACATGGGGTCCAAAAATAGAACAAAGTATTCCCATGGTCATAAATATCTCAAAAAAATTTATTTGGATAGGTGTTAGGGTAGTTTAATTGTATTATAATACTAATTTTTACACTTATTTACCAGATTTCCCTTTAACCATGGTAAATAAAATAATTTCTAATGTTACTATTTATAATTTCTAAAAAAAAGGTATATATATACACGATACTTACCTCCTGATTTAAAATATCTAATCTATTTTTCCAAATTCAAAACACAAAAATTGCAGAAATTAATTTAAAATTAATTCCTGTTGTTAAAACCAAAAAGAGTTTTTATAAGAATTAAGACCTACCAAAAGACTACCTTGTGTTTATGACCAATTTCAAAGGGAAATTACTTAAAATGAAAAAAATGGATTAAATGGTAAAAATTTAATCTAATCACACTTTAAAACCATTTTATCGTACAACTTAACAATATAAATAAATTAGATTAAAAGGCAGCTTAGACTTAAAATGAAGAATTTTTCACTATTCATTAAATAATTATGTTTACCAAAAAAATTACCAAAAATTTATCGAAAATAAATTTTGACATCTTGATTCTATAGCATAAGGTTATATTATCAAATATAACATATAATGTGACAAAAAATACATTTAAAATGGGTTCTCCATCAAAAGGTGGTAAAATGACCTTTTAAAAATATTAGAGTATTTTATGCTTAAAATAAAATTCATTCTTTTTTTAAGCCTCTAAAATTTATTGAATAAATATAAAGTCATTTCACAAACATTTATAATCATATTTTAGTTAGTTCTGTTCATTCTCACTAATAAAAGGTCCAGGCACTAACTACCATTTAAAATAATAATAATATTATATTATTTTTCATTCTAACTCAATGTTGTGTGCAACATAAGATTTCAAAGAAACTCGTTGTTGGGTGTTGAGTATGATTTCAAATATAGTACTCCCTTTAATGTAAAAATAATAATTTATTAATAAATATTAATAGAAATGAAAAGGTATTATTCTATAAATACCTTAGTTGTTACATGAAATATAAGATGAAATATCATAGTAAACCATTAATTGCTAATTAATTAATAATCCTATAATAATATTACATCAGAAGTTTTATATTAAAATATACATTAATAATATCAAGTCAATGTCCATAATCATTTTTCAAATTCATAGATTCTTCCCATTAACATATAATAATTCCTTGTTAATAATTATTAACTAACTAAAATTTTTTAGTCATATTCAATTCGACATATATCATAATCAATCTAGAAAAATTCATCTTATATAAAGTAAATTTTCATCTTCATCCATAATATATACACAAAGAATAAAAATATCTATTTAAAGAAAATATATATATGGAATGGAATAATAAATTGATTGAAAGAATTTTTTTCAAACCAGGAATACTGTAGTATGAATAATTTATCCTAGAAAGGATCTCAACCTAAGAAAACTATGGAATCATCATTAAAAAAATGATCCCCCCCATCAATACTACAACATCATCAATGGAATTAGGATGAAACCAAATCAAAATGACAATAGCTAAATCCTTTCTCTATCATCCAACACACTGGGTTTTTTAAAATAACATGAATGTGATCTACATTAATTATTTGAATTTCCCTAAATCAAAATTTCAACAGCCCTGAATATGCCAACGAGCCCATACCCGAGTGGTAAGGGATCCTGCTTGGAATCCAAGAGACCCAGGTTCAAAACTGGGTGGAGGCGAATTTCCAGGGGGTACTGTAGCAGGTACTGTAGAAGTACTGTAGCATACATTGTAACAGGCACTGTTTCGTACTGTAGCAGCAAGACTATTCACCTGATTTGGGCTTTCGGGCCACCAGTCTGGGCCTATAGGGTCTCAGGGCCTTCAGGCCATCAAAGGACTTCAGGCCATAGGGCCATCGGGCCATTGAAGACCATGAAGTAGCCCAGTTCACACAGAGTAGGCCCTAGATGAGGATCAGAGCAACAGTAGCAGTCACCAGAAGTAGAGCTAATCAGATTGGAAGAATGAGAGGGTATGGCAACCACCATCGGGACCAGGCACCGTGCTGCTTTGTACGGGGCAGTGCTAGCCGATCAGCAATGTAGGTGTGGAGCTAAATGCAATCAATGATTCTGAAGCTGGGGAGGGGCAGTTCTAGTGGGATTTGCCTACGGGTCATGTATTGGGTATGGTATGCCTATGGGTCGTCGGGTCATGTATTACGGGTCATGTCGGGCCTTGTGCCTTTGCCATACGGGTCATGTATGGGTTCCCCTTCAACCCTTAAAAGGGGGATTATATATAATAAAAATAAATAGAAGGCCTTTGGGCCATTCGGGCAAATAGCCCTGAATATTGACAATTAATAAGTAATTATTTAATAAATGAATACATGATTATAGAATAGAAATATAGAACACATATTCTTCCTTTTATAAATTCTAGATATTATAAGAATTTTTTAAAATTTCTATAAATAATATTAAAATCAGTAGGCTTCAATAATAAATGAATATATAAGATGAAAAATTAATGTATATATGAAATAATAATAATTTCATTGAAAAAAGAATTTATATTACAAACAAGGAGGTAATATATTAATAAATTCCAAAATTGTTATCTTCCTTATGTTCCATAGTGTTATTTTATCTTTTAATGTTGGAAAAAATGATTATGTATAAATAATCATAGCTAGATTCTAACACCCTATCATTTAAAACAAAAATATGAAATAATAATGAAGAAAAGAATAACCCCAAGAAATTAACTCTTCAATCAATTTACTTGTTTAATTCAAGATTATTTTATTCTTTAAGAGAATATCAAATAATTACCCATAAGAAACCAAATAATAACTATTCAACATTTATATATAAAATAAAATTGTGATGTCTTTAATCATTTTCATTACAAGAAAACATTTGTATTAATTTGATGAGAATAGAATGATAAATATTGTAATGAAATCGTCAATCCAAATGATGAACTAATGATTCCAATGAACACACCCACTAATATTTCTCAAATCAATACTCAAAAAACATCTCATAAAATATAGAGTAATATACAATACTATGGCGTTGATGTATTTGACAAAAAAGAGGATGAATGAAGTTTCTGAGTGATACATTACATTTATGGTAGTCTTCACATAATGAATATAACTATGTACAATGCATGGGTGCTAATGTTTGATTACAATACCACCTAATGATTCCTAATGTATAATGGAAGGAGTGGGAAGCAAAATTTATTCACAAGGCACCAAAACTTTATTCATATTTCTTTAGAAAAATGTGTGAAGATGTGATAGGGATTAATCACACCGTGTTGGGGCTATATCTAAATTTCATGTAATGATATTCTTATGTTACTTGACCATTTACTTATATTAATATACCTTTCTTCATGGACACAAGAAGATTCAAGGTTATTATAGAGTTTCTTTTCATAACATTGGAACACATAGATATCATGACACACCTTCTGATCCTTTTCATCATCCCAATAAACCCCAAACAGAAAACATGATATGGAGAATTCCCCATGGTCCGATGACCCCTTTAGAAGAAGAAAATATAATTTATGTCCAACTATTTATGGTTTATCAAAAAAATGTCACCCAGTGACATGTAAAAAGTAAAATTTATATTTAATAGTATATACATATGTATGAGTCCCCCTTGAAATAAGGCGATATTTATATCATTGAACATTGTCAAATCCAACCAAAAAACAAATAATATAGTGAAAAATATATGTAAAACTATATATAGGCTTCTAACCCCAAACAATATAGTATAAAAATATCATAACCTAACCCACCACATTTAGATACAAATTGTTTCGATGATATCAACCATTACACACCAATCATGCATTCATTGATTAACCTATTGAGATACCATTAAATTTTTTTTGTCCCCCTCAAGAATACTAATAAATTTTTATAGACTCTTTATGAACATATGAAATGGATATGGATGAGTTTTGGAAAATTTGTGCCATTACATAAAATACAACTAAAATCACTGTCAACTATTAGAATCAAATAAAATACTAAGATGAAAAAAAGATCATAAAATTGAATAACATATGAGATTTTTCTTGAATAGGGAACTTAGAATAAAAATCCAAAAAAACTCATTAATATATAATGTAATGAAATGAAATAGAAAATAAATTATAAAATCAATCAATATTATTTCATTCATTTCATGAAAACCATATTATTCCTTAATAAATTTATGATATTGTGTTGAAATCTATAATTCACATTATTATGTATACTCTTTTACGACATTATGTCTCGATAGGACACAAACCAAAGGAATAGAATACCAATCACACAACATATATATATGGTCCAAAATCTCCACGTCTCATTTAAATAATTTTCCTTGTATTTAACTTTAACAAAAACTCTATTAAGGAAACAAAAGTCATCTTGGTGATACTCGTGAAGTAGAGGAAAATCAAATACATCATGGATATGATGTATCTTTGAATGATGTTCTTATAGATTTTAAAATTATAAAACCATATTTAATGAATTAAATGGCCCAAAAATTCATGTAGATATCATAGTACCACAAAAAAACAAATACGATCAACAATAATAAGAAACTATCATTAATAAAAGATATCAAATGTCAAACTACAGAGCCCTCCTCCTATGACCAACATGTGAATCTTTAGGATTATATGATTTTATAATATAATTATGATCCAATTGAAAATTATCTATTGTTATCTAGCCCAATTGAGTTTATAAAATACTATACTCTCTATACATGGTCCAATACAATGGGTATATACATGGTCAACCATATATTATAGAAAAAGGAGTCATAAAATTTGTTGAATCATATTATTTATTATAACCATTATAATGCAAGGATACTCACATCACCGATAAACCTCAATAGTACAAATAACATTTGGGAGACATGTTTTTAAAATTCAGGGAAGCCATATTTTCCAAACCATCAGTCTATTGATGAAATGCCACATAGAGTTACAAATGTGAGCTATAATCATATTAGAAGAACTGTTATACCTTGGTTGTTAGAGAGGGATCAAAACCAGAGATTAATTAATATAGAGATGCATATATCATTTCAATATTCGGTAAACACTACCTTAAAAATTCACTTACTACTATCGACTAAATAATTGACAAGAAGTGGGAAACCATGATTAAATAGTCCAGAATCATAGAGATAGAATCATATCCACCTTGAGATGAAGGTAAATCAGAAATAAAATCCATTAATATGTCATACCACATGAAATGAGGTATATATGGTAGTTGAGAAAACCCAAATGGGAAATAATGTTGGGAATTTAACTTTTTGAATGTCAATTTTCTTAAAATAAATACAATTATAGCTCTATTTATTGCAAACCACTAAATTAGACTCTTAAAAATATAAAAAAAATCCCACTGAAAAATAAATTGACAAGGATTAGTGGAGAAGCTTATAAATAACATCCTCTTTTTTTATTTATCAAACAAATATCCTCCCTAATAATAACAACTGATGTTAGTTATATTTCACTCATCCATTATTGACATTAATATAAACAGCATGATCCTTCCAAAAAAACACCTCATTATCTATGAATTTATATTCCTCAACATATTTTACCAATTATAAATGCACTATCATCTATCATAGCCACCCACTATAGTTGACTTATTCCATATAAATTTTTATTTCTTTAAACTCCTCCATTTCTATCCATGAATCTATAGCATCATATACAGAACCATCATGAGAATTTATCAGAATATAGTAAACAACAAAATTACATTTACTTGATGCATATGAACTAGATATGTCATAATTTTATAATAATTTGATGGACCTAAATTTTTAAAAGGGTATATAATTCTAAAAAAATACACATATAAAACTAGTGTGATACAAAAGGACCACAATTTGTTCCATGATAGGGAAATACCCAAAACAATCATGGAAAATACTACTAGTAAATGTAAGTGAACATTGGTATTTATTGTAAATTCATGTTGGCATAACTCTAAAAGCATATAGGACATAAAAATCTATTTATTTAGAAAAAAATCAAATTAATGGTGTGGTGAAATGTAGAAAACATCAAACAAAACTCATTCCAACAGAAAATGGTGAATTAGGGAAATAACCTACATTACCTTCAAATAAAAAATTGTATTCCAATGGTGGTTAGTCTAAGTGAAAACATTTTTCCTCCTAGTTAAAGATGTTATAGATTTTATATTTTGATAGGTATCAAGAAAAAACCTCTTCTAATATCATACAAGTCCAATGATACACTGAACCTCTATAAAATTATTTTTATCTACCAATAAAATTTCCACATTTATCAGAGAAGGATATAAAATGAATCCACATTGAGACACAACATATCTAATCATATGAAACTCATAGTCCATGTATATAGACATAGTCACCTTCCTAAAAACCTTAGAGGTTTAGGGAAACTCAAAAAGATATTGAAAATGATCTCTATTATCATCCTCACTATCAAAAGTAATTATGATTTTTAAAATGAATACCAACATAGGGAATCATGAATAATATAATTAAACAATTCCATTATTAACATTGGTATATTTTTTCCAGTAATGGGAATTTCCATGAACTATTATTTCCTATAACATAACTTGATGGTAGTCTTTTGTATATTATCATAATTTAGAGGCATTTTATTATACAGTAAGAAAACATTTATCATCAATAACTAGCTATCACCCATTTAATAATCAAATAGATCACAAATCACTAAGAAAAAATATAAATTCTTCACCAAAAATTAATTTATTTGATGAAAAAAACACAATGTTTTTACATTCATCAACATTCATCATGAATTAAATTGAATTATTTCAAGGTGACACACTTGGTTGAATATTACATCTCTTTTGAATATTTTAAATATTATTCGATATATTCTATGACTCGGAAGGTGACATCCTATGAAGATTCCTTAATATTATAAAGTTATCTGGTTGCGACACTATCAGAAACAAAATTTTTCATATATGGTATGTGTCATTAGTAATTAAAGAAACACAATATTGTAGGATTTTTCAAATATATAATTAAACATTTAGTAAACAACTATTGAACATATCTAAGTCTCAATATTCCTTAATGGTAATGAAATTGCTTGTCTCAAACCCATAATTTTGTCATACATGATAATGATCATAAAATTCTATTCATCTATAGGAGTTAATAAATCACTCCTCAAAAATTCGATACTAATATCCTACATAGAATGTATTAAGACCATGTTGAGGATGAAATATAATGGTTGTATGAAGATATATTATATATCACCATAAGGATGATGGTTCCAAAACATTATCTCAAAATATCTGCTTACCTTATACTATGTAACTCAACCCCAAATTGGTTTAGTCGACACCAAGGGCATGTGAATCCTAACAACATCAAATACTAGATCCTAGAATAGGGATAGTAAAATAAATTATTTTTTAAATCCTTTTAAAAAAATCATGAATCCATTTGAAATTATTTTATATGGTTCCTTGAATGATATATGACTTTTCGAGTGCTATAAAATTTATGGAATGCATCTTGTATTGTATTTTTATATAACCACTTAGGAACATATTTCAATCTCTATCATGTATATTCTATCCTCTATGTATATGACGATGAGGTATATCATAGTGTTGTCATATTATGACACTATAAATTATTGTATAACCAAATACTAATGTCCCATGATTTTATTACTAATACCTTTAAGGATAACACAATAACTGTTGAAGATGTGTTGAGATACTTACTCAACGATGATAGATGGTAATGGTTACACACACATGATTTTTCTGGTAACAAACTATTAATGGTTTCTTTAAAATTAACCCTTACATGTTTGATTACTTATTATTCTAGTGAAATGAAGTATGAACATAAAACCATCTTTATGATATCTAAAAATAAGACTAAAAACTGAGATTGTTTGAAAAATGATCATCGCCTTATAGATTATCGATGAAAAAACCCTATAAAGACCATGTTTTATCCAGTATCATCCTAATAACCTATACCTAATTTATCAAATCTTTGAATGTCCACAAGAAGAAGATGGTGATATGGGTCTATTTATATGGTTTCAATGGCTCCTTGAAATGTATATATGTAGTCTCTAATATATTATGAGGTATATATCATAATTTTTTTTGGTTGTTGAATGAAATAATAAAATCATACTATATGTAAACCCCAGGTAAATATAAATAATCTAACACGGATGGGTTACATTCACGATTATACAGATAGTCATATCCTAGAGAAGATAAAAAATATTCTTTAATGAATTTTATAACTGTTCTCTATAACTGTGGTATGAAATACACTGTTGGAGAATATCTCCTTCAAAAAAATTATTTTTAATGGAATGAAATCCTCATTCTTACCATAGATCAACCAAAAATAAATTTAAACCTCATCCAAAGTTGACCCATTCTATAGATAAAAAATACCCCCATACTTCTATCGACCTTGGATACATAACTCAAGAAGTGTCTTAGTTGAAGAATCATTGAGGTTAATGTATACTCTATCTCTAATTATTAGTGAATCCAATTGAACATCAGTATTTTAAGACATATATTTCATACACAAATAATAAATCTTATCAAATTAGTATTAATTACAAAACCTTATGATCCACTAAACAACTATAAATGCTTAGTGTCTTTAGTAATACACATATATAAACAAATCAATTGTAATTGAACAAAATTATGTCCTACTAAGTTATAAATAACTAGGATCCTTCTTAGATATATCATAGATAAAACAATTATTCGTAACATTTTATAAAAAAATCATAATATTTATTATGTCTTTATTCTTTGTATGTGTAAATAAGGTAGATTTCAGAGTTATCTTAAGAATAACATGAGATTAGGGGTATTGTGACATGGGTATGATATTTCAAAACCATAACCAGCATATAAAAGATCATACTCTCATGTCATGGAATAAATCATGGTAGATCATATGAGATGTATCTTAATGGAATCAAATTACATGATCCATGATTTCATAACATTGGTATGATCCAGATGTTGGTGGTAAACACATAATCTTTTAATATAATTTCCATAGTTAGGATAACATCCAAGAACATCATATGTTATTTGGTTTAAACCGTATTCAATCATATCATTAGTCAAGCATCACTACAAAGACACTCCTAGTGATAAATACCAATTACAAAACTAGGTTCTATACATATTATATTCTTTATTACCTAAGGAGATATGCATCTATACCCTTTTTAATATAGGGATATATAACTAATATCCCTGCCATCCCATAGTCATAATCAATTATTATATATTCCATAAGTTCATAAATCATTTATCATATATCATAAACCTTGAAAGGAAACAAGTTTGAAAAAAATCTCACAAACAAAATCAAACATAATCCAGATAAATAATATAGTTATAATAATTTGATTATATCCTTAATAAATCATAATTAATATCCATGTATGCAATTTTAGATGAAAATTCATTTAAAATATCACATGGATTATTTCATGAGAAAAATACCCATTTCATTATAAGATCACTTATTTATAATATAAATATTTATAAAATTTTATGAAAAACATATTCTCTATAATGAATAGAAGAAACCTGAAAAGTAATATTATAATAATTCAATGTTCATGATGAAATGAAATTCATCTCATACATTGTATATTAAAACAACAAATCTATTTACATTTTCAATAAAAATTTAAAAGTACATTTATTATAAAATTATAAGAAGATTCATTTTAAATAATTTTATAAATATTAATACATCGATAAATATGGTTCTAAAAAATCAATATATAATAATAGAAAAGTTATTTAATTTTTTTTAAACGTGGTTAAGAATGAAAATAAATCTTCATTCGAAGAGAGAAATAATGAACTTTTGTTAAATGCCAACGAGCATGTGCCCTTGTGGTAAAAGATCATGCTTGGAATTCAAAGGACCTAGGATCAAATCTGAGTAGGGGAGATTTTCGGGGGGTACTGTAGTAGTACTGTAGCAATGGCTGCATTGTAGTGGTGGAGTGACTCTAGGAGGTACCATAGCGGTGGATGTACTGTAGCAGCGCGGGCACTGTAGCAGTACTGTTCACCGCGAGGTCCTTTGGGCCAAAAATTGGGCTTTCAAGCCTTGTATTCATGAAACTTGGCCTTGGGACTTTGGGATATGTAATGGGTCTCCCTCTACATATTCTAAAGTTGAAATTTCCTTAAATAATAAATTGAGGCTTCAGCACCAACCATTCAAAAAGAATACACTTTTCATAAAAAGACTAACTCCGAATGCTAAGTACATAAAATTATTAAATTTAATGGATAGCATGTATTATAAAGTAATAATTATGGGATAATAAAATTCTTGGAATTATTTAGATATTTTTTTTAATTTTTTGTGATCATAAGATTAATTACAAACAATCCTGATAAAAATGACATTTTAATATAAATCCCTTACAATATTGTTATGATTTGAATTATATGAACCATGTAATTACACATTCTAGTGAAATAATAAATATCCTGAAAATAAGGAAAACCAATTTATGTCATATAAAAGGGTTGGTATATACATCACATAGAGAGAAAAATAGTGGAATATATCATATTTCACACACACAAAAATTTGGTTGAGAAACTCTTTAAATTGTGTGTCTTATTTATTCAGGCATGTTTATGGATCCTATATAATAAAAATTGGCTTCTTGTACTTAAATTCCCTAACCATAACTATAAATATAAAAACATATTTTATTTAATTATAACATATTATCACATGTTTATAAACACTTCTTTATTTAAATAAATGTTTTAGGTGACCAATACTTTTTTATTCATTCGTGATTCATTCTAGTAGTCATGGACCACACACATTGATTATGGATCCATTTTATATTTAATGTTAATAATGATGTAAAAATAATTTATATTAATTATATATATATTCATATTCATCCAATAAATGCAGAAATTGAAAAATTATTTACATACTTCAAGGAGATGTTTGGTTGTACTTATGCAGTAAAATTTTTTTAGTTTTTCATCAAAAAATGTTAACAATAATAAATGATGTTGTTTTTTTAAATAAAAATAATATTGTAAGAAATATCATATTTAAAAATTATCACCATCTTTTTAACCATTCAATTAAAATTGTGATAAAATTGTATTACTCATATATTTATAGACTATGTGATATACGTACACACGATCAATGATTTCATTTTTAATAGAGTGGAATTTATGTAGAAAATGATAATTTATTTATAATAATATAACATAAATATATTTTTTGATTATTATGTAAAATTTTATGATGGATACCTTATATTTTTAGTAGGTAGTATAAGAAATAGAATTCTATTTACTCGGTTTAGAGTCATACCTCATTAATGATAATCCACATTGGCATACACAATAATAATTAAAAGGATATTTTTTTGAAAGATAAGAATATTTATGATTAGTTTATGGAATATTTAAAGGAATTATATTAGTGTTATTCCGATCTTGAAGGATAATGATGTATACAGGAGAGTGGAGATGTATTATCCTTTTATAAGGTAGAGAAATCAAAAACTTGGAATTTCTGAAAAATGTTATATAACATATATATCATAAAAATTTAATGATGAATAAAACAAAAAAAATTTAAATATTTACTATTAATTTTACAAATAAACTCAACGAATAAAATTTTTATTTTTTTGGATACATTTTAGTCTTTATAATCAAGTTAACCCAATTTATACTTATTTCAACCTTTACTATGATAAATTAAATTTATTTTACAATAACATAATTAATGGACTAAAACGAAAAGTTAAATATTAAACAATTATTCAAATAATCAATTAATTTTTTAATCCATTAATCACAATAAATTTATATTGGTTTTATAAATTTCTATTAATATAAGACCCAAAATTAATGGAGAACAGTATGTAATGAATATCCAATTATTGAATATATATTTATAATCTATATAAAAAGTAATAAATTTGATTATAAAAATTTATCTTGAGTAATAATAATAAAATTAGTATATTTATAATTTTTTCGAATTCTAAAACCTAATGTAATCTTACATTCATGCCACAAAATAGAGATATCCAAATATAGTTTTTAATTGGAATGAAATGTAACTAATCCAAAAAGAGTAATAAATGGGATCCCAATTTCAAAATAATTTTTTATAATAAAATATTTAACTCCGTATGAATATATATGATAAAAAAACCACTCATGTAATAGGAAAAAGTATTGTGTTTTTTAGAAACAAGTATCTTACCCCATGTTTTCAAGGAAATTTTACCACTTTTTACAAGGTGAAAATTATTTAGTATTTTTAGTATTGATAGTGTAAAAAATTAATTTAACAATATTAAATTAAATTAAATTAATTATTAAGATTAATAATATTGTTTCAATTTTATTAATTTCAATTCATATAAGGGTTATAATTTACATTAAAATTAAACCCAAAAAACACGACGATACACTATTTTCTCAAAAACAATTTATTCTTAAGTGTAAAAGGTTTTTTATGCCAAAATAAATCTTCAAGGTTATTAAAATGATATTAATTTTATTATAAAGATATTAATGAACTAATTTCTCTTTTAAAAAATATTCAATTATTAAATGAAAATTTAATTATTTCATAAGAATCACAAAAATTCATCCAATTTTAATTTTTATTAGAAAAATAAATAATAGATATAAGTTTATTAAAATAAATATTTTAAAATTATAATGTATTAATTATAATTTCAAAACCCATAATACCTTAAAACCCATTTAAAAATATATTTATTAAACTTAAAATAATTTTAGTAAATATTGAGTAGTTATTTATTTTCAATTTTATAATTATATTTTATTGTCATAAATAATTTATATATATATATTTTATATTGTTTTAAATATTATTCATAATTCCATATTTGATAGCTATGTTATAATGCACATGTTGAGATAATAATATTTTTGTAGTTTAGCACGATTCATTTAACCTCGGTGTTATGTGTAACAAAAGATATAAATGAAATTAAATTTATTTGAAGATAAATATAATTTAGATTAAATGGGTTTCACATTTTACCCCCTTAAAATTAACTTTGACTTTTAAATTTTATCTCACTAATATAAAAAATGAGGATATCTCTGTTTCATCGCATCCTCAGGTTCCCAAGTACCATTGTCGAATTTTAGATTCATCTAGATAACATTAACCATCTGAGTAGCCTTTTCCATAGAAATGTATCTAGATGGTGATTGATATATATTGTTTTGACTATATAAGAAATCTCATTATCCAGTGGTACACCATCTATGTTCGGTATATATATATGATCAGGTATATACTTCCTCTTTCAAGATTCATGGAACATATTCTGTACATGAGAGAGGATTAGAAGAAGGAATAATGGGCATGCTATCATCATTACTCAATAAAGAATCACTAAGGGAATATTATACCTAGTTATCATCATCACCTTCTTTCTTAGTATCATAACATTATTCTACAGTGAAATTCATAGTAATACATTCTCACTATAATTAAACACTAGATTTCACTAATGATTGTCAACATAATGTTTATCTTGAATAATAGATTTCATGATATTATTCTACGTTTATATATCATTTGATACCATTTCCTCATATATTATTTATTTCAAAATATCATTCTTTTTACAAAATTATCCCATGACATATGAGGTTTACAATTCCTTCTATAGTGTTCTTTATAAGGAAACAGTTTAATTATTGAGGGAAAGATATTATTGTATAAAAAATAAATTTGTGTAATCTTTTATTCATAAAAAAATTTGAAATCCATAGAACAATATATCATCTTATTATATATTTTTTACTGGTTCCCACAAAATTACCATCATTTTGAGGATGATAAATATTATTGAATCACTTCCATATATCCAGATCCTCTTGAAGACTTCTATAGAACGTGGAGGTAAAACATTGATTCTAGTTAGGTAATATATAATGTGGTACTTGAAACACCTCATTAATTTGGGAAATTTATTTTTTCAATTGAATTATATCCTTTTGATATATTTTTTACATTAAACATCTATTTTAAATGAAAAAAGACATACTATTAAAATATTATTATTTTGTTTGATAGTTATCTCCTAGAAACTGGAACAAAAGGTATGAATTTGATTAAATGAATTATAAAAATAAATGGGTCTGACACTTGTATAAAATTAATTATTTTTGTGACAAATTAATTAGAATTGAAAAAAATGTATTTTAAAAAATGTTAATTTTTTTGAGAAAATATTTTTATGCAAACAGACACAACTTACATCAAAAAATGAAACATAAATATTATTGTGAGGTATTTTTATGAAATAAATATATTAAAAATCTAATCAAAATTTTAAAATTCATATTATGAGTTTTATATATAAGTGATATGAATAAATCCACTTTTACTCTTAAGAACTGCATATTTTGAAAAAAGTGTTTCGTTACCTTTTGTGCACTTATTTTGAAACTGTATTTTTATAGTTATCGAAATATTTTTTAAAAATATTTAAATAATTATTGAAATAATTATGTCAAAATTATCATAGGTTAATGTTTTGATATTTTTCGGAGAAGATACGTTTTCTGATGAATAGTGAAAAAACATGTTTTTATTAAGATTTTTCATTTCTTTTAAAGACATTTAATGATTGAAAATTTTTCTAGTATTATTTTAATACCAAAATGGATTAAATTATATATCTATTAATAAAATTTAGTTTATCATAATCTTTATTATATTGATTTTTTATATAGAATCTTTTTAATCCTTTGAGCATATTTTCATCAAAAACCATCTTTCTTATCATGCACGTGGGATGAACGTGAAATAAAAAAGTTTAAATTATTGGAATAGAAATTAGAAAAATGGAATCAATATCTGTAACTTGAATACTTTATATTTTATAACATGGTTAAATTAATTTTTAACCATAATGAATAATAAATATAAGAAAAATATTTTCCACATTTAGGATAAAATTAGTTATCTGAAGAGTTAATCGAAAAATATAAGTGTTAAAAATTACCCAAAATATATCAATGTACAATTTTCCTACCATTGTTTGACCTTTTATATTACAATTTCTAAAATTAAAGAATTTGTTTCACTTTTTCATATGGAAAATGTGGGTATACCTTTTTATTTATAAAAAATACAGTTCTTCCACTCACCACACTAATAAAAGGGATCCTTATATCCTCTCCAATTTACACTTATAAGATAATTTTTTTGGACATTACCTAACAGAATCACTTTTATAACTCCCTTATCTCCTATTATAATACTTATAGTGTTCCAAATTAAAACCTATGATGCATTTTTTGTGTAGACTAGAAGAATTTTTTTTGAAGAATATGTCGCATCTGTAATAAAGAATTTTATTTATTTTATTTCTAATACTCATTATGTTATTATTAAAACGTGATTATAGAATAAACATATTATCATCCTTTTACATATATATTATTATAGTAATTGAATTATGAAAATCATTCTCTTATTCGACTAAATCTGTTAATAAATCATCATTAATGTTTGTGGAGGAATACTATATAATGAACAAATATTTTTATCATCAATAAAAACCTATTACATTTGGATATAATGATGGATTTATTATCCATATATCATATTTGTGATATTATTATTATTATATAATAATTATGTTACATGTGACTTCTAATTTTCAATTCCATGGGAATACAGTAATGGTGTTCGTGTGTATGGTGGGGTACCACCTCATTAGAAAATATGATTCATTAAAATTTACATGGAAGGTAACAATGATGGTAAAAATAAAAATATTTTTTATATATGAAATAAAATTTATTCTTTAAGGGTAATTTATTATTTTCCTTTATTTATATATTTTTATTAGTAAAATGGAAAAAATTTCTATACATATGTATGTAATACCTTCTCCGTGAAAGATGTATTTTATTTTTCTATATATTACTTTTATAGATCATTATGAATACATATATTAAAAATAAAAATAAAATTTATATCATGATTAATATTTTATAGAGTTTTTAACCATGATAAATTTTAGATGGCCAAAACAATCAAAATATACATGAAAAACAAAGCAGCAATTGCCTGAAACATGACTTTATCATGGAACTGTTTGTAAATGGGTATTAAAAGTTCATAAAAATAATATATGGGATTTTATATATGAATGGTTATATAATTTATTTATAATAAACTTATATTTATTAATAAGTAGTTTCAAAAATTTTGGAAAAAAATCTAGACCTATGGTAAGATATTTCTTTCTCATTTTTTACCTCTTTTAGACACATGCCTAATTGACCTCCTATTTCATTTATATAATGTATATACTAACAATGAATTTATTTTAGAAATTTTATTCTAAAAATTAAATTAATTTAAATATCCATTTGGGTTTATCTCTTTCATGTGATTTAAGGTTCAAAATATACCAATATTGAATGAATATTCACATTAATAATATTTTTAAAATGTTTTTTATTCATACATTTTGTGTTATCAAGATTATTTTCAATGAAAAGGAACTGAAAATGAGTAATATTTTAAAAGTTTTTTTTCAATTAATCAAAAATATTTTTATATAGAAATATTTTAAATGTTTTTTAAAATAATACATTATATGATTTCATGGTTATTTTCAATGAAATGGATTTTCAAAATAATTTATGTCTTTAAAGTTTGTTTCACTGTGATTGTTAAATTATACTCAATAAATGTTATAAATGATTTTTAAATCATTATTAAAATATTTTTAATATTTTATTCATAGAAAAATATTTTATATTTAAAAAGGGGTTTTCATATAAATAAGGTTATTTTAATCAAGAAATGTTTCAAATAATTTTTTAAAGAATCCAGTATATGTTTACATGGTTATTTTGACTGAAAATTATCTTTAAAATGATTTATGTTTAAAAAATTGTTTTCCAAATAATAATGTATATTTATATCATGAAATGTTTTATATGACCATTGAAAATAATTTTCAATATATTATTACCTTTATTGATGTTACCTATACCTTAATGGGGATATGATTCAAGGATAACATTCTTATTCTTTTTATAAGTGATTTATGATTATGAGGGTAGGATATTTATGGAACCCATTTCTCTTCCATGGGTCACACAATGATATAATTATTTTGAGAACCTCTTCTTTTCATTTTATATTATATTATGAAATAATTAAATTATTATGAAACCCGACTCTTCCTATAGGCAATGATATGATGAGAAACATAAAAAAACCTTTTCATTTTATGGGTTATGTAATTACGAAATTTTTAGGATTTTTTAGAAAACTTTTCTATTATTTTCATTATGTGATTGGTGAGACATATATCTCCCTACGAACAATTTGGGTAATGATTTAGATCTCCTATGGTGACAATGGTTAGAATTTAGATGGGCTTGATCGACTATGGTAAATATGTGCATCTTGATCTACTATGGGAAATAGGTTCATCCTAATCAACTATAGAAACAAACAGCATTCTAATCCACTATATTAACAGGTTTATGCAGATATACAATAGGAAATAAGTGATTACTCTTGATCCACTATATTGATGGTATTTGTTGGTAATATTTACATAAATAATGTTTTTCTATATTTATGATGGTGAGAAACTTTTAGAACTCCTTTTTTGGGTTTATTATTTATTTATGTTGATTTCTCACTCATATGGTCCATTTTCCCTTAAATGATAATGTTTTATAACATGAATAATGTTTTTGAATTATTAAATTTTTGGTCTAATCCTTGAAAGCTATGATCATGATCACCGACCCTTATGATTATATTAAAATTTAAAATGAAAATATATTGATATATTCTATATTTACTCTTACTATATATGTAACATCCCATGTAAAGAAAGAATATGAAATTTTCGTATTTATTAATATTTATGAATTAAATATTAATTTTACTTTAAAGGGAATGCTATTTCTGATAGCATACTACACCAGAAACAAAGGGTTTCTTTGAAATCTTATGTTGCACACAACTTTGAGTTATAACAAAAAATAATATAATAATAAAATAATTTCAAATGGTAGGTAAAACATAGCCCTGAATATTGACAATTAATAAATAATTCTGTAATAAATGAATACATTACTATAGCATAGTAATATAGAACACATATTCTTCCTGTATAAATTCAAGATATTATAATCATTTTTTAAAATATTTATTAATAATATTAGAATCAGTAGGCTTCAATAATAAATGATTATATAAGATTAAAAATTAAAGAATATATGAAATAATAATAATTTCAAGGAAAAAAGATTTTATATTACGAACAAGAAGGTAATATATTAATGAATTCCTAAACTGTTATATTCCTTATATTCAATAGTATTTTTTTATCATTTAATGTTGACAAAATATGATGAAGTATAAATAATCATAGCTAGATTCTACCACCCTATCATTTAAAAAAATGAAATAATCATGAAGAAAAGAATAACCCTATGAAATGAACCCTTCTATCGATTTACTTGTTTAATTCTAGATTATTTTATACTTTAATGGAATAAAAAATAATTACCCATAAGAAACCAAATAATAACTATTCAAAATTTATATATAAAATAAAATTGTGATGTCCTTAATCATAGTCCTTAAAAGAAAACCTTAGTATTAATTTGATGATAATAGAATGATAAATGGTGTAAAGAAATCATGAATCCTAATGATGAACCGATGATTCCAATGAGCACACCCACTAATATTTCTCAATCAATACTCAAAAAACATCTCAGAAAATATAGAGTAACATACAATACTATGGCATTGATGTATTTGAAAAAAAAGATGATGAATGAAGTTTTTGAGTGAAACATTAGATTTAAGGTAGTCTTCACATAATGAATATAACTATGTACAAAGTATTGGTGCTAATGTTTGATTACAATACCAACCAGGGATTCCTAATGTATGATGAAAGGAGTAGGATGTAGAATAAATTCACGAGGCACCAAAAACTTATTCAAATTTCTTTAGAAAAATGTGTGAAGTTGTGATAGGGATTAGTTACACCATGTTGGGCCTATATCTAAATTTCATGTAATGATATTCTTATGTTACTTGATAATTTACTTATATTAATATACACTTATTAATGCACACAACGAGATTCATGGTTATTATAGAGTTTCCTTTCATAACATTGGAACTCATAGACATCTTGACACAACTTCTATCCATTTTAATCATCCCAATAAACCCCAAATAGAAAACATGATATGGAGAATTCTCCATGGTCCGATGACCCCATTAGAAGAAGAAAATATAATTTATGTCCATATATTTATGGTTTATCTAAAAAATGTCACGCAATGACATATAAAAAGTAAAAGTCATATTTAGGAGTATATACATATGCATGAGTCCCCCTTGAAATAATGTAATATATATCATTCAACATTTTCAAATCCAACCATAAAAGAAATCATATAGTGAAAAATATATGTAACACTATAGATAGGTTTCTAACCCCAAAAAATATAGTATAAAACTATCATAGCCTAACCCACCAGATCTGGATACAAATTGTTTCTATAATATCAATCATTACACGTCAATCATACATTCATTGATTAATATATTGAGATACCATTAAATTCTTTTTTTCAACCTCAAGAATGCTAATAAATTTTTATAGACTCATTAAAAACCTAGGAAATAAACATGGATGAGTTTTGGAAAATATGTTCCATCACATAAAATACAACTAAAATGACTATCAACTGCTATTATCAAATAAAATCCTAGGATGTAAAAAAACAAGATCATAAAATTGAATAACATGTCCGATTATTCTCGAAAGGGGAACTCATAATAAAAATCCTAAAAATGCATTAAAAGTTAATATAATGAAATAAAATAGAAAATAAATTATAAAATCAATAATTATTATGTCATTCATTTCACAAAACCATATGATTCCTTCATAAATTTATGATATTGTGTCTAAATCTATAACTCACGTTATTATGTATACTCTTTTAAGACATTATGTCTCCATAGGACACAAACCAAAAGGAACAGAATACTAGTGATACAACAAATATATAAGGTCCAAAATCTCCACATATCATTTAAATATTTTTTCATTGTTTTTATCTTTAACGAAAACTCTATTAATGAAAAAAAAGTCATCTTGGTTATACCGGTGAAGTTAAGGAAAATCAAATACATCATGGTTATGATGCATCTATGAATGATGTTCTCATAGATTTTAAAATTATAAAACAATATTTAATGAATTAAATGGAACAACAATTCAAGTAGATATCATAGTACCACCAAAAAAACATATACGATCAACAATAAGAAGAAATTATCATTAATAAATGATCTCCAATGTCAAACTACATAGCCCTACTCCAATGAACAACATGTGAATTCTTAGGATTATAAGATTTTATAATATAATTAAGATCTAATTGAAAATTATCCATTGTTCTCAACCCTAATAGAGTCTATAGAATAATATAATCTCTATACATGGTCCAATACAATGGGTATATACATGGTCAACCATATATCACAGAAAAAGGATTCATAAAATTGGTTGAATCATATAATTTATTATAACCATTATAATCACTAGTACAAAAACCATTTTTTACGTCGATTTTTTTTGCTTTTTAACGTCGGGTTTTAGGTGACGTTATTGCGAGCGATGTTAAAAATGTGATTTTTTACGTCGGTTATTTAATAACCGACGTAAAAAATGGGGTAATATAGTTTTTAACGTCGGTTTTTAAAAAACCGACGTGAAATACATTCTGGAAATGGCGATAAGAAGCCATTTTTTACGTCGGTTTTTGAAAAAACCGACGTTATAAGTCATTTTTTACGTCGGTTATTTAATAACCGACGTTAATAGTTATTTTTAACGTCGGTTATTAAATAACCGACATAAAAAATGTTAACAATCTTGTAGAAAATTTTCTAAGCTTTCATTTGACATGTCATAGAGCTCAAACGGATTTACGGATCAAAAGTTATGACCATCAGAAGTTTGATATTTTTTTCGAAGAAAGATTGAATGAGCCAACCGTAGCTTCATATTAGAAAGAATTTTTGAATCCGTAGGAGGATTTGTAGTTTTATCGTGATATAAAGGATCATCCATCATTATAATAAATTAACAATCGTTAAATGGTATATCAATTAAGAAAACTACTCATAGAAAATATAAATCATGGGAAAATAATTACAAATACCTTGATGAGGTCGCGGAAATAAGAAATTGTTGATTCACGTTGAAGATAAAACAAGTTGATTCGGTGGAACGATGATGGTTGAATGAAATAATCGTAAAATGGAATTTCATTTAAAAAAAACAAATCATAAAAACCATAAACCATGGATGCATGATTAAATATACCTTGACGAGATCGTGGAAAGAATAAATTATTGATTCGCGTTTGAGAGAAAAAGAGTAGATTTGGGGGAACGATAATGGTTGAAATAATTGATCGTAAAATTAAGATGGGTGTATAATGGAAACATATAATTGAGATCCTATGAGAAAACGCGGTATTAAAAATTTTAGGTGGCAATTCAAAATTTTGATGCCGCGTTGAAAAAAAATTGAAATTTCGCGTTCTCGGGATATTAAAATTTTCATTCACGTCGTTTTTATGATAACCGACGTGAAAACATATTAAAATTTTCATTTATTTTTTACGTTAGTTATTATAAAACTGATGTGAAAAATAAATCTTTGTCACTCTTTCACGTCGGTTATTAAATAACCGACGTGAAAAATCAATTTTCATGACTTTTTCACGTCGGTTATTTAATAACCGACGTTAAAAGGTATTTTATCACGTCGTTTATTTTATAACCGACGTGAAAAGTAGTTACAAAAATGTAGTTAACTTCTCAAGCTTTAATTTGACAGGTCACAGAGCTCAAACGGAGTTTCGGATTAAAAGTTATGGCCTTCCGAAGTTTGACATCCTTAAGACATCGTTTAGAGTAGATCAACTTCTGAAGGCCATAACTTTTAATCCGTAACTCCGTTTGAGCTTCGTGACCTGTCAAATTAAATATTGAGGAATGAACTACATTTTTGTAAACATTTTTCACGTCGGTTATGAAATTACCGACGTTAAAAATACCTTTTAACTTCGGTTATTAAATAACCGACGTGAAAAAGTCACGAAAATTGATTTTTCGCGTCGGTTATTTAATAACTGACGTGAAAAATAAGTGAAAATTTTAATATATTTTCCTGGAAAAGTATTTTTCACGTCGGTTATTTAATAACCGACGTGGAAAAGTGATGTACATTGATTTTTAACGTCGGTTCTTATATAACCGACGTGAAAAATCGATTTTTAGATATTTTCACGTCGGTTCTAAAAAACAGACGTGAAAAATGGTGACGTAAAAAAATGTTTTTGCACTAGTGAATACAAGAATATTCACATCACCAATCAACCATAATAGTAAAAATAACATTTGGGAAACATGTTTTTAAATTTCAAGGAAGACATATTTTTCAAACTATCAGTCTATTGATGAAATGCCACGTAGTGTTACAAATGTGATCCATAGTCATATTAAAATAACTATTACACCTGTGTAGTTAGAGAAAGATCAAAACAAGAGATTAATGTATATAAAAACACATATATCATCACAATATTCTGTAAATACTACCTTCAAAATTCACTTACTATGATCGACTCATTAATTGAAAAAAAGTGGGAAACCATGATTAAATAGTCTAGAATCATAGAGATAGAATCATGTCCACCTTGAGCTGAAGGTAAATCAGTAATAAAATCCATTAATATGTCATACTACATGAAACTAGGTATATATAGTAGTTGAGAAAACCCCAATGGGAAATAATGTTAGAAATTTTTCTTTTGGAATGTCAATTTTTTTGAAATAAATACAATTATTGCTCTCTTTATCCCAAACCACTAAATTATACTCGTAAAAACATAAAATAATTTTCCACTGAAAAATAAATTGACACAGATGAGTGGCGATGCATATAAATAACCTCCTCTTTCTTTATTTATCGAAATAATATCCTCTCCCAAAATAACCACTGATGTTAATTATATTTAACTCATCCATTATTGAAATTAATATAAACAACATGATCATTCAAAACAAACACCTCATTATCTACAAATTTTTCTTCATCAACCTATTTTACCTAGTATGGATGCACTATAATCTTGCATAGCCACCCACTATATTTGAATTCTTCTAAATAAATTTTTATTTATTTATACTCCTCCATTACTATCCATGAATCTACAACATCATATGAAGAATAATCATTGGAATATATCAGAAGATGGTCAACAAAAAATTACATTTCCTTCATGCATATGAACTAGATATGTCGTAATCCTATAATAATTCTATCGACCTAAATGTTTTAAGTGTATATAATTCTAAAAAAATACACATTTATGACTAGTGTGATACATAATGACCACAATGTGTTCCTTGACAGGGAAATACCCATAAAAATTCATGTATAATACTACTAGTAAATGTAAGTGAACATTGGTATTTATTGTAAATTCATGTGGGCATAACTCTAAAATCCTATAGATCATAAAAAATCTATTTTTTATAATAAATCAAATTAATGGTGTGATTAAATGTCGAAAACATCAAACATAACTCATTCCAATAGAAAATGGTGAATTTGGGTAATAACCTGCTTTACCTTCAAATAAAAAATTGTATTCCGATACTGGTTAGTCTAAGTTAAAACATGTTCCCTCCCAGTTAAATATGTTATAGATTTTACATTTTGATATATATCAAGAAAAACCACTTTTAATATCCTACAAGTCCAATGATACACTGAACCTCCATAAAATTATTTTTATCTACGAATCAAATTGCCACACTAATCAAAGAAGGATATAAAACGAATCCATATTGGGAGAAAACATATCTAATAGGATGAAACTGATAGTCCAAGTATATAAACATAGTCACCTACCCAAATACCTTAGAGGTTTGGGGAAACTCAAAAATATATTGAAAATTTTCTCTATTATCATCCTCACAATCTAAATTAATTATGATCTTTTAAATTAATACCAACATAGGGAATCATGAATAATATAATTAAACAATTCCATTATTAACATTGGTATATATATTCCAGTAATGGGAATTTCCATGAAATATTATTTCCTATAACAAAACATGATTGTAGTATTTTGTATATCATCCTAATTTAGAATCATTATATTATACATTAACAAAAAATTTATCATCAATAACTAGCTATCACCCATTTAATAATCAAATAGATCACCAATCCCTAGGAAAAAATATAAATTCTTTACAAAAATTTAATTTATTTGATGTCAAAAAACACAATGTTTTTACTTTCTTCCACATTCATCCTAAATTAAATTGAAGTATTTCAAGGTGACACACATGGTTGAATATTACATCTCTATTGAATATTTTAAATATTATTCAATAGATTCTATGACTCGAAAGGTGACATCCTATAAAGAAACCTCAATATTATAAAGTTAACTGGTTGCAACACTATTAGAAACAAAAAGTTTCATATATCGTATGTGTTATTACTAATTAAAGAAACACATTATTGTATGATTTTTAAACTATATAATTAAACATTGGGTAAACAACTATTGAACATATCTAAGTATCAATATTCACTGATGGTAATGAAATAGATTGTCTCAAAACCATAATTTTTTCCTACATGATAATGATCATATAATTCTATTCATCATTAGGAGTTAATAAAACACACCTCATAAATTAGTTACTAATATCCTACATAGAATATATTAAGACCATGTTGAGGATGAAATATGATGGTTGTATGAAGATATATTATAAATCACTAGAAGGATGATGTTTCCACAACATTATCCCAAAATATCCTCATACATCATACTATGTAACTTGACCACAAATTTGTTTAGTCGACACCAAGGGTATGTGAATCCTAAAAACATCAAATACAAGAGCCTAGAATATGCATAGTAAAATAAATTAGTTTTTAAAACCTTTTTAAAAAATCATGAATCCATTTGAAATTATTTTATATGGTTCCTTGAATGATGTATGACTTTCCTAGTACTGGAATCATTATGGAATGCATCTTGTTTTGTCCTTTTCTATAACCACATAAGAACATATTTCAATATCCATCATAGATATTCTATCCTCTATGTATATGAGGATGAGGTATATCATAGTGTTGTCATCTTATGACACTATAAATTATATGATGACCAAATACTAATGTCCCATGATGTTATTACTAATACCTTCAAGGATAACACAATAACTGTTGCAGATTTGTTGAGATACTTACTCAATGATGATAGATGGTAATGGTTACACACTCATTATTTTGTTGGTACCTAACTATTTATGTTTTTTTACAATTAACCTCTACATGTTTGATTACTTTTTATTCTAGTGAAATGAAGTATGAACACAAATCCATCTACATGATATCTGAAAACAAGACTAAAAACTGAGATTATTTGATGAATGATCTTCTCCTTATAAATTCTTGATGAAAATCCCCTATAAAGACCATGTTTTATCCAATATCATCCTAATAACCTATACTTACATTATCAACTCTTTGAATGTCAACAAGAAGATGATGATGATATGGGGCTAGTTATATGGTTGCAATGGCTCCTTTAAATGTATATCTATATTATCTTATCTATTATTAGGTATAGGTAATAATTTTTTTTGGTTGTTGAATGAAATAATAAACTCATACTAGATGTAAATCCATAGGTAAATAGAAATAATCTAACACTGATGGGTTACATTCATGATTATAGATATAGTCTTATCCTAGAGATGATAAAAAATATTCTACAATGAATATTATAACTGTTCTCTATAACTGTCATATGAAATACACCATTGGAGAGTATCTCCTTGAATTTTTTTTTAATTGAATAAAATCCTCATTCCTAATATAGATCAACCAAAAATAAATTTAAACCTCATCCAAAGTTGACTCAGTCTATGTATAAAAAAATACCCCTCATACTTCTATCGACCATGGATCCAAAACTCCAGAAGTGTCTTAGTCAAAGCATCATTATTGTTAATGGATACTCTATCTCTAATTATTAGTGAATCCAATTGATCATCAGTATTTTAAGACATATATTTCATATACAAATAATAAATCTTATTAGATTAGTATTCATTACAAAACCTTATGATCCATTAAAGAACCATAAATGATTACGGTCTTCAGTAACACACATATATAAAAAAATTAATTGTAATTGAACAACATTATATCCTACAAAGTTATACATAACAAGGAGCTTTATTAAATATATCATAGATAAAATAATTATTTATAACATTTTGTAATAAATCATAAGAGTTAGTATGTTTTGATTCTTTGTATGTGTAAATAATATAGATTTCAGAGTTCTCTTAAAAATAACATGAGATTAGGTGTATTGTGATATGAGTATGATACTTCAAAACCATAACTAGCATATAAAAGATCATACTCTCATGTCCTGGCATAAATCATGGTAGATCATAAGATATGTATCGTAATGGAATCAAATTATATGATCCATGATTTCGTAACATTGGTATGATCCAAATGTTGGTGGTAAACACATAATCTTTTAATATAATTTCTATAGTTAGGCTCACATCCAAGAAAATCATAGGGTATTTGGTTTAAACCCTATTACATCATATGATTAGTCAAGTATCACTAGAAATACACTCCTAGTGGTAATTTCCCATTAAAAAACTAGGTTCACTCCATATTATATTCTTTATTACCTAATGAGATATCCATCTATACTGTTTTGAATAGAGGGATATATAATTAAAATCCCACCCATACCATACTCATAATCAATTATTATATATTCCATAAGTTCATAAATCATTTATCATATGTCATAATCCTTGGAAAGGAAACAAGTTTCACAAAAATCTCACAAACATAATCAAACATAATCCACATAAATAATATGGTTATAATAATTGGATTATATCCTCAATAAATCATAATTAATATCCATGTATACAATTTTAGATGAAAATTCATTTAAAATATCACATGGATTATTTCATGAGAAAAATACCCATTTCATTATAAGATCACTTAATTATAATATAAATAATTATAAAATTTTATGAAAAATGTTTTCTCTATAATGAAGAGTGAAAACCTGAAAAGTATTATTCTAATAATTCAATAGTCATGATGAAAGGAAATTCATCTCATACAGTGTATATTAAAACAGCAATTCTATTTACATTTTCAGTAAAACTTTAAAAGTACATTGATCATAAAATTATAATAAGATTCATTTTAAATAATTTTATAAATATTAATACATAGATAAATATGGTCTTAAAAAATCAGTATATAATATTAAAAAAAATATTTAATTTTTTTTAAAACATTGTTAAGAATGAAAATAGATCTTAGATCAAAGAGAGAAATAATGTACTTTTCTTAAATGCCAACGAGCATGTGCCCTTGTGGTAAAAGCTCATGCTTGGCATCAAAGGACCCAGGATCAAATCCAGGCAGGGGCGATTTTCTGGGGGTACTATAGTCGTATTGTAGTAGCGGTGGCACTGTAGCGGTGGAGGGACTATAGTAGGTACTATAGCAGTGGTTGTATTGTAGCATGCACTGTAGGACGGCAGGAACTGTAGCATTATTGTTCACCGAGGGGGTCCTTTGTGCCAAAAATTGGGCTTTCAAGCCTTGTATTCAAGCCACTTGGTCTTTAGCCTTTGGGCTATGTAATGGGTATCCCTCTACACAGTCTAAAGATGCCTTTTCTTTAAATAATAAATTTAGGCTTCGCCCCAACCCTTTAAAAAGAATCTACTTTTTATTAAAAAAATAATTCAGAATGCTAAGTACATAAAATTAAAAAATTTAAAGGACAACATGTATTATAAAGTACTAATTAAGTGATAATAAAATTCATGGAATTATTTAGAGATTGTTTATAAATTTTTATTATTATAATATTAATTACAAACAATCCTGACAGACAATGACAATTTAATATAAATCCCTTACAATATTGATATGATTTTAATTATATGAACCATGTAATTACACCTTATAGTGAAATAATAAATATCCTAAAAATAAGGGAAAAAAATTATATCATCTAAAAGGGTTAGTATATACATCACATTGAGAGAAAAATAGTGGAATATATCATATTTCACACAAAAATAAAATTTAGTTGAGAAACTCTTTAAATTGAGTGTCTTATTTATTCAGGCATGTTCATGGATCCTGTATGATAAAAATTGGTTTATTGTACTTAAATTCCCTAACCATAATTATAAATATAAAAACATATTTGATTTAATTATAACATATTATCACATGTTTATTAATAATTATTTATTTAAATAAATGTTTTAGGTGACCACTACTTTGTTTTTCATTCATGATTCATTCTAGTAGTCATGGAAAACATACATTAATTATGGATCCATTTTATATGTAATGTTAAAAATGAATTAAAAACAATTTATATAAAATATATATATACATATTCATATTCATCCAATAAATGCATAAATTGAAAAATTATTTACATACTTCAATGAGATGTTTGGTTGTACTTATGAAGTAACATCGTTTTAGTGTTTTATCAAAAAAATGTTAACAATGATAAATAAAATTGTTTTTTTTAATAAAAATAATAATTTAATAAATATCATATATAAAAATTATATCCATCTTATTAACCATTCAATTAAAATTGTGATAAAAATGTATTACTCATATACATATAAACTATATGATATACGTACACATGATCAATGATTTCATTTTTTATAGAATGGAATTGATTTGGAAAATGATAATTTATTTTAGTAATAAAACATAAATATATTTTATGATTATTATGTAAAATTGTATAATGGATACAGTATATTTTCAGTAGGTAGTAAAAGAAATGGAATTATATTTACTTGGTTAAGGGTTATACCTCATTAATGATAAACCACATTGGCTTACACAATAATCATTAAAAGGATATTTTTTGGAAAGAAAAGAACATTTAAGATTCGTTTATGGAATATTTGAATAAATTATATGAGTGTTATTCTGATCTTGAAGGATAATGATGTATAGATGAGACTGGAGATGTGTTATATTTTTATAAGGTAGAGAAATTAAAAATATGGAATTTCTTAAAAATATTATATAATATATATATCATAAAAAGTTAATGATGAATTAAACACCAAGAATTTGAATATTTACTATTAATTTTACAAATAAACTCAACGAATAAATTTTTTGTTTTTTTGGATACATTTTAGTCCTTATAATCATGTTAAACCAATTTATACTTATTTCAACCTTTACTATCATAAATTAAATTTCTTTTATAATAACATAATTATGGGAATAAAACTTAAAGTTAAATATTAAATAATTTTTCAAATAATGATTCAATTTTTTAATCCATTTATCACAATAAATTTCTATTTGTTTAATAAATTTTATTAATATAAGAAAAAAATGAACGGAGAACAGTTTGTAATGAATATCCAATTATAGAATATATATTAATAATCTTTATAAAAAGAAATAAATTGGATAATAAAAATTTATTTTCAGTAATAATAATAAAATTAATATTTTTTAAATTTTTTTTTAATTCTAAAACATAATGTATTCTTACATTCATGCAATAAAATAGAGATAGGAAAATATAGTTTTTAATTGGAATGAAATGTAACTAATCCAAAAAGAGTGATAAATGGGATCCCAATTTCAATATAATTTTTTATAATAAATTATTTAACTCCTTATGAATAAATATGATCAAAAACCACTCATGGAAAAGGAAAAAGAATTGGTTTTTATAGATACAGATATCATACCCAATGTTTGCAAATAAATTTTAACACTTTTTCCAAGGTGAATATTATTTAGTATTATTAGTATTGATATTGAAAAAAATAAATTTAACCATATTAAATTAAATTAAATTAATTATTATGATTAATACTATTGTGTCAATTTTATTAATTTCAATTCATATAAGGATTATAAAGTACATTAATATTAAACCCAAAAAACATGACGATGCACTATTTTCTAAGAAACAATTTATTCTAAAGTGTAAAAGGTTTTTTATGCCAAAAGAAATCATAATGGTTATTAAAATTATATTAATTTTATTACAAGGATATCAATGAACTAAGTTATCTTTTAAAATAATTTACAAAAAAATTAACATTATAAATTATTCAAATGAAAATAATGTTTTCTCTAATACTAGTATTGTCAATTATTAAATGAAAAATTAATTATTTCAGAAAAAACACAAAAATTCATCCAATTTAAATTTTCATTAGAAAAATACATAACAGATATAATTTTATTAAAATAAATATTTTAAAATTATAATATATTAATTATAATTTCAACACCCATAATCCCATAAAACCCATTTAAACTATATTTATTACACCTAAAATAATTTTACTAAATATTGAGTAGTTATTTATTTTAAATTTTATAATTATATTTTATTCATATAAATAATTTATATATATATTTTATATTGTTTTAAATGTTATTCATAATGCCATTTTTTATAGCTATGTTATAATGGACATGTTAAGATGATAATATTTTTGTAGTATATCACAATTAATTTAAACTCAGTGTTACATGTAACACAAGATATCAATGAAATTAAATTTATTTGAAGATAAATATATTTTAAATTAAATGGGTTTCACATTTTACCCACTTAAAATTAAATTTTAATTGCAAATTTTATCTCAGTTATATAAAAAAGGAGGATATCTCTATTTCATCGCATCCTTAGGTTCCCAAGTACCATTGTCGAATTTCATATTCTTCTAGATAACATTAACCATCTAAGTATACTTTTCCAAAGAAATTTATCTAGATGGTGATATATATATATATTTTTGACTATATAAGAAATATAATTATCTAGTGGTACAACATCTATGTATAGTATATATGTATGATCAGGTTTATACTTCCTCTAGCGAGATTTATGGAACATATTCTGAATATGAGAGAGGTTTGGAATAAGGAAAAATGGGCATGCTGTCATCATTAATCAATAAAGAATCACTACAGGAACAATATACCTAGTTCTCATCATTACCTTGTTTCTTAGTCTAATAACATTATTCTATAGTGAAATTCACAATAATACATTCTCACTTTAATTAAATAACAGATTTCACTAATGATTTTCAACAAAATGTCTATCTTGAATATGAGATTTCATTATATTATTCTATGTTGATATATCATTCTATACCATTTCCTCATATATTATTTATTTCAAAATATCATTCTTTTTAAAAAAATTATCCCATGACATTTGAGAATTATAATTCCTTCTATAGTGTTCTTTATAATGAGACAGTTTAATTCTTGAGGGAAAGTTATTATTGTATAAAAAATAAATTTGTGTAATCTTTTATTCATAAAAAAATTTGAAATCCATAGAAAAATATATCATCTTATTATATATTTTTTACTGGTTCCCTCAGAATTACCATCATTTTGAGGATGATAACTATTATAGAATCACATCCATATATCAAGATCCTCCTGAAGACTTCTCTAGAATGTGGAGGTAAAACATTGATCCTAGTTAGGTAAAATATAAAGTGGTACTTGTAACACCTCATGAATTTGGGAATTTTTTTTCTATTTAATTATATCCTTCTGATATAGTTTTTACACGAAACACTGATTTTAAATGAAACCAGACAAACTATTAAAATATTATTATTTTTTTTGATAGTTATCACCTAGAAATTGGAACAAAAGGTATGAATATGATTAAATGAATTTTAAAATTATATGGGTCAGAAACTTGTATAAAATTAACTATTTTTGTGACTAATTAATTTGAATTGAAAATAAAATGTAGTTTTAAAATATGTTATTATTTCTAAGAGAAAGTATTTTTATGCAAAGAAACACAATTTACATCAACAAATGAAACATAAATATTATTGTGATATAATTTTATGAAATAAATATATTATATATCTAATCAAAATTTTAACATTCATATTATTAATTTTATAGATAAGTGATATGAATAAATCCAGTTTTACTCTTAAAAACAACATATTTTGAAAAACGTGTTTTGTTTCCTTTTGTGCGCTTATTTTGAAAGAGTTTTTTAATAGTTATAGAAATATTTTTTTAAAATAATTTAAATAATTACTGAAATAATTATATCAAAATTATCATAAGTTAATGTTTTGATATTTTTCACAGAACTTACGTTTTCTAATGAATAATGAAAAAACATGCTTTTATTAAGATTTTTCATTTCTTTTAAAGACATTTAATGATTATAAATTTTTTTAATATTATTTTAAAACAAGAATGGATTAAATTATATATCTATTCATAAAATTTAGTTTATCATAATATTTTTATATTGATTTTTTATATATACTCTTTTTATACCTTTGAGCACATTTTTGTCAAAAACCATCTTTCTTATCATGCCCATGGGATGAATTTGAAATAAAAAATTTTAAATTATTGGAATAGAAATTAGAAAAATGGAATCAATATCTATAACTAGAATTATTTATATTTTATAATAAGGATAAATTATTTTTTAACCATAATGAATAATAAATATAAGAAAAATATTTTCCACATTTTGGATAAAATTAGTTTTATGGTGGGTTAATCTAAAAATATAAGGGGTAAAAATTACCCAAAGCATATCAATGTAAAATTTTCTGGCCATTTTTTGACCTTGTATCTTACATTTTCTAAAATAAAATTATTTGGTTCCTTTTTTCAGGTGGAAAATGTGGGTATATCTTTTTATTTTTAAAAAATAATGTTGTTCCACTCACCTCACTAATAAAAGGGATCCTTATATCCTCTATAATTTATACTTCCATGAAATTTTTTTTTGGAAAATACCTAACAGAATCGCTTTTATAACTACCTTATCTCGTCTTATAATCCTTATAGTGTTCCAAATTAAAACCTATGATGCCTTTTTATTGTGTAGACTAGAAGAAGTTTTTTTAAAGAATATGTCGCATCCCTAATTAAGAATTTTATTTATTTTATTTCTAATACTCATTATGTTATTATTAAAACCTGATTATTGAATAAAAATATTATCATCCTTTTACATAGATATTATTATATAAATTGAATTATTAAAATAAATCTTTTATTCCTCTAAATCTGTTAATAAATCATCATTAATGTTTTTGGAGGAATACTATATAATGAAAAAATGTTTTTATCATCAATCAAAACCTATTACATATGGATATAATGATGGATTTAATATCCATATATCATATTTGTGGTATTATTATTATTATATAATCATTATGTTACATGTGACTTCTTATTTTCAATTCCCTGGGAATACGGTAATGGTGTCCGTGTGTATGGTGGAGTACCACCTCATTAGGATATATGATTCATTCAAAATATACATGGAAGATAACAAAGATGGTAAAAATAAAAATATTTGATATATATGAAATAAAATTTATTCTTTAAGTGTAATTTATTATTTTCCTTTATTTATTTATTTTCATTAGTAAAATGGAAAAAATGTCTATGCATATGTATGCCATACCTTCTCCGTGAAAGATATATTTTATTTTCAATATATTACTTTTATGGATCATTATAAATAAATATATTAAAAATATATATGAAATTTATAACATGATTAATATTCAATAGATTATTTAACCATGATAAATTTTAGACGGCCAAAAAAAATAAAAATATACATGAAAAACAAAGCAGCAATTGGCCGAAACACGACATTATCATGGAAGTGATGGTAAATGGGTATTAAAAGTTCATAAATAAATCAAATATGGTATTATATATATATGAATGGTTATATAAGTTATGTATAACAAACTAATATTTATTAATAAGTAGTTTCTAAAATGGTTGAATGAAGTCTAGACTTATGGTAAGATATTTCTTTCTCATTTTTTACTTCATTGAGACACATGCCAAATTGACCTCTTATTTATTTTATATGATGTATATACTACCAATGAATTTATTTTAGGAATATTTTGATAAAAAATTATTTTAATTTAAATATCCATTTTAGTGTGTCTCCTTCATGTGGTTTAAGGTTCAAAATATACCAATATTGAACACATATTCACATTAATAATTTTTTTTAAAATGTTATTTATTCATACGTTATTTTTTATCAAGGTTATTTTCAATGAAAAGGATTGAAAAATGATTTATATTTTAAAAGGTTTTTTCAATGAGTCAAAAATATTTTCATAAAGAAATATTTTAAATGTTTTTTAAAATAATACATTATATGATTCCATGGTAATTTTTAATGAAATGGATTTTCAAAATGATTTATATCTTTAAATTATGTTTCAATGTGATTGTTAAATTAAACTCAATAAATGTTATAAAGGATTTTTAAATCTTTATTAAAATATTTTTAATATTTTATTAATAGAAAAATATTTTATAAATAGTTTATGTTTAAAAAAATAGTTTTCATAGAAAAATGTTATTTTGCACAAGAAATGTTTCAAATGATTTTTTAAAGATTCTAGTATATGTTTACAAGGTTATTTTGATGGGAAATTATCTTGAAAATGATTTATATTTAAAAAATTGTTTTCTAAAGAACAATGGATATTTCTATCATGAAATGTTTTATATGAGCATTGAAGATAATTTTCAATATATTATTTCCTTCGTTTATGTTACAGAAACCTTAATGGGGAAATGATTCAAGGATAACATTATTATTCTTTTTATAATTGATTTATGATTATGATGGTAGGATATTTATAGAACCCATTTCTCTTCCATGGGTGAAACCATGAGATAATTCTTTTGAAAACATATTCTTTTCATTTTATATTCTATTATGAAATAATGAAATTATTAGGAAACCTGACTCTTCTCTATATGCAATGATATAATGAGATACTTACAAAACCCAATTCATTTTATGGGTTATGTAATTATGAAATTTTTAGGATTATTTGGAAAAAATATCAATTATTTCCATTATGTGATTGGTGAGAAATATATATCCCTACAAAAATTTGGATAATGAGATAGATCTACAATGGTTAAAATGGTTATAATTTAGATGGGCTTGATCAACTATGGGAAACATGTGTGTATTGATGTACTATGGGAAATAGGTTTATCCTAATCAACTATGGAAACAATGAGCATTCTAATCCACTTTTTCAACAGGTGTATGCGGATATACAACAAGAATTAAGTTATTAATCTTGATCCACTATGTTGATGGTATTTGTTGGTAATATTTACATATGTAATGTTTTTCTATATTTATGATGGTGAGAAACTTTTATAATTTGATTTTATGGTTTGTTATTTATTTATGATGATTGCTCACTCATATGGTCCATTTTCTCTAAAATCATAATGTTTTATAACATGACTAATGTTTTTGAATTATTATGATCATGATCACTGACCCTTATGATTATATTATTATTTCAAATAAAAATATATTAATATATTCTATATTTACTCTTACTATATATGTAACATCGCAAGTAAATAAAGAATATGAAATTTTCATATTTATTAATATTTATGTATTAAATATTAATTTTACTTTAAAGGGTATGTTATGTCTGATAGCGTACTCAACAATCAACAAAGGGTTTCTTTGAAATCTTATGTTGCACACAACTTTGTGTTGTAAAAAAAATAATATAAAAATAAAATAATTTTAAATGGTAGGTAAAACATAGCCATTGTATTGGCAGGTGTGTAAATAAATAACTAAAATATTATTATACGTGTTTGTTAAATGTTTTTTACATTTATCCAATAAATTTTAGAGGCTTAAAATAAGAAAGTATCCAATTTTAATCATAAATACTCTAATATTCTTTAAAGGGTTGTTTTACCGCCTTTTGATGGAGAACCATTTTTAAATCTAGTTTTTTGAATTTTTTATTTTTTATTTGACAAAATAAAATTATTATATATAATTGTGACAACAAAATTTACTTTGGGTAAAATTTTGGAATTTTTTGGATAAGTTAATTTTGTAATGAATAGTGAAATATTCCACATTTTAATTTAAAACTAACTTTTCATCTACATTATTTATATGGTTAGATTAACTTTTTAATTGGTCTTAATGTGTAATTAGATTATATTTCTACCAATTAATCCAATTTTTGTCATTGGATGTAATTTCACTTTGAAAGTGGAAATCAAAAAGTGCTAGTCTTTTGATAGTTATTATTTCTTAAAAACACACCTTTTGTTTTGTCAATGGAAATTAATATTAAATTAATTTCTACCACTTCTATGTTTTGAATTTGGAAAAATGGATTTCATATTTTGAATCATGAGGTCCATATTGTGTAAATAGGTAAAATTTATTATTAGATATTATGAATATTTACTTCAGTAAATATTTCATTAACCCTGGTTAAAGCGTAAATCTGGTAAGTAACGGTACAAAATAATATTAAAATAATAGTAAATTACCCTTACACTTTTCTTATCTCTATTTTATGAGATATTACCCTTTAAGGGAATACAGGGGTCTATTTTGGGATCCCATGGAGCCACATGGGAGTGATAATGACACATTATATTAATTAATTTAATGTAAAGACAAAAATGACATAAACATATATTTGATAGTAAATAAATTTTTACATTATGTTATAAAAGTTATCTCTTAATCTATAAATGTTAATTTGAAATATAAAATATATTTCCTACATCATGGTATTTTATTTATAATTTTTTGACATCAAATAGAAAAATTATTTATGACAGATGAATGATGTAGTGATTACCATATTAACGAATGATTTCAAAAAATGAGATTATAAATTTAAAAAAATATCCAAAAAAATGTCCAATTATTATATGATGATTTTATTTCGAACTATATTCATCTTATCTTATAATTTAATGAGTTCTAGATCCTTTTAAACTGATAATAATTTTATAATAAAATAATACAATAAAAATTTCCTAAAGAGCCCCTCCTCCCCCTTATAAAAGGCCACCTAATATAACCAATTACCCACACCTCTAAAGCTCTTTGGATCATCCAAACTCTGCCCAATTAATCTACCAAAATCAGTATCTTCCTCCTAGAATCCTTCTCTTAGGCATAAGGAAATTTTAGTAAAACATCTGGTTCAAACCAAAGGGAGATTCCTGATTTAAAAGTAACGTCTTCTCTTATGTTATTTTTTTTATTTTACTTCTCTAACCCCCTAAACCCTATTTATTCATTTATTTTATATAAAATCAGTATCCTCAATATACTAGGTTGTTTTTATGAGAATTATTATAACTAAACTCCCAAACACCTCCATCTAATGGATACGGACGTATTGTTTCTGTCGACAGTGAACTACTTCCTCATGATTTGATGATGTCCAAATACCTTCATCTGCCTCTCATGGTGGCCATTATGATGGAACAATATTTATATGTGATATATATTATATTTATATTATCTTTATACATCTGTGTTTTTCATTTGTATCATACCTTTTTGGTTTCCATAATGGGTATACGTGATAATTTCATTTGAGGAAGTGCGGAATACCGCCCCCTCAAAGTGATTTGACTCGTTTAATGCCATACGTGGAACATTTAAAGGATAAAGTTAATGAAATTATATATTATATTAAACTGGAATTATAATATACCTATTTATGATTATTTTTTCATTCCATTAAATATGAAATATAAATGAAAGTAGCGTTCATGCATACGTACGGCTTACCGTCTCCATGAACGGTACATTTCATTTCTTATCTCCAAATTTTATATACTATTATATATACATGTATATACTGGATGTATATGATATATATGATATCTAAATCATGAATATAATTTTGGGGATAATGTAATTTTGACCATATGGACAAGTTATAATTTTAAGAAGTTCATTTTTGACTCAAGTACCAAATGTTGTCAAAACGAACATTATTAACTTAAATGATTATATAATGATTACAAAGTTGTAATAAGTGATATAAAATTAATAATAAACCTAAAATTTTCTTAAGAATTTATAAATTAACTTAATTTTACTATTCAGGAAGAACAAGGAACATACAATACCAGTCAGACATAAGCTAAAGGTGTTTCATCTCACTTTTTATTCCCGTGAGATTCATGCTAAATTTGGCACATTTTCTTTTTATGTGGTGTATTTACGGTACATGATTGTATTTTTCATTTAATATAACTTAATTTATGGGTATTTATATTATAATTTTATGATCCTTCTTTCATGTGGAGTATGTCTCATATGTTATGAAATCGGTAAGGGAACATTTCATTGTACTCTTTTAGTCAAAGACTTTATTTTGGATATGTCATTTAATTTACTTTTCTTATATTGAGATATATTATTATATATCCTTATTGATGTGAATTTTATTTCCAAGTGATGAGATATCCCTTTCTATCTCATCAACTTATTTTTTTGAATTTTAAATTGATGTCGTTGGGATGCTGAATTTTCGTAAGGGACTATGTATCAATCTTGCTTCATTTGACGCTTATATTGATCTTGTACACCATTATTATACTATAGAGTGTATATACGTCCCTTTGACATTTTATATCTTGTATCTCCGTATTTTCATGATATAATAATTTTTTTTAATTATATTATTTAACATTTTTTATTAAAGTATTTCAATTAGTGGAAAGGGACTCTTTAACTAAAACATTGTTTTAACTGTTTTAATGATTTAATCCTATAAATCATTCTTATTAATGTCCATGATTTCAGAATGGTTTTAAGGATTTATTTATATAGACATTAATGTTTTAAAATTTCAATTCCTTTCAAATTTTATCCTTTTATGGGACACTTTGATTCAATAATATCTTTTTTAAATGTAATAAATGGTATTGAAAATGGTTTTGAGAATGTATGGATTATTTCAATATCATGAAATGATATATTATGATTGCAATGTGGAAATGTTATCTTACTTTATAGATGATTTATGTGTTATTATTATGTTTTGGTTGTTGGGCATTGTTTTCATATTCAAGTGGTTCTGTGATAAAATTAGGGCGGGTGAGCCCGAGATAGCTCTCCAATGCATTAGGTAACGTGACGAAGGTAAATATTATGGTTTCTCCTAAGATATTTAAGGAATATAATATGATGGATATTCCAAATGTTACTCCATACATAGTTATGAAAGCTACCATGTATTTATGTTATGATTTCCATAAGATACCTTTATGATTTATGATTTCTGTGTGTTACTCATAAATATTATGATTTCTTGAGGTATGTTATTATTGAAAAGTATGGTTTCATTGATTGTTATTTATTGATGGGTTAATGATTCATTTCCTTATTTTATAACCCTTACTATGATTCATTATTCACATCCCATGTTTTGAAATGTTTTTCATAGGAATTAAAGATGAATAGGGTCATGGATTGGATCAAGTAAAATTCATGCTGTCTATAACATAGAACTAGACATGTTTCATTTTTTAAGTGTTTTTATTGCATGGAAAAATTAGAAACTGACTAGAAGTGTCTTCTATGTTATTTTTGAGATTTAATGTAATAGTTCTGGACTAATTCTCTAAAACTCTCAACCTGAAAAGATCTTTACTGTGATTTTTGATTTAACTCAAGATTAAGTAATTTTTAAGTATGGAGCCTTACAGTTGGTATAAGAGGTCGGTTTATACAACTTCAGGGATTAAGAGTTTTCATTAAACACATGGTCAGTCCTTAGATAATTTATTTTAGTAAAGTCCTTTTTTATAACTTATTAAGATCCAAGAATGTTAGTTATAAATGGAAAGAGTAGGATCTTAAACAACATTCCTATCTCTTCCTGATGACAAGCTTGTAGTAATTATTGAAAATTCATGTTAAGATGATTGTGAAACTTTTTCTATCTTACATCTCACTTGCAAGAAGTTTTTTGATATTTCAAACACCTCCACTATACCTTGATATCATCATGGATAATCGGTTGTATTTAATCAAATCCAATTTTCACAATATCCTCATATTTTTAATAAAGGTAAATATTTTCAAATATTATTCAAATATTTTTTTTATTAGAAGATTTTAAATCATATTATTATTTTGAAAAAGGTGATTAAGAAGGAGAACCCTGCACAACATATTTATATTTTCTTTTACAATATAGTCTCTCAAAACATTCATATGTTATTTTAATAGGATAATTGATTGAAATATTCCACTCAAACCTGGTCCGATAAATTTAAAAAAATCACATTTTATTAGATGTTTTGAAATTATATGTCATACATGATTATTTTCCAAAACTATTTTTCTATGAACACCCATATGACCCATGTTGTACTTGTTGTATTTGAATGAAGGATGAAAATGATTTTGATGGTTCTATAAATCATTGTTTCAATGCATGGACCTTATACCTATGTAAACAAGATGATGAAGAAACCGTGTGGACACCATGATCAAGGTATGATTTTTATTCTATTGGGAATAATGTCATTTTTTCATATAGAGGTAAAAAATAAAAATATATAAGAAATTGAGTTATTTATGTATTAGGATTAAAATGAAAGGTATAAGAAAACCATTGAGGATAAAACATGTTAGGGTTATTTTTGAGTTTTATAAGAATGAAAACCCGTAAGATGGGTGACAACCTATCGTGTCCAGCAAGGCTATAGGAATCGAACCCTCAAATGGACATTGACTAGGGCATGTCGCCTACCACTCGTCTAGGTGAAGTCCCTGGTATGTATGACTTATTCTTTTTAGTTTAATGATTTTACGGATCAAGAATAAGTTGGTTTTCAGAACATATGATTTATCAAATCGATATCCTTAATATATGAAAATGATTTGGTGATTAAGTGATATAGGTTATATTAAAATATGTTTTCTATTTTTAAACATATATGATTAATAACAATAGAATACTATGGGATCTCATTTCTGGAGTAATGGTTGAATTTTTTTTCTTGAAGAATCTATTTGTCTCATTATAGACATATGGCAGTTTGGGTTATTTCTGGAAATGATTAACCTATCATAGAGAATATTTGACTAGGTTAATTACACTTCTTTATGAGACTTTATGAGTAGTATGTGTTATTTGGTGATAAATGTTATGATTTATCATGGAAGACTCTGTGACCAAATACTTCTAAATTTTGGGTTTCAAACTTAGTTTGGATTATTTTGAAGAATTGTAAGGACAATTGTGAATTGAATGGTATTTTTGGAAACCTGGATGAGGATGTGAAGGCTTCAATGAGGGGAAAACAAACCTGGATGAGGATGTGAAGGCTTCGGACAAGATGGCCCACTGCTTCGAGGATCTCATAAAGGACAATCTGACAATTGAAGTTACCTCCATGGAATCACATCTTTTTAAAGTGTAGAATTATAACCTCTTTACATTTTTGTTGAATGGCTTAACATTTTATTTTGAGGATTGATTTTATGTATTCTTAATCTTGTTGTTTTCCCAATTTTTCTTTCAAATTTCTTTCGAAATAAAAACATTAATTTGGATTAATGGAATTTTTTGAAATTTGGGTAATTTTGTTGAATTTTGTTGATTAAGAGTAGTATTTATTATTATAAGGGATTATACCTTTTGGGGATTATTTTATCTCGTACTAAAAAGTTTTCTTTTTGTAGATGTTGAGACTTTCAGAGTTTCTCGATGGCTGCCCTAACCTGGGGTTATCAATCATGGAGTACTTGGAAACATAATATCTTTTGAATAACACCTTAGTTGGTAGGTTTTTTCAGCAGCGACCTTTTGTGGACATGTTCGATAGAAATGTGTTTGGTGCATGATATTTATAGGACTAGGTAATATTGGGCCTATTGGATAGTCGATGTATTATGATACACTTCTCCTCAGGGGTGGATCTCATCAATTCTTGGTCAAATGCATCTTGCAATTTCAATAGTTTCTGATTTTTACTATTTTGGTGGTCCTTCGATTGGCATATGAAGAATGATCATCCAACTATGGTGACTTGGGTAAGTTTCCCCAATATTCCTCTACCATTTCAAAATCCTTTGGATTTTTCTATGTTAGGGAATTTGATTAGTAGGTACATGTGTTTGGATAGAAGAACTGAAACTCTCTTCCACCCCATCATTCAACGAGTTTATGTTGAAAGAGATGCTTCATGGGTTCCATTCGAGTATGTATAGATCAATGTGGGTGAGGAATATTGTTGCAGACAATGGGTGGTCTACGAGAATTGGATGGATTATTATTATGGGTGTAAGTGTCTGGATCACTCGCTTGACTTCTGTCGTAGAGGGCCTCATTTTTCATTGAGGACTAATGATTACAGAAAGGAACATGAGGTGCGTGGAATTGTAGAGATGTCAAAACAGAAGCCGATCTTAGTGGAAGAAAAGGTTGAGGGGGAGATACCTCTTTTCAATTGGAGGAGATAACCCTCAGAAGTCTTGTTACTTGCGAAGCGGCTGTTGTAGGGCCTAGTTAGCATGTTCGGTCTTGTTATCCTGTGAAAGAAGATTTTGATCCCTCAAGTCAATCCATTGGTTGAAAATGTTTTTAATCAGTTGAGTTTGGACCTGGTTAGACCCACACATATTTTTGGTGTGGAGAAGTATAGTCAGGTTCAATAGGACCTGGTTCCAGTGGAAAACTAGGAGTCAGGAAGCCAGGAGGTTGTGTTGCAGTTTGCGGCTGGTGAAGATATTATTTTTCCTGAGTTTTCAGGAACAGATAATAGTTTTTTTCAATAGGGGTCTCAGGTGAATGCATTGGGTGTGTCTTTACAATATAGTGAGGGGAAGGCATGGGGTCCTTCTCCCAGGTACCAGACCTCAATTCCTCTAAATAACAAATATTAAGGGATCATAAAAGAAGAATTGAGTGCATGACTCAATAACCCAATTGAGGCAGTCCAAGGATGCATGCATGAGTGCTATAGATATGAAAACATTCATTCAGTAGAGAAACACCAAGCCCTAAGAGTAGCAGTAGAAATAGGGGGAGGAAGGGTAGGGTGGACTAATCAACCTTACCTCCTCCGATAGAGAACCCGATCTTCTAGGATGAATAAATCGAAGGAGGTTGACTATGAGGAAGTGATCTATCAGGTATCAGAGCACTAGAGCTAGAAGCACATGGAATTATTGTTATGCTTGGATGAGGAGGTTATGGAGCATGTCTTACTCCTCAATGCGTCTGAAGAGGAGGCATCTAAAATGATGGGGGAGGGGGCCTCTAGAGGCCACACTGAATGAGCAGCAATACGCTTGGGTGAAAAAATAGGATCTAATACTTTTCAGGGGTTCAACAAAGAAAAATTAACATTGAGTAGTATATGTAGACCTAGGATAAGCTGGGCACTATGTTAGAAAACATGGAGATGGAGACTCCAAACATACATCTAATATCTATTTCATGAAAATTGTTCAGGGAAAAGGCTCTAGTAAGATTAAGTTTCTTTTCAATTCCTCTGGTTAATTTGGTGGTGGTTGTTGTTTGTTTTGGGAGCATTATTGTTTGGTTTCAGTCTATTTTTGAATCTGTTTTTGTGTGTGTTGTTGAAGTATTTTGGTGTGATGAATCCCTCCTTTCTTGGATCTTCCTCCTATGAGGATCATAAATAGAAGCCTGCAACTTGGCATGCCATTTGGATTTAGAATACTCAGAGGGAATTGCTACACAATTGGTACTGAGCCCACACATCCTTGTGGGGGATAGTTAACCGAGTGGTATACATTGGTTAGGGTTTGTTGAAATGAGGTAGTTTCTGGCGAGAAGAGGATATGGTTTTTTTGTTTTGTTTTTGTTTTTGTTAGTTTTTGTTGTTTTTATGGACTTTAGGTTTCTCAGTTATTCCTTAAAATTGTTTTGATTATAAAAAAATAATTTTCAGTCAGTCTTCCATATCCATGTTTTTCTACATGGAATCCTAGTTTTTGTTATCTCGGTTGACCTTTTACTTCTATTTAATTTTATTAATGTGATATTTTTATTGTCACATTTCCGATGTGGGACTTTTAATTATGTTTCTGATCCCAATTTTAAAAGTGTGAGGACACAATTCTCAAAAGGGGGGAAGGATATAAATTTCCCGGTATATAAAAATATGGCATTTTCATATTTATTAATATTTATGAATTAAATATTAATTATATTTTAAAGGGGATTCTATGTCTGACAGCATACTCAACAGACAATAATATGTTTTTTTTGAAATCTTATGTTTCCCATGACTTTGAGTTTTACCGACAAATAATATAATATTGTTCTTATTTTAAATGGTTGTTTACACATATATGTTGTATTGGCGGGAATGAACATAATTAATAAAATATGATTATACATTTTTTTTAAATGTTTTTACATTTAACAAATAAATTTTAGAGGCTTAAAATAAGAAAGAATCTGATTTTATGCATAAATGCTCTAATATTATTTAAAAGGTCGCTTTACCGCCTTTTGATGGCGAACCATTTCCAAATATTGTTTTTTTAAACTCTAATATAAATTCTATTGGAAAAAATAAAATTTAATTTTAGAATGAGGACATCAAAATTACCTTTGGTTAAATCTTTGGTATTTTTCTGGTAAGGTTAATTTTGTTAGGAATAGTGAAAAATATCGCATATAAATTCAAAACAACCTTTTCATCTACATTATTTCTACAGCTAGATTATCTTTTTCTATGATTTTAAATTTTATTTATATTATATTATTACCAATTCATCCAATTTTGGTCATTTTCAGTCATTTGTAATTGAAATTGTACATAAACAACTGTCAAAATTTTGATAGTTATTATTTCATAAAAACATGTTTTTTGTTTTGACAATGGGAATTAATTTTAAAATAATTTCTTCCACTTATGTGTTTTGAAATTGGAAAAATTGTATCCACATTTGGAATTAGGAGGTCTAGATTTTGTAAAAAGATAACTTTTATTTTTAGACATTACGAATATTTACTTCAGTAAATATTTTATTTACTATGGTTAAAAGGTAAATCTGGTAAATAAGGGTAAAAATAATATATTAATAATAGAAAAATGCCATTAAAATTGTCCTAAACCTATTGGATTATATATGTATAACAACTGGAATCCTTGGGTTGATTTTGGAACCCCATGGAGCCACTTGGTAGTGATATTATCTATTTATATTAATTAATTTAATGTAATCACAAAAATGACATAAACATATATCTTTTAGTAAATCAATTTTTTCATGTGGTTATATGAGTTATCGCTTCGACTATAAATTTTAATTTGAAAGATAAAATGATTCCATACATAAGTGTAATTTATTTATAATTTTTAGACATCAAATAAATAATATTATTTATGACACAATGATTATGTAGTGATTAACATATTAATGAATGATTTTAAAAAATGAGATTATAAAATTTAGAGCAAGATCTAAAACCTTACCAATTCTTATTGGATGATTTTATTTTGAATAATATTCATCTTATCTTAAAATATAATTATATTTGGAACTTTTAAAATAGATAATCAATTTATAATAAAATAATACTTTCAATCATTTATAAAGTGACCCTCCTCCCCCTTATAAAAGGTCACCACCTCTAACCCATTACTTGAAAATTTCAATCCCCATTCCTCATAAAAACCACTTCCCAATTAATTTCCCTACATCCCTATCTTTCTCCTAGAAGCCTTACCGTTGGTAGAAGGAAATTCAAGTAATCCGTTTGGTTTAAACCAAAGGGATATTCCCTATTTTAAGGTAACATCTTCTTTTATGTTCTTTTCTTTATTTTACATCTCCAAATCAGAAAACTCGATTTATTCCTTCCATTTATAAAGAATCCAGTATCCTCAATATACAATTTTTTTGTTATGAGAAGTATTCAAACTACACTTTAACATACCTCCATCTAATGGATGCGAACAAACAGTTTCTGTGGACGACAAACTACTGCCTCACGAAACTATGATTGTTAAAATATCTCTAACCACTTTTCATGGTGTCCATTAGGATAGAACTATATTTATATGTGATAAATATTATATTTATATTGTCTATATAATTCTTTATTTTTCATTTATATCATAACTTTATGTTTCTATAATTGGTAAATGCGATAATTTAATTTGAGGTAGTGCGGACTTCCGCCACCTCAAAGTGATATGACTCGTTCATGCCATACATATAATATATAAAGTATGGAGTTAATGAAATTATATAAGATATTATACTTGAATTATAATATACCTATTTATAATTATGTTTCCATTCCAGTAAATAGGTAATAGAAATTAATGTAGCATTTAATGAGTACGTACAACTTATCATCTCCATGAACGGTTCATTTCATTTATTATATGCAAATAAAATTTACTATTATAAATACATTTATATAATGGATATATATGATATATATGATATCTAAATAATTAATATCATTCTTTATACAATAGACATTTGACCATATGGACAACATGTAATTATAAGAAGTACATTTTTGACTCAAGTACCAAATATCGATAAAATGAATGTTATTAACATAAATGATAATATAATGTTTATAAAATGGTAATAAGTGATATAAAAGGAATAATAAACCTGAAAAAGGGTCTGAATCAAGTATAAATTAACTTGAATTAATTATTTAGGATGGACAATTAATATACAAGACAAGTCGGACTTGATGTAAAGGGTTTTCATCCCACTTTTTATGCTTGTGAGATTCATGCTATATTTGGAAGTATTTCTTTTTATGTTGTGTATGTACTACCAATTATTATATTATTTGTGTTATATAATTTAATTTATGGGTATTTACATCTTCATTTTATGATCCTTCTTTCATGTGGTTTATGTCTCTTAAGTTACCAAATCTATTAGGAAACCTTTCACAATACTCTTTTAGTCAAAGACATATTTTTTGATATGTCATTTAATTTACATTTTATTATGTTGGGATATGTTCTTATATAACCATATTTCTGTACATTTTATATCAATGTAATGATATATCCTTTTATATCTCGTCAACTCATTTTCTTATTTTTAATGTGACGTCGTTAGGCTGCTGAATTTTCATAAGGGACTATGTCTCAATCTTCCTTTATTTGAGGCATATCTTGATCTTTTCCACATTAATTATCCAATAGAGTCTGTATACCACCCTTTGACATATTATATCACGAATATCCATATTCTGATGATGTTATATGTTTATTTAATGTTATTCTATAACTATTTTTATTCATGTATTTTCTCATTTGGTAAGGGACTCTTAAACTAAGACATTGTTTTAAATGTTTTAAAGATTTAATCCTATAAACCATTTTTTATTAACATCCATTATTTAAAAATGTATTTAAGGACTTATTTATATGAACAATAATGTTTTAAAATTTTATTTCCTTTAGAATTTTCAAAGTGGTAAGGGACATTGATTTAAAAACATCTTTATCAAATGTTTTCAATTGTATTGAGAATTGTTTTGAGAAAATATTGATTATTTAAATATCTTTAAATGATATATTTTGATTTACATATGGAAATTTTATCTTTAATTTATGCTTGATTTATGTGTTATTATTATTTTATGGTTCTTGGGAATTTTTAATATATATGGGTGGTTCCGTGATAATTCTATGGTGGTTGAGCCCATGATATCACTTCAATAAATTGGGCAACATGACAGAGGTAAACATTAATGTTTCTCCTAAATGATTTAGGGAATATACTATGATGGGTATTCAAAACATAACTCCCTACGGAGCTATAAAATCTACAATGTATGTATATTATGTATTCCATATGTTAACTTTATGATTTATGATTTCTGTTTGTTATTCGTGAATCTTATGATTTCATGATGTTTGTTGTGATTAGTATGTATGGGTTCATTGATTGGTTTTTATTAACGGGTTAATGTTTCTTTTATTTATCTTATAACCCTCATTGGTCATTTTATGCTCATCCCATGTTTTGAAATGTTTTTCACATGACTAAAAGATGAATAGGGTCAAGAATGAGATCAATGGAATGTCATGTTGTTTAAAACATGGATCTAGACATGTTTCTTTTTTGAAAGTGTTTTTATTTTATAAAAAAAATTGAAACTCAATAGATGTGTCTACATTGAAATATCTGATATATAATGTAATATTTATGGCCTAATTCTCTAAAAATAAAAACTTGAGAAGATCCTCAATGTGAATTCTTGATTTAACTCAAGATTAGGTAATGTATAGGTCCAGGTGCTTATAATATATTAGATCCCATCCTTTCATATGTTTACTTTCAAATTCAATAAATAAAGTCTATTTTGGTTTATTCTTAAAAGGATTATAATTAAATAAGATTATTATGTGAGATAATTATGATATTTTATTAATTAAAAAATTTTTGTTTCAAGTCTCTAATTTTACAAAACAGTTATAGTAATTAGGAATTTATTTATGAAATGTCAAGTATATTCATCTAATAGTATGTGATATCTATATATATAAATCATAATTATATATAGTCTATATCATTGTAATGGATTAGTTAACTTTTATAAAATATGATATGATAAATTTTTTGAAAAATCTAAAGATATGTTTGAGTGTAATTAAATTGATGATTCAAATATTAGAAACTATTCTTCAATTTTATTAAAGGATAGAGTAATTGGATTCCAAGTAATTAAATCCATGTTTGGATACTACAAGTGGATATAGACCTATAATAATGGAACATAAGGGTATTAACTCTTAAAATTTCACATTGATCTGGAATAAATTATCACCTGGTGCACAAAATGTGCCTTGATGAACACGTGGTTTGAAACTCCCATGAGAAATATTTGTGAGTTCACAAACTCTCTAAGAACTATCATGTTAGATTTAAATAATGATTAAAAATTTCATATGATTAACCAAAGGTTTCATATATTAAAATAAGGTTTTATGATTAAGCATATTATAACATACTTTTATCAATTATGTTGTTTTCCAACATGATTATTGTCCCTCGCATTACGCTTTTTGGTTTTAGTCAATTGATGAAACCAGAATGAAATGGAATAATGTTAAATGTGATATAGAATATTTTGATTTGAAATAAAATTGGATGATATCTATAATTAATGATATCATGAATACTACTAATTTTTTTATTGTGATATATAATTAAAAGCATGCACATTAACCAAATCACAGATTCACCAATGAAGAGAATGATATAATTTCATTATTGTTCTTGTGGTAGAGACCATAGAGGATAGAATATTCAGTTTCTTATTTGTTGATATTGTTGGATGAACCACCGAATTTGTTTTCTTATATAAATGAGAAGATGGTTTTCTTATAGAAAACATGGACCCAAATGTTGTAACTAAAGAGGATAGTGAAAAATCTAGTTTCCATAATTCATGAGAATAATGGTCTCCCTTAATATCATTTATGGATTAATATTGATAATGTGGAACATATGGTGATTTTGAAAATTAATTTCTTAAGGGTAAATATGATCAGGAGAATATAAATTATTATATTGTTAGTGGTTATAATAATGATTATGACAAGAATGCAAATACCATATGAAATTAAGGGTCATTCTAAAAATGTATTTTTTGGTTAAATGTGATAAGAAAGATTATGTTGATGTTGGTGAATGAAAAGTCATAAATCACATTTCATATTTTATGAAGGATGTGTCAACGAATACGATGATGAATCCTTCTTAAAAGTTTGATAAGGATGTGGGATTAGTTTACTGTTTATATATTGGTATTCATGAATAATGTTATAAGAATACAAAAATCAATAAGGGTGATTATTTAAAAGTATTTCATTAAGGATTTGAAAAAAAGTTTGAAAGATGTAGATGACATAGAGAAGTGATTAAATGGAAATGTGATATTTTCATTAGGAGATCATAACCTATAATATGTTTTAGATGTTGATAAAATAGTGTTTAATTTAGATAAGGAGATGATTGATATTAATAATGTAAATTGAATAGTATTGATGACCTTGTAACTGATTAATGCTCTGTAGAAATATTTGTTAATATTATAATAAATGAAGTTTAAATCATTATTATATTTATATATTATATTCCATAATTTCTCCTTTTATTCATGGAATGAAGAAGTATGTTTTTTTCATTATGGTTTTATGGTAATCTATTTAATTATAATAATTCAATAAAATATATGAATAAGGTATTCAAATATTTGGTAAGTAAAATTTAATGGAAACATTGTTATATTTGGGGGATTAATGTTTTTAAATTTACTGACCTTTCATATAAGTATTTATTTTTGGAAGGGTTATCCCCTTATCTATTTGTGGAATGGTTTGTGTTGGAATTTGGATGATGTTTTTTAGGTTAATGATTTATTTCACTGTGTGAAAATTTAATGCAACAAATGTGGTAACCACTGAGTTTTTATAATAACTAAAGATATAAGGAATGAATTATAATTCTTTAATTGATCTTATTTAGTGATTTATATGTGAAAATATCCACATCCTAGTGTTTGAAATGAAGTGTAAATTTACCAAGGAACATCAAAAGGATGATATTATTCTTATGAAATAAAATTAAATATATTGTGCACATATTCTCATCTAAATTCTCCAAAAGTTGGAAACATATATTTAAATAAAATGTTTATTTTTATCGTATTTTTTCGAATATATTAATTACATGTTTCAAAACTATTTTTTATGAACTTCTTGTCATTAACTTTCTCTTGACGTTGTAAAATATCACTCTCTATTAGTACTTCATTGTTATTTTTCTTCTTTCATTTAAATGTTTTCATTTCTAGCCTATGTTAACATATTATGAAACCAAGAACGTGTTATTCAATATGACATTCAAACATCCCTTTATTTATTTTCAAGAGAATGTTTCATTAAACAGTTTTGTGAAGTTGGTTTCCCATAATGGGATTATCAACTGTTAATCACATTCTTACCACTAAAAGGAACAAATTGTGAGGAAACAATTTACTCATGAGGGGTAGAATATAACATGCTGATATTTTCTGCACAAAAATGTTCAAATAAATTTAACTTTTTCTATTTTTTTAATACATACTAAAATGAGTTTAAATAAAACATGACATAGAATTAAAATATTATAAATTAATATGATTGTAATCACCTCAATTTTTGGAATGTGGGAAAGAAAAATATTACCTCAATTGTGAAAATATGGGTTATTCACATGTATATGAAATAAATTCTTTATGGTGTAGTTAATTATAAATGATAATAAAAATAATTAAAAATAACGAATTTTTTTTTATAAAATGTATTTCTATAAAAAAAACACGTTTTACATAAATAAATTATACAAACACTATTTTAGGGAATTATTGTTTTTAAATATATAAATAAATTAAAAATTATATCAATATTTTAACATTCAACTTCTATGTTTTCTATAAAATAAAAATGAATAATTCCAATTTCATTTTTTAAAACACTATTTTTTTAAAATAATTTTTGTGAAAATTGTGAACATAATTTAAAAATAATTTGTACACTTTTAAAAGATTTATTTCCCAAAAATAAAGTAAATTTTTAATATCAGTTTGAAAAATTAGTGTTAGTGTTAACTTTTGATAATTCTCAAAGATGAACTCTTTTTCAATTGAGATTGAAATAACCACGTTTTTATTAAGAATTGTAATTTCAATTATGGTTTTTTAAAAAATACGAGATATTTTAATCTGGTTTGAATCAAATAATTAGTTAAATTATATATTTATTAATTAAATTTAGTTAACTGTAATAATTTTCATATTTAATTCTCATATATAAACATTTAGTACTTTTGATGATTTTCTCTTTGGAAAATGATATTCCCATCTATTCTATGGTATTAATGTTAAATTAAATAATGAAACTTTTGGATATAGAATTTAAATATTTGGATACCATATTTGGAATAAGAATAAAATATATAATCTATTGACGAATAATTGAATTTTTTATAATTAATTATTATGTGAGTAAAACTTATTTACTACAGTTAAGGTAAAAATTGGTTTACCATGGAAAAACTAAAATTATAATGGTTAAATACTCCTGATAACATTTACAAAATTCATAGAATGGCCATATTTGGACATTATAACTTATTGGTTAGATAATGTTTGAATTTTTAGACCTTTGACATGTGAAATTTTGGGTACAACTTTTTCTCTTCAAAAAGTAAATGTTTGGCACACACCTCAATTAAAAAACGCCACCCTCTCCTCTTCTTTTCACACATCCAAAATCATTTTTCTTATCCAAGATGTAAAAAAAATAACATCCTTTATTACCTACTACCATTTTATACTCATTATTTTTTGTCATAGATCCATCCTAAGAATCCTTTCAGTACAATCCAAAAGATGTTTTCTGAAGAAGAGGTTGCATCCCTAATCAAGAGTTTTATTTTATTTCCTTCACACATCATTTACTTATTATTAAAATATAATGATATAATAATGATAGTATATTAAATATACTATTAGGTTATGATATTAATTTAATAAAATAAATCCATATCTACATTCAGAAAATGAGTTTTGAAATCACAATTCATGTTTACGGTGGACTACCGTCTCGCGAACCAATGTTATTAGTTTTCAATCATCAAATATCAGAACTATATATAATGGAAGATTTGTGGTTTATATATTATAATTATGATATTATTATGATTATATATTTATTATACCCCATTCATCATCTTACTTCCCATTCTCTGGGAATATGATAACAACATTCGTGTGTATAGCGGACTACCGCCACAAATAGAGATGTGATTCATTAACCTATTACATGGATGGTGATAAGGATGAGATCAATGAGAATATGATATATATATATATATATATAAACTAAAAATGATTATTTAATTTTAATATATTATTTTCCTTTATTTATTTATTTATATCTAGAAAATGGAAACAACGTTTATGCGTACGTACGACCAACCATCTCCATGGACAGTGCATTTCATTTTTTAATCTCTAACAATTATGGAGCTCTATAAATAATTTTTTAATAAATTTACATGATATTTATTGCATGGTTAAAATTTTATATATTATGAAACCATTTTCAATGTAAGATGGATAAAAATTATAATTGAAACAATAAATGAAAAAAACATTTATTACCTTAAACGTGAATTTCGCATTGAATTGTTAATTAATGGGTAAGAAAAGATCAACTGTATATCATATATATAATATATATATATATATATTGTTCAGAAATATATGTATAATAATCATATATATATTATAAAAGTGGTTTTTAAAATATATGACAGAATTCAACACTTATGGTGTTGGATTTCTATCACAATTTTTACTTTTATGGGATACATGCCTTATTGAACAACTATTTAAATTATGTGGTGTATGTATTACTAATGAATGTATTTTATAATTCGTCTCATTAAAATTATTGGTATTTAAAAACATATTTTTTTATAACTTTTTCAAACGGTTTATAGTTAAAAAGATACGAATGATGAAATTATGCTTTCCTCAAGAAACGATTAATATGATTTTTAATGATTCGCTTATATGTTATAAGCGTTATTTTTAAATAATTTTATTATCAAAAGATTTTCTATTTTAAAAATGGTTTTCCATGGGAAAATGAAATTTTTCTCATGAAATTTGTTAAAAGATTCCTAAAATCCTCTCTTATAAATTTTCATTGTAAATGTAAAATAAATGGATTTTTAAATTTTTTATGTTTTAATAAGTGTTTTTAAAGGTGAATATACATTTTATTAAGGAAATTTTTTTTTTGATTTTTATATTTCACTTGAAATTATATCGAGGATATTTTATTAGAAGAGTGCATTCTATATTTTTAATCTACAAAATAGAATTATTCAAAGAGGAAATGATATCTTCCTTTAAAAAAATTTAAACAATTTTTAATGTTTCCATTATATGTTTTAATAGTTGTTTTGAACAAAAAGGATTTTAAAAATGTTTTATTTATTAATTTAAATTTTCAAAGAGGAATAGATATTTTCATCATGTTGTATTTTAAATGGATATTCAAAATCACTTTGTTTATAATAATAACTCTGTTGATGTTACATAAGCTATTCTAGGGATATGATCCAAGGAAATAATTATTATTAATTCTCTAAATAGTGTATGTTTAAGATAGAATTATGTTTATGAATATGGTTTCTCTTAAATGGGTTATACCATTAGGAAATACTTATGAATCCCACTTATTTTCCTGGGTTATTATATGATGAAATTATGAAATGATTATGAAACATTTCTCCTTCAAACATGTTACGATATAAGGAAATGTTTATTAATTCCATTTCAATTAATATGTTTTGATTTTCGTAATGTGATTTTTGATATTGTGGAATAGTGTAATATTTATATTATATAATGGGTGGGACCTATATCTCCCTCTAATGCATTGGTTAAATATTTATAACACATGATATAATATTGGGATACATGTCATTCTGTTTGATCTGCTGTAAGAAACATGTCTGTCATGATCCACTATTTTAAAAAGGTGCATCTTCATACACTTTGATAAATATGTGAATCTCTATACACTATGTATAACAGGTGCATCAATATCCATAATGGGAAATAGGTTAAAATTCTTGATCCACAATGTTTGTGTAATTTTTCGTTAAAGATGAAAGATGAAATGGATTTCTATATTTATGATGGCAATATGATTTTATAACTTCAGCTTAAGGTTCACGATTGATTTAAGTTTATTTCATACTTGTATGTCTCATGTTTTAGGAATTGAAATTATTATATTTCATGAATCAGGTTTATGACTTATAAAAGGATGGGTATGACCTTTGTATGTTATGATCACAATTAAATACCATTATTATTATATTAATTTTTTCATATGATCATAGGTTTATATCCCCTACATTTTCACTTATTAAGAATATAATCTCACTCTTTATTATGTTTCATTTCCCATTATATGATGAATGTATTAGGTATTTTACTTCTATGAGAATTAATATATGAGAATATCATTTTTTAAGAAGTATAAAATAATTCAAAAAAACTATTATGGTTCTAGTCTACAATGATACTAAACTACTATAGTACATGGGAGAGCATTCATGGAATGAATTGAATATCCATATAATAAGATGTGATATTTATGTTTAAAAATACAATATCTCTATAGGTTTTTTAGGGGAATGGTTTATTGAACCTTTTCAGTCTTGGATTTGATAACATTAGTGAGAAATATAAGGATATGTTTGATGATAAGTATAAGGATGGGTGAAAGTATAAGGAAATTCCCTTGAATATTGGTATATGATGGATCATGTTCTTTATAAGGAGTAAAATTATATTCTGGACATATCAAGTGGATATGGTTCTAGTAACGAGGTACATTGGTGTGATAACTCCAAAAATAAATCATTGAACTGGACACAATCATCACATAGCAGATAATTACGATCTTTCTCCAAACATGTTTTTACACTCTTAGGTGATATAGATTGGAAATTCAAAAATTCATAATGAACCATAATGATGAATTTAAATGATGACCACGAATAGCCATAGACTAACCTAAGGGTTCATATATTAAAAAAAGGTTTCCTGATTTAGATATCATATATGTGTTTTTATTGATTATATGGTCCCCCATTATGATTATTGTTCCTCACACTATTCCTTTTGGTTTTATTCAATATCATGAACTTGAATGAAAATGATCAACTTTGGGTGTGATTTATTATCAACTAACAAGAATCAAAATCAGATAAGAATTAGGGTGAAGAATATTGTTATTATTCTTAATCATCTATCATGATATAATATAGACAAAATAAATTATAACCCACTCTCAAACTCACCAAATAATAGGAGGATAATGTTCGTTTAGTGTTTAGTTGATGGATAACATATAGGAAAAAAATGTTTATTTTCCTATATATTGAGAATGTGGGTAGAAGTACCCATGCCAATGTCTCTAATGAATGAAAATATTTTTTCAATGTGTAAAATAAGAAAATTAGGAGATTAATTGTAGAGGGAAAAATAAAATTTTAGTTAACAAAATGGATGATAATAATGGTCTCCCTTTGATATTAGTGATGGTTAAATGTTTCAAATCTGTAAATTATGATCATTATAAAAATTGATGTCCTATGGGAATGATCCTAGAGATAATTGACAAGGTGGAATGATTAATGTTTATACTACTAATGATGAGGAGCCAGTAAATGATATATGAAAGGTGTGGGTTGTTCTAATAGTATTTTGTATGTGAACCATGAGAAAAATGAATAAATAGAAGATGATGAATGGAAATACATTATTATTATTTAATATTTTTTAGAATATATTTATAGGAATTAGAGAAATAATCCTAGTAATGATTTGAGAAGGAAGTGGGATGATTGAAGTGTTCTGTGGGAATTCGAGAATATTTTTATATGAATCCTGAAATTAATAAGTATTTTTCTGTATTAGTTTTTCATTAATTATTTTGAAAAATATGTTTAATGGTGAAGATGACGTATAAAATTGATTTAAAAGAAAGGAAATATTTTTATTAATGGGGGAAAAACCTTAATGTGTTCCAGATTTATGCAAGATGGTTTTTCATTTCGATAAAGAGATGTGTGATATAAATAAATGAATTTGGATACTAGAATCTAATTAGTTATTTTTTGAAGTAAATTATATTATCTTTAAAGAGATTTACATAATTTTTTTATTTATGGAATGTAATCTATAATATGTAGTTTTATTCAATGAATGAATACGTATATAGGGTTTTATTATGTTTTTTAGTAATTCTTGTTATTATTGTGGTTCAAGAAAATTTTTGAATAATGTATTCAGATATTTGGTATATGAAAATAAAAAGTTATTTTGTTATATTTTATAGATTAATGTTAATATATTTAATGAAATTCTTAATAAATTTTGAATATTGGACGGTTTGTATTGTTTATAATTTAGGGAATGGTTGATGTTTCATTTCTTATGAGGTTTTAGATATTAAATTATCAGATCACCATATGAATATTTCTTCACAACTATTGTTAACCATTTTGATTTTGATAATATATATATATATAATTTATAGGTTGTAATTATTTTATGGATATTATTTAGGGCTTCATATATGAAAAAATACATCATTTAGAGTATGAGATGAGGTGGAAATTTATTAAGAAGCATTCAAAGGATGATATTGTGCATATGAATTGGAATGATATCATGTATGTATGTATTCTCATAAAAATTTCCAAAAACATGGAAAATGATATAGAACTAAAATATTGTCATGTTATCATCATTTTTTATACTATTAAATACCTTATTCAAACCTCTGGTTTATGGATTTTGGGTCCTTTTCATTATCATAGCATTATTATATATCAATCTAGATCAGTATTTGGGTTTTATATTTCTATTAATTGTTTATGTTTTCACTTCCCACATATGTTATCCTATTTGAAATCCTATTATGTGTTATCCTAAATGATATTTACACATCCTTGGATTTATTTTCAAGTGGAAGTTTAATTATCCCATTTTATGATGTGGGTATGTAGGGTCCTGAAAAATCCGTTAAGAGGAATGGGAATTCCACTTAATTTGAGAAAGGATTCTTCCCAATGTCCATTTGATGATCAGGAAAAAACATGAAGAATACTCAAAAATTGACAATGGACCTACCGGACCACATACTGGTTCAACATCGATGGTACACGGCCAGTTCAGCGAGCTGCCGACTCCACGGACCAGCGTCATCCACGAAACAGAGGCGGGAACCCCTACGTGGGCGCGAAGCATGACGGACGCCAGGTCCGTACACCACTACGAACCGTGCCAACCATCCCATGCTACGCACGACGATGTTCATGAAATGGAGGCGGAAGCTGTATGCGACTGCAGACCTTGTCATTTTCTAAATAGAGGTGGAGTGGTGCACGACTGCGAAGCAATTCGGCGAAACTTGGTTCCATAAATATCGGTTGACTGAGTCATACGTGGGTGAGGATTTCTTCATGGGCTTCCTCAAAAAGTGTCGTGTGCCCCGTCGATACAACATCTTCATTACTCTATAAATAGACCTCGAGGGGGGTTAAAAATGTAGGGATGAAAGGATGGGTGAAAACCCATGGGGAGACGTTGGAGAAATCTCTCCCAGCAGTAAAGTTCTGCCACCATCTGTAGACCCCATATCATTCGCGGATGCACTCTTCTGTATAGAGGAGAAACCAAACGGCGAACCACATGCGGCCAGCTCCTCAATGGATAGCCTTTAGCGGCCATTTCCTTCACGGGCATCCTAGGCAGCCTTCTTCTACCTGGCCCACCTCCTCCGTGACCATCTCATATGTGGACACCGTTCACAAACAGCCTCTCCGCAACTACTCCTATGCGGCCAGCTTATCTGCAGACACCCTTCACAGACAGCCTCTTCACGGCTTCTCCTACATGGATAGCTTCTCTGCAGATACCCTCCATGGCCATCTCCTACGCGTCCAGCTCTTACGTGGCTCGCTCCTCCGCAGACACCCTACGCAGCTAGTTCTCTGCGGCCAGTCACTCGTGGCCATCTCTCCTCGGTCAGCTCCTATGAAACCCATCCCATTCGGAAAACCCCATGCACTCGCTGGTCCATACCGCAGGGGCTGTGCCCCTACTCCCCCGCTCAGGATCACTATTAGGCAATGAGACCGGCCCGACTTCCATGAAAAATGGAGAGTCGCATCGCAGGCTTTTCGGGGTGGGTCAACAATATTTTCTATTACACCCTTATGCTGCCAGAAGATCCATCCTATACATTCCACGAGTCTAGCTACTCCTCATGAATCTCCCATATCCCCATTACCTAGATCCTTTTTCTATGTTCATCTAGAAAGGGCCACCCTTGCATAAGTCCCAACAACCATTTCTGGGTGTCACCTACCCAGTCGTCCTAAACACATGATGTTAAACTGTATAGCCCTCATCTTATCCATATGATGGTAAATTATATGGAAATAGTCCTTGCAACATGACATTAAACTATAATGTATTTATCCATGCTATATGACTTTAAACTATTTCACACCTAAACCTCATATAAAATTATGGGCATCCCTCCTGGAGTAAGCCCCACACCATCCTCACCGGAAGCCAATGGTCCTTCCCCTCTCATCACGGAAGGTTCATTACTCTTCTACGCGACTCCTACCTGCCTCCAACATCCAGGATAAGGAGATTCCAGTGGACCCGGCCTTCTCCTCCGCTCATCGCCTTCCTCCCCTTCTCTCATTAGAGAGAATGTGCGAGGATTTCCAAGTCTGTTGCATTCTCTTGTTTCTCACACCGAGCATGACTCATATGGGCTTTGAGATTTTTGATGGTCACAACGTCCTCACAACAACGATGCTCAAAATGGACTACATGGGTTTTGATCCCTGTCTCCTAAGCAGGGTACGTAGGATGCCTCCCAGAGGTTCAATCCCAATTTAGGCCACTAACCATGTATAAGTCCCAATCATGCCCCTCAAAACGAACTATGGGGGGTTTGTATCCCTGTTTCAAAAATAGGGTACGTAGGACACCTCCCTAAGGTTCAATACCAACAACAGGAAACTCCCACATTTAAGCCCTAATCTCCCAGAACTATGTGTACTTTGATCCCCGACCAACCGGGACACGTAGGAAACCTCCCTGAGGTGCAAGCCCAATATCTAAGTCTGATACACATTTGTCACTTTCTAACCATGTTCTCAAGACCGCAGAAAGACCGTATCTAGGCCCAGTAGATCACTTCCCTTGGGTCTTCCGAGCCGCTTTGGCATAAGTCCCACACCAACTTTGACCGGGCATCTCTCACCAAGGTGTCCTTGACACAAAACGTTAAACTGTATGGTTGGGTCCTTGTCGCATGACCTTAAAAGGTGATGTGTCCTGTCAAGTGGCACCGAACTACATGGATTCTGATTCCTCTCATGAGGATATGTAGGAAGACCATATAATGGGTTTGATCCAAATGATCAAGTCATTGGTTGTCCCCCTGGATGATAATAGACTCCAGATTTACCAGTTATGAGGCTTCAAACTCATTCCGTCTCAATTAGTCCAAACTCCTCGGAGTCATTAATCCCAAAGAGGGATGGTAAACCTCGGGCCTAAATGAATCTACATCTATCTATTCAGTTGATCATTTCCAACTATGTGGTAATCCTTGGATACTATACTTGGGGATAAACCAAAGTTTCACAAACATATGAATACATCTTAAATCTATATGAGAGTCCCGATACAGTCAAAAATTCCCCCCAAAAAGGGTGCGATGAGTCCAAATTCCCATCCTCTTGACCAATGTGAGTTCTTAAGCATCGCTGTCCAAATCACCCAGCAAACACCTACATTTGGAAAGAAGGTCCATGGATTATTGGATAAGGAACCATTGGGCGTTTCGAAACGAAGACCGATATACCCGACCTGAGCGATTGAGCGGATCTCAGCCCTCCGTATGATCAACTGTCGGGCATGTCAGTCTTCCCACCCCATTCTAAATAATAAATGGTTAACCCGACCTAAATCTTTAACTAAGAATTATGGATTTAACCTAATCTCACTCAGTTCCCCCTTATATTCACAAGGAGGACCAAACAAGTTCATTAATTAGGCATGGGATCATGATATGCTTCTTTGATGGGTTTGTTGAATTTATTTTTTAAAATATTTTACAGGTACCAATCAGAACTCCCTTCGATCCAATGGAATCACGGAGGAACTCACAGACGTGTACTTCAAGCAATGAAATGAACGGACATCCTCACCAATGAAGGACCCCATCACCTTCTCAACGTCTTCAACGTTGGGTCTTGGATGCCTTCATCAGAGAGTACCACTTGAGCGGTACTCTCCAGATGGTGGAGGCAGCCATGCACGTCCTCCAATCCACTATGACCCACCAGTAACCTTCCCAGCAGCGGCCACGAAAGCAAATCCAGACGGATCCTGTTGCCGTCTCAAATTATTTCTGGAGTCTATCCCAAGAACGAGACAATGCGTACCTCCATTATCTTAGGGAGGCAGATGAGGTCGATACTGAGGACTTATTCCCCGCTAAACGGGGGTTCCTCTCTAAGGCCCTCACCGGAAGACGTCGTCACGGTAACGCCGCGTCTCAATATTGTCATGCTAAGGAGGATGTCGCCCCAAGGATCTAGGCCCACACTCCCCGAGCTGTGGCCACTCGGACCGCCTGACGAGTGTGAAAAACGTACAACCAGGGACCGGTCATCACCATTGTTCCTGAGGAGGAGTTCCCCTACCCAGTCACGGAGACATATTGTGAGTAGGCACATACACCTGTCTGCTCCTCCAAAGCCCGTCATCCTGACATGGTGGCATCATACGAGCAAGCGTGCATCCCCTATGAGCTTCATCAGGCCTTTCACTCACACAGGACGACACCTACCCGAAAGGCACCTCTCCCTACCCAGGTTCATGAAGCCCACCAACCAGACATGGTGGCAACCCAGAACCTGCAAGACCATCTCCTAGCAGATGCTCCAGAAGCCTACCATCCCGATGTGGTGGCGATCATCAAAGCCCGCCATCCAGATGTTGGGGCAATTAATATGCAGTTACGTCTCCCTGATAACAAAGGCCACCGAATTGATGTAGTGGGGAACCAACATATGTAGGGCTAGCTGCCTACAGATGCAAGTAAAGTCTGCCATCCCAATGTGGTGGCAAACGGAGAGATAAACCGGCATATCCTGGCACAGGGGTAGACTTGTTCACCTGCCCCGACACATGAGAATTGTCAGTACCAACTGACCACTGGAGGAATGGAGTAGGATATTCCTACTCTGATACCAGAATAGGCCTTCATACCCATTCCATCCTAAGACGTTTCTCTACATATCCTGGCAATGATGGAGGACCAAGTATCGATCCCAGATCATATCTTGCATAATTACCAGAATGTGATTGCATCAGCGGAAACAGCAAGGACTCGGGCCCGTGAACCCGTATCCCCAATTGAAGTGACACATATAAGCGGTGCGATAGTCACCTCGGATTAGATCTTCATCCCTGCTTCTACCCAAGAGGGTCGTCGGCCAAATCCTGTAATACAAGGGAAACTGGATCAAGAAGCTTCACTCGTTCCAACTGGGGGACACCCGACCGTCACGTTGGATGCTCCAGAGCAGCCATATATTCCTACTAAAACTCAAGATGTTCTTCGGCATATCCCGGGGGCATCACGGGACCCAATTAGAAAGGGACTCAAAGGTGAAGGTTTTTATCAACAGTAGACGGTTTCCGCTGCACGCAAGAAATCACCCAGAACGTGCCGAAGGCAGTAGAAAAATAAAGAGCGCATTTATGACTCCGCTCTGCTGGAGGATGGGGTTCCCAATGCCACTAAGAACATATCAAAGGTCCAGAACCCTAGCCACCCATTACCATATTATGGGAGTAGCAGTAGCAGTTGCGAAGGTCCTCCCTGCAATGTCACTACCAGTAGCTCTGATGGTCCTCCCCAGTGCACCCGCAGGGTCCTCCCCCATGGGCATACAATGATTGATCACGAGAGAATCTATTTTGATGTGAGTCACGGAAGCCCTCCAGATGACCATAAGATTGATAAGAAAGAAGTCCCTCCACTTGATGCGGTCCACCCTGAAGGTCCTCCCCAGGGTATACACTGAAAACACTCTCCGTGCAGTGGGACCACAGATTATGATAGTAGTCCTTGCTATCGTAGTCGCAACTGCGGAGGCCCTCCCCGCAGTGATATCTCATCATGACAAGAATTCCCTACCCTTATTGTGTCCTACCTTGAAGGACCTCCCCATGGGTTATGTTGCAACGACACTCCGTGCAGCCAGGCATCAGATCATGATGGTAGTCCTCACCAATCTGATAACGGAGGTCCTCCCCATAGATATATCTGGAAACAAGAAGGACCTACCCTCATAGTGGTACATTCTGATGGCCCTCCCCATGGTGTACCCTGCAGAATTTCTCTCTGCGGCAGCTGTGATGGTATTCCTCGCCATTGCGGTAGCTGTGATGGTAGTCCACGCCACCATGACCACCATTGCGAAGGTCCTCCCTACAATGGCCCCAAGCAACAAGAAGGTCCTCCCCTTGTCTCAGTGTTTCTTGAAGGTCCTCCCCTGGATACACATCGATCGTCAATCCATGGTGTTCATCCTCACCATGATGGCAGTTATTGTGAAGGTCTTCCCCACAATGACATATCATATCGATAGGAAGGTCCACCCCCTACCGAATCAAGCACAGAAAAGCCCTCATATGCTGAGGGACTTAGAAAGATGGGATCATGCATGTAAAATTCCCAACTAGTTGCCAATGAAACCCTTCTTCAATCAAGATATGGTCTGGGGCCACGGTCATCTTCTGAACCACCTCGGAATCGCCCACATGATAATTCAATACCTATCGTCCATACTGCGTCTGACCACACTATCGGTGAGCTTCTCAGTTTGTCCGACCAGGTAGATTAGTCACTAGCGGAGGAGTATGCTGACATGTTGCACCTGAGGAAACGACTGGACAACGATGATGTACTAGTTATGTTTTGGCCCATGACCACCTCTCAATTAGACATACCCAGAATGTTGTAAGAAGAATGTGTGCATGACCTCCACTCCAGTATATGGACAACCCTTTGCTGGATGAAATCAATCATCTTTTTCTACAGTGGGTATGTAGACCTTGTCAAGACAATAGGATACCTCCTACGTCACATCGACCTGGAACCTCTTCCTTCGGCACGGCGACCACGACCTAAGAGGCATAAAGGAAACCTTGAGTTAGCCTGCCTCTGTGCACTGCACCAGTTGCACCGCCTCATCGGTGATTCTCCGAAGGGATTCCATATCAGAGGATGGGGAGAACATAAATCTCTGAATTTCACTCCACTCCCCGCCCAGAAGAACCCGTTGAACATAATGTCCTGCAACATCATCACGTCAAGAAAACAATCGAGTGGGGTCCCTATTTAGGAAAGATGACACACCCAACAGAGACAGGCCTTGAGTATGTCCTAGAAGCGTCAGGCCTGACGGGAACAAGCCATTCACGAACTCTTGAATCAGGCCACTGAAAGCATAAAATAGGACCCTATCCTAATATAGGCCAATTAGCAGTCATTGCTTGCCTCCCCATGGGGGATTGATTCACAGGTGAACTCGGCATCATATCTAATTCACCCCCGAATGAGGGCACGCAATATCAGGCATGTAGAGATAACAGTAGCCACTGCTGCAATCCCGTGTCAAACCCAACATGCAGGGCTGGGAGAATTTTTAACAACAAATGCCCCCGTAAGACCAATAAAAATGGGAAGAGACTCACCCTCCATGTAACGGAGCCAACCCCAGCCCTCAGGGCTGGGGGTATTTTTACCACCTCAACAACAACCTCCCCATGAGAATCAGTATTATCTCATCTAGGGAGGATAGTCAGAAGAGGAGGTTCCTACCCTATCCCATCCTTTGAATCATCATCCCCTTTAAGAGGGAGGTGTACCGTAAGGTTGCATCAAATAACTCTTTGTGTCACCCTTCAACAAAGTGTCCGAAAGCAATACTGGGACAGGAGGGGGAAGACCAGTAATAGGCACGGGAGATCCTCTTCCTATTTGGAAGATTACATCTCCTCCACCCCATGATATGCATCCATCAATGCCATAGAGGTTAACCCAATGGGTGACACCGAAGATGATGAAAATACAGATGGATCTGGAGATGAAATTTCTGTTCAGACTGTGATTCAGAACGAACCATCAAGTGTGCACACCTGGAACCAAAGGGCCGCCCAAAATATGGTCTCCCCTCCAACTAAACCTCCTCCACTTACCCTGCGAGCTTCCAACGAGGATAATAAAAAATGACTCGTTACCATTAAACAACCTACTTCTCTCAATAAAAACGAGCCACTTACGCTCGAAGAGTGATTCGGTCAATAGGAAGAGGAAATGAAATAATTGACGTGGCTTAATGTCGAGCAACACCAGAAGAACCGTCTTATTGAAAGCGCTTCCCAAGAAGAGAAATTCCTTGCACTCCAAGAATGTGTGCCTCAAAGACCATGGTTTTCCCTGAAAAATGAAGCACGGTCAGGGCCCCTACCCAATGCAGCCCCTGACCCATCCAACTACCTGAACATGGATTCAGATGAATACCAAGACATCCCTCCAATCCGGAAGAAACCAGAGTGAGTACGTCTATACCCACTGAAGGTGTCACAAATGGCATATTCACCCTTGGTGTTGGCTGAGCCAGATCCTCAAGAAATGCCTCGGGCTACAACTGCCTAAGACTGGGCCCAACAGGATGTAAACCACGGTCTCGCCAACACCATCGAGGTACTGATAGCTCGATTGGAAGCAAAGGAAAGTCAACACACTCCAGTAAAGCCAGAGAGAAATACCTACCCATATTGGGTGAGCAACATGACTCCTCCAACCAATTTTGGTAGCCCTGTATTCCCTATTATCAATGGATCGGGAAATCTGGAACAATATTTGATGCATTACGCGTCTTATTACGACCCTATGATGGGAACTCTGGAACAACAACAAGCAGTGAAAATCAGATGCTTCGTGCGGACCTTGCAAGGATCTGCCTTAGTCTGGTATACAAGTCTTCCATCTCAGTCAATAAAAAGTTGGAAAGACCTTCCACAGCAGTTCATGTTCTACATCAGCTCAACACTTACTAAAACAACCGCTGTGACCTCGTGAATTGCAAACAGAGGGAGAATAAGAGGGTCTTAGATTTCATCGTCAAATGGAAGGGTCTGACATAATCTCTGAATAGTCCAATTCCCTAAGATGAGATGCTTTCCATATGCGTCAATAACCTTAGATATGATCTATGAACACCGCTCATACCATTGGAGTGCACCCATAGCTTCCGCAATCTCTCTTCCATTTCCCAGAGAATTCAAGACTCCCTACAGCAGACTGATCTGATGTCCCGAATAGCATCACAAGCTCTTGGAAAGAGAGAAGTTAAAGCTGAAGCGTCTTCTGTCATGCTCAAGCCATCCCATGTGCCTGATCCACCACTTAGGCCTCCCCCAAATCGTCAAGGCCCCCCTATATATTAGCGGTCACCTTCGCCCAAGTGGGACGGTCAGAGAGGATTGAAGAGGAACCAGTTTGAGGAATGAAGACACAATGTATACTTGTTCCAAGAGGACCAAGTCCGCGGATACTTCATCACCGCCATGAATTGAAATTTGCTCCACCTCCTGGAGCCAAGGAAGCCCGAAGAATTCGTCCACGATGACAGGCGAGATTACTGTCCCTACCATCGAACGTTGGGGCACAATATCTTGGAATGCTTCATCTTCAATGACTGCCTGCAATGGATTGTAGACTCTAGGAAGGTCGAGCTGGGACCACACCCAGCACATGTGATGTATATTTCTACCCCTGACTCCGAAAAGGGGGAGGGGTGGCTAGAATTCACCATTAATAAGGTCCAGAAATTTGATGACTTGATGACTCGGAAGACTGTCAATCAAGCTCAGGGCATACTCCCTTCTCAACTACAGCAGCCACTGTTTCCTCCAATAGCCCCTAATTCCACACATCCGGAAATATTGGCCCCACAATCATCCACGAGCCGGTAATCTAGGCATAATAGAAAAGGGAGGAGAAAAGTTAAAGAGGGGCAGTGTGCAACGAGGTAGAAGTTAGCCCTGACACTGTCAGATTTTATGTCCTCAAACTTGGCGCCCGGGGCACCAACCCACCAAACAACACCATCATGGACAACCAACCAGGTTGACCTGTCATAGGACAAGGATCTAATCTTGGGTTCTATCAACATCATCCATCTAATGGAATTGTTCCCTGAAGAAGGGTATGGTTAATAACCAGAGTTCCCAACACAAGGGGCAGGGGAGGCGCAGTCGCGGCCGAAACCAACCCTATGATTTTACCCCATACCAAACCGTTAATATCGCGGAAACCAGAGGGAGAGCCCTTCGACTTACTCAGCAAGAGAAAGAATATCTTTCCACCTCCACAAGAAGCCACTATGGCCCCATCATTCCGCAGTACCCATCAGAGGAGGAACAAGTTTCTAGCCACCTACTGCGCACAAACAGACTGGATGGGCTGAGTCCCCTGAATGTGGGAACATCGTCGACATCCGACCCCATGGTCGGTCCCTTCTCATCACATTATCTTTCTACAAAAGTGCATGCTAAAACTCTCCCACCAATGGAGAAGCGTCGGCCACTGGAGCAGAAATATGATATCCTTAAATAGCTGGTGTCAGTACCAGCCAAACTATCAATCCTGGATGCCCTGAATTTCTCATCAGATCTCAGGAAGGCACTTATACAAGCCTTTCTCAGCCCCCAGGAGTTTCAAGATGAGGTATCCGCTGCCAAAATTTACCGGACAGAGACTGGCCCGACTGAATGAAATGCGGTGATTTCCTTCACCTATCAGTATGAAGATGCCATCATGCAAGGACACATCAAACCATTATATGTGCACAGTACACTAAATGATGTTGAGATCTGGAAAGTATTTATTAAAAATGGCTCTGGAGATAACCTCCATCCCCTACGAACACTTCGTAAGTTGGGCTATAGTGCAGATGATCTAATACCCTCAACCAAAACTATGTTGGGTTACATTAAGAGTGAACAGAATCCAATGGGAAAAATCAAGCTAGAAACTCATTTTGGTGACCTTGTGGTCTACTCAGAATTCCTGGTGGTCCGGCAGAACATAGCATTCAATTCCCTGCTAGGATGGTCATGGCTCCATAAGCACATGGCCATTCCTTCATCCTACCACCAGTGTATTAAGTATTGCGTCAATGGACAAGGTGGAACATTGCATGCTGACAGGGCCCCTTTAAAGCTCTTCGAGTCACACTGTAATAATGCCGAGTTTTATGAGAAAAATAAGAATAAGCCTTTGATCGATGGTATCGACTGGATCCTTTCTCCAAACGGCCTAGAAATGGTTCTTGATGACCCCCTCAAGAAGATCAGCAGGACTATGTACTACCCATAAACCATGTTGAGAGCAGGGGTTCAAGTCTGGACACACAATCAGTTGTCCTCATGACTTCCACCATAACGGTCGAGCATGAAAATGACGAAACGACCACTAATCCTCAATTTGGGGGCGAATACATGAGCGAGGACGCCCACAATGCCTCACCTTTAAACTCCCAAGTGCCTGTACTGAGAACTCTCCCCCCATAGAATCAAGAAGATGAGAATGTGGGGGAAGAAGATGAGGAAGATCTCAGGGATACACCTACCGCATTTGAGGAAGGTATCTCCACTACTATGGACGAGCTCGGGGAAATAGACCTGGGTACCGAGGAAGACCAGAGGCCCACTCCCATTAGTACAGCCATGTCTCCCAACGAGCACGAGGTGTATACCTTTTTCCTGAGGCAACATCAAGATGTTTTTCCTAGAATTACACAGAAATGTTGGGACTCGATCCCGAAGTGGTGACTCACCACTTAGGTCTGCCAGAAGACCACTGGGGCTATAAACAAGATTCTAGAAGGATGAAACCAACACATGCTGCCAAAATAGAGATAAGAGTCGATAAGATTATTAAATAATGATTCATTCGGGAGGTCCAATACCCCATCTGGCTAGAAAACATTTTCCTCATCAAGAAAAAGAATGGACAAATCCGTGTTTCTATCAATTTCAGAGATCTCAATCGGCATTACCCGAAAGATGATTTCCCGGTCCTGATCACCAAGTTATTAATCGAAGCAGCGGCCGGTCATGAGGCTCTCTATTTAATGGATGGTTATTCTGGGTATAATCAAATAAGGATGGCCCAAGAAGATGAAGAAGCCACTATCTTTAGGGCCCCTCAAGGAGTATTCTGTTACAGGGTCATTCCCTTTGGTCTCAAGAACTCTAGTGCACATATCAACATGTCATGAATCATATCTTTAAACCATTCCTAGGGAGATTCATCAAATGATACATGGATGACTTGGTGGTCAAATCAAGATAGCACTCAGATCACCTATCAGACCTTGAAACCGTCTTCAACAAACATCGACAACATAGCCTGAAGATGGACCCCTTGAAATGTGTCTTCGGGGTTACCTCAGGGAAATTCCTTGGTTTTGTCGTATGCCTTAATGGAATCAAAGCCAAACCTAAAAAGACAAAGTCTATCCTTGAATTACCAACTTCCCACAATCTCACTAAGTTGAGAGGATTCCGAGGACACCTAGCCTATATAAGAATTTCATAGCTAACCTGGTGGGTAAATGTTTTCCCTTCACCAGGTTAGTAAAAAAGTGGGTTATGTACCAATGGACAGATGATTTCCAAGAGGCGGTCAACAGCCTAATCAAGTACCACTTAAGCCCACTGGTTATCATGCCCCCGGTTGAAGGAAGACTTCTTATCCTATATGTGACGGCCCTAGAGCGGTCACTGGGAGCCTTCATCGCATAGAAAAATGACACCGGCAGTGAAACTAGTCTCTGTTACCTCAACCAAACCTTGATCGATGCTGAATATTGATACTCAAACCTCGAGAAGAGTTGTTTGGACTTGGTTTTCACAGTTCCAAAATTGAGACATTATCTGGAGCATCATGATGTCCATTTGGTCTCATGTAGTAACCCGTTCAAGTACATCCTCAGCCGCCCGATGCTGACTAGGTGCCTATCCCGATGGGCAGTCATCCTACAACAGTTTGACATTTTGTTTGTGCCTTATAAATCCATAAAAGTCTAGGAATTAGCAGATTCTCCATCAAAGCACCCCTCAATAGGGACCACCGCACCAGACATCAAGCTACCTGATGAACCCATCTTCTCGGTTCAAGAGGAGTTCCCGACATTGGAAATGTATTTCGACAGCACATCCTAAAGCCCGACAGGGAAGAGGATAGAGGACCCCAAATTTAACAAGGTGGGTTTGGGGATCATACTCATGTCCCCAGAAAAGGCAGTCTTTCCATATTCCTTCCTCCTTTCAGAAAGATGTACGAAAAATGAGGCGGAGTATCAAGCCCTTGTTGTAGGAATGCAACTCACACTCCATGCACATGTACAGAACCTTAAGGTAAAAGGTGACTCGGAACTTTTCATGAAGAAAGTAAATGGTGACTATGCTATTAAAAAGGATAAGTCGATTCCCCTATTTGACCATGTTAGAGGGTTAATGGTGGAATTCTCCACAGAACCAAAATTGACCTATATTCCCCAGTCTTAGAATGCCCAGGCTGATGCATTAGCTAATGTGACCACTGCCCTAGCTGACCCAGACTGGGATGAAACAATTTTCAGTATTGCTCATAATTTAATGGGATTGCCATTTGTTCAAACTAAGATGGAAGAAATAAATGAAGTCAGCCCTTTCCCTGAGCCATATGCTCCTTCCACCGGCTGGATGACCCCCATTGAAAACTAACTTCAAAGGGGAGAACTTCCATCAGACAGGGCTGAACAAGAGAAAATACAGGGAAGGGAAATCTACTTTGTCATATATAGTGGCATGGGTCATCACGAGGTCCTCTACAAATGGGGCCTCGACAGAGTCCTACTTAGATGCATTGATGGAGTAGAAACTGTTGTTGTCATAAATGAATTACATGTCGGAGTATGTGGATCACATCAGTCAGGGTCTAAGATTTCCCATCAGGTTCGAAGGCTTGGGTACTATTGGACCACCATGGAATTAGATTGCGAGCACATTACCCCAAAATTTTAATCCTTCCAAATTCATGCCATCTTAATTCACCAACGCCGGAGTGACTTCAACAGGCCAAGTACTCCTGGACATTTTCCATCTAGCGAATGGATGTTGTGGGACCACATCCTTCTGCCACAGCTAAACAACTGAAGTATATCCTCACAGAAACCGACTTATTTTCCAAATGCGAAGAAGTTGTACCCCTCAAGAAAGTCGAGGAAAGAAACATTGTCAGCGTTGTGAAATCCAGTATCATCACTAGATTTGGTGTCTGACATACCATACTGATGGATAAAGGCACCAACTTCTACTCTGCTGAATTGGAGAAACTGTACCAAGAATATGGTATCAATGCTAACCAGTCATCCCTCTACCATGCAGCGGCCAACAGAATGATAAAGGCTTTCAACAAGACCATGTCCAAAATTGTCTAGAAAATGGTGGACAAATAAAAGAAATCATGGCTGGATAAACTCTTTCATGCATTGTGGGATTATCGAACCACAATCTGCACCGCTACTCAGGCTACTCCATACTCAATAGTATACGGAACAGAAGCGGTCCTGCCCATTGAGCTACAATTTCCCTCACTCCATGTTTCCTTTTGTGATCAGTTATCCAATGATGAGAAATAGGAAAAACGGCTAGGTGAATTGGAACAGTTGGACGAGCAGTAGTTGCACACTTTGCACCATTTGTATGTATATCAGAACCAGATCGCCCGAGCCATCAATAAAAAGGTCCGTCATTAGTCTTTCTTGGAAGGAGAATTGGTGTTGGTCCTCCAGACCCCAATGATACCCAGAAAGAAACCTCCAATGCTGGATCCCAAGTGGTAGGGACTATATGTTGTACAGAAGGTCTACTCCAATAGACCATATGACCTGATCACCATGAACGGGCAGTTCACTACTGCTCCTACAAATGCGAGATTTTTGAATAAGTATTTCGCATAACCAAAAGAAGTTATCGTCTGAGCTGCAGGACTTTAAACTGCCAAGAGCCTATCATCCGAGCTACAAGACATTAAACTGCCAAGCCCCAGTGGTCCAAACTCTATGACCCTAAAATAAGTGTATTTCTTCCTCACTGTACGACGTTAAACTACATGGATTTCAAATAACTACGTACGGCTTGATTCCTACCCTTGTAGGATAAGTAGCGACGCCAGGATTCTGTATCCTGGCCCAGCCATCCCCAAATAAAGTTAAAAGTGCCATTTTTCCCCCGTGTATGGACCAACCCTGCATGGGGTGTATCCCTTTCAGAGAAATATGTTTGGCTTGATTCCTGCCTTTACATTATACGTAGCGACGCTAGGATCCCACATATGGCCCAATCACCCCCAAATGAAATCAAAAAAAATATTCCCTCTTCCCCCATGTATGGACCAACCCTATAAGGGATGTACCTCTTTCAAAGAACTATGTGAATCTTGATTCCAGCTCTCACGGGATAAGTAGTGACACCTGGACCCCATGACCGGGTCCAGCCCCCACCTTAATCACCACCCTCTTAGCATGCCTATTCACACGTTACACTACTAGGACTTCCGCCATTCCTTGTTTCTAAAAATGAGTATTACTCACAAGGGATTAAGAATTATGGTTGGGTCCCTTTGAGTGAACACAAACTACATGGATTTCAGGGAACTATGTATGGATTGATTCCTACCTTTGCAGGATACATAGAGATGCCAGGGTCCCCCATTCTGGCCCAGCCACCCCCGAATGAAGATTAAAAAAACCATTTTCCCCCGTGTATGGACCAGACCAGCACATGGTGTATTATCTTCTAAAGAACAATGTACGGCTTGATTCCTACCCTCACAGCATACGTAGTGATGCCAGAATGACACACCCTGTCCTAGCCACCCCAGTGGAATCTAAAAAAACCCTCTTTCCCCGTGTAAGGACCAGACCAGCACGGGGATTATTCCTCATCGTTACCACACGATGTTAAACTACATGGATAAGAAAGCAAAAAAATTCCCCTTTCCCCAGTACGGACCAGACCTGCATGGGGTGTATTCCCCAAAAGAACTATGTGTGTCTTGATTCCTACCCTCTCAAGATACGTAGAGACCCTAGGATATTTTCTCCTAGCCCATCGGCCGATAAAATAAAACACATGTATATATACCCATCGTCCTTACCATATGATGTTAAACTGCACGGAATACCCTTTTCACGTTAGTTCATCTTCATCCTCACCGCACGATGTTAAAACTGCACAAGCTTTATCTTCACCGAATGATGTTAAACTGCACTGACTTCTTCCTCACCGAACGATGTTAAACTACAAGGAAAACATCGTGACCGACCCAAGATATATAGAGAAACGGGATGGGAATACTCCTTGCGCATTTGGATGCATCATCTCCATACATCAGACTCTGTGACCTGGATAATTGTGGATCTTCATAACCACCCATGGCCATTGGAAGTGGAAATTTATCGACCCGTGGACACCTTTTTATGACTATGCAAACCATTCCCTCAGTGGATATGCATATTGATATCCCCTGGCCTGTCTTGCAAAGGCAAGATTTCCACAGGCGATACTCTTTCTATCTATGTATGCTTATCGGCATCAGAGCCCCCTTATCATATCTCCCGATCCAAAAAAAATTTGGAGCAGTGGTTTACAATTTCGTTCCCCTCTCACATCCAAACATTGACAGGATATCCCTACCAGGTTTGCAGATATATCCGCCCGCGGTTCACATGACGATCTGTATCTACAAACATCAAGCCAGGGCTATTATACTTTGAATAAATGGGAAATTTCGGTGAAGATGCTTCTTGTATGCTTGGAAAGCCGAACTCTGTGCAATGTGCAATCCCGGATATTCATAATCATCCATGGCCATTAGAAGCGGAATGTAATCGACCTGTGGACACCTTTTTATGACTATGCATACAATTCCCTTAGTGGATCTACATATTGATCACCCCTGGCCTATCTACCAAAGGCAAGATTTCCTCAGGTGATACCCTTCCCATCTCCATGCGCTTACTGGCCTCAGAGCCCAACATCATATCTCCTGATCTGAGAAACCCCAGAGTTACAGTTTACACCCTCATTCCCTCACACTTGTTCAGAGTATACCAGAGCATCCTAACTCAATTTCCCTCTAGGTGATTGTAGCAATAGTCACCCAATGGTCCGAACTTTATGACCATTAAACTATAGTACTTGGTCCTTACCGCAAGACATTAAACTGCACGGTGTAAAGGTACACCCCATGCGCATGATAAATCAGCACAGGGAACGCCCTAAGCATTAACAATAACCAGGAATGAATATCCCAAATATTTCATTCCTTATCAAATGATAGACTTCGTGGCATGGATAATCACGCATCCTGATAATCATTCATGGCCATCGGAAGTGGAAATTCATCGACATGTGGACACCTTTTCATGACCATGCATACCATGCCCTCAACAGCTCTGCATATTGATAGCCCCTGGCCCATCTACCAGAGGCATGATTTCCTTAGGTGATACTCTTCCTAGATCCGTACGCTTTCTATCCTCAGAGCCCCCATAACATTTTTCATGATCCAAGAGGCCTCGGGACCATGATTTACACAATCGGTCCCTCTCCACGTCTTCGACATGCTGAGATATTCGAGCCCAGGTACATTCTAATAAAGACTGGCCTTTGCAACAACGTTCTTACCGCATGACTCTAAAACTGCATACAGCATGTCTTTTCCACATGCAAAGAATCTATAAGGACCGATCCTTAAACATCCAGGGAAATTCTTGAAACTACAAGAATTTTCACGGAGTATCTAAATTCCCCCTATCCTCACTACATGACGTTAAATTGCACTATATCTTTAAAAATCCTCCCCATCCTCACCGCATGATGCTAAACTGTACGGAATATAAAATAATCATAAGTCATTACTACATGATAATAAGCTGTAAAATATCAAATAATAATAATTCTCTCTATACTCGTTTCATGACATTAAACTGAATAGAAGCCATCCCCACTGCATGGCATTAAACTGCACAGTCAAAACTATCATGGGTTCAGTTAGTAATGGAGGCTTTTTTCCATCCCTGAGTGCATGGGCCAGACCTGCAGGAACCACTATCTCACAAAAACATTAGAAGGGATGACTTCACCCATTCTTGGGAAGTTTAGCCTAGATGCTTCTCCCGTATCCAGGCACCCTCTATTCATAAACCATACTCTGCACTCGGAAAAAAGTAGAAACCTCCTAAGCCACCCCTGGTGGTCTCGAATCTCAACGTCCCTGATGTTGACCAACTATCAGAAGAATACAATCATTGAGCTAAGGACACCTTTTCATGCATTTGCATACTATTCCCTCAATGGCTATGCATATTGATCGCCCCTAGCCCGTCTACCAAAGGCACGATTTCCTTAGGCAATGCTTATCTTCGTATGCCTCTTGGCCTCTGAGCCCCCATATCCATCCCGAGATTCGGAAACCCATGAAGATTTAGTTTACCAACCTCTTTCACAACCCTGCCTGAATATGGTTGGACGTCTCTGACGATATTACTGAGAACCATGAGAATTCATTCCATTTTAAGGAATGTCCCGGCCACATGAATTTAAACTGCACCAAGCTCCAACCATCCTTTACACTAACTTAATATGTAGGAAAGTGGCCTCTTGACCACAATCTAGATTAATACAGATGTCCCCAAACCCTTTCAGACATCACATGCATGTTCAAGCCACCCCTGGTGGTTTTCATAACTCTCTGAGCCAGCCATGGTGGATTCCTTGATCCGCACTTCCATGCAGATTTTTTGCTATCAGAAATGGAAAATTATTGACATAAGGTCACCTTTTCATGAATATTCATACCATGACCATAGTGCCTCTACATATGGATCGCCCCAGGCCCATCCACCAAAGGAAATTATTCATTGGGCGATGTTTTTCTTACCGTTGTACTCTAACACAACTCCTCTGCTTTGAGAAATGCGCTGCTTGGTGCTCAAATTTAAACATTTCCCCTCATGTGTGTATGAAAAATATTAAGGCATGTTTTAACCAATCAACTCCCATCGGGGCCCTCGCCCCACCATATCTGGTAAAAACTGCTCGACCGAAAACATCAGTAATTATTGTCTTGTTGGTGGGACTTTAAACCACTCACAAAAAGAGGCACAAAGCTCGTTAGGCTGAAAATACGAAAAGGGCGACCTAAACAAAATCTGATCTACACCCACTAGGTCCACACTAAATGGGTCCAGGCAAGACGTAGGGTATTGACAAAAAAGAAAAAAAATTGTAGGGTTTTTCTACAAAACCCTAGAAAAAGTTGAAATGTGCTCGCTGATTCCCTTGGCTGAGGAAAAATTTATAGCATTGTCCAATCACTCATCTATTTTCAGGACCACTCTACATTGAAAAAGCCTCCTCTTCATTCTGATCGGACCCCATTCCGATGGGGGAATTTGTAGGGTCCTGAAAAATCCACAAAGAGGAATAGGAATTCTACTTGATTTGAGAAATGATTCAACCCAATTTCCCTCAGAGGATCATGAAAAAACATAATGAATACTAAAAAATTTACAAAGGACCAATCGGCCCGTGTACTGGTTCAACATCGATGGTACGTGGCCGGTTCAGTGAACCGCCCCCTCCACGGACTAGAATCATCCGCAAAACCGAGGTGGGAACCCCTATTCGGGCACGAAGAAGGACGGACGCCAGGCCGGTCGAATGTCGTGAACCTCACCAACCGGCCCATGCCGCATGTGTCGTCATTCGTGAAATGGAGGCGGAAGCCGTATGATACCGCAAAACTTGTCATATTCCAAATAGAGGTGGAGTGGTGCACGGCCGCAGAGCAATTCCGCGAAACTCAGTTCCATAAATATCGGTTGATCGAGTCATACACGGGCGAGGCTTTCTTCATGGGATTCCTCAAAAAGCTCAATGTGCCCCGTCGATACAGTATCTTCATTACTCTATAAATAGACCCCGACGGGGGTCAAAAATGCAGGGATGGAAGGATGGGTGAAAACTCGTGGGGAGACGCTGGAAAAATCGCTCCCAACGGTAAAGTACTGCAACCATCTGCGGACCCCATATTGTCCGTGGATGTACTCTTCCACATAGAGGAGAAACCAAACCATGAACCACATGCGACCAGCTCCTCCGTGGCCAGCCCTTAGCGGCCATTTCCTTCGCGGACATCCTAGGCGGCCAGCTTCTACGCGGCCTGCCTCCTCTGCGGCCATTTCATCCGCAGACACCCTTCATGGACAGCCTCTCTACGGCTGCTCCTATGTAGCCAGCTCATCCATAGACACCCTTCGTGGACAGCCTCTCTGCAGATTCTCATATGCATCCAACTCCTCTGTGGATACCATCTGTGGCCATCTCCTACACGACCGACTCCTATGTGGCTCGCTCCTCCGCAGACACCCTACGTGGCCAGCTCCGCTGTGGCTAGTCCCTCATGGCCAACTCTCCATGTCCATCTTATACACGGCCTGCAACATGTGGAAAATGCCATGCACTTGCTGGCCCATACCGTGGGGGATGTGCCCCTACCCCCCCGCTCAGGATCAGTGTCAAGCTGCAGGACCGGCCCAACCTCCCTGAAAAATGGAGAGTCGCACTATGGACTTTTCAGGTTGGGTCAATAATAATTTCTATTGCACCTTTATTCCACCGTAACATCTGTCCTATACATTCCATGAGTCGAGTTACTCCAATTGACTCTCCTATAACCCCATTACCTAGCTCCTTTTGCTAGGTTCATCCTGAAAGGGCCGCCCTAGCATAAGTCCCACACCAACCATTCCTAGGTTTCTCCTTCCTAGTCATCCTGACCACTTGATGTTAAACTGTAGGGCTCTCATCCTATCCATATGACGTTAAATTATATAGAAATAGTCCCTGAAACATGAAATTAAACTGTGATGTCTTTATCCAAGCTATATGACTTTAAACTATAGCACACCTAAACCTCATATAAAATTCTGTGCATCCATCCTGGAGTAAGCCCCGCACCATCCTTGCCGAAAGCCAATGTCCCTTCCCCCTTAATCACAGATGGTTCATTGCTCTACCGTGCAACTCCTACCTTCCTCCAACATCTGGGAAAAGGAGTGTCTAGTGGTCCTGGCCTTCTCCTCCACTAATCTTATTCCTCCCTTTCCCTCGATAGGGAGAATGTGTGAGGCTTGCCAAGTATATTTAATTCTCTTATTTCTCGGACCGAGAATGAATCACGTTGGCTTACAGATTTGTGATGGTCACTACATCTGCACAACGACGGTGCTCAAAACAAACTATGTGGGTTTTGATCCCTGTCTCCTAAGTAGGGTATGTAGGAAGCCTCCTCAAGGTTCAATCTCAATTCGGGCCACTAACCATGTTTATGTCCCAATCATGCCCCTCAAAACGAAATATGTGGGTTTTGATCCCTGTTTCCTAAACAGGGTACGTAGTATGCCTCCCCGAGGTTCAATTGCAACAACAGGAAACTCTCACGTGTAAGCCCTAATCTCCCTAAACTTCAGGACTTTGATCCCCGACCAACCGGGATGCGTAGGAATCCTCCCTAAGGTGCAAGCCTAATATCTATGTCTGATACACATCCATCACATTCTGACCATGTCCTCATGACCCCAGCAGAACCGTATCTAGGCCCAGGAGATCGCTTCCCTTGGGTCTTCCAGGCCGCTTCAGCGTAAGTCCCGCACTAACATTGACCAGGCATCTCTCGCCCAGGTGTCCTTGCCACAAGACGTTAAACTGTACGGTTGGGTCCTTGTCACACTACCTTAAAAGGTGATGTGTCCTGTCAAGTGGCACTGAACTATGTGGATTCTGATTCCTCTCACGGGGATACGTGAGAAGCTCGTATCACGTGTTCGATCCAAACACTCGAGTCGTTATCTATCCTCCCTGGATGATAATAAACTCCAGATCGCCCAGTTATGAGTCTTCAATACCGTGTCGTCTCAATAATTCCAAACTCCTTGGATCCATTAATCCCAATGAGGAATGGTAAACCTCGAGCCTAAATGACTCTGCATCCCTACGTTCAGTTGATCATTTCCAACTAAGTGGTAATCCGTGGATACTATGCTTGGGGATAAACCAAAGATTCGCGAACATATGAATACGTCTTAAATCTATAAGAGAGTCTCGGAACATGAAATAATTCCCCCCAAAAGGGTGCGATGCGCCCGACTTCCCATCCTCTCGACCAATGTGAGTTCTTAAGCATCACTGGCTGAATCGCCTAGTGAACGCCTGTCTTTGGAAAGTAGTTCCATGGATCGATGGATATGGAACCATTGGGAGTTTTGAAATGAATACTGATATACCCGACCTGAGCGATTGAGCGGAACTCAACCCTTCATAAGATCGATCGTAGGGCGCGTCGATCTTCCCACCCCCGGTCGAAACAGGGTATCAAACAACAATATTATAAATTGATAATCATTTCTTACTAATCACATGCCTAATTTGTAAGAAAAGAATTTATTTAGGGGGGTATATTTTAACACCCTGATATTTTTTATTTTTATCAAATTAATTTAATCTTTTAGATGTTTTTCATCACACGAAAAACTATGATTAAATAAAACTAGAAATAGTATTAAAATATTATTATTTAACAATATATTTATCACCTTGCTATTGGAATTGACTGTATGAATACAATTAACTAAATTATGAAAATATATCCTTTATACATGCATATAAAATGAATTATTTAGTGACTATTTAATTTTAAATGAAAAATATTCAATTGGAAAATAAATGAAGTATTTTTCAAGAAACAATTATAAAAAAATGCATTTTACATCAATTAATTTTGAAAAAAATGGTGATCGACATTAGTAAATTAAATATATTATATAAATAAATAAAATTTTGACATTAAAATCATGTGTTTTCTAGATGATACAGAATAAAAAAATCCAATTTTCTAAATAAAAACTATATTATTATAAAAAAAATATTTTGTTTCATTTTTAAAAATTATTTTAAAAATAGTTTTCAATCCATTTAAAAAATTTATATGTAAATCTATTAGTCATTTTATAAATTATCATATAAAACTTTTCTTGGGGTTGTTTTATGGAATTCAATAGGAATATTTTTTTTATGAATAGGGAAAATACCTTTTTTATTATGAATTGTCACTTCTTTTAATTAAATAAGAAAAAATTAAAAACTATTATGATGATTTAAAAATAAAACATTGTCCATTTATATTTTTATAAATCCAATTTAGTTTATTAAAATTATATCCATGATGAATTGTGATATAGAAAATTATAAATCTGTGGAACATTTTCTCTTTGAAAACCCTCTTTATCATCAAATATACATGACTAATTTTAAATTATATTGTTCTAATAATGTGAATGAAATTTTTGAAATATGGATTCTATTCTTGGTATATGAATAAATATATGATCTAATAAGACCAAATTAATTTTTAACCATAATTAATAGCAATAACATTAAAAATTATTTATTTCGATTGTGTAAAAATAAGTCTACTAGGGGTTAATAAAAAATGTATGTTTTAAAAATGACCCACAACATTTCTATCACCAATATCATGGTTATATTTAGAACTTATTATTTATATGTTTAAGAGTTTCCCATTTTTTAGCATTATTTCACATGAAATATGTGGGTACACCTTTTTCATTTCAAAAAATAAATTTGTTCTACTCTCATCAAATATAAAAGGACACCTCCATCATATCATGTTCCCAAATACTAAACCTTTTATTCTAATACCAACAAAAAAACTGCCCTATATTCCTCATATAATTGTACAATCCTTAGTTTGGTGAGAAATCTATCCAAAGAATTATTTTTGTTGAAACCAAAAGAAGGTGTCTGCTGAAGAGGTAACATCCATAACCAAATATTTTATTTTATTTATTCCTCCACCTTTATAAATTATTATTTTACCATTATGATATAATAACAAAATTATATTATATATAATAAGTTTTTATTATTTTATTATTAAAACCTAAATAATTATCCTCTTCTACCAAATGGAATACAAAATCATCATTCATGTATACGATGAACTAATACCTCACAAAACATTGTCATTATATTTCCATAACCACCTTTAGTGGATGGATATAATTATAGAGATATTATTTTTAAATTGTATTTATGATATTATTGTACTTCAAGAAACATTATATCACATTTTACTTCTTGGGTTCCATTCTATGGGAATATAAAAATGTATTTCCTGTTTACTAAAGACTACCACCTTGTGAAGTGATGTGATTCGTTCATGGTCTACATAAATGGTAATAAATTTGATTTTAATGAAAATATGTGAAATATATTACTAAAAAAGATTATTTAATATTTATATGTTATTAATATTTATTTATTTATTTCCATTGTGAAAATAGAAATGATGTTGATGCGTACATATGACCCACCGTCTTCATGAATGATATTTTTAATATTTAATCTCTCAATTTTATGGAAAATAAGAAATACATGTATACTAAATATTAATGATATATAAATCATGGTTGAAATTTTCAATATTATAGATCTATGATAAAAGTAATAGGTCATGAATGAAAAAATTAAAGTAATCATAAAAGACAAAGAATTTATTTCTTGAATCATAAATTATGCAAGGAATTTTTAGTTAACGGGTATTAAAAGGTCATAAATAAATCATATATGGTATGATGAATATATATATGTGGTTATTTAATTTATTTATAATAAATATACATTTGTGATATAGGATGTTCAAATATGTATGACGGATGATGAGACATGTAAAAATGGATTTCCATATCACTTTTTACTTATGTGACTCACATTCCATATACACCATATATTTATTTTATGTGGTATATATAAATATAATGAATTTATATTATGATAATTATATATAAAATTATTGGGATTTAAATATATATTTTTTGATCTCTCTTTCAAGGGAGTACTATTAAGACTATTCTAATGAAAAAAGGATATTTTCCTCAAAATATTGTTTTAAATGATTTGTAATGCTTACATTATTAATTTTCATTGATATCAGCAATAAAAAAAAGTTTAAAAATAATTATGTTTTTGGAATTATTTTTTCAATGTTGAAATGATATTTTACAAGTGAAATGTATTATTTAATATTTAAAATTATATTTTATTAGTTTTCAATGTTATTTTCAATGAAAAGTATTTTAAAACTATTTTATATTTTAAAAAGTATTTCTAAAAGATGAAACGACATTTTCCTCAAAAAAAAATTAAATTATTTTTAAATATTCATTTGTAAAATTTAAATTTTATTTACTATGAACAATATTTTTAAAAAGCTTTATGTTTTAAAAAAGTTTCTTTCAAATTGCAAAGCATATTTTCCTTATGAAATGTTTCTAATGATTTTTAAGTCTTACCGCATAATTTTTGGATGGTGTTTTCAAATAAAAGGATTTTCAGAATGTTTTAGGTTCAATATATTTTATTCTAATATTTATAGGATGTTTTCTACAAGACATTATTTAATGATCGGTCAAAATCATTTCCATATAAGAATACATTCATTGATCTTACCTAAACTTTACTAGGCATATGATACAAGGATATAATTCTTATTATTTATATAATGTGTTTATGTTTGTGATGCAATGTTGTTTATAAAACATATTTATCTAACACGAGTTACACAATGAGGAAATACTTTTTAACCCCACATCTATTCATGGTTTATGCTATGATGAAATGATGATATAGTAATGAAGACTATATATTCTTTATAGTATATGGTATAATGAAATGTTTATCAAATCCATTTCATTTGATGGGATATTATATGAAGAGTGTTTTATGATCTTGTGGAACCCATGTTGTTGTGAAATAACCCAGAATCTCTGGTAACCTGAGAAACAATCTGGTGATGACATAGCCCGATGGGCGATCCTAATCCCTTTGGGTGGGATATTAGTACCTAACATCATTCAATATGAAATAGGAAACAAATTATCCTAAAATAAAATGAAAGAAAGATAAAAAATTCAGTATTCATGAATGAAAAATCCACAATGAGAACCATAATAGAAGTCAAATTGGAAAAAAACACTATGTGAAACAAAATTTACCAAAAAAAAAGGATAAAACCCCAATCCTATAGGAAGAAACTCTCCATGCCCATAGATGAATAAAAACTAAAACCACAAATTGGAACCTTACCCCTGCTCGAACATGGAATAAGAAAATCTACAAACACCTGATGTCACAAGCATGCTATTAGAAAAAATCCTATTAGGGTATCACAATGAATTTCAAAATAATATGACAACATTTAATTAACCAAATAATGGTTTCAATTTTAGATAATCTGCCATTCTATTTCAAAATCATATTAAAAAAATCATTCTTTACATTTTAAAAAATGAATGTATTTTAAATAAATGGATTAACTATTTTTTATATAAAACAGTTTATATAAATTCATAATACATGTATAAATTAGTTCAATAACAATATACTATATTTCAAACACAAACAATGATAAACGTTGTTATCTTCTAAATGGTACGATTATTAAAGTTTATGTGATACTTACACACTTATATAATGAGAATGACAATGTGTACACAATTCAATTTTTTACTAGTCAAAATGGAATCATCACCATCCTGATGAGGAATAAAATGTTTGAAATAGTTTATTTTTGTGTTGTAAATCATTCATCCACTGATAGGGTATTCCAATCCCAATGGGTCTATCCCAAATAACTCAATAACTACATAGTGATTCCTGTTATCTAATAATAATAAAGAATGGGAAGCTATTTTTAATAAATCATAAAATATAATTCATCACATTATTTTGTTTCAAATATGAAACTTCCCTTTTAAATAACAATACATGGATTTTTAATGAAAAAATACCTTTTCCAAGATAAAACCATAGGGTTTCTATAAAAACCATTTTAATAAATTTTTCTAAATTAAAATTTTGATATCAATTTCATAATTCAAATTCAAAAATTAAATTCCATATTTTAATTTAAAAATTTTCCATCAAATTTCATAACACACTCCAATTCTATAGAATTGGGAGATTATCCCATTTTTCAGAAAAATTTAATTCAACTACACAATTCAATAGAATTGGGAGTTTAAATAAACCAACTCAATAAAATAAAATTAAAATAAATAAATTGAATCTAAATGAATATGTTTGTGTTTAATAAATATTATTCATTATAATGGAACCACCCACCATGGGATCATGGGATCTCAAAACACAAATCCATAATTAAGAAACTTAAACAAAGAACGTTTGAAATAGATATCTGAAAATTTAACTTATATTAATGATCTATAATAGTGGGGATTAGATGATCAAAAAACATAAAGATCTATAAAACCCTAAGAAGGATGGAGGGGAGAGTGGAAGAAATAGAACTCAAAGAGGAGACCTATCTAGAATAGATTGAGAATAATTATCCTCAATTGAATTCACTTCCAGAGGGTTGTAGATGGTCCAAAATAACCTTTTGGGAGCCTCCAAGGGAAAAAAGAATATTATAGGAGGATTTATATGTAATTAGAACCCAAAAAGAGGTTTTAGGTTTTGAATTATATATTTTAGATGAATTAATACCCATGTGAAATGTTAGATGTTCAAGGACAAATATTTGAAAAACTATGCCCCTGATTGTTTGACCATTTTCCAAGGTTCATTGTTTCTACTATGTGGGTGCACGGTTTTTGAAACCATGTATAAATGAGGAAAATTGTCATTATATGGGTTTTTCGAATTTCCACTATGTAGGTGCATGGTTACGGAAACATTGTGCGAGAACTGCGCACCACCATAAAATATTAAATATTTATAAAATAATCTCATAAAATTACACTAAATTAATCCTGACCAACTAATCATTCAAAGAGGGGTAGGAATACCTAAAAATGGTAAAATGATGTTACAACCCCCCTCCCCCACCATGGAAACTTTCTATCACTACAAAGCCTACTAAGAAGCTTCCATGTCAAAAATATGAGGCCACTTCACTCACAACAGTTTTTCCATCTCCCACATCTCATGAGAATTAGAACAAAGTTGGAATAGCATGATAACCAAATGTATCGTCTACCCACAGAGTACCTTCCTTTCAAAATCAACTATCAGGATAAGATTTTATGTCATAGATAAATCATGTTCAATATCAAGATCACTCTAGATCAGAATATGATATGGATCCAATAGATACATCAATAACTTAGATAAATAGAACATGTTATGTATAGATGTCTGTTACGATGGATGTGATAAATGATAAACAATATTCCCTTCTTTTTGGACAACCTCAAAAGTCCCACCAAATGTGATGAAATTTTCCCTTTACTCCAAAGACAACGATGACTGAAATAGGTTGAATATTTTAAGAACTCCATGTCACCAACTAAGAATTCCAATGGTTTACGATGGAAATAATCATAATACTTATATCGACTCTATGCCATCAACATTATTTTACAAATAAAATAAATATTTTATATTATATGATGATCCCTGATCGATCCAACCAAGTAACATTTCAATATATATGAATAAAACAAGAGACATTTACGAGGTTAGATTTACATGTCCACAGATAGAGCCATTCAAATCGCAGACATGTAACTATTTTTATAAGGAAACTCGTCCATCCCCAAAATGTTCATCCCAAGCTCCACAAAAATTCTTGTATGTAGGAACAAAGAATATCCTCGAGAATTTGTATTTTCCATTCTTTCTAACCATCTGACTGTGGATGGAATTCTATACTCAAATAGATCTGAGATCCAAGGGTCTCCTGATGGACTCTAAAAAAAAATAAGTAAAATGAGGATCGCTGTCTGAGACTATGGAAGATGTATCTCTATAAAAATGAAGTTCTTCATCTACATAGAGATTACCCAACTCTTCAACTTTTTTTGTATCAAAAAATGATATAAATTGAACGGATTCTGTCATCATAATGATCAAACCCCATATGAAATTATTCTATCAATGGATTCAATGAAACCCAACCAAAATTTCCATAGATATTTAATTCTACTACCATGTCTCCACTGGTCGTGGATGAAGATATCTGGATGTTTTTTGGTGGGCATACATGACTTTCTGTCATGTATAACAATGAGAGACAAAAGCATCGACGCCCCATATCATATATTGCCTCCAGAATTTACACCACAAGTCATAGAACATCTTCATGGTTCCAGGGTGCAATGACCATTGGGAGTAATTGGAATCTACCATAAAAAAGTTTAATACAACTAATAGAAAACCATGGGATTATAATTCCATAAAATTACTTTTTTGGAGAATTACAAATTAGGTACATTCTCCCCTCTATAAAGAGTGACTCTAAAGAGATGGAATTCATCATCTAGAAGTTTCTCCTATATAGTCATCTCAATAAAAATATTTTTCAATTTAAAATTATACAACAAAACCTCGGTCCCTGCCTCTCAGACTCCAATATTAAACTATTCGAAAAGTGAAATTACATTCCACTCTTCCAATGATACATTGACAGCCTGGGATGGATGTTTCATGCGGAAATAATCAGCAACGACATTCCCTTTACCTAGGGTACACGATATTTAAAATATGAATAATTGAATGTATTACAAAAAATGAGTATGGAAAAGATTTAGTTCTTTTTATGGGAAGATATATCTTATGATCTTATACTCGAACATGCATTAAACCTTTTTATGAAGAAATTGTTCCACCAACTGTTATGTGCATATATCCCAACTTCAAGTTGAAGTTTATGGGATAGGTAATTCTTCTCATCTAGAATAAGATGAAAAGATCCATAAACAACAACATGATCCCCCTATATTGTTACATATCCCAAACATAAACCTGATGCATCACAGGAGAACACATAGCCCTGCCCAGACTCTGGAAGAGTCAACACTAGAATAGAATTTATAAGAGATTTCTACTCAAAAAAACAATTCATACATTTTCATCTCAATAAAACATATATCCCTTCCACGTTGAAGCATTGATTGGAGAAGAAAACATTTATAAGTCCTTAACAAACCAAAAATAATACATTTTTAATCCCATAATTCTATAAATATTGAAAACATTATGTGGTTTCTCCCTTGTCATAACAACTTTCATATTCTCAAGATAAACTGATATACCATCTTACGACTCCATGGGTCCTAATAATTTCATTTCTCAAATAAAGAAATCAAATTATGGTAGCTTGGCATAAGGTTGTTGATTTCTCAACAATTCCTTAACTTATCTCATATTTTGCAATTGTGACATCTATAATTTAGATTAAATGTGGGCGTAATACACTAATACAACAAAAAAAGTATTAATATACATTTTCAAGATCCTATTCATTAAATCAATAAGGAATACATGAGAATTGTATAGTCCAAATGGAATGGAAAGATACTCATAATGGACACACAAAATCTAAAAGTTGGTTTTAAGAATTTTATATTACTTTATTCTCTACTGATGGTAACAGGATCGTATGTAATTCATTGATAACAAAATTTGCCCTTTCAACTGATCAAACAGATCATCAATACTTGGAAAAAAACAATTTTTCTTTATCGTATCTTTATTGCGTTGTGGATAATCAACAAAATGGTGAAGTGAACCATCGACTTTATTAGCAAAGACAACTAGAGTCGCCTAAGGTGAGACACTCGAGAGTACAAAGGATTCATCTATAATATCATCCAACATAGTCCTCTTCTCTTTCATTTTATCTTGTGCCATTTGGTAAGATTAAATGGAAACTGTTTGAGTAGCAGACACCATATTGACAGAAAAATAAACCTCCCATACTAGTGGAAACAAAGAGATGTCATAAGGGAAGACATCGGGAAAGTTGACATCAATTAAAGTGAGATCATCACTCAAATATTGTCACTTATCATGAAAAGAAAACATAGATATCACTTTCCCCCACTATAGATAAGATGGTCCCTCTCTACCCAACCTTAGGTCCCATTCTCACTGAAATGTATGGAAACCCCCATCGGGTTTATTAAAGAAGACTCGATGAATATAAAAATCATTCTGGGATTTATTAGAAATGAACAAATCCATCCTGACTATGAAATCAAGTGGTTTCAGGTTGAGAACCAAAAAATCCCAAGCTAGATCAAAATTTGATAAATATAAAAGCATAATAAGGACTATTAAGACCCTTGTATCTCTTTGTTCGATGTAGTTTATTAATATCCATTATATAAGATAAAATAATCATATAATGATTTATAAAATTAACATCATAGGATGAAATAACCAAATGAGATGAACCAGTATCAAATAATGATGTCAATAATGATAAAGATACAATGATGTTACCCTCACAATGTTTGGGCCTCTATCCGCTTCTATAGAGAATCTTCCACCAAGTGAATAATCATTTTTCTACAAACAAGTTTCTAGTACGTTTTTTATGAATCATCTTATGTCACCATAATTTTTAATGTTATGATGACTTTGTTACCTAACACTGAGTAGAAATGTCATGTATTTTTTTTTCAATTGACCTACAAATCTATAAGAATTGCATAACTAGGGTGTGTCTGTGAAAAACCTTTTTGAATTCCTACGAATTCAATACTCATAAAAACAAAAGGGCATGTTCCAAATACTAATATAGGACTATAAAAATCATGTTTTCTATAAAATCCATGATAATCATCACACTATTTATTTTATTTAGTGGAATATATATTACCAATGGGAGAAAAATAAATTCTCATAAACCCTAACTTTCCAATCATGTCTATTTAGACCATCAATGTTGTATCCAATTTATTAGATTAAGAAGAAAAATTCATTAATAAATAATGGGAACAAATATTAGATCGATGTCCAGAATATAAAATTCAAGTCATCATTTTCTCATTTGACACTATGTCAGATACAAATTCAAAAATATTAGCTAAATGGATTTCATATTTTTTTCCCAGTCCTATCACATTTTTGAAGATTGAAAAAGTCAATATCTTTGTCGAACACCATCGACTATGGATAGTATTGGTCTAATAAATTTTTTTGAAGTAATTACACTCTAGGACCTTGTGCTTCTTTATTTCCTCCATTGTGTCGCACCATCTCCTTGTCGGTCCCTCCTACACAAAGGTGGAACATGTCACCTTGGTTTCATAATGTGTTTCCAAATACTCAACCAACTATCCATTATGATAAACAATTACATAACTATTTAGGATAAGTTGATCATTTTAAATATAATTTTTTTGGGAAAGGTACCCCAGATAACAATTCAATAAAACATCCCAATGATGTCCCATAACTAGAGCCTGAATAGGAACTAGTGGTGGTCACTTTCCCAGAGCATGGATAGTACGCACAATCCCCCCAACCAGACCCGAGTCTACAAGAGGAGTTTTTCATACAGATTCATCAATGCCTCCCTCATGGATATAATTCTAAAATCTTATCAAAGGAATTATGATACAAAATATCTATAGAAAGCACTGATGAAGTAAGATTAAAAATAAAATAGAGTAATAAGGGAGAATTAATCCCAACAAATAAGAACACCAGATTTTTATTTCATCCAATCCAAATCAACAGTAGAGAAAAAGGGAAGAACTACTCCTCAAGACACACTTCTCAAACAACAACTTGATACTTAAGGCTCATTGTAGTGAGATATGGTTAAACACTTGATCACTAGTACCTCCTATGTCCTGATAAGATTACACAACTTCATACTGACATCCAATTTAAGAAGAAAAACCGACACCACAAATAGGAATTTGTCATGAACCGAAATGGATACTCTAGTAACATGATAAATGAGCCTGTCCAGACATATCTTGATAGGTGTTACTGACCAACATGCATTTTACACTACCATATGGCATTGTAAAATATGAAATCTAGAATGAATTATTGACATTAACAAAAAAAAGAATGATAAACAAGTGTTTATGAAAAAAAATGTATTCTATAAGGAGAACATTAACATAACTAAAATAGGAACAAATATGTCAAAATAAATCCAAATGTAATAGAAAAACAAGATAAAATACCATGTCCTAGAGGAAGAAACACTCTAAGACCAAGGATCAATAGATACTATAACCTTTAAGTGGTGCTTACCCTTTATTGAACCTGGATGAAGATGATATACAATACCCCAATTGAAAAATTAGGGTGTATGCTAAAATAATTGTAGGGTCTTACCATGGATTCCATAATAAGATATTGATATTTAATTAACCATATAATGTTTTCCAATTACTAAAAAACATGGATGGGATTTCAAAATCATATTTTTAACAAATCATTATTTAAATTTCAAATTAATAAAATACTGTAAAAACATATTAATAAAATTTTTATATAAAATGGTTTATATAAATTGACAAGGAATATATAAAAAAGTTCAGAAACAATGGAATATACTTTAAATACAAACAACAAGAAATATGGTCATCTTCTAAAGGGATAATATTTCCATGTTATGCGATCTTCACACATTTATATAATGATAACGGCAATAGGTCTACACATCCCTTTAGCACAAGTCAAAGAAGGTTCATATACATCCTACAACGGAATTAAATGTTCCAAAAAAATTATGTTATTGTTTTAAAGCATCAATCTGTTTTAAATTCATTCAAATCATCGTTTGTTTGTCTCAAATAACTCCGTAACTACCTAGGATTACATGTGATCTAATAGAAATCAATGAAATAAAATTTATTTTATGATTTCATAAAATAAAATTCTTCCAATCATTCCATTTCAAAAATTCCAATATCCCTTTTAAAACCAATACAAAAGATATTAATAAAATATATCCCTTTTCAAGAATAAAACCATTGGAATTCTATCAAATCCATTTAATTTGATTTTTCTCAAATACCAATTTGGAATAAAATTCATTAAATTAATTTCATAGTACAAATTCCAAAATTAAATTCAACAATTTATTATAATCAATTTCCATCAAATTTCCCAACACACCCCCAATTAAATGGAATTGGGGGGGGGGGGGGGTTTCCCAATATCAATAGATATCCAATTTTAAATCTGCAATTCAATAGAATTGGTGTTTTAAATAAACCAATTGAATGAAATTTAATTGAATTCCATCAATTTAATCTTAATTGGGTAATTTAGGGTTAATTAAAATTGACAATAATAATGGAACCACCTTCATCAGGATCACAAGATCTCGCTACTGAAAGGCCTAATAAAGAAACTGGAATGAATAATATCGTCCATGATGATCAGATAATCAAAATTATATTCCGGAATAAAAATTATAAGGATTAGGTCCCAAAAAACCATAGAGATCTACAATCCCATAGGGAAGAAATAAGAGTGACCATTATATAGAAAACAAGAAATGGAAACATGTCGATAAGAGATCGATACACAGTCTCTTAGCATGGACTCACCTTTAGAGGAGTTTATAGTCGAAATAATATCCTCTTGGGTACCTCCAATGAAGATTAAAATTTTATGGGGGATGTGATGTTCCATAAGGCTCTTAAAAAAGGTTCTTAGTATTTTAAAACAAATTTTTAGATTAGTTATATCATGTATGCTTGGTTATCTAGGCAGGGCCACACAATTTGAAATACTATGCACCATAACCATGAACCCCCTTCCACGGTTCATGTTTTCTACTATGTGGATGCATGGTTTTCTAAAATTATTCTATCCATGAAAATTCTCACTATATAGGTTTTTAAATTTTCCATTGAGAGGGTGCATGTTTTGGGAAAACTGTTCACCGACCATGCATAACCCAAAAACATTCAATACTACCAAAAAATTCTCCCAAAACAACCCTAAATTAAACCTAACCAAAGAATCATTCAAATTAATGTTTAGGAATACCTAAAAATAGTAACATGACATTACATATATTTATTAATTTCATTATGTGTTGGTTGGGACCTATATCACCCTCAAATTAATTGGTCAACGATTTATATGTTATGAGATAACATTGGTAAACAAGTCAATGGGATTGATCCACTATGTAAAATAGGTGTGTCTTGTTCCACTATGGGAAAGCGAAGAATCCTGAGCTACTATGGTAAATAGTTGTGTCCTAATCCATGATGGGAAACATGTGACTAGTTGTGATAAATAATATTTGTGGTCTTTTTAGTTAACCATGAAAATAAAATGGGTTTCATAATTTATGATGGTCCCACACTTTTATGAAATTAATATATGGTCCATTATTGATTTATATTTATTTATCACTCTTATGGGTATTTTTTAGGAAATTATAGTGTTTTATTCCATGAACCATGTTTATCAGATACTAAAGGTGTGTAAAACATCATAGATTTTATTCATGATCTCATACAATTATTTTTAATATATGTTTCTATATGACATAGATTGATATCTCCAATATTACCCATTCTAATCATCTGAACTCACCATTTCTTATATTTCCTTTCGATGTTTTTGAAGAAATATCAAGGTAGAATATTCTTTATATGATTACTTTGTGAGATGATCATTATATAAGATGTTTAATTTCTTTCACAGAATAAGAATATTGTGTTTCTAGAATATAAAGGCACCAAATAATTACAGTCATCATGTACGTATTTATAATATATATATAATATAATTCTAAATATATGTGATATTTTATCATGAAAATAATTTGTGACTATATTACTCTATGAAACCATACAAATTGGTTATTATATAGTCTATAATTATGATTAAGAGAGAATTATTATCTAATTATAATTAATTATGATGACCTTTTATGGTGACTGAAAAAAAATCCAAATCGCAATATGTACTTTAGATGTTCAATGTAGTCTAATGAAAAATTCCATTGTAATGTTTTATAATTTCCATTCTAGAATGGGTATGGTTTGTACCACCCCCTTAGAAATATTTCTCTCATCCTTAAATAGATGAAAGACTAATCACCTAGGATGATGTGACCCCAACCTCAAATGCATGGATATTGTTCCTAATGCCATTAAATTTGAGTAAAATACATGGAATCACACCCTAAAGTACCAAATAGATTATTATTATTCAAAAACAAGATACATACATGAATCATGAATTGTAATTGAATAAAAAATGAAAAGATAATTGTTATTCAAGAATAACTTTATTCTATCTAGAATATACTTACATTTTTGTCACTAATAAACATCATGGAATCCTGGGGAATGGAAATAAAATAAAGGTGTACTTAAATTCTTAGTAAGGGTTTTATATCATTCAATTTAAATTAAATTAATGGAAATAGCCCATTATTAAAGGTAAATAAATAAAAGTAAAATTCCATGTAATAAAAAAAGTGTGAATGTTTTTTGGAAATAATATAGAATGGAAAATAACTAAAAACAATTTTCATTTCAATAACTTTACTATCATGATAACTTATAGAATAAAAAATATGGAAAGGTAAATGACTAAAAATCCATTTAATTAATAAAATGATAATGAAATGCATCTATATATTTTGTTTCTCTGGGAAAGCATCAGGGAAAATAATAACAAAATTACAAAAATGGAAATTATAAATTATTTGACATCATGTTTCCAAATAATAGAAGATGATTATCTTCAATATAAATTCTCATTACATTTTAAAACTGATGTTTAGAAACCCTTTTAACTAAGGATATCCAAGGGATTCATCCTAAGGGGCTGTTGATGCATTGATGTGCTGTCATTAACTTGACCTCTCCCATGTCTTCAGGTAAAAATCATTCCTCTAATGTCAAATAATTGATTTAATTCAAAAAAATGTGCATTATCTTCAAATATCCACATTGAGTAAAGAATATAGATTTATAAGTACTTCCCATGAAAATAAAATAAATTTAAATTTAAAACACTATTTGTAGAAATTCCAAACAATTTTATTAAATCTCATATCTATGATAAATAATATGGATATTTAGGGGAAATTAAATGTTCAATAATATTAAGGATGTTTTTATTAAAATGGGATGTTAATGAATAAAAAACTTATTCAAGGAATTTAATGTCAATAATATCCTTAGTCAAAATAATCATAATTACTATTTGAGGATTATTAAGGATATTATTAATATAATGCATACCCATTGTATTAGAAATACAATAAAACACCATTAAAACATACATGAAGAAAATATGAATTTTATTTTAAAAAATGTTTTAGAAATTCTTTTCATTGAGAATCACTTGAATTAAAAATTTCCATAAAAATATATTCTTAAATATTTAATGAATGATTTAGATAAATGAAGGTTATTTTGGTGGATAACTCCACACACATCATAAAGAACCTTTCTTTTTAATGGTAAAAATGTTAAATAAGTTTATTGTTCTGAAAGAGACAATAAGTGTTCTTTGAAAAAGATATAAAAACATTAATTGGTAAAAAAAATTATTAATATTTTTTGTGGAATTTTAATGAGTTTTTTTTTGATATGGTTCTAATAAAACATACTTTTGGTAGAAAATGGGTTTCTGAATGAATAGACTAATGAAGTCTTGTTTTCATAAATTGATTTTATAAAATGTTTTATACAGAAAAAGTGGGAAAATGGTATGATTTCATAAAAATAATCATGGATATCCTGAGGATATGAAAATTAATTGTATTATTAAATAGTTATCCAATTATTTTATTCATTGGATATCCTGGTGTAAACAATCTTGAATAGAATGAAATTATAAAGTAAACCCTTTCCACAATTGATAACAATGATGTGAGAATGAAGAAATGAATAAATGTTTGGTATCAAATGAAAATCCATATAATGAAATAAAAAATAGATGGAAATATATTCAAAACTAACTACACACATAATAATAGAATATTAATGAAAAAGGGGAAATAATTCAACCCAACGAAAATGAAGGGAGTTTTCAAATTAATTACCAATTTGTAACTTTTAATTTATACCTAGTTCAGTGAAATAATTAAATGTAAAACATAGGATACCCTAAATAATTAATTATTCATGATATTATATTTAAATGTATGTTTATGAACCATGAAAAAGTAATTAGGTGCATAAAATTACAATATTTCTCGATCAAATGAAATTGTGATAAAATCCCTTATTTTACACTTCCTTTAATTTGAACGCGCTTTAACCTCCTGGAGAATGTTTTTTTGGAATTTTATTAATTTATAACCAAAAATATTATAATTTATAAATTCATATATGATCATTTCGTATCATCTAATCACCATTTGTTAATAATCATTCATTGTTTTCATTGTTTTAGATGTTTATTGCCTTGTTTTTTGAGTATGTTTTTTGTTTGTTTTTCTTTCAACACACTATGATTATGATATAACCAAATAAAAAATTTATAAAATGATTTTAATATCATATATATTCATTATATATGTATTTATATTTATCCATTAAGTTTGGTGATATGAAATGTAATACAGCGTTCATGGAGAGAGTAGGTTGTACGTATGTATGAACATTGTTTATATTTTGTTATTATTTTGAGAGAATGAAATGAAAATTATATATATATATATATATTATCATTATAGTATCATTTATATTAAATATTAATCACATATTTTTATTAATCCCATCGTCAATAAATTCCTTGTAAAGTGTGAATGAATCACATCGCTCAGGAGTCGGTAGTCCGATGTATGCATGAATGACGTTATTATATTCCAAACAATGGATAATATGAAGGTATGTGTAATATAATAATTAATTAATAATAATAAAATATTTAATACCATATATAATATAATATATATATATATATATTGTAAATCCATCATTATTCTAATCCATAAAATGTGGTAATGAAAAAACAAACAAAATCAATTCTTGAGGTGGTACAACTCCGTACACACATAAAAAAATTTCATAACCCATTTTATGGAATTGTGTGATGTTTTAGGTTTTTAAATTAATCTGAAACTTATAATTATAGTTAATATAGTCAGGTTATAATATAATTGTGGTATTGTAATAATTGGAGGATATGGAGATAGAAAGAAGATAAAAATGATTATAGAAGAACATGTCATCTTATTCAGGTTTCCTACTTAGGTTTTCACTAAATCCTTGAAAGTGTTCATTTCATCCAAAAAAGGGCTTCTAGTTTTTAGGGGTTAATGTTGGGAGTAATTTTGGTAGATATTTATTTATCCAAATGGATTGATAGGTCTGAATATGTGTGTGGAGTGAGTGCACTTTTATAGTTGTGTAGGACTAGGATTCTAGTAAATAATCAAAAGTAGTCAATATTGGGAGGTCCCTATAACCTAATACGGATCCAATATTGATATTTATTGGATTTTAGTATTATATGGTCTATACACACCTCTACCAAATAATAGAATATATTTTTAAACATTTTTTCCCTAACTCTTAAGATTTGTAATTATAGTATTTTGGGTTCATTTTTGATTATTTTAACAAATTTTCTAAGAAAACGTATTTATCCTTTAAGTTAAATATTAAGTGATAATTATTATTTAATTTTGAACAAATTATTCCAAATATTATATTTCATTCATTAAATGAAAATAAAATTTTATTTGTAAAGTAATTTTTAATAGAAGGGTATAACACACACAAAAATCCCTTTAACCCTAAGCATACTATGAAGGTTTATACAATTTAGGTGTCAAAATGTTAATTTTATAATATTATATGGTAAATTAATAGAATATATTTTATATTTATCAACACTTAAAAATTTATTCTTAGAATATGTTTGAACCCAGATCATCGTTCCAGGTATGTTTTTGAATTTCTTGTTCATTTTTTAGAAAAGAGGAGTTTCTGGAAATTTTTGAAGTACACGATGTGTACTTTATGAGTACACGTTGTGTAATCCCTTGTCACGCCAGGCTGTGTGCTGACCATGTCCAGGCCACACACACTTGGTCTGTAGGGATGAAGTGGAGGCTGCTTAAAGCAGAGTATAGAAGAGTAGAGTACACGCCGTGTACTCAAGAAGTACACGCTGTGTATTTTCTTTTTTTCATTAAATGGACTTGGGTCATGCCTAATTGATAGAACTGTCTTCTTCTCCAACACCTTTGACCAAGAGCGACTCGTATGGCAATGAATCTTCACTGAGCCCCCGAGCCTCCACCTGTCCTTCGAATCGACCTCTTTCGGTTGCGTTTGAACCGCAACGGTGAGTTCTTCATTCTCGTAGAGCTTTGGTTTCTAATTACTCATCATTCATATGTTATCATGGGTTGAATGTTTTGTTCATTTTCATAGATATACTTCGTTATGAGGAGAATCAAGCCTCGTGGTTCAAGTATATCGATCTCCTTGGATCGAGGGAGGTTGTTTGTGCCTTACCTTTTGATGTCTTTGAGTTTTATGTGAAAATTCCACCAATAACCGTGAACAGGGTATTGCGTGTTTACCTTTTTTCCCTTGTGGTTATTATTGACTTGATTTCATTCTTTTGTAGAGGAAAATTGATCATTCTTGTTGACAATTATCGTTCTTGGATGTTTTTCCCATGCTTTGTTCTTCTTCCAACCATTGGGTCTCTTTAGCCTTTGGCCATTGTACTTGTTTCCATGCCTTGTGATCGTAGGAAGGAATGATGTTGCTAACATGCTTGTTTATCTGTAGACTGTTTATCCAAGTAGCTCTATAAGTGTACTTTGGTTAGCCAAGTAGCTCTATAGGTGTACTCTGGCCTTATAGTATTAATATGCACTGACTGGCACGGGACCGTGAGAACCCGGTGCTATAGACTATAAGGGATAGACCGAGTGAGCTTCCCAGGAAGACTTAGATATTATAGACTATACGGGGATATACCGAGTGAGCTTCCTCAGAGAGTCTTGGACATTATAGACTACAGGGGATAGACAGAGTGAGATTCTCAGAGAGTCTTAGTTATTATAGACTACATGAGGGTAGACCGAGTGAGCTTCCTCAGAGAGTATTTACCTTGTCTGAATGTCTTTAAAACCTTCCCATGCTAGAGGATGAATTTACTGAGTGAGCTTCCTCAGAGATTCTGTGGTATACCGGAGGCTATATGAGGATTTACCAAGTGATCCTCCCCAGAGAGTCTCTAGACCTTAGGCCAAGAGGTTTAGACCGTGTGATCTCCCTCCGAGAGTCCCTGACTACCATAGACTAAAAGGGAAATTGACCGAGTGATCTTCCCGAGAGAGTCTTATAAATTCTTATGACCAAACCAGAGGGGTTAGGCTGAGTGCATTTCCCAGAGGGTTTTAGTACTTCTTGGATAGGACCAGAGGGGATAGCTGTGAGTACTTCCCAGAGGGTTTCCTGGTTGTGTTAGCTATTTCTACACTGATGCTTGTTGTTCAGTGAACTAATCACTATTGTGTATCATCCTATTTACTGCTTACTAATTTCATTCTGTTGTTGCTACTACTGTTTACTTCTTATTGTACTATTACCAGCCATATACTCGTTAACTGTTAGGCACAAATCTTCTGGTCATTTCCTACTGCTATTTAGTCTCACACCCTGCTTGGGTATTGCTTTTGGGCCCAAACAGACTATTTTGTTGCCGGTATAGACAAGGATAAGTGCCCTCTAACTTCTTGTACATGATTGCTTGGAGCAGGAGAGCATGGTACCAAGATTTGGCTTGCAATTCTGGGGAGCTGTTTACTTTATTTTATAGTTGTTTTGGTACTATTGTATTTTTCAGCATTGTGACTTGTTTGGATGCTTTCCTAGATATGTAACATGCATCATTTAATATATATATATATATATATATATATATATATATATGTTCTCTAGTTGTTTGCTGATTTAGTTATCCACTGATTATTATTTTTTTGTTATTTACTGCTTCTGCTCTTGCATGTTTATTTACATCCGTTGTGTACTCTACCAATGCGGGCATAGTTTCCCCACTATTGCACCCAAATCCCTCACTGCTAGGCGGCATCCTCTGGTGTTTGGGGAAATGCGCTTGAGGCCATGTGACCAACCGGGTACGGGGCTCCTCTAGGTGGCTTCTGGAACCGAGACTTTACAAAGTTGTACTAGAGGAATTATTTTCTCTTGATTTACTGTTTGGAGCCTTTATCCAGGTATATGATGGATTCGGTAATTGGTAATAAGCTGTGCCCAGGATTAGCTAACCCATGTATAGGGAAAATCCATACTACCTCATTTATTACAGTTTTCTGGTTTTGAGATTTTTACGATTGATATGATTTCACCTAGACTGATTCACATGACTTGTGTTGTTATTGTTGTTGCTTTTATGGTTCTATTTCTATCGCAACCCGATGAGATGAGGGTATTCCATCTCTTGCATCATATAAGAATTTGTTAGAAATCACATGCCATGCATTCTTGCCATGCCATCTAGGGGGCATTAGTGATTTCATGTTGTTGTGATAGACTTTGTGTAGATTATGCATGTTGTTATGATAGATTCCTTGATAGAATCCCTACTGTTTGATAGCGAACTATTTGTATTGTACCTTTCTTAAATGAACGCCAAATTTTGGTTCTTGATGTGTTATGGGCCCTCTTGAATCAGAAATTGGTGAATCATTGACCTGTTTTTCCTTATATATGACTGCATGGGATGTCATGCTTTGGTTTGTGGGGATTATGGGCCCTCATGGATCGGAATTTGGCACCTTCATGCCTTGTTTTCTGTGTTTTTGGTCTCTGGTGCATTTTCTGAGCTGTTGCCCAGAAAAACCCAGAATACACGGCGTGTACTTTATGACTACATGCCATGTAGTTTCAAACCGTGTCACTGACTGTGTGAGCTGGAACACGGTGTTGAGAAAATGTCTTTGGGAACACGCCGGGTATGGTAGGTGAACGTTGTGTAGTATAGAGCCGTGTAACCGGCCGTGTCACTAACAACACGGGCCGGGGAAGATCGCGTAGAACACGCTGTGTTGGTAAAGAACACAATTTGTAGTCTTGTACCAGGTACCTGGTCGGGTCACGAACAACATGGGTCGGTGATATCTTCTCCTATACACTATGTTTTTGTTCATAACACGCCGTGTAATGGTCATCCGTGTAGCCAGCCATGTAATTAGAAACACGGGACGATGAAACCTTTTCTACTACACGCCGTGTCCATAGGGAACACGTTGTGTAGTCTCAGTTTAAGAAGATTGTGTGGGTTAGCTGTGTAAAGAGACTAGGGAAGGGGAATATAGTTCAAGTACACTCCGTGTGTGGTTACAACACGCCGTGTAGTTGGGGTGTTACACGACCAGAGGTGGCAGGAGTACACGCCCATGTCTTTGGTTTAAGAGAACACGTCGTTTAATTTTTATACACACCGTTTAGTTTTGATTTGTAAACTTGAATGTTTCCTCCTCATGTTCCTGTTTTGTACTCTTGTGTTCTCAGTCTTTGATAATCCTGATCTAAGGTGTGCTTTTGATCTTTCCAGAGCAATGCCTCTGAGACGTCCTCTGGTTGTACGTCGGTTTCCAGATGGTTATAAGACACCGGATACGGCCAATCAGGGACCTCCTTCAGATCCTCCTGTTGTGCCAGCCTTGGAACCAGTAGTCATACCCATCATAGGCACCGATGCACAGTTCAGGGAGGATTTCCGGAGGATGATGCAGACTTTTTAGGGAGCACCGCCTCCTGCCCTGTCGATGGGTGAGTTGACGCGGGTTTTCCAGCAGCCGCATCCTCATACATTCTCTGGGGATGGAGGAACCTAGGCTTCAGAGTCGTGGTTAGAAGCCACGCTGATGATCTTTGAGCATCTAGAGATACCCCTAGAGAAAACGGTAAAGCTGGCTACTTGTATGCTCTGAAACACCGCCAAGAGGTGGTGGGAGGTGATCTCGCAGTCAGGGTGCCCGCAGAGTATGTCTTGGGATGCATTTTTCCGCACCTTCTATGACTACTTTTATCCAGAGACCTTGAGGTCCAACCGAGCCCAAGAGTTTTTGAGTCTATGGCAGGGTTCTCTTTCCGTTATGGAGTACTTTTCCCACTTTACTGAGCTGTAGTGTTTCATGCCGATTCCAGTAGGTGATGAGTTGTTCCTTGCTAGGAAGTTTGAGGACAGTCTTAGGAAGGAGATTTGTTCCTAGGTGAATATCTTCAGGTAGACTTTGATATCCTCTATTGTCAACCCGGCACTGATCACTAAGTGAAACCTGAGAGATTCTGGAGCAGTGAGCCAGGGAGGTTTGACATCCAGAGCTAGTGTTCCTCTTACGGATAGTAAGAAGCGCTGTAGAGAGTCTTCTTGAGGAGATCAGAGAAGGTGGGAGGTATCTTATGGCAGCTAGGTTTAATTCTACCAGTTCGGTGGGAGTGGGAATACTAGGCCTCAGTGTCATAGAGTTCCGATGGATTGTCGATCTTGTGGAAAGATGGTCCATCTTCAGCGTTTTGTCAAATATTCTCCCCTTCAGCTGGTGTAAGGGGTTCTTCTATGACCCCATGTTCAGGAGATTCTTCTCCAGTTTCTCACTATTTTGGGAACTGGAGTTCTTTCAGCCGTTTGGGCCAAGGTGGAGTTCGCGGTCGCGGTGTTCATTCACCAGGTTACGAGCGACAGCTGAGTGGGTCAGCTCAGACTGGTCAGCCAGGGGCGCAGGGCCGCGGTACAGGCGAGCCCTATGTCGTGGAGCAGACCTACCAGGAGTAGGATCCCAGCCCTTCTACAGTTTTAGGTATGTTCTTAGTTGCCTCAGCTTTATCTTGATCACTTTTTGATACTATTACATCGCATAGTTTTATCTCTTTTTCTGTTGTGGAGAGCCTTGGGCAATGTATCTTTCCATCTGCCGACTTGTTGACTCTTGAAACGCCATTGGGAATGAGTACATCTAGTGTACGTCAGTGCAGAGAGTTCCCTCTTGAGGTTTCAGGGTGTCATGTTGTATGGGACCTCTATGTCCTATAGATGACGGGCTATGACGTCATTCTCAGGATGGACAGATTAGTTCTCTTCTAGGCAGTCGTCGATTTCTATCACTGCAGGGGGAGTTTCGTATCACCAGAGGGTGGATCTTTCCTTCATAGAGGTGAGTGGTTTGTCCAGGCAGGTAGAGCTGGACCAGAGGATCATGGGCTAGGAGGAGTTACAGCCCAGATTGCCAGTCTTTATCTAGATGACCAGGGGACTTCACAGTTAGAATTTCTTCTATTGGTGGATTGTTTTAGGGATGTATTTCCAGAGGAATTTTCAGGTTTGCCTCCAGGTCATGAGGTAAACTTCTTGATTGAGCTCATGACAGGAGCAGTACCAGTGTGAATTCCTCCATATAGGATGGCTACACCTGAGTTGCAGGAGCTCATGAAGTAGTTGGAGGAGTTACAGGCAATGGGTTTCATCCGACCTAGCACTTCTCCTTGAGGTTCGTTTGTTCTATATGCAAAGAAAGTAGACGTCACCCTCCGGAATCGTGTGGATTATTGGAAGTTGAACCAGTTGATGTTCAAGAACTGATATCCCTTGCAAGGGATCGATGACCTCTTTGATCAGCTTCGAGGAGCCTGGGTGTTCTCAAAGATCTATTTGAGGTTTGGTTATCATCAGTTGCACATTAGATCATCGTATATACCTCTTACAGCTTTCAGAAGAAGGTATGGTCTATACGAGTATACAGTCATGACGTTCAGTCTCACGAACACGCACTGATGAACCGAGTGTTTCATCCGTACTTAGATTCCTTTGTGGTGGTTTCGTGGATGACATCTTGGTGTACTCTCACACTCAACATGATTGTGTCACACATCATGGTATCATTCTGAGTACACTGAGAGAGCATCAGTTATATGATGAGCTCTCGAAATGCCACTTTTGGATGGATGAGATTCACTTCTTGGGTCATGTCATCTCAGAGACAGGAGTGTCAGTGGACCCAGAGAAAGTGAGGACTGTAGTTTCTTGGGAGAATCTGAATAATTTATTTGAGGTATGGAGTTTTCTAGGGCTGGCTGGATACTACTGGCATTTCATACATGACTTTTCACGCCTAGAAGCACCACTGACAGGTCTGACCAAGAAGGGGGCGAAGTTTTTATGGTCAAATTCTTGTGAGTCATCCTTTCAGGAGATGAAGGGGAGGTTGACTTCAACACCGAAAATGGTCTTTCCAGAGTTGGGAAAGGGCTATATTGTTTACTGTGATGCTTCTGGTATCGGGCTGGGAGCTGTGCTTATACCGGGAGTTGGGGTCGTTGCTTACGGGTCTCAGCAGCTGATGCAAAACGAGAGGAACTATCTGACGCGTGATCTGGAGTTGGCAGCTGTTGTTCATGCCTTACGCTGTTGGAGAAACTACCTTCTGGGAGATCACTTTGTGGTTTTCACCGACCATAAGAGTCTAAAGTATATCTTCACTCAGCGTGATTTGAATCTGAGACAGCACGGGTGGGTCGAGTATCATCAGTCTTTCGACTTAGAGCTCTCCTATACGCTGGGGAAGGGAAATGCAGTGGCTGATGTGTTGAGCATGAGAACTCAGATTCATGTAGTTCAGGAGGCTAGAAGTGACTGGAAGCTTATGGATATGTTCTCTGAGATACATCTGGAGGTTCACAACAGACAGGGAAAGACTTACCTATCTTCTATAGATGTTACCTCTTCTCTTCTTGATCGGGTACGGATTAGGTATCTATCAGACTCAGAAGGCCTAGTACTGCGGGAGAGTGTGTCAGGAGAGGATCCTCTTCCTGGATGGACAGTGGGTGAGGATGAGATCTTGTGTTTCCAAGGACTCGTGTGGGTTCCAGCAGTCATACACGAGGAGATGATGCGGGATTATCATTCCTCAGTTTGGGAAGTTCATCCTGGCATCACCACGATGTATCGTGACCTACACCACCAGTACTGGTGGCCAGGTATGAAGAGCGATGTTGCCGGTTTTTTCATGAGATGTTCTACTTGTCAGCAGGTGAAAGCAGAGCATCAGCGACTAGCAGGTCTTTTACAGCAGTTACCCATTCCCAAGTGGAAGTGGAACTATGTCACAATGGACTTCGTTACCGGGTTACCGAGGCCACCTCAAGGGAGTGATGATGTTTGGGTTGTCATCGATAAGCTTACGATGATTTCTCACTTCTAGACAATCAAGGAAACATTCAGTGTTGATGAGCTGGGACAGTTGTACATCTGAGAAATTGTACGTCTACATGGAGTTCCACACTCCATTGTTTTGGGTAGGGATGTCTGCTTTACATCTCGTTCTTGGCAAGGACTTCAGAAGGCTTTGGGTACAAAGGTAATTTTGAGTACAGCATACCATCCCCAAACTGATGGCCAGTTTGAGCGTACAATCCATGTGTTTGAGGATATGCTCTGATCTTACATTCTAGACTTTGGAGGTTTTTGGGAAAATCATATGCCTCATGTGGAGTTTTCCTATAACAACAGTTTCCAGGCGATTATTCAGATGGCGCCTTATGAGGCTTTGTACGGTAGGCCATGTCGATCACCCTTATACTGGCTGGAGGCAGGAGAGGCAGCTTTGCTGGGACCTCGTCTTGTTCAGTATACCATAGAGAAGATAGAGTGGATTCGGAATAGGATGTCTACAGCACAATCTCGGCAGAAGTCTTATGCTGATCAGTGGAGATGACCTCTGGATTTTGAGGTCAAGGATCAGGTTTTCCTTCATGTCGCACAGAGGTTGGGACATAGAAGGATTCAGAGACAGGGTAAGCTTTCATCACGGCACGTCGGGCCGTTTGATGTGTTGGAGAGTGCTGGGCCGGTTGCCTATCGGTTTTAGTTACCTCATAGGTACCGGGATATGCACGATGTCTTCCACGTTTCTCAGCTCCGATGTTACTTTTCAGACCTATCTCATGTCTTTCACCCCGGGGAGGTTGATCTAGAAGAGGATGCGTCATTTGAGAAGAATCCTATCTAGATTGTCGATCATAGTATGAAGGTTTTTCGTGGCCAGTTTGTTCCTCTAGTACGGGTGCTATTGCGGCACGGGCTAGTGTAGGATGAGACTTGGGAGAGGGAGGCCAATGTACGATCGTAGTGGCCAGAGCTGTTCGGGGTTTCTTCTTCTATTCCTCGCTAGGGATATTCAGGGACGAATTTCTTTAAGGTGGGAAATCTGTAAGAACCTGTATCTTCGTTTTAGGTATGTTTTTTCTTTTCTGGTCATTTTTGAGAAAAGAAGAGTTTCTAGAAATTTTTAAAGTAAACGAGGTGTACTTTATGAGTACACTCCATGTACTCCCTTACCGCGCCAGACTATGTGCTAGCCATGTCTTGGCCACACACACGGTGTGTAGGGGTGAAGTGGAGGCCACATAAAGTGGGGTACGGAAGTGTAGAGTATACAACGTGTACTCAAGAAGTACAAGTCATGGATTTTTTTATTAAACGAACCGAGGTCGCGCCTAATCAATAGAACTATCTTCTTCTCTAGTGCCTTCGACCGAGAGCGACCCGTACGGCTGTGAATCTTCTCTGATCCCCCGAGCCTCCGTCTTTTCTCCGAATCAACCGACGTCTATTTCGTTGGAACCGCAGCGGTGAGTTCTTCCTTATCCTAGATCTTTTTTTTTCAATTCCTCCTCTTTCTTATGTTATCGTGGTTTGAAAGTTTTGTTCGTTTTCGTAGATCTACCCCATTCTGTGGAGAATCAAGCCTTGTGGTTCAAGTATATTGATCTCATAGGATAGATGTAGGTTTTTTCTGCCTTACATTTTGATGTCTTTGATTTTTATGGGAAAATTCCACCAATAACCGTTAATAGGGTATTGCGTGTTTTCCTTTTTCCCTTGTGGTTATTCCTACCTTTCATGCATGCTTGTGTAGAGTTAATTTGATCATTCTTGTGGATAAATGTCATGCTTGTATTTTTTTCCCATGCTTTGTTCTTATTGTAACCATTGGGTCTCTTTAGCCTTTGGTCATTGTACTTGTTTCCATGCCTTGTGATCATAGGATGGAATGATGTAGTTAACATGCATGTTGCTCTGTATACTATTTAGACAAGTAGATCTATAGGTATACTTTGGTTAGCCAAGTAGCTCTATAGGTGTAATCTTGCCTTATTGCATTAATATGCACTGACTGGCACGAGAAAATGAGAACCCGGTGCTATAGACTATAAGGGATAGACCGAGTGATCTTCCCAGGAAGTCTTAGATATTATAGACTATACAGGGATAGACCGAGTGAGCTTCCTCAGAGAGTCTTGGACATTATACACTACAGGGGATTGACCGAGTGAGCTTCCTAGAGAGTCTTAGTTATTATATACTGCAGGATGGTAGACCGAGTGCGCTTCCTCAGAGAGTCTTTACCTTGTCTGAATGTCTTTAAAACCTTCCCAGGCTAGAGGAGGAATTGATCGAGTGAGATTCCTCATAGAATATGTGGTATACCTGAGGCTATTGGAGGATTGACCGAGTGAGCTTCCTCAGAGTGTCTCTAGAACATGGGCCAAGAGGGTTAGACCGCGTGATCTCCCTCCGAGATTCCCTGACTACCCTAGACTATAAGGGGAATTGACTGAGTGAGATTCCCCAGAGAGTCTTATAAATTCATATGACCAAACCAGAGGGGTTAGGCTGAGTGAACTGCCCAGAGGGTTGTGGTACTTCTTGGATAGGACCAGAGGGGATTCTTGTGAGTACTTCCCAGAGGGTTTCCTGTTTGTGTTAGCTACTGATTCACCGATTCTTATTGTTCTGTGAACTGATCACTGTTGTGCATCATCCTGTTTACTGCTTACTGATTTCTGCCTGTTGTTGCTACTACTATTTACTGCTTATTGTACTATTACCTGCCATAAAATCACTGACTGTTAGGCACAGATCTTTGGGTGGTTTCCTACTGGTATTTAGTCTCACACCCTGTTTGGGTCATGCTTGTGGGCCCAAACAGACTATGTTGTTGTTGGTATAGAAAAGGGAAAGCGCCCTTCGACTTCTGGTACTTGATTGCTTAAAACAGGAGAGCATGGGACCATGCTTTGGATTGTGATGCTGAGGAACTGGTTACTTTCTTTTGTACTTGTTTTGGTACTATTGTATTTTTCCGCATTGTGACTTGTTTGGCTGCTTTCCAATATATGTAACATGCATCATATCATATATATACATATGTGCTCCATTTTTTTGCTGATTTAGTTTTACACTTTTTATTATTGTTGGTTATTTACTAATTCCTCTCTTGCATGTTTACTTACTTCCGTTGTGTACTCTTCCAATGAAGGCATAGTTTCCTTACTATCACACCCAAGGCCCTCACTACTAGTCAGGACCCTCTAGAATTTGGGAAAATGCATTTTAGGCCATGTGAAAAAATGGGTACGGGGTGCCTCTGGGTGGCTTCCGAAACCTGGACGTTACAAAATATAATAATTCTAGTAAATTCAAATTAATTAATAATATATCATTTATTTTAACATAATATTAATGTCAATTTAGACATTAGTTATTTAATTTAAAATTTAATATCTTAATACAATGATATAAATCGAATTAATTATGTTGATATATGTTTATCATGATAAATAAATGTAAAAAATTAATTGAATGAAATAATTCATTTAATTTTATACACTTTATATTTTTAGTATCACTTATTATAATTAATTATTAATAAAATAAATAATTTCATAGAATTTCATATGTATTATAAGTAATTAAATCATCACAAAAAAATCATTATAAAAATATATAATTCGTTTTTTAAAATTATATACGTAACATAACATATTTTTTCACTATCATTATGCTTAATAAATATTAAAGGCATGGAAATGTTCCTTATTTTCCTTTTTCCTTACTTAAGTTGTTATATAGGAAACTTTTAGGGAATAGTATTCCAATAAATAATTAGAATATATCATAAGGTTTTAATGGATTGAATAAGTATATCCAATGAGTTTTGGACAAGTTGGAAGGTCATTTTATACCATATATACTTTGTTTAACCACTAAGTAAACTTAATTTTACCTTGATCATGGTAGTTAATTTTAATTATTTTCAATATAATCATAGGTAAAAAAACTATGTTTAACGACATATAAATCATAACATATTCTTATAAAATATATGAAGTATATATTTATGATTTCAACCCACATAATTAGAAAAAAATAATTTAAAAAAATTCTGAACCCCCCCAATTTAATGAAAATGAGAGAATTTTCAACTAATATACTAATTTTAACAGTATTATATGAAACTTAGTCCTATATATAACACTAGATATTGATGGAACTCATTATTTAACGTAATGAAAGTTAATCATAGTGTTGTGTACATTTCAATATAATCTCAATTTTTCATGTCACAAATTTTATTTCGTAAAATTTTATTTTTTTTATAATTTTAGGATGTTACATTATACCCACCACCAATAAATTGCGTCCTCAAAATTTAATCTTAATTCTTGAAATCATGTGTTTGAAATTAGAAAATTAAAGTATTTAAAAACAGAAAACATAGAAGATTTGATAAAATACTCTCTTAATTAGATATAAATGGAAGAACAATGTTCATATGTAATAAAACACATCTAGGATTCCATATAGGTATCATTGGTGACAATTGAATATATGGAAATGGAGGGAAAGTGTAATTATTTATAAAGAGTTCTTGAGGTCATTAATTATATAAAATTTAATTACCGATGAAATTTAGAGGGCCTATAATCCATAAGTATTTTATGACTTAATATACCATATGATTTATCAAATATAAATTTAATATGGTAACATTTTTTTCTCGAATTATCTTCAAATGTTGTTAATTTCTTTTACTTTCATTTAATGTAAGGAAATATAAATACTTGATTCCATTTTATTATATATGTACAATTTCAACCCTTGGTTTTTATTCATTCCTTTTTCAATTCATCGCATATCCCATCAAATGAGTATCCAAAAATGCTTTTTTCCTTATAAGAATTAAGCACTAAAATGTATTTTAACGGGGTGTAAGATCCACAACATAAGTCATTATATATTCCTATAGCTATTTTTCATTACCAATAAGGATAGAAAAATTTATCCAATATGATAAATTGATACCTAAATCACAAACAAAAGGATATTGTTTCATCATTATTATTTTTAATAAAATTTTATATCTAAAAACAATGACATATTAACTAAGACATCATGTAGTCTAGGGGTTGGTGTGAAACCCATATCTTCTTTCGATCATGGGTTCAAGACCCACCATTTTGAATGAAATTATGGGTTGTCACATAGAATCAATATAATATTTTTTCTAAAACAATAATAATATATACCGTATAACGATACAAAAGAAATAATGGAAATAACTAAAATAAAATTAATCATTAAATAAACATTTTATTAATGATTTCAACAAAATATATTTACTTTTTAATGTATTTACAATGTATAATAATCATATTTGGATATTCTAATAGTGTCATTTATTATCATATTAACCTTAAAGGATATTAATACATTTAATCCCATCTATATAATATGTAAATGAATTATTAATAAAATATTTTTCTATTAAAACATATTATTTCCATAAATCTCTTCAAAATTAACTTAATCATGGTATACTCCCATCACATAAAACATGAAAATTGGCCTTAAATACTTTGAAATTATAATGAACCATAATCCCATAATCCCATCATGTTATCCATAACTATTGTGTTAATGAATACCCAACTGCTTAAAACAATTTCTGAAAACTATGATGTGTCATGATCCATTTAACCAAAATACCAATGGTAAAATACTTTTACCCCAATTATTCATCTATTTTATTAAAATAGGTCATTTATTGGTTTTGGGATAACCTAGGTCAGTCATTATCATCATGTATTCAAAACCATCATCATTATTGGTAAATTAAATGTGATTTATCCTAAGACTTCCCATGAGAGTGTTATATATGTTGTGTAGTAAGGCCTATTGGGATGTACCATGTTGCACTTGATTAAATCATGACAAGCCCATTTCAGAGTTATTGAGCCTAGGAACATATGATCTAGAACCTTATCCACTTATAGTATAAATTATATTGTATTGAAAGGGAAAGACAAAAAATAACACCCTTAACAAAACATTAGAAAGTTATTTTATAAATATTCTCAAAGACTATATATGGGTTATGTTATGATATATTTTTTTTACTAAATCTAGTCCCCAAGTTTTCTACTAAACTTCATTTGGTAAAAACTATATGAATCCAGACCTTGGAAACCAAGATCTAGTTTATTATACAATTACATTATCATATGATACAGTGAATCATATCCTGAAGGACCAAATAGTTTAGTAGTATTTTGTAAACTATATACCTACCTGAGTCATGAAATAAAAATTAATATACAAATAATAAAATATTTTGTTTTAAGAATACATTTATTCCACCTTATATATACATGTATATCAATCATATTAATCATCATTGATTCCCAGGGAAAAAAATTAAAATTTGCGTGAGATCAAATGACCAGTAAGTTTTAAATATACTGTATGTAATAATGAATCAATTATAATAATCAATACAAAATGTAAATAACTGAACATACATTCCATGTAATCAATAAACTAAGAATGTTGTCTGTAAATATTATGGAATGATAAATAACGAAAAGAATATTAAATTTAAATAACATGAATATCATGAAAATATTCATAAGAATCAATATGGAATTGTATATAACAAAAAAAGTCTATTTAATCAATAATATGATAATTAAATGAATCCATTTATATTTACCATAGTGAAAACATAATGGATAAAAATTAATATTTTCTTAATGAATAAAATGATTAATTTTTGGACTTCATATCAACTAGGGACATGAAACCTTCACCGTCAGGATCTATTTTTAGAATAGTTTAAAACACATGGGTGTAAAAAAAATTAACTATGTCTAGAAAAATGATTTATCCCATGATACAAAAGATTCATCTAAGGGATATCAGTAATCTATCACCACCAGTGTTATCACGTACAAAGAATTCCTAATATATTGAATAATCAATTTAATTCTTAAACAATGTTCCTTATTATCAAATGTATATATTGAGTAAAGTATAAGAATTTATCAATATTTAACCACTCCATCAGAAAAATTAAATTTAAACCATCCTATATATAAATTAGATACATTTTAAGATATACGCATATCCATGACATATATTATGGATATATAGGGATAATTAAATGTCTAAGGACTATAGGAATGTGAATATTTAAATTGGATGTAAATTATAAAAGAAATATTATGGGAAGTGTGTTTAAATATAATATATTGTAAAAATATTCACAATCCACCAATCATAAAAAAATGGTATCAATATAAAATACACCCATTGTAGTAGAAATACGAGAAAAAGTTCTTTAGAAACATTCTTATTAAAATTATACATTTAATTTTCAAAAAAAATTAGGAAATACTTTTTATTGAATATTACTTTTGGGAATAATTTATTTAAAAATGACATCTTAATATTTTAATGGATGTTATATGGTGTAAAGAACATTTCTCTTGAACTATAAGAAGATTAGAAAAGTTACTTATTCAGAAAGAGAATAAACGATTCTTATTAAATACTTAAGGAAAATAGAATACTATGGGATTTCATTTGAAGAGTAAAGGTATTTATTTACCTATGTTTTTATTTTGGATTTATTGAAGTTTCGGTTATTTATGGAAATAATTAACCTATCATAGAGAATATGTGATTAGGTTAACTAAATTTAAGTATGTGTTTTTAAGGGTATTCGATATTATTTGGAGACACAATTTAACGTGGAAAACAATGACAGAAAATTCTTCTGAGTTTTGGGTTTCAATATTCTTTTGGATTATATTAAATGATTTTATGGAAATAAATTTATTGAATGGTATTTATTGAACATTGGGTATTGTTGGTTTAATTTTCAAAATTAAGATTAATATTTATTTCTCTAAAGTATTATCCTTTTTACGGATCATGTGACCTTTTAAAAAGATTTTTTTTGTCAATCTATAAAGAAAAGGGAAATATATTGTTCATCTATTATGGATTATGTGATTATTTATAAGTTGATTCTAGTGCTTCAGGTGTGAACAAGTCTTATTTAATACTCATCATTTGGAGTGAAATATTAGTTTGTGGTAAGAATTAGATAAAGTATGAAACTATACTTGTCAATTATATTTTTGTTTTATTATTCTATGAATAAATTAATTATTAAAATTTATGGAAGGGATCTTAAAACCAAAATTGTGTAATCCTAATGCTTTATGTTTTATTAAACCAATGATATTTTAAATCGTCATAGATTTATGGATTTGAAGCCCTTAATTTTACACTTATTTGTGATTGATGACCTAAATCACTCCCTATATATATTTACATTTTCCCTCTAATTATGTGTCTCTAATTTCCACCAATGTTCTCCTAATTGAGAACATAATTTAGTGGTGACTTTTTCATATCCTTTCCCTCTTATTAAGAATACATTTTATTAACCCAATTTTTGATGTGGGTTTTCCACAAAGTTGTTTTCTATTTTCAACCTCTATTTACAAAGAAAAATTTCGAATTGAAAGAACACAATTTATTCAAGTAGGGGAGAATTTAACACCCCAAGATTTCATAGTAAGTTATTTTCTTTAAATTCAATAGCTTGCGCTACACGCAACACCGAGTTGGAGTGCCCCATGACTTACCAAACTAGCCGTTCAAAAGTGTTTATGAATAGTATTAACTGGATTTTAAATTTTAAATGATTTATATAATTTTAACTTATGTATTATGTGTTTCTAAGACATATTATAATAAAAAAATTCAATTTTTCAGATAAAAAAGTATTTTTCGGGAAAATTCAATTTTACACTCTTTTAATGGTGAACCCTTTTTAAATCCTCTATTTGACACTCTTACATATTCATTTTGAAAAATTAAATTTATTCTTTACCATTGGGACTTCAAAATTTTATTTGTATGAAATCTTGGTATTTTTCTAATAATATTCATTTTTTATGAATAGTGAAAAATAATGTATTTTAATACAAAACTACCTTTTAATTAAAATTATTTATATGGATATATTATATTTTAAATTGGTTGTTAAGTTTAATTAGATTATATTATTACCCTTTAATCCAATGTTGGTCATTGGAATTAATTTTACTTTGAAATTATACATAAACAAATGTCAATATTTTGATAGTTTTTGTTGCTTAAAAACATGGTATTTGTTTTGACAACAGGAATTAATTTTAAATTAATTAATCCAACTTCTATGTTTGGAATTTGGTAAAATAGAAATAATTTTTTAATTCAGAATGTTAAATATAGCATAGGATGAATTTTTGGTATTTTTCTGAAAAACCTCAATTTTTGATGAATATTGATACCACTAAGTAGTAGTTACAAATCTAACTTTTTCATTTAAATGGAATTTTAGCACTTCTATAAATTGAATTTTGAAAATATGAGATACATGGTTGTTATTATTAAGTAAAACATGGTTCAATAAGATGAAAATAATTTATTGTGAATAGTATCTTTGGCTTTTATTTACCGCAGTTAAAGTTAAATAGTGTAATTCAAGGTAAAAGAAATATTATAACAATACAAAATTACCTTAACACTTATACTAACCTTATTGGATGAGTCATGGCTAACCATGGGCATCCGTGGGTCGAGTTTGGGACTCCATGGATCCACTTATGAATGATAATGACTCTTTATTTTAATTAAGTTAATGAAAAGACAGAAATGACATTAACAAATATCTTTTAGTATCTCAATTTTCAAATGGGCTTATATAAGTCATATTTTCAACTATAAATAATAATTGGAAATATAAAAATATTTAATATATTATGGTAATTTTTTATAATTTTTAGACATCAAATAAATTAAATTATTTATGACACTATAGTGATGTAGTATTTACCTCATTAATAAATGATTTAAATAAATAAGATTATTAATATTAAAAAAATATAAAAAACCAGTCCAATTATTATTGGATGATTTTATTTAGACCACTAGTCATATTATCATCGACTTTAATTAGATTTGGACCTTTTGAAACAGAATATCACTATATAATAAAATACTATTTCCACACTTTCCTAAAGAGCCCCTCCTCCCCCCTCATAAAAGGACACCACTTCTAATCCATTCCACACTCCTCTAAAGCTACTTGTCTCATCCAACCCCTGCCCAAATAATCTCTAAATATTTCCCTCTCCTTCCTAGAATCCTTACCTTAGGGATAAGTCACTTCAAGAAGTCCTTTTGGTTCAATCCAAAAAAAAATTACTCAAATTAAAGGTAATGTTTTCTCTTAAATTCTTTTGTTTTATTTTGTTTTATTTTACTTCTCAAACCCCTTAACTCTTTTTATTCATTTATTTTATGACAACGCCAGTATCCTCAATATACAAGGATGTTTTTATGAGAAGGATTCGAACTAACTTACACACACCTCTATCTAATGGGTGAAGAATATATTGTTTATGTGGATGGAAAACAAATGCCTCATGAAACGATGATTGTTCGATTACCTCCTACCAACTCTCATGGTCGCCATTAAGATGGAACTGTATTTATATATGATATATATATTATGTTTATGTTTTCTTTATGCTTCTTTATTTTTAATTTATATCATTATTTTTTGGTTCCATTATGGTTAGAAAGTGATAATTTCATTTGAGGAAGTGTGAACTACCGCCCCCTCCAAATGATATGACTCGTTAATGCATTATGTGGAATGTATATAGGATGTATTTAATGATATTATATATGATATTATACTGTAATTATAATATAATTATGTATAATTATGTTTTAATCGCATTAAAATACAAAATATAAATGAAAGTAGCGTTCATGCGTACCTACGACTTGCTGTATCCATGAATGGTACATTTCATTTCTTATGTCCAAATGTTATTGTAACACCCCGAGATTTTATGAAAAATAATATTTTTAATTTCATTAATGTCTTGTGTTATACGCTATACCAAAAGGAGCTTTCACAACACACATCACTGACCTGGCTTGAATTACACGCAATCGCGACTTTCCGCCATAGCGTGTGTTGTACGCAACACCAAGTTTCGCTAAACAACGATATCCTATTAAAATATTATTAAAACTAGACGTTATGAATAGTAATAACCACTTTTTTAAATTTTTTAAATTTTATTTTTCAAAATGGACTTCATTTATGGATTTGGAATATCGAAAATAGCTTAGGGTGAAATTTTGGTGATTTTCGGATAACTTTCATATTTTGATGAATAGTGAAAATTACTAAATTTTAATTAAAAACAACTTTTTCAATCGAAATAATTAATAGTGATAAATTATTAATATGAGTGGTTTTAAAGAATATTTAGAATATATTTTTACAATTTAATACAATTTTGGTCATTGGATGTAATTTCACATTTAAACCAGTTATAAACAAGTGTCAATCTTTTGATAGTTATTATCTCTTAAAAACACGCCTTTTGTTTTGACGACGGGAATTAATTTTTAAATTAATTAATGAAACTGATATGTTTTGAATTTGGTAAAATAGAAATAATTTTTGAGTTCATAATATCAAATATAGCTTAGGCCTAATTGTAACGCCCCGACCCTAGTTGCCTAGAGTCGGTGCCTTATTACATAACATTGGCATGATCACAAGAAAGATCAAATCTCGAAAGACCGATTGGTTTAGTAGCCTTGGAAACACTAGATATATTCATAAGTTTTACATTACATCATAAAATGAAAAACTACTACAATAACATAATGTCTCCATAATCCACACTATTAACCCCTCATAAAATCCCTGCAGGTCATTCATAACTTACTTCTTCACATCCTGGGAAAAATAAAACATAGAAAAGGGGTGAGCTCAAATGCCCAGTAAGGATAACAATATAGCGGAAACTTTCATAAATAAGAATAAACATTTAAGGCAATGTATAACTAAAACAAAAGCCTTTTAAATATGAACATTCAACATGGTATGGCATAAATAAAATGAAATAATGCCATTTACTTATTCACATGGATATTCTACTAATCGAATAATCACATGCAAAAATCAATAACCACTTTCATAATGTTGGAATGCATAATGCCCGACTATCATAACCACATAGCCAAGGCCTCGTGCCAAGACTACAAATAAGATTTTGTCAAGGCCTTGTGCCAAGACACTAGTTTGTCTTATGAGACCTACCGATGCATCGAGGAGCTATAGCGGGCTCCACCCGTCACTTATTAAGTCCAATGCATTCCCATATGAAAAGGTTTAAACATAACATAAACATTCGTATTAAAACTAGCATACGAAATGTCAATAATTTCACCATAAACTATGAATGGTATAAAAATAGCACATCCATAGTCAAACATATCACAAAACCTTCAATACAATATAGAAGTTTTGTATCATAATAAATCAACTTCAAATAATCTTAAAATCCATCAAAGGATGTTGACGTAGATGAAATCAAAATTCTTTTTAAAGAAATATCTCATTTTATTTTGAAATCATTTAATATCCATATAAAATAAAACATTTTCTTTGAAAATATTCTTATAAGCTTGTAAGGAAAGCTTTGAAGATTTTATAACGGCGTAAAATAACCGCACCCGCCGTATAAGTTAAAAAAAACATTCCTACCTCAATTCTGTCGAAAAGGTTAAAAAGGACCTTGTTTTGAAAACGACGGAATGATTCCTTTATAAACCTCTTATAAAAAGTCAAACAAGGGTATAAATGACTTTAACCCATATTCTTGTAAATAGTAAAAATGTTTTGAAATACATTTTTAAGAAACATGGATGTGGATGATAAAGATATCCCAGTAGATTATTACGTATAAACAACCTCGGATAATGAAGATATTGTGAAATAACCCTTACCTTGTACTTTTCCTTTGTTGGGGTCGGTTAACCACCTGTATAATGGTGAAATAATTGTTATTAAATTATACAAGAATCATATACATTAATATGATATCATATATGATCTTTTAACAATTCTTTATTAATAATATCTTAGTATTATCGTCGTTTAAGGTGATAATCGATTCGTTCTTCTTAAATGTTTGGTTACGTAAGACATGTTTGTAATGGATAGATTAAATCTTATTCATAATCAGAATGATATTAACATTATTTTTAACCCTAAAATGAGAATAATACTTGAATGGATACGAGGGAGGATGGATCTCACCGCGTTCGTGGAGACGGTAGTCCGTACGTACGCACGAACGCTACTTCCATTTAATTTTTATTTTAAAAGAATTGAATCCAAATGATACATAGGTATATTACTATTCCAGTATAATATAATATTTTATATATGTTACTTAAGTTCATTAACACCATCCTTGATACGTTCCATGTGTGGTATGAACGAGTCATATCATTTTAAGGGGGCGGTAGTCCGCACTTCCTCAAATGAAATTATCGTATGTATATACAACATGAAACGAATAATGGTATGAAATAAAATGGAATTACAGAAGCTTATATATAAAATATATATCATTAATATCATATTTAATTACAGTGCCATCATAATGGCTACCATGAGAGGCAGTAAGATGTATTTGAACAATCATCGTTTTGTGAGGCGTTAGTTTGTCATCCACAGAAACATTATGTTCATCATCCATTAGATGGAGTTGTGTGTATGTGTAGTTTGAATCCTTCTTATAACAACATCCTAGTATATTGATAATACTGGTGTTGTTACAAAAGAAATGAAATAAAAAGATTTTGGGGGTTGGAGAAGCAAAATAAAGGAAAATAATTTAAGAGAAATCGTTACCTTTAATTTAGGTAACTCACTTTGGTTGGAACCAAAGGACTTCTTGAAATGATTTCTGCCTAAGGGGAAGCTTCAAGGAGGAGGAGAGGGATGTGTGGAGCTTAGTTGGGCAGAGTTTGGACGAGCCAAGTGGCTTGAGAGGTGTGAGGAATGAGTAGAAGTGGTCTCCTTTTATAAGGGAGAAGAGGGGCTCTTTAGGAAAGAGTGAAAGTATTACTTTATAATATAATTATATTCGGTTTATAATGGTCCAAAAATCATTGAGGTCGAAGATAATATGACTAAGATTCTAAATAACATCAACCAATAAGAATTGGACAGGTTTTAGATAATATTTTAATCATTATAATATTATTTATTTAAATGATTTATTAATGAGTTAAACATTGCATCATTATTGTGTCATTAATAATTTAAATTATTTGATGTATAAAAATTATAAATAAAATATAATTATGTAGGAAATCGTTTTACCTTTCTAATGAATATTTATAATCGAAAGTCCAACATGTATAACCCTATGTAAAAATTGTTCTTCTAAAAGATGTAAGCTTATGCCATTTTTATTTTTATTTTAACTTTATTAATATAAAGTGTCCCTACCACATACAAGTGGCTCCAAGGGGTCCCCAAATTGACCCAAGGATGCTCATGGTCGGGTATGTGTCCACCAATAAGGTTAGGACACGTTTTAGGGTAATTTTGTATTATTATAATATTATTTTTTAACCCTTATTTACCGGATTTACCCTTAACCATGGTAAATAAAATATTTACCGCAGTAATTATTCAAAATGTCTAAAAATAAAAGTTACCTATTTACACAATTTGAACATCCTGATTCCAAATATGGAATCCATTTTCCTAAATTCAAAACACAGAAGTGGCAGAAATTAATTTAAAATTAATTCCCGCTGTCAAAACAAAAAGCGTGTTTTTAAGAGATAATAACTATCAAAAGATTGACACTCGTTTATGTTCAGTTTAATTGTAAAATTATGTCCAATGACAAACATTATATTAAATGGTAAAAATATATTCTAAATATAATTTAAAACCACTCAAATTCATAATTTATCACTATTAATTATTTTGATTTAAAAAGTTGTTTTTAATTAAAACTTAGTAATTTTCACTATTCATCAAAATATGAAAGTTATCCGAAATGTACCAAAATTTCACCTTAGGCTAAATTCGATATTCCGAATCCAAAAATGAAGTCCATTTTCAAATATAAAATATATATAATTTCAAAAAGTAGGTATTACTATTCATAACGGCTAGTTTGATTGGTTACGGTGTGTTAGAACTCGGTGTTGCGTACAACACACGCTAGCGTACCGTGGAAGCTTGGGATGTTTCATTTTAAATTTTTGATGTCCCCATTTAGTCAAAAAGTTTAAAATATAGTATCTAAAAAGGGTTCACTATTAAAATTTGGTAAAAGTGCAATATTGAAAATGAATTTGTTCTTACATTATGTCTAAGAAACTCATAATATGGATTCTAAAATTATAAGGATTATATAAAGTTTAAAATTTAGTTAACACTATTCATAACCTCTTTTTAATAGCTTGTTTGGTATGTCATGGTGCGATTGAACTTGGTGTTGCGTGTAGTGAAAGTTATTGAATTATTTTGAAGAAATAACACACTATAAAATCTTGGGGTGTTACATTCTCCCCTCCTTCAATAAATTGCGTCCTCGCAATTTGAAATTGTTCTTCGAAAATAAAAGGTTGAAAATAAAAAATATCTTTATGGGAAAACCCACATCGGAAATTGGGTTACTAAAATTTATTCTTAATATGAGGAAAAGAGAAATGAAAGGGTCGCCACCAAATTATGATCTCGATTAGGAGAACATTTGTGGCAATTAGAGACATATAATTGGAGGAAAACGTAAATATTTATAGGTAGTGATTGAGGTCATCAATCACAAACAAGTATAAAATTGAGGTCCTTAAAATCATCAATCTATGATGATTTGAAATACCATCGGTTCAATAAAACATAGGGTATTGGGATAACACATTTTTGACGTTTCAAAATATCTTAGTTGAAATCCCACATCGAAAAATTAATTAATGAGGCCTCTATTTTAAATAAAGAGTGGAAAGTATGAAGATTACCGAAAATAACACATACTAGGGTTCCATGTAAGAAAATATGGATATGGAAGAAAAATCTAGCCATCAATTATCTGATGGAGAGTGGTAGAGAACATGGCTATGAAAAGGCCAACAATCCCAAAGCCATAAATTAGTGATGATTTAAGGTACCATCTAGGACAACATTTTTGTTCTAAGTTCCTTTTATTAATGATGAGGAATTTATTTATGAGATTGGATAAGATCATAAAGATATATACTTAGTTTATAATTAGAGTTTTATCCATTAATAAATTTCTACCAAAAACTCATCATTCACTCGTAAAAAAATTCTATTTATACTATTCATAGAGGGTTCCAAAATAAACGAATTTATAATTCATCTACCAGATCTTTTAAAAAACTACTTTATTTAATCCAGGACATCTCGTGGGATAGTGGTAGGTGATACACCTTTGTCTCCCTTCGGTTGCGGGTTCAAGTCTCGCAGCCTTGCCGGACGCGACGGGTTGTCGTCCGATCTCCGGGTTGTCCTTTTATGAAAATCCAAAATAATCCAAACTAGAACTATCCAAAATACTTCTGTCCAAACTCATAGTCCAACATTCATAAGGAAGGTAGACATAATATAGATCCTTTTTACCCTGTAATAGCATATGAATACCTTCATCATATATTACCATATTCCTTATTGATTACATTCATGCTCCCTTATTCCATATAGAATGCTGGATATACTTCATTAATCCAAAAATGTTTTAAACTCCAACAATGATGGAATATACAAATCATTAATCAGTTCCAAGGTAGTCAAGAATATCCAATATAATTTATCCAAAACAATCACATATTATTCCAAAATCACTACCTCAGTATCAGAACTATATTATGATTTATCATTCTCTCAACCATATATTTTCCAAAAATTTATCCTGCTATTGAGTCACTTTTCTTTGTTCCACATAATCTCAAGTCCTTAATGAAATAGTACTGCAGTACAATCCTTATATACTCCATAATTATTATAACAAGTACATTGTTGATACAACACTCAATTGACATAATCAACATAAGAGCTTTAATCATTCCTCTTCATCTGTGGTAGTATCATAACTTGATTATTATCCAATAACATCATTTGCGGCATAGTCTGATAACTGGGACATAGGTTCGCGTAGTGTCCAAACTCCTTGCAAATGAAGCATTGTACATTTGAAACCATTTTCTTACCCTTGCAGTCACGTACTTTGTGCCCTTTTCCTCCACACTTATAACAAACTCCCATTCCATTCAGGCAAGTTCCAGGGTGTTTCTTTCCACAGTTACCACATATGGGAAAATTCTTCTTTTCCCTCTTCCCTTTATCCATCTTTTTCTCTTCTATCCTTTTCTTCTCTTGCTTCCCTTCAAAGACATAGGACTCAGTAAACTCTTTACTTATCTTATCAATACATGATATTATTTCATCATATGATGATAATACATGGGATACTATTTCTCTTATAAATTCTATCTTAAGACCATGAAAGATATGATCCTTCCTTCTCTTTGGATCATGTGCATTTCCGGAGTTCTCATTCCTTCTACTGGGCGCCATTTCTAAACAATGGCATAAACTAGATCAGTTTATGAATCAAAATACATAATCCCATACTTAAAAAACACTTAACATAAATTGAACTATTTATGGATATAATCCATAATCATAAGAATGTTTTCTTTGAGGAAGTATATACTCATAATCCCTTCAAAATGATTTGTAAAGAAAATGAGATTTATCCTAAGCATATCCCCCGGGAGTGTCGTAACCAAGAGTGCAGCAAGGCCCGTTGTCGTGCACCAGTTCCCGTTCGAGTCTAGCTCAAAGCGGTGTTTTCGGGTTTTACCCCTAGGTACATCTGTGCCAGAGCCGCCTCTACCTGCTCGTATCCAGACAGGGATGTATTGTTCGGAAAACTCACAAAATATCTACAATACCAAAATTCTAGGAAGTTCTTCTATACTAATCCTCAAAGTTCATCTTAGGTTTACGTGCTCTAATCAGAGTTTATCTAAATCTAGCTTACAAGGTTTGTACTGAACTTCCTCTGATACCAACTGTAACGCCCCGAACCTAGTTGCCTAGAGTCGGTGCCTTATTACATAACATTGGCATGATCACAAGAAAGATCAAATCTCGAAAGACCGATTGGTTTAGTAGCCTTGGAAACACTAGATATATTCATAAGTTTTACATTACATCATAAAATGAAAAACTACTACAATAACATAATGTCTCCATAATCCACACTATTAACCCCTCATAAAATCCCTGCAGGTCATTCATAACTTACTTCTTCACATCCTGGGAAAAATAAAACATAGAAAAGGGGTGAGCTCAAATGCCCAGTAAGGATAACAATATAGCAGAAACTTTCATAAATAAGAATAAACATTTAAGGAAATGTATAACTAAAACAAAAGCCTTTTAAATATGAACATTCAACATGGTATGGCATAAATAAAATGAAATAATGCCATTTACTTATTCACATGAATATTCTACTAATCGAATAATCACATGCAAAAATCAATAACCACTTTCATAATGTTGGAATGCATAATGCCCGACAATCATAACCACATAGCCAAGGCCTCGTGCCAAGACTACGAATAAGATTTTGTCAAGGCCTTGTGCCAAGACACTAGTTTGTCTCATGAGACCTACCGATGCATCGAGGAGCTATAGCAGGCTCCACCCGTCACTTATAAAGTCCAATGCATTCCCATATGAAAAGGTTTAAACATAACATAAACATTCGTATTAAAACTAGCATACGAAATGTCAATAATTTCACCATAAACTATGAATGGTATAAAAATAGAACATCCATAGTCAAACATATCACAAAACCTTCAATACAATATAGAAGTTTTGTATCATAATAAATCAACTTCAAATAATCTTAAAATCCATCAAAGGATGTTGACGTAGATGAAATCAAAATTCTTTTTAAAGAAATATCCCCTTTTATTTTGAAATCATTTAAGATCCATATAAAATAAAACATTTTTTTTGAAAATATTCTTATAAGCTTGTAAGGAAAGCTTTAAAGATTTTATAACAGCGTAAAATAACCGCACCCGCCGTATAAGTTAAAAAAAACATTCTTACCTCAATTCTGTCGAAAAGGTTAAAAAGGACCTTGTTTTGAAAACGACGGAAAGATTCCTTTATAAACCTCTTATAAAAAGTCAAACAAGGGTATAAATGACTTTAATCCATATTCTTGTAAATAGTAAAAATGTTTTGAAATACATTTTTAAGAAACATGATGTGGATGATAAAGATATCCCAGTAGATTATTACGTATAAACAACCTCGGAAAATGAAGAGATTGTGAAATAACCCTTACCTTGTACTTTTCCTTTGTTGGGGTCGGTTAACCTCCTGTATAATGGCGAAATAATTGTTATTAAATTATACAAGAATCATATACATTAATATGATATCATATATGATCTTTTAACATTGCTTTATTAATAATATCTTAGTATTATCGTCGTTTCAGGTGATAATCGATTCGTTCTTCTTAAATGTTTGGTTACGTAAGACATGTTTGTAATGGATAGATTAAATCTTATTCATAATAAGAATGATATTAACATTATTTTTAACCCTAAAATGAGAATAAGACTTGAATGGATACGAGGGAGGATGGATCTCACCGCGTTCGTGGAGACGGTAGTCCGTACGTACGCACGAACGCTACTTCCATTTAATTTTTATTTTAAAAGAATTGAATCCAAATGATACATAGGTATATTACTATTCCAGTATAATAGAATATTTTATATATGTTACTTACGTTCATTAACACCATCCTTTATACATTCCATGTGTGGTATGAACGAGTCATATCATTTTAAGGGGGCGGTAGTCCGCACTTCCTCAAATGAAATTATCGTATGTATATACAACATGAAACGAATAATGGTATGAAATAAAATGGAATTACAGAAGCTTATATATAAAATATATATCATGAATATCATATTTAATTACAGTGCCATCATAATGGCCACCATGAGAGGCGGTAAGATGTATTTGAACAATCATCGTTTCGTGAGGCGTTAGTTTGTCATCCACAGAAACATTATGTTCATCATCCATTAGATGGAGTTGTGTGTATGTGTAGTTTTAATCCTTCTTATAAAAACATCCTAGTATATTGAGGATACTGGTGTTGTTACAAAATAAAGGAAATAAAAAGAGTTTGGGGGTTGGAGAAGCAAAATAAAGGAAAATAATTTAAGAGATATCGTTACCTTTAATTTAGGTAACTCACTTTGGTTGGAACCAAAGGACTTCTTGAAATGATTTCTGCCTAAGTGGAAGCTTCAAGGAGGAGGATAGGGATGTGGGGATCTTAGTTGGGCAGAGTTTGGACGAGCCAAGTGGCTTGAGAGGTGTGAGGAATGAGTAGAAGTGGTCTCCTTTTATAAGGGAGAAGAGGGGCTCTTTAGGAAAGAGTGAAAGTATTACTTTATAATATAATTATATTCGGTTTATAATGGTCCAAAAATCATTTAGGTCGAAGATAATATGACTAAGATTCTAAATAACATCAACCAATAAGAATTGGACAGGTTTTAGATAATATTTTAATCATTATAATATTATTTATTTAAATGATTTATTAATGAGGTAAACATTGCATCATTATTGTGTCATTAAAAATTTAAATTATTTGATGTCTAAAAATTATAAAAAAACTATCATTATGTAGGAAATCGTTTTATCTTTCTAATGAATATTTATAATCGAAAATCCAACATGTATAACCCTATGTAAAAATTTTTCTTCTAAAGGATGTAAGCTTATGCCATTTTTATTTTTATTTTAACTTTATTAATATAAAGTGTCCCTACCACATACAAGTGGCTCCAAGGGGTCCCCAAATTGACCCAAGGATGCTCATGGTCGGGTATGTGTCCACCAATAAGGTTAGGACACGTTTTAGGGTAATTTTGTATTATTATAATATTATTTTTTAACCCTTATTTACCGGATTTACCCTTAACCATGGTAAATAAAATATTTACCGCAGTAATTATTCAAAATGTCTAAAAATAAAAGTTACCTATTTACACAATTTGAACATCCTGATTCCAAATATTGAATCCATTTTCCTAAATTCAAAACACAGAAGTGGCAGAAATTAATTTAAAATTAATTCCCGCTGTCAAAACAAAAAGTGTGTTTTTAAGAGATAATAACTATCAAAAGATTGACACTCGTTTATGTTCGGTTTAATTGTAAAATTATGTCCAATGACCAACATTATATTAAATGGTAAAAATATATTCTAATTATACTTTAAAACCACTCAAATTCATAATTTATCACTATTAATTATTTTTGATTTAAAAAGTTGTTTTTAATTAAAACTTAGTAATTTTCACTATTCATCAAAATATGAAAGTTATCCGAAATGTACCAAAATTTCACCTTAGGCTAAATTCGATATTCCGAATCCAAAAATGAAGTCCATTTTCAAATATAAAATATATATAATTTCAAAAAGTAGGTATTACTATTCATAACGGCTAGTTTGATTGGTTACGGTGTGTTAGAACTCGGTGTTGCGTACAACACACGCTAGCGTACCGTGGAAGCTTGGGATGTTTCATTTTAAATTTTTGATGTCCCCATTTAGTCAAAGAGTTTAAAATATAGTATCTAAAAAGGGTTCACTATTAAAATTTGGTAAAAGTGCAATATTGAAAATAAATTTGTTCTTACATTATGTCTAAGAAACTCATAATATGGATTCTAAAATTATAAGGATTATATAAAGTTTAAAATTTAGTTAACACTATTCATAACCTCTTTTTAATAGCTTGTTTGGTAAGTCATGGTGCGATTGAACTTGGTGTTGCGTGTAGTGAAAGTTATTGAATTATTTTGAAGAAATAACACACTATAAAATCTTGGGGTGTTACACTAATTTTTTGTATTTTTCTGAAAACATTCAATTTTTGATGAATAGTGAAACCACTAAGTGGTAGTTAAAAAAACTGAATTTTTCATAAAACTAAATTTTACCGCTTCTGTGAGTGGAATTTCAAAAATCCGAGAGACACGGTTGATGTCAGTAAGTAAAATGTGGTTCAATGAGATGAAAATAATTTTTGGTGAATAGTAACTTTTTACTTTTACTTACCACGGTTAAAAGTAAATAGGGTAATTACGGGTAAAAATGATATTATTATTACCCTAACACATGTCCAAATTCTATTGGATAAATTTAATTCGACCAAAAACAAGCTTAGGAATAAAATATGACCATTTAGACCCACTTGTATTAGATTAGGACATTTATTATTATTTAATTCAAAGAAGAGTTTAAAGAGTTAAAATCAAAGTTTATTTACTAAAACATTTTTAATATAGGGTTATACATAAGATAAATTCGATTGTAAATATTAATTAGAAAGATAAAAATATTTCCTACATAATGGTATTTTATATGTAATTTTTAGACATTAAATAATTTAATTTATTTATGACACAACGATGATGCAGTAATTATCTTATTAATGAAATATTGACATAATTGATGTTATAAATACCCAAATAAATACATTTGAGACTTTTTATGAATTACACTAATTTTATAGGTTAATATGACATGTTAGTATGGATTTAATTAACTTTTTTCGAACTTATCATTCTGTTATGATTTTTACAAAAATCAATTACTAAATAAGTTTCAAAATTGACATAAAATAGTTTTTAAAACAAATATTATATTATTAATTGATATTTTATTCCTAAAAAACTAATGTTCGGCCAAATGACTTAGATAAGTTTATATATATTAATAATAAATAATTTGGGGTTCGTTTGGCTTCTTATAGTAAGTTTATTAACCTTATAGTATAAGAACACAAGAAGACATGGTAAAAGTAAAATTATTTAACTTAATGTTAAATCTAAATGATAAGGTTAAAATAGGAACCTAAACTTTTCTAAATTATATTGGATGAGAGGATTTCGACCCATCCCCACCTTGTACTCTAAATAAATCATTTTGGAGCTATTTAAAACCGAACTTGACTTTATAATAAAATAATATTTTTAGTTATTCCAAAGGTGCCCCTCTCCTCCCTTATAAAAGGGCACCCCCTCCCTCTCTTCCTCACACAACTTTGAGCCTTCAAGCTCGGCCAACCCCTGAAAAATTCTCTTCTCCACTTCCCTAGAAACATCCTAGATGTTCTTTTCTTCCTCAAAGACCAATCTTAGTGCCCTAAGAGGAGGTCTCAAAGAGGCGCTTCAAAGAAGAGGTAATTTCCGTTACCGATTCTTTCACCTTTATTTCTTCTTCCACTTCTTCTTCTTAGGTTGTTTCATTATGAAGTAATAACATCAGTATCACTCATATACTGATATGTTATTATAAGTATGAAACAATCCTATTTCACCATCTATCCATCCTACGGAAAACGAAATCACCGCGCGTGCGTACGTACGGAATACCGTCTCCACGCCGTGGTGTAATCTGTTTTTCCACCATCACCTTACATGGACTGGTATTATGGTGTAAAGAATAACTATACATAGTTATTATAACATCATAATGGTTCTTATATATTGTATCATCCACTCCAATTCAAATCAATAATTATGGAAATGATATTATCGCTCGTGCGTACGTACGGACTACCATCTCCACGACGCGATGAGATTCATTCTCCATGTTAACCATTTAAGAATGATTATAAAGTATATATAAGCAATAATAATGAAATATATGACATTATAAATCTAATGGATTTATGTGTATTTATATGTATTTCATCTACTTAATTCCACTCAATTCAATAAGGAAATGAAAACAGTGTTCATGCGTACGTACGGCCTACCGTCTCCATGAACGGTGTATTTATTTCCATTTATTGATCCATTATATATATGTATATTCTGAATATATATTATATATAAATCATTTTTTATATTCTATAATTAAGTAATAATTATCTAAGTAATCATATGAATAATTACAAGTTTAAACACGAACGACAAATGTGACGATTTTACCCAAAACGCTACTTTAACATGAATTCACAAAAGATCTGGTAATATAAAGTCATAAGTGAACCATATATGATATAATAACAATGAATATGATTCTGTAATAAGTCAATGACATTATTTAAATCATTATACCGGAGGTTCAGACACTTACGAAGCAAATCGGACCTAAGGTAAGGGAAATATCACAATCTCATTTTTATCCGAGATTGTTTATACTTTGGCATTTACTGGGGTGTATTTTATCATCCACATCCATGGTCCTTCAATATTTAATATTGTTTCCATCCACTTACAATAGTTTAAATCAAATTTTACCCTTCGGTGAGTTTTTAGTAAAGAATATGAAAGGAATCTTTTGTCATTTTTCATACGAGGTACTTTTTGACTTTTCTGACAAAAGTACGAAGAATGTTTTTTTAACTTATACGGCATGAATGGATTTTTAAAACATTATTTCCAAGAAGATTCCTTTACAATTTTTCAAGTTTATTTTTAATCAACTTTTTTTGTATGACATGTTAAGAAAGGAAAAGTGTTTTTGAAGAAGAAAGGATATTTTCCTCAAGAATGGAGTTCATGTGTTTTATCAAAATTATTTTCCATCTAAGATAATAAAGGGTTCTGTTTTTATCCCTATTATTACATTGATTTGATTATGTTGTGATGGAATTATTTTTATGAATTCCTTTATCTTATATGAATTGTTTTATGATGTCATGATGTTTAAGATTCTCATTTGTATTACATGGGTTATACAATGATGTATGATTTATGATTTTGTGGCACACATAAGAATGGTATCATAATGAGATGGGTGGGACCTATATCTCCCTCCAATGCATTGGGTAAAGATTTTATATCTCATGAGATAGACATGGCTGGAATGGTAGGTTATACCGGTTCAGTGAAACAGGACTGAAACGAGGGTGACTCGGTTCAGAAAGGGACTTTGTCCACTAAGATAGTCTTGGCAATGAGTCTTGAATAACAAGAAATGATTCTATATGATTATGTGTGTATGCCACAATGTTTCATGTTTTAAGTTATGATTATTGGGATTTCATTTCACTACTATGATTTATCCCATGTTATGAAATTACGCTCTCTTTTGCAGGTTAAGATTTCCAAAATGTAATGTTCTTATGAATATGATGTGATTGATATTTCTTTTGTTTACCCTTACTGAGAATTTGAGCTCACCCTTTTATGTTTACTTTTCCCTAGGATATAAAGAAAGATTTTAGGTATAAAAAAAGGGAAGATATTTATGGGAGATGTTGAAGATCTTTCACCAGGATTAGAAGATTATACTCCGAGTTTCCAAAGACACTAAACTATTACGATCCTTGTGTGTGTGTTTTTGTTATGTAATAAGTATTACGCTAATGTAATGTCAATGTACGTTATGCTTCGGGTCTCTACAGTTGGTATCAGAGGAAAGGTTTAGTCAACCTTTGGAAACTAGGATGCGAAAACGTTAGTGAGATCTCTAGAGATATTTCTAAGGTATGTCTAGGGATGTCCCTAAGGATAGGTATACATATAGGATATAGTCCTAGTACTACGGTAACGATCTTAGAATTTAACCTAAGATGTTAGATATTGAAGTTACTCCCCCTTTATTATGATTTTTGCATCTCACACTATCCTTTTTTGGGTTTTAGAAAATGGTTGGAAACAAGATGATTCACGATAATGGTGGATATGATGGAAAATGGAATGATATTCTTCATAAGAAATCAAATGAAATGGGATTTGGAAGTCCAAACATCATTATTATGCCGAATCAGAAATCTCATAATATGATCAATAAAGTAAAATTTGGTAAGTTTCCTGACTCGTCTAATAAGAGAAAGATGGAGTTTCATGATGATCATATAGGAAAGAAAGTTCAATTTCCCCTATGTAAATCATGTGGGAAGAGGCATCAAGGAGAATGTTTCAAAGGAACTGGTAGATGCTTTGGGTGTGGAAAAGAAGGACACAAAGCCATTAAGTGCAATGGAAAAGTTTCAGTTAACACTATGTATGATGATAATGGTATTGCTACGACATCAACAATGGTTAAATGTTTTAAATGTGGAATGTACAGGCATTATACAAACCAATTCCCTAAGGGAATGACTCATGAAGAGAATCGGTATGGTCGTATGGGTAGTATTTTTGTTGATGATGATGAAGAGACTACAAATGATATGTGAGATGAAAGAATTGTTGAAGCTCGGCCAATGGTTTAAGAAGGTAGTGGAATGATTACATGTTTATCAAGTGTAATGTTGTACTATAGAATAAAAAGACATCTAAGGATTGTTACACTATTGTCTTTCCTTATGTTTTGAATGTTTATGATGAATGGTATGAGTAACAATGAAAGGTTATTCAGATATTTTTTGGAAAGTGGATGATATGCGCATAATGAAGTGATAAAGAGAAAATGAAATGTTTGACAGTATTCATGAGCTCATGATTGATATAAGGACTAAGTGATATCATGGTTTGAGTATATAGAATTTTGAGGATTTTGGTTTGTGGAAAGTGTTAACTTTTAACTACATTCAAGTTTTCACTATGGTTCAATGGGTATTCAAGAGAATACATGATTAAGGCCTTTAAAGTTTTGGAATGTGACCAACAAGACATATATATGGGGATCAACGATGGTATTAAATCTCTGGTAATTGTTTTCACTATATTATGAGAGTGGACTGCAATATTTTGGATAAGCCTAAAGATTGGAATGGACTATGTTGGACATAAGTTAGTATTGTTTAAGGATAAAAGTTTTTTCGATATTATTGATGGGATGTTATAGTAATATAGTTTTAGAAAAAGGACAACCTGCAGGACGGGCGACAGCCCATCGCGTCGGACAAGGCTATAGGAATCAAACCCACAACCGAAGTGCGACTGGCCTTTATCGCCTACCACTGGCCTACAGGAAGTCCCTGTTTAGTAGAAACTAGTTTTATTATATTAAGCAGTATGATATATGAAGTATAAGTCCATTTTAGGAACCATATATGATTAATCTCACTATAGAATGACTTATGTATATTTAATAACTTCTTCTAACCTTTTGTTTGAGACAGATGAAATGACCCGTCATTCTATGACATGATCTGCTAACACTTCACGAATAACAAATTCAACTTCATTTATTTAAGAGATGAAGTGGAAATTGTTCAAGGAGCGAACAACAGTGAGATTGTACCAAAATAAAGTAAGTATTTATTCTAATTCAAATTCTTCAACTTTAGGGAAACGATCTTAAAAACCAAAAATGTTGTCCTAGTGCTCTTATATCTGATTAATCAGATGGTACCTTAGATCATCACAAATTTATGGATTTGTGATTTTTGGATTTTCCATAGCCATGTTCTCTACCACTCTCCATCAGAACATGATGGTTAGATTTTTCTTCCATATCCATGTTTTCACCTATGTGGAAACCCAGTGATTAGTTTATTTGGGTAACCGTTACGTTTCATACTTTTTTTTTTTAATATTGGATTTGTTATTCCTTTTTATGATGTGGGTTTCTATTAAATAAAACTTCGAATAGTAAACCATTTATAACCCAGATGAATTTCGAGGGCGAAATTCATTTTAAGGGGGGTAGAATGTAACACCCCGAGATTTTATGAAAAATATTCTTTTTAATTTCATTAATTTCTTGTGTTATACACTACACCAGAAGGATCTTTCACAACACACATCACTGACCTGGCTTGAATTACACGCAATCACGACCTTCCCCGATAGCGTGTGTTGTACGCAACACCAAGTTTCGCTAAACAACGATATGCTATTAAAATTGTATTAAAACTAGACGTTATGAATAGTAATAACCACTTTTTGAAATTTTGTAAATTTTATTTTTCAAAATGGACTTCATTTATGGATTCGGAATATCGAAATTAGATTAGGGAGAAATTTTGGTGATTTTCGGATAACTTTCAAATTTTGATGAATAGTGAAAGTTACTAAATTTTAATTAAAAACAAATTTTTCAATCGAAATAATTAATAGTGATAAATTATTAATTTGAGTGGTTTTAAAGTATATTTATAATATATTTTTACAATTTAATACAATGTTGGTCATTGGATATAATTTCACATTTAAACCAGTTATAAACAAGTGTCAATCTTTTGATAGTTATTATCTCTTAAAAACACGCCTTTTGTTTTGACGACGGGAATTAATTTTTAAATTAATTAATGCAACTGATATGTTTTGAATTTGGTAAAATAGAAATCATTTTTGAGTTCATAATATCAAATATAGCTTAGGCCTAATTTTTTGTATTTTTCTGAAAACTTTCAATTTTTGATGAATAGTGAAACCACTAAATGGTAGTTAAAAAAACTGAATTTTTCATAAAACTTAATTTTACCGCTTCTGTGAGTGGAATTTCAAAAATCTAAGAGACACGGTTGATGTTAGTAAGTAAAATGTGGTTCAATGAGATGAAAATAATTTTTGGTGAATAGTAACTTTTTTCTTTTATTTACCACGGTTAAAAGTAAATAGGGTAATTAAGGGTAAAAATGATATTATTATTACCCTAACACATGTCCAATTTCTATTGGATAAGTGTAATTCGACCAAAAACAAGCTTAGGAATAAAATATGACCATTTAGGCCCACTTGGATTAGATTAGGACATTTATTATTTTTTAATTCAAAGAAGAGTTAAAAGAGTTAAAATCAAAGTTTATTTACTAAAATCATTTTAATATAGGGTTATACATAAGATAAATTAGATTTTAAATATTAATTATAAATCTAAAAAGATTTCCTACATAATGGTATTTTATTCGTAATTTTTAGACATTGAATAATTTAATTTATTTATGACACAACGATGATGCAGTAATTATCTTATTAATGAAATATTGACATAATTGATGTTATAAATACCCAAATAAATATAATTTGAGACTTTTTATGAATTACACTAATTTTATAGGTTAATATGACATGTTAGTATTGATTTAATTAACTTTTTTCTAACTTATCATTCTGTTATGATTTTTACAAAAATCAATTACTAAATAAGTTTTAAAATTGACATAAAATAGTTTTTAAAAGAAATATTATATTATTAATTGATATTTTATTCCTAAAAATCTAAGGTTCGTCCAAATGACTTAGATAAGGTTATATATATTAATAATAAACAATTTTGGGTTCTTTTGGCTTTTTATAGTAAGTTTATCAACCTTATAGTATAAGAACACAAGAAGACATGGTAAAAGTAAAATTATTTAACTTAATGTTAAATCTAAATGATAAGGTTAAAATAGGAACCTAAACTTGTCTAAATTCTATTGGATGAGAGGATTTCGACCCATACTCACCTTATCCTCGAAATAAATCAATTTGGAGCTATTTAAAACCGAACATGACTTTATAATAAAATAATATTTTTAGTTATTCCAAAGGTGCCCCTCTCCTCCCTTATAAAAGGGCACCCCTCCCTCTCTTCATCACACAACTTTGAGCCTTGATGCTCGGTCAACCCCGGCAAAATTCTCTTCTCCACTTCCCTAGCAACATCCTAGAGGTTCTGGTATTCCTCAAAGACCAATCTTAGTGCCCTAAGAGCAGGCCTCAAAGAGGCGCTTCAAAGAAGAGGTAATTTTCGTTACCGATTCTTTCACCTTTATTTCTTCTTCCACTTCTTCTTCTTAGGTTGTTTCATTATGAAGTAATAACATCAGTATCACTCATATACTGATATGTAATTATAAGTATGAAACAATCCTATTTCACCATCTATCCATCTTACGAAAAACGAAATCACCGCGCGTGCGTACGTACGGAATACCGTCTCCACGCCGTGGTGTAATCTGTTTTTCCACCAACACCTTACATGGATGGGTATTATGGTGTAAATAATAACTATAAATAGTTATTATAACATCATAATGATTTTGATATATTGTATCATCCACTCCAATTCAATTCAATAATTATGGAAATGATATCATCGCTCGTGCGTACGTACGGACTACCGTCTCCACGACGCGATGAGATTCATTCTCCATGTTAACCATTTAAGAATGATTATAAAGTATATATAAGCAATAATAATGAAATATATGATATTATAAAGCTACTGGATTTATTTGTATATATATGTATGTCATCTACTTAATTCCACTCAATTCAATAAGGAAACGAAAACAGCGTTCATGCGTACGTACGACCTACCGTCTCCATGAACAGTGTATTTCTTTCCATTTATCGATCCATTATATATATGTATATTCTTAATACATATTATATATAAATCCTGTTTTATATTCTATAATTATGTAATAATTATCTATGTAATCATATGAATAATTACAAGTTTAAACACGAACGACAAATGAGACGATTTTACCCAAAACGCTACTTTAACATGAATTTACAAAAGATCGGGTAATATAAATTCATAAGTGAACCATATATTATATAATAACAATGAATATGATTCTGTAATAAGTCAATGACATTATTTAAATCATTATACAGGAGGTTCGGACACTTACGAAGCAAATCAGACCTAAGGTAAGGGAAATATCACAATCTCATTTTTATTCGAGATTGTTTATACTTTGGCATTTACTGTGGTGTATTTTATCATCCACATACATGTTCCCTCAATATGTAATATTGTTTCCATCCACTTACAATAGTTTAAATCAAATTTTACCCTTCGGTGAGTTTTTAGTAAAGAATATGAAAGGAATCTTTTGTCATTTTTCATATGAGGTACTTTTTGACTTTTCCGACAAAAGTACGAAGAATGTTTTTTCTAACTTATACGGCATGAATGGATTTTTAAAACATTATTTCCAAGAAGCTTACTTTAATAGTTTTCAAGTTTATTTTTAATCAACTTCTTTTTTTATGACATGTTAAAAAAGTAAAAGTGTTTTTGAAGAATAAAGGATATTTTCCTCAAGAATGGAGTTCAAGTGTTTTATCAAAATTATTTTCCATCTAAGATAATAAAGGGTTCTGTTTTTATCCCTATTATTACATTGATTTGATTATGTTGTGATGGAATTATTTTTATGAATTCCTTTATCTTATATGAATTGTTTTATGATGTCATAATGTTTAAGATTCTCATTTGTATTACATGGGTTATACAATGATGTATGATTTATGATTTTGTGGCACAAATAAGAATGGTATCATTATGGGATGAGTGGGACCTATATCTCCCTCCAATGCATTGGGTAAAGATTTTATATCTCATGAGATAGACATGGCTGGAATGGTAGGTTATACCGATTCAGTGAAACAGGATTGAAACGAGGGTGACTCGGTTCAGAAAGGGACTTTGTCCACTAAGATAGTCTTGGCATTGAGTCTTGACTAACAAGAAATGATTCTCTATGATTATGTGTGTATGCCACAATGTTTCATGTTTTATGTTATGATTATTGGGATTTCATTTCACTACTATGATTTATCCCATTTTATGAAATTATTCTCTCTTTTGCAGGTTAAGATTTCCAAAATGTTATGTTCTTATGAATATGATGTGATTGATATTTCTTTTGTTTACCCTTACTGAGCATTTGAGCTCACCCTTTTATGTTTACTTTTCCCCATGATATAAAGAAAGGTTTTAGGTATAAAAAAAAGGGAAGATATTTATGGGAGATGTTGAAGATATTTCACCAGGATTAGAATATTATACTCCAAGTTTCCAAAGACACTAAACTATTACGATCCTTGTGTGTGTGTTTTTGTTATATACTAAGTATTCCGCAAATGTAATGTAATGTCAATGTACGTCAAGCTTCGGGTATCTATAGTTATGTTCTATTATAAATACATATATATACAAGAAATATAATATATATAAGATATCTAAATCATTTATATCATTCTGGTGATAATGGAATTTTTACCACATTGAAAAATTGTAATTATAACAAGTTCATTTTTGACTCAATTTTCGAACATCGATAAAATATCAAATATGAACTAAAATAATTAATTAATTTTTATAGAAAGTTAATAAGTGATATAAAAGGAATAATAAAATTGAAAAATGTTCTTAATCAAGTATAAATTAACTTATGTTTATTATTCAGGAAGAACAAAGAATATACATGACAACTCGGACATGAGGTAAGGGGTTTCTTATCTCACTTTTATTTTGGTGAGATTTCTGTTGTTCGCCACTTATTTATTTGATGTGGATTATTGTGTACTGCCATTTGATATATATTATCAATATTATCTATATATTCATTTCATTATGTGATTAATTTGGTGGTTATTAACTTTTGTTTATACGACTCGATTGATTACAACGAAGTGAGGGTTTTTTCATCTTACTTTTTATTCCCGTGAGATTCATGATATATTGGCCACTATTTCCTTTAGTGTGATGAATGTACTATTCATTAATGTATTCTTGGTGTAATATAAATTCATTTATGGGTATTTACATCTTCATTTTATGATCCTTATTTCATGGGATGTATATTTCATAAGTTACCAAATCGGTAAGGGAATTTCAAATTTCAATTTCCACTCAATGGGATTTACGAATACTTCATTGATTATTTTACTCCAAGATTATGTCTCAAATCACTATTTATTATTTATGTAGTAATTTTCACTCCCCTTTAGGTGGATATACTTTTGATACACATAATCACACCATTGATAATTTCTCAGGTCCTTGATATAAACTTGATCTTTACTCAATTTCCATTAATAGAGTTAGACATCCATGTCATTGGTGTTGTTTTTAAAAGAATATGTTTGAATGTCCTATAAATGATTTACACTAAATATCCAATAATATTTAGTGAATATATACTTTTTACACATAATTATGTCATTGATTTATCTTGTAACGAAGGATATTGTCTTCATAATGTATTTCATCTCAATTTATATTCCTTTGAGACTTCATTGTTGTTATGAAACAATTCACTTTTATTTGGCATATATACCGTCCTTTGACATAGTATATAATGAAATAATTTATTCTGAATATATTATATTGTTTCGATTACCTCAATTATTTGTATTCTGGCGTCACTCATTTGGTTAGGAACTCTAACTAAAATATCATTTAAAATGTTTTAAAACTTTACTCTTCTAAATCATTCTCATTAATGACTATGTTTTAAGAATAGTTTTAAGGATTTATTTATATAGTCATTAATGTTTTAAAAATTAAAATTCCTTTTAAAAGTTTCAAATTATTATGGGGCACATTGATTCAAAATTATATTTTTAAACGGCTTCTTGACAGATACTGTGACTTTTAAATGTTTTCAAGAAAAAGGGGGATATTTATCTCAAATAGTTCTGATGATTATTTTCATCTATGTAAATATAATTCATTATTCTCGATTGAGGTTAATATTTTACAATAAAATATTCCATATTTTATTGAATGAGTTATGTTTGACTGTGGATGTTCTATTTTTATACCATTCATGGTTTGTGGATAAAGTATTTACATTTCGTATTCTATTTTAATACGAATTTTTATGTTATGTTTAATCCTTTTCATATGAGGAATTAATTTGACATAGGAAGTGACGGGTGGATCCCATTGTAGCTCCTCGATGCATCAGTAGGTCTCATGAGACAAACTAGTGTCTTGGCACAAGGCCTTCACAAAATCTTATTTGAAGTCTCGGCACGAGGCCTTGACTATGTGGTTATGATGTACGGTATTATGAATTCCATCCTTATGAGATTAGATATTGATATTTCATATAGTTATTCAAATAGTAGAATAACTTGGACTATGTTTTATTATGGCATTATTTACTAAGATCATATTCCTACCCTAAAGAGTTCATGTTTATTATTTTTAAAGGCATGTGTTTTTAATTATTCACTTTGCCCTAATGTTTATGTAATCTTACACTATATAGCTTTCTCTTACTAAGCGTTTGAGATCACCCCTTTCTAATGTTTCATTTTCCCTAGATATGAAGAAGTTAGTTGTAAGTAAGTTGCAGGAATAATCGTGGAAACTTGGATGTTTTTAATGGAAAAAATTTGTGTTGTTTTTCTTTTCATGTTGTAATGTTTAACTTATGTATGTATCTTGTTTACAAGACTACTAAACTGATCAGTCCTTTGGGACATGATTCCTTGTAATCATGCTGATGTTATGTAATAATGCACCAGCTCCTCGGTAACTAGGGTCGGGGCGTTACAATTACTGAGAATGATGTATACATGGATAATATCATTAAAGTGCATATAAGACAATGTAAACCACATATTGATATTATGAAATTCTATTTTCATTGATTTGTAATCATCAAGGGTAATTTCATTATTATATTTATTGATAATGAATTTTTTGAAAGTCTTTAAATATCAAATTACTCTACACATTAGATATATTCATCAATAATCAAAATCTTGGTAGCCTACCTACTTGAAATTTAAAAAACAATTTAAATTTCATTAATGTAATTTAATCGATATCTAATAAAAGTTATCAAATATATCCCTGTAGAAAATATTTTATACTAAATTAGTGGTTGGGTTATCTTTATCATCTACCACTTTTTTCAATCAGATTTCTTGGTCATTCTAGATTTAGAAAAATATGTTTTTCAATGATAGAACACATTATTTTGATGATATAACCCAACATAAAAAATTAATTGTATGTGGATTTTAATAATAGTCATTTAATATATTTAAACAGAGGATTATATCTATTTTATATTTTTAAAGATCTTCTAAAGTCACAGTGTGTCATTATAATTTATGGAATTAATGAAATATTGCTAGAATGAAATCCAGTTAGATTTTCTACTATAATGATATGATCACACAAGTGTGTAATGATAAACTATGTATCATTACTTAAACACACATATTGATCTAAATTTACAAGAAACATAATGGGTACCCCAATTTTCAATATAATTTTGGTTGGATATAACCAAGATATATTGATACTGATTAAAATTCAGGTATAGTCTATGTTGTCTGCCCTATCTGTATCAAATCATTCCCTACACACTGAATCCGAACAAAAGTAAAATCATGTTTTAGTAATTTTCAAAAAAAACATGAATTCATTTACTTATAAAAAATAACTTAGGTTGGTAATAATTGTGAAAAATCTTTCATGTTGTTCAAATTTCAAAAAAATCAATTAAAATATGGTTCATTTATATCAACAATTGTATGGATTTGTTATCCATCACCAATATCCAAAATACATTTGCCAAATTATTGTAATTCATCTAATTCCTCTCTATACAAATAAAAAACCAATATCATGGTCTCCGTAAAAGTTAAAATATAATAGAATCACTATAGATATAATGAAAATAAACTTGAAAAATAATGGAACTGCTATTATCACAGTGAATTATAGGTAATATTTTCTTGAACCCCTCTCCCAGACAACATTTTCTCTACAAAAGACTAATTTGAAGTATTATCATTTATTTCCTCCATTATATCTCTCAAATAAGTATTAGGAGACTCAAAATATTTATAGGATTAATTACTGACTCATCCCAAATAATTAGTTTTGTTAGTAGGTTACGTTCTAAATGATTCATTCCTTATGGAATATTTCAAACGAATTTCCATTAATAGATATCGGAATGTGGAAATTGTAGTTGGCATCCTTCCACTAGAAGGATTAAGGATTTTGTACCACTAGATGAAACTAAACGATAAATATTACCTTGTGACCACAAAATACATGTTAATGATTTCAAAATGAAAGTCCTACCCTTTCATTGATATCCTTTTAAGAAAAAATCCTAAAAGAGGAAGAATAAAAAACATAATGGAACCTGTCACCATTTTCAATTTTTCAGTTAGCCTATATTTGTGGTTTATTAAATATTCTAAAGACTTTATATGCAATAATATTTCTCTTCTACATCTTAATTACATCCTTCAACATCATTTAATGGATCTTAATCATGAATAAGAGGATAACAATTAACATGTCTACCAATATTTTGCATTTTGTTGTCAATTTTATGAAAAGAGTACATTTTCGATTGATAATCTGTGAGGGTTAAATCTAATAAAAAATTATATTATAAAATATTATGATAATAATGTTAAATAGTGATTATAGATTTTTTGTTAAATCATATTATAGGAATTCAGTTAAAAGTTGACCCATGTAGATAGAATTTAACCATCGTACCATTTTAACATAGGCTGTAGTCAATTTCTTAATTTGAAGAAAGAAATTTTTATGTAACAAATATAAGAATAATAAATAATGATTTAGTTTTTCAAAGTAGATGTTATTTCATATATATTAGAGATGTATAATATGTTTTCCATGTGATATATACCCTAAGAGAACCTAATAATATATATTTCAATAAATTCATACAGTTGTTGATTATATTTAGTTAGTGAATAAAATATTAGAAAACAATTGTTTTAATTTATTTATAGAATAGTTTATAACACTTATAAAAAATAATTAATTGATTATATTTATCAAAAATTATATTTTATAATAATATTCTAAAGAAATAAGGATAATTATTGTAAACATTTTGAAGAATATATTTTCATATAAAATCATACCATTTCAAGAAAATAATAAAAAACAAAATTAAAAAATATTGGTTTCTAGATATATGGAACATGTATTAATGAAAACATAAAAATTAATATTAATTTCATGATATATAATTTTTAAAGTATAAAATTATTATGTAATTGTATATTTATATCAGTCAGATATAATTATTTATAAAACCCCATATGCATTGAAATCATATAATGTGTGCATATATCTTATGGCATTAGAAATTGAGAATATCACCACAAAAGATACATTAGGTTTCAGGAAAAACAATACGATGATGATAAATGTTCTTTGATAAAACATTCTAGGAAAAGGCACGCAAACTAAAGTTCGCATCTCCCAAAATGATACATAATTAATATCTTTAATAACATCTCTTTCATACAAAAATAATACTAAATGTTAACCAGCCTCTATTAATTCATGATGAATAATGTTATTCACATTTATTATATCTTGATATGAAGATTCACATATTATCTTCATAACTCAAAATCTCATATAATATAGATGTCCAGTTGTGGGAGGCACATAATATAGTCTACCAGTAGAGAATCCATGCATTTATAGAAACTATTTTTTCATGAGAATTATGGAAATATCTTATTGCATAATCTTCATATGTTAGGTTTCTTCCTTCAGAATACATTTCATTTTCATCCAAAAAAGAAGTAAAAAATAATTCAAAAATGCTCCTTTTACGTAGGATATCATTAATATTATTACCACCAGTGTAGGTTATAGTGTTTTTTCATAGTAAATGTAAATTAGATCTCTATACCAGAGGATATATATATATGGATATCATAAAAAACAATAATAATTTTCATAAGAAGATATGTACAAACAATCATAATAAATATTAATGTAATCTTCATTTTTTTTCATTGAAGTGGTGTTTACTGGGCTCATGTTGTTCTATTGTAACATGATCATGACCATTTTTGGCATATTTAAAAAGGTTTTTGATTAAATATTATCAGTTTAAAATCTTAATATTTAGATTATGTTGATACAATAATATAAAAATAGGATTACATGGGACAAAATAGGCTATCCAAATCATCAAAATAATTTATGACCATATTTTCACAATATATTCTTTGATAAATAGCTTAACCATAAACAAAAAGTGCTATATTGCCAATTTCTCTATAAAACATGGATCATATAAATTTTTTCATACTCGGACAACAACAATTAAAATGGAAAGATGATGCATGGATCATGAAATTTTAATTAGATTCATGGTATATTAGGAAGGTATCTTTATTGGAAATTTTTCGAGAAAAATATCTATTTATATGTATTGGAGTTATAAAATCAGAATTATGATAATGAAACTAGACAATGTACACATGATAAAATCACATTTTTAAAATTTCACTATACAAACAAATATATGTAAAACATTATACTTTTTATGGGATATTACATGATACAAGAATAGTGGGTGTTATAAATTTTGATAATAGTTTTTTTCATTTTAATTACCTTCTTGAGAATTTTCAATGAAACATCATTATCATAAATTGTTCATTAGATGGTCATCCTTAATTTTTAATACTTGTGATATTATTTGGGGCACGTTTGGATGAAAAATATTTGTTTTCTGTAACATATTAATAAATTTTCTGCCACATTATATTATATGTAATTGTTATAAAAAATATATATATACAACCAAATTATAGAATGAAATTTCATATTGGTAATTTTGAATTATATGCATTAGAAAACAAGTAAATCATAAATGTAAAATGATACGTGTTCCAAAAAAGGGCTATCACGATCACCTCTATGTTATGAATAGTGAAATCTATTTCAAAGTTTAGAACTCAATCAATATAAATTATATAGTATATATAACCATTTTTATACACAATAATTCTATAAGAATATACTACAAAATTTTTGAAACCCATAAAAAATGGAGTATATTTGATTAACAAATGAAATGAAATTTAATTTTTTAAGATAATTATTGTCTAATAGTTACTTTCCCAAGAATAGTATTGTATTGAATGATATGTCATGATGATATATATTTTCAACATATAAATCCTACCCACCAATTAGAATTAGTAGATTTTCTAATGGATTGTATAATAGGAAAATCTCATCCATGCGATGTAGATCAACACTTTTTATGGTATGATTATATATTTTTATTGATTAATATAATCAATGTAACTAACTTTAATAATTGATATTTCATATTTAGTTTCTATTTTATATGTTAATGAATCTGTTCCTCATTGTTTTGGTAGGTGTAGCTTTAAATTTGGATTCCATGTTCCTGAATAACATCCCTTGTAGTTATAAAAAGAAAACATGAAGTATTGTTCATAGGATTCATTTTTTTTAAGTTTCTATAAATTTTAATAATTAATATCAGAGTTAATATATTTTTCATCAATTTTATATACAAAAAATATGATATAACAAAATAAAAAATATTATATCAATGAATAGAAAAAATAAATTTATAATAACCTAATCGACCGTATTCTATTAAGATCTTTTTTTTCATTATAATATACTTAATGATGAGAAAAAATTATTGGTTGTCTATTAGAAGGATATAAACTAACTATGTAATTTTTTTCTTTACTAATTAATCTAAATGTTTTAGAAAAACCCCCATTTTTAATCTATAAATAAACCATCCAACCCATTAATATAAATGCTGAAAAATATTTTTCAATGTGAATATAATATTTGAAATTGTTTCCTTCATGAAGTATAATTTAAATCCAATGTTTGTTGGACATGCATGCATTATTTCTAACACACTGTTTCCCAATGAAAAGAATACTTATAAAAGTGGTTTTTGGTTAAATTTTTTTTATTTATGTCATAAAACATAAATTTTTAGCCATAATAATGTAAACTATTAATAGGATCCCAAATATCTAATTAAATATAGATAATTATCAAATAAATATAAAAATATTAATAGAAAACTAATAAATACATTAGAATTATATTTATTATTCGGTTTTATTAATGAGATAGTTGAATTCACTAAAGTAACTAGTGTGTTCTGTAGTTTTATTTAATAAATAATTTTCTATATAACAAACAAAATTTTATATAGAAACCAATCTTCTTATGCTTTTTAGTATGGTATGTTAGGTAATATTCCCGGAGATGTTAAATAGTTTAGTTTAACAGATTTAGAAATTTCTCGAGGAATACCAATAAAATGTGTTGCATCATGTACAATAACATTTTTTATTACATGATTTTGTGATAGAATATAGTTTAGTGAATATTGAATAGGTGATAATTCTATATAAAATTCATTTTATGATGTTCATCATATGAACATAATAAATTATAAAAAACCACACAATTATTTGTAGTTCATGTATGACATTTGATTTAATTTTTGTAACCATCATGATCTATGAAATGAATAATAACTTCCAACAACATTATTTGTGATCTTATTCTTGTTAAAATAGAAATTTATAAGAAATTATAATAAACATAACATGAAAAAATTTCATCCTAGAATGAGTTTTACTTTTTCTGATGGTGAGGGAAGTGTAAAATAATTAACATTACCAACCCCATTAATCAAATATATCATGATAAATAAATAAACACACATTCTGTTCGTATAAGTATGTCTTAAAAATGCACCAATGATTAAAATCATAAATACACAAAAGATAGTCTTCTAGAGTAAATAATATATTTTACTATAAAAATCATATATTTCTAATGAATGTTTTTTATTTTAATTTCAATTTATAACATACCTAATGTATGAAATGTATTGTAACTTCCATTGACATTATTAGTGAAATTATTCAGGTTATATAAGAATGGATAAGAAGAATTGATTAATATAAAGTTAATAAATTATATACTAGAATGAGATATACTCACTGATGATGAGGGAATTGTTGAATAATTTTCAATATATTCAACATTACATGAAGCAAGAATGAATAATATAGAAACATCCAATGATTGAATATATTGGTATCATATATATTGACCAATTATTAACATAATACATATTCAGTAGAAATTAACAATGATTATTTCATGATTTATATTATACATTGTATATAAGTGTATTTTAAGTATCTTATTTGAATTCTATTTTCTAACATTCTTGATGTCTTATGTGAATTTTAATTTTGAAAACAACTATTAGTGAAATGATTCAAATTAAAACAGTAAAGAATATATGATATTAATGAACATAATTTGATAAATTATTTAAAGGAGTAAGTTTTACATAATCTGAAAATGATGGAATATTTGAATCGTTAACAATATATCCACCATTACTTAAATTTGGAATGATTAATAATGATACATCAAATTAGATGATAAAAATAAATCTTATATATGAATAAATGATTTAAATAATATTTACATGACTAAATAATATATTTTAACATGGTAGATAGCCATTTTTTCTTGGTTTTCTATGAAATATTTATTAAAATTTATCACATATATTAGTCAATGGAAGTAAAATGGGAGAAAATTATAGAATTTTATATTACTTGGTAATACTTAATCAATGAAACAAAATTTTATTAATAAATTGAAATTGATCAAACCATTTTAAGATATAGTTGGTAATGCGATGTGTGTCTCTCTCTATGTTATATATTTTGGTGAGACTGATTTATGTATATGAGTAGGTGGCATCCAATTATATGTAATAAAATTACTGCTAAGAGAGGTTGATCCTATATTTATGGATGTAAACTAAATCTATTTTTTAAATGAATAATATTTAATGAAGTAATTTCAAGTAATAATAAATAAACATCTGAAAAGGCTTTTGATGTTGTTACTATTATATTATTATACATAAAATTTATTCTCTTGATATGGATGTGGATTGAATATTTAAGTCATTTATGTTCCAAATTTATTTTAAAGGAGTTTGAAAAAATCATGGTTGAATGCATTTTGAGAATAAAATATTTAATATTATTTGTAAAAGAAAAATTAAATGGAAAAATTCATGTATTTCAAAAACATTATAGAAATCATCAATATATAGTACATAAAAACTGAAACATGTACAGAATATGTAGAAAATAAAGTAATCAATCAATTAAACGTGACAATTTTATGATTAACCAGTTTAGAGTGAATGGATAAAATTAAATATTGAAATAAATTTTATTTATGGAATATTCAATTAAATATGGTAGGGTTATATAAATAGAAATATTGTCTATTTTTTACTAACATAACATATTATATGGTGTGTTTTCTGAATGAATTTTTTTTTGTACATTATTATGATATGAAAAATTATAATGATAGAAATTGAGGATATATATTTGACTAAAAGTGAAATAATAATCACTTAAACTGAAATTAGTTATGATGTGATTGAATAATGAAGTATCAAACAAAACAAAATAATAAAATATTTTATTTTTACAAACACAAGAAACATTGGGTTGAACTACTCGGATAAAGATAAGAATAAATTTTAAGAAACATTCATATCCATATTAGGGATGTTGATGGAGAAACAATGTGTGAAACCCCCAAAACTAAGAGTTATATCGGTATTGATTCATAAACAGTAATTGAATCTATAGCAGTGTGGATCACTGTGGTAATTACAGATTATAAAAAATCAATAAGGGGAGAACCTTGAGAAATGATGCATGATACTATAGAGACCCTGCCCCAATAGATAGGTTTTGTAGATGAATGAGATGTTATGTGGAAGAATGAACATGAACCATAGGGAAGAATATGAAATCGTGATATAAAATTTAAGTGGGAGAATATTAGCATGGAGGGAAGAGAGACACAAAGTTTGGTACTACAGAAAACATATTCTAGTAGACATGATCCATAGAGGAAGGATAAGTCGGAGAATAATATAGGCATGGGATGAGAAATTGTACAATGTAGTGGAATCTTAATGTTGTTCTAGGTATTATGATAGTAATTCAATATGGGTGTAGTAAATTGATAGGAAGGAGAGTGAATAAAGTTGAAATTATTGGAAACCATGTCCAGAAGATGAGATCCATGTAGAATGGAATTACAGCTAAAGATTAATATGATGGGAGGAGAGGTAGTAAGATGGAAAAATAATTAGGGAAAATAATCCACTATAGGATTACTCAATGTACATAAGAAAATATATATTTAATATATATATATTATATTTATATAATGATAATTATGAGTCTTTAAATTAATATAAAATCATATTATTCGTGAAAACTAAATTTTATGAAAAACAATTCATCAAATCAAAAAATCTAGTTTTAAAATAAATTATTCCACATGTGAGGATTTAATTTTTTAAATTAATTATTTATTTGAAATTTGAATAATTTATATTATATAATATACTCTAATTAAATTATTTTCATATTTAGTAGTGAAAATAGTAAAAATATTTTAACATAGTTGGGTTTAAAATGGGTTTACCTTGGGATAACCCAAAATGATAAGGATAAATGGAACTAAAAACTAATTTCTCTTGGTTGAAATTATTTTGATATTATTTCATCTACATCACACGCGTGGTCTATTTTGTATCATATTTAATGTGTAAAATATTGGTATTCTTTTTTCTTTTACAAAATCAATTATGTCGTCTCCCCACTTATAAAACACCATCACATCTCCTATCAAATTCTCTATTAAAATACCTTTTTGATCAACGAAGACCTTACCAAATAAATTCCTCACTTCACACCTGAAATTTTTGAATCCTTTTATTGATTTAATAACCCTTCTAGAAATAATATTGGTGAAAACCAATACAACACCTCTGATAAAAATACATTGGTATAAAATGAGCATTTGGGTTTTATTTCATTTGTCGCCTCCTTTAAATATTATTCAACCATTATGAGATTAAAACATAATTATATACCTATAACTATATATTATTATCTAAATTACATAACAAACATTTATATAATATTTTTTCCAATGGGATAATAGTCCATCATTTGTGTGTACGGCAGACTACTACCTCAAAAACTGATGTATTTTTTTCCATAATCACCTATCACAACTAGTTATAATGATGTTATTAATGATAATATATTACATTAAAGAAATATTTATCATTATTAAAATATTATATATCACTTAAATTTTACCTTTACATTCACTGAAAATTTATATTTCCATTCATGCATACATGAAGACTCCAAACTTCAAGAAGCAATATTATTCTTTTCTAATAACCACAACACATGGATGATAGATATAATAATATAAAAAATAATGATATTAAAAATATTCTGATGATTTATTAATGATAAAATAATGTATACCTTATTTCCATGATTATCATTGTAATATGGAAATGTTATTCTTGCATACATCTGATCGACCATCTCCATGATTGTAACATAGTTCATTTTTAATTAGCATCATTCATGGTTTATTTAAAAGGATAATTTGATGTAAAAAGTGATAATTATATAATTATTATGACTTTATAATTTATTTAATAGTGACCCCTTTGAACATGATTATTACATCTATTATATTTTGAGAATATCTACCTAACGTGCTCAAAACACAAGACGTTGACATAACCAATTATGTATTATAGTTTTTAATTATAAAATATTAAAAAATTATTCCACTGTATGGTATTAAAACTATTAAATGTTTTTATGATATTAAATAATTTATATTATGTTATTATATAATAGTTAATAGAAATAAATGGATGGTCTGGACTTATTGTAATGGTTTCTAATCTCAGCTTTTTTAGTGAGACGTATGTCATATTAACCATATTTTTTCATTTAATATTTATAACGAATTTATTTTATTTATATTTCCATGAAAATAATTTTTATTTATTAATCAATATGAGGACCTCACTATCTTGGGGGTATGATCCCGAGAATAAAAATGAAGCATGTGATTTTGTCTAAATTTTCAATCATCAAGGCATATTTTAATTTTTCTTCCCCTAATTTCTTTTACATATATGTATATATATATATATATTATACTATCCCAATTAAATTTTATATCATTAATCCTTCATTTATCATATTGTTTTATGTTTCAACTTTTTTATTTCATCTAGGGGGATTTGAAAAGAATGATACAAATTTGTAAGGTGTTGAAGAAATCAATTTATTTTAATTGGATTATGTTACCTCATTTTTTTGTTCGATATGATATGATTTGTTGGTAAATAACCTATAAGAGTATTATGTTTTATATAAAAATTATTTTATGGATTTTTATTTTTTAAAAATAATATGTCCACTAATTAAATATCATTTCAATTATAAGATCTTTGTATGGGTAAATTTTATTAAATTCTATTCCCTTAAGTCATATGATTAACGATCTGAACAAGTACTCCTTTATGAGGTGTATACATAGCCTATTTAAAATTTTATATCACGAGTCTTCATATATTAAATATACAAAATGATTCATTTTGTGGTAATATTTCACATGGATTTTTATTGAAATATTAACTTAGTGGAAAATATTTTTTTTATAATATCAGTTATTTTTTAAGATTCATTTTTTCAAGGTTCCTTTAAGAGAAATAATATGCTTTAATTTTCCAGAACAAAATATATTTTCTTCAACATTTATTATTATTATTTTTAGATACATATTTCCTATTTCATTCATTATTGATTATAGATTCATCAAGGTAGATAATTATTAGTGACACTGATCTATTGCCTTATTTTATATCAAGAATCATTCTCATTCATATTAATGTTGTCTATAATATTTTTATATTTTTTTTAAAATAAAAAGGTTTTCGTAAATATATCTTTCATAGTCATTGACATTATTTTAAATTCATTTAAAATGAAATTTATGAACATTTTTTAAATGGGTAACTTTTAATACATAGTAGAAAATGTTTGAATAGAATGTTTACTTTTTTGAATTTAAACCATGGATATACTTTTACCACTTCATGATCATTATATTATATAATTATTCATTTATATGAATTCGTCATTATTTTCAAATAAAAAAATTTCCAAAGATTTTTTCAATTTTTTGTTTTAAAATGTCATTTTTAATGTGAAAGGTTATTTTCCTCAAGATTATTTTAAGTATACTTTAATAATATTTTCATTCATCCACATAAAAAACCCTGGATAATACATATTGAACACTGGGTATATATTGTAATGATACCATCCACATTCATTCTATAGATGGATAATTAATATTTCAAAGAGATAATTATATAACCTGTTTCTTTTCCCCATGTTTATCATACTATAAACGGAATAATTTATTATTCAGTGTTTTTTATCATGAGATTAAAGATCCATGTAAATTATTAAATGAATGGTTCTTTTAAATTTATAAATAATGGTTGGTCCCCATAATATATAATGAAATTATGGCTTGAACACCATTATAAATGTTGATATAACAGGTTGATTTCTAATATATCTAAAGATGTGATGGGTCAGACCCATTATACCACTCAAATGCATTAGTTAATGATTATGTAACCAAGATAATTATATTGGATTAAAGAAATATAATTATTCCAATTTTTATGGATTATATAAATATAATTTTCCATGATTCCAATAGGTTTTCTTTATTATTACTATAGCGACCCAGCCTTTTATTAAATTACTATTACATCCTTTTAAAGGTAAAAAACATAATAGTTTTACACATAGATGATCCAATGTTTTAGTTTCTCGGGAAAACAAGGACCATACATAACAATTACAACATCAAGCATAAACATTTATTTAATTTCTTCTTCTGTAGATTGTTATTGGCACTTAACCTCTCTTAGTATATATAGCCACCTGAGGATATACATCAAAACGGGTGAGCTAAAATCCCAGTAAGAGTATATATAAGAACAATATAGCATGGGGTGAGCATAATCATAACATGGGAAAAAGATAATGAACATGAGAAGAGCATAAATAAAAGACTTGAAATGTGGAAATTCATAAACAAAATAAAACATCATGTATTAGTGGTTAACTAACAAACATACCTTTGACCCAAGACAGAATCTTATTCACACATAATTTCACATTTATTCATGATATTCATCACTTTACGCAATGCATTGGAGCACTGTATAATTCCGGGTGCACCCATCACATTCAAACATTCATATTGTGCTATATAATTCCGGGCACACCCGTCACATCATAACATTATCATTATCATGCTTGACACATGGAAAATATATCAATAATAAACATAACTAACCCATGGTAAGGAATTTATTTCATCTCATAATAATAAATTCATAATATTTGGGTTCCCAAAATAAAGAGGGAACAACATACTTGATACAAGAACCATCAACCATTAGTGAGAGGTAAAAGTTGAGTTCTTAAAAGAAGAGTTCTTTTAGAAAACATTTGTATCGACATAAACATTATTAGAAAACATTTATATCCCAAAAAAGGTAATATAATGATGAAAAAATTATTTTTAAGAAGTGATCATACTAAATTGGTGTGAAATCGGGAGAACCTGAAGAAAGAAAAATGGGTTCGAGATTTTCCCCTTACCTTGTATTCAAATGATTTAATCTCTTTAATGTCGTATATAATGACATTATATTCATTAATTAGAAATTATAGAACCTTTTATACAGTAATAGTGTTCATTTTGGTTTCATTATGTCATTTTATGGTCCTTTGGATGAGTTATAGGATTTAAAAACCTTGTTCGGGAATGTTTGTTTTTATGGTTTTCTTGAGTGGTTCACTTGAATTCTTAAATTGAAGATTGGGTAGAACATGGGTAAACATCCAAAACTTATATTACATGTTATTAATGATATTACAGGATATTTAATGATCTTATAATGAATCATATTATATCCATGTGGATGAATCATTAGATTAGAATTAAATTATGATTGTTTAGGTTAATTTGGGCGGTTTTTCGATCACAATGAACTTGTTTTAATTTATCACTTAGTAATATGGACATAAGTAAGTTCCAAAACATTAAATAGGGAATAATACATATAAAAATTTTTGTTTCAACCCTAAAAATGGTTTCATGACTATATCTGAAGGTAGAAATGGAAGAAGAAAGCTTGTCGTTCTTGAAGGTGATAAATTAACACCTCACGAACAACGTTCTCTTTAATAAAATAAAAGGAAGATGGAAAGGGGGTGGGATGATATAATATCCCATTAGCATCATAAAATTCCTCTATATGTATAATACTAGAGCTAAAATACCATTTGTAGGAAGATAGGTGAGGAGAGATCATGAAATTCACTTGAACTTGAAAAAAAATAAAGGAGAAGAAGGAGAGAATTACCTCTTAAATCCTCCTCTTGTGATTCTCATTAAGTAAGATAGGATTGGTCTTTTGATGAGACTAGAAGCTCTTGAACGTGGGATAGGGGCTAGGGAAGATATTTGGGTAGATTTTAGAGAAGGATTCGAGCTTGAGTGGTCTGAGGAAATGAGGGTGTGAAGGGTTGTTTTTATAGTGGAGGGGAGAGGGGTTTTCTTAATATAAAATTCATTAGTTTATTATTTCTTCAAAATACAAGGAATAGTGAGTATTCCATGACCAATAATAGTAATATTATCATGTGATCCTGGAAAAGGTGGTCTTACATCTTCAGAGCATCACAGATGACTTTATAATTTGCTTATTTAACTTATTTTTTAAATTATGGTATTTCACTATTCATCAAAAATTCTGGTATTTTAGAAAAATACAAAAATTTCACCCTAACCATTTTTCAACATGTAAAATTCAAAAATTTAGTCTATTTCTTGAAAAATTATTTTCTAAATATGATTAATATAATATTTAATTAAAATCATGGTTTAATACTAAAAAATAGTTTTAAAACATTCATTTACTTATTCTATAATATAGGTACATCATACTTTCACTTGAATATTATTTTTATAATATCATAGGTAAGGTTAATATTCATTAGGGTATATCACTATTCATAAAGATATGTTACTATTCATAAGGGTGGGTTGCTATTTACAAAAAAATTATTTTTGTTTTATTAGACTCTAAAAATCATCTTGAACACAACCGTGTATATCAGATTTTGAAAATTCTAAACACAGAAGTGACAAAATTATGTTTAAAGATCACATAAAACTTAGTGGTTCATTATGTTGTGATTTCATGTGATTTTATGACATATTTATAAGAAGTTAATTTACATTGGAAAACTTTGGGTCATTACATTCTTCCCCCCTTAAGAAATTTCACCCCCCCTAATTTCTCTTTACACAAACAGGTGACGGTGTTTATCCTTTATTACCTCTTCTGGTTCCCAAGATTCGTCCTCAAACTTATCGTTCCTCCACAACAATTTGACAAGATGGGTTGTATTGTTGAATAGAACCTTATCTCTCCGATCTAAAATCTTTACTGGATTCTCTTCATAGGAGAGATCATCTTCCTGCTGCACCACCTCTGAGTTAGTACATTTGAGGGGTCTGGTATGTACTTACTCAGTAGTGATACATGAAACACATCATGGACTTGAGCCATATTTGGTGGAAGGGAAAGACGCTAGTCCATGGCTCCTATGCGGTCAAGGATATCAAATGGGCCAATGTACCTTGGGCTTAGCTTCCCTTTCTTCCCAAATCACATGACTCTTTTCCATGGAGATATTTGAAGGAAGACTTTATCTCTAGTGTTGAACTCCAAGTCCCTTCGATGTTTGTCAGCATAGCACTTTTCCTGACTTTGAGCAGCTTTGATGTGTTTCTGGAAGACTTGAACCTTCTTTGTCATCTCTTGAACAAGATCAGGTCCAAGTAGCTTTCTTTCTCCAACCTCATCCCAACAGGTTGGAGTTCTACATCACTTTCCATACAGATCATCATATGGAGCCATCTGAATACTCGAGTGGAAGCTATTTTTGTATGACAACTCAACCAATGGTATATGCTGATCCCAAGACCTTTGAATTATAGAGAGCATGCTCTAAGAATATTTTCAAGCGTCTGAATAGTTCTTTCAGACTGGCCATCAGTTTGGGGGTGATAGGCCGTGCTGAAATTTAATTCAGTATTCAATGAATGTTGAAGGCTCCTCTAGAATTTTTATGTGAATCTTAGATCATGGTCAGAGACAATTGAGAGTGGAACACCGTGTAGTCTCACCACTTTTTTCACATATATCATTGCAAGTTGTTCAAGCGCGATATCTTCCTGAATAGCGATAAAATGGGCAGTCTGGGTGAGTCTGTCAACCACAACCCATATCACAATATTTCTCTTTGACATCTTCAGGAGACCCACGACAAATTCCATAGTAACATTTTCCAATTTCCACACGAGTATAGGCAATGGATGCATCATACCTTTGGAATTTTGTCGCTCGACATTAACTTGCTGACATACCAAGCACCTTGATATATATTCTGTAATCTTTTTCTTCATGTTATCCCTCCAGAAGTGTTCTCGGAGATCACGGTACATCTTGCTACTCCCAGTATGTATAGAGAATGTTGAGATGTGTGCATTATCCAATATCTCCTTCTTTATCCCAGGTGATGAAGGCACACAAAGTCGCGTTCCAAACTGAATCACACCATCATCACCAATATGGAACTCCTGCAGCTTCCCTTCTTTTACTGCATTCACCCTCTTTTGTATCTCCACGTCATCCCTTTGTGCTTCTTTAATCTTCTCTCGGATGGATGGTTGCACAATCATTTGGGCACGGTAGGATGTATTCCCTTCCCTTACGATTTCTGAATCCATTCTTTGAATATCCAAGAATATGGGGTCTTTCTCAATCCACATCATAGATAGAGTAGCATGTTCTTTTCTGCTTAGAGTATCAGCTACCTTGTTCGGCTTTCCAGGATGATAGTGAATAGAGAAATCGTAATCCTTGATTAGCTCTAACCGTCTCCTTTGATGCATTTTGAGCTCCTTTTGTGTGAATATATACTTTAGGATCTTGTGGTCGGTGTATATGCCACACTTCTCACCATAAAGGTAGTGCCACCAGATTTTCAAGGCAAAAATAACGGATTCCAGCTCTAGATCAAGTGTCGGGTAGTTCTTCTCATGGATCTTCAACTGTCATGAGGTGTAGGCTATGACATTATCATTTTTCATGAGTACATAACCCAAGACTTTCTTTGAAGCATCGTTGTATACCACAAAACATTATCTACTTTTTGGTAGTGTGAGTACAGGTGCAGTGATCAGCCTTCTCATTAGCTACTTGAATCTTCCCTCACACTCTTCCATCCAGACATACTTTACCCCATTCTTTGTTAACTTAGTTAGCAGGCTTGACAATCGTGAGAATTTTCCCACAAAACGTTGATAGTACCCAGCTAATCCATGAAAACTATGGATTTCTAGGATACTAGAGGGCCTGGGCTATTCCTCAATCGCCTTGGTCTTTGAAGGATCCACAGAAATTCCCTCACTTGTGATCACATGTCCCAATAGTGTGAATTTTTTCATCCAAAAGTCACAGTTGCTGAAATTGGTGTACAACGTATCCTTTCTCAAAGTCACCAACACAAGTCTTAGATGTTCTTCATATTCCTCCTTGCTCTTGGAGTAGATGAGAATATCAACAATAAACACTACCACAAATTTTTCAAGTTAATGTATAAAGACTCTATTCATAAAATCCATGAAGATTGTAGTGGAATTAGTAAGTCCAAAGGGAATCACCAAAAACTCATAGTGCCCATACCTTGTACGGAAGGCAGTCTTCTGAATATCTTCATTCTTCACCTTCACCTGATGATATCCAGAATGAAGATCCACCGTTGAGAAGTGTTGAGCTCCTCTTAACTGGTCGAACAAGTCATCAATCCTTGGGAGAGGACACTTGTTCATTATGTTGATCTTGTTGAGTTCTTGATAATCGATACACAACTGCATTGTTCCATCCTTCATCTTCACAAAGAGCACTGGTTCACCCCAAGGTGATGCACTAGGGTGTATGAACCCTTTGTCTAGATGCTCTTGCATCTGCTTCTTTAAATCCTCCAGTCCGATAAGAGCCATCCTATATGGTCACTTCGAGATATGATTAGCTCCGGGTATGAGTTCAATTGAGAACTCTGCCTCACGATTCGTGGGAATTCTAGGTAACTCTTCGGGAAATACATCGTTGTATTCCCTCACGATGGGAATTTCCTCAAGGTTAGAACTTTCCTTAAACTCCACCATTTGGGCGAGGTATGCTTCTTCATAGGGAATCAACACCCACACCATTGAAGGATTTTTAAAAGGAGATTCATGATCATCCTTTCATTTTTAGTGGAGTATGTGATGGTTCCTAATATGAAAAGATATTTCCTTTTTCTGACAGTTTATATATGCTCTATATAATGAGATCCATTCCATTCCCGTTATAGAGTTGAATTCCACCAAGGGAAGTATTATGAGATTTTCCAGAAGAATCTTCCCACATACGCCAACAATAGAAGAGTCAAAACATTTGGTTGCAATGATTGCACCACTTTGTGTTTTTACAGATATCTCTACATCATGGTTTTAAGGCTTCAATTCTATAGTTCTATCAAACTTGAAAGATATAAAGGAATGCGTAGAACTAGAATAAAATAAGGCATTTTTCCATTATTGAGTGAATAGGAAGTGTAACTTTTACGACTTCATTATCATGCTCCACCTCCATATTAGTGATGGCATAATCCTTCCCTTGTTCCTCTGGCTTTGGTGGTTTCTGATGTTGATTACCCTCGAGAACTCGATGTTTAGTGCACTGACTTGCATAGTGCCCCAGCTCCCTACAGTCGTAGCATTGAACCAAGAGTGGTTATCTCCTTTCTTCTTCCACATTCTCCTTCCTTTTCATGTATTTTTGACACTCTTGAGCATGGTGTCCTTATTTCCCACACTTGAAGCACTTCCTCATCCCTTTTAGGAATCTCCCATGGAGTAACTTCCCACATTTTTATCATGTGGGTCGTTGAGTTTTATTCCCACTTTTATTATTAGATCCTCCAGCTTGAAACTCCATCTTTCATTTCTTTCCCCCATAGCCATGGGAGAATTCTCCAAAATCCATCTCCACTTTGAGAGAATATCGAACAACTTCTTCATAACTCCCAATGTCTCGAATTTCAAGAGCCTTTCGAAGGCGTGGTTCTAATCCACTAAAGAATCTATCAATTTTTCTATCATTGTTGATAACAAAACCCAAAGAATACCATGCCAGTCTAGTGAAATTAAATTCATAAGTTGTGACAGATTATCCTTCTTTTTTCTTGAGCTCTATGAATTCTCTCTCCATCTTCATAATAAGATTTCATGGGAAATATTTATTAAGAAACATTGTCTTAAAGTCTTCCCATTCCATCTCTTCAATTTCCTCCCTTGGCTTGGTATTCTTAATCAAAGCCCACCATTGATCGGCTTCTCCATCTAGATGATAAACTGCTAGATTCACCTTCTCCATCTCATAACAGTGAATAACAAAAAATATCTTCTCCATGGAGTTGACCCACTGTTCCGCAACTAGTGGATCAGAAGATACAATAAATGTCGGTGGTCATTGCTGTATAAAACATTTGATAGTCAGTTGCTCCCTCTTTGGTGAAGGAGAATGTTCCACACTATTATGGTTATTGTTCATAACCTGAGATAATTGGGTAAGCATCACCATGAAGTTTTTAACTCCACCTCCCAAATCATTGGGGATGTCGTTCGGGAAATCGTTGCATTGGCCCTCACACGAGTTATTGGCCTGATTTCTCCTGGTTCCCAACATTTTCTAAAATAGAAAAGGTTAGAACAAAACATAAGTAAACAAGCCATGAATAACTTATTCATTTAATAAATTTATACAAAAAAAATAACATATGGGATCCATATGTAAATATTCTTCTGTGCATATTTGTACTTAGTCTCATGCTAGAGGTTTTCTCTGGGTTCACTAATCCTAATTCCCAAATTTACTAAACCTTTCCTTTGATACCAACTATAGTGACCCGGCCTTTCCTTACATTACTATTACATAATTTTAAAGATAAAAACATAATAGTATTACATATAGAGGATCCACAGGTTTAGGTTCATGGGAAAAATAGGACCGTACATAACAATTAAAACATCAAGCATAAACATTTATTTAATTTCTTCTTCTCTAGCTTCTTACTGGCACTTGACCTCTCTTTAGTACATGTAGCCACCAGAGGATATACATAAAAAGGGGTGATCTAAAATCCCAGTAAGAGGATATATATGAAAAATATAGAATGGGGTGAGCATAATCATAACAAGGGAAAAAGATCATGAACATGAGAGGAGCATAGATAAAATACATGAAATGTGGCAATGCATTAGAAAATGAAACATCATGTCTTAATGGTTAACTACCACACATACATGTGATACAAGCTAGAATCTTGTTCATATATCATTTCACATTTACTCATGATATTCATCACATTACCCAATGCATTGGAGAGCTGTATAATTCCGGGCGCACCCGTCACATTCAAACATTCATATTGCACTATATAATTTCAGGCGCACCCATCACATGATAACATTATCATTATCATGATTACCACATAGAACATATATTAATAATGGACATAACAAAACCATGGTAATTAATTGGTTTCATCTCATAATAATACATTCATATGCTTTGGGTTCCCAAAAGAAGGAGGGAAAAACATACATGATTCAAGAACCATCAACAATGAGTGAGAGGTAAAAGTTGATTTCTTAAAAGAAGAGTTCTTTTGGAAAACATTTGGATTGACATAAACTTCATTATTATACCATTATATCCTAGATAAGGTAATATAATGATGAACAAATATTTTTAACAAGTGACCATACCAAATTGTAGTGAAAGAGGGAGAACCCGAAGAAATAAAATTGGGTTGGAGATTTTCCCCTTACATTGTATCTGAATGATTCTTCTCTTTAACGTCCTGTATAATGACATTATATTCATTAATTAAAAATTAAATAACTTTTTATACATGAATAGTGTTCATTTTTTTCATTATGTCATTTTCTAGGCCTTTTGATGAGTTATAGGGTTTAAAAATTTGTTCGGGAATGTTTATTTTTATGGTTTTCTTGAGTGGTTCACTTGTATTATTAAATTGATGTTTGGGTAGAACATGGGTAAACAATTAAAACTGATATTAAATGTTATTAATGATATTACTGGATATTTAATGATCTTATAATTAATAATATTATATCCATGTGGATGAATCATTAGATAAGAATTAAATGATGATTATTTGGGACAATGTGGGTGGTTTTTCTATCACATTGAACTTGTTTTAATTTATCACTTAGTAATATGGCCATAAGTTATTTACATAACATTAAATAGGGAATAATACATATAAAAAATCCATTTTCAACCATAAAAATGGTTTCATGACCAGATTTGAAGGTATAAATGGAAGAAGAAATCATGTCGTTCTTGAAGGTGATAAATTAACACCTCACAAACAACATTCTCTTTAACAAAATAAAAAGAAGAGGGAAAGGGGGTTGGATGATACAATATCCCATTAGAATCATAAAATTCCTGTATATGTATAATACTAGAGATAAAATTCCATTTTGATGAAGTTAGGTGGGGAGAGATCAAGAAATGAACCTGAACTTGAAAGAAAATTAAAGGAGAAGAGGGAGAGAAATTACCTCTTAAATCCTCCTCTTGAGATTCTTCTTAAAAAAGCTAGGCTTGGTCTTTTGATGAGACCACAAACTCTTGAACATGGGATAGGGGCTAGGGAATATTTTTGGTCTGATCTTAGAGAAGTCTTGGAGCTTGAGAGGTGTTAGGAAATGAGGGTGTGAAGGGTGGTTTTTATAGTGGAGGGGAGAGGGGTTTTCTTAATATAAAATTCATTAGTTTATTATTTCTTCACAAGATAAGGAATAGTGATTATTCCATGACCTAGAATAGTAATGTTATCATGTGATTTCGATCCAATTGTTCTTACATCAGCATAACATCACACATGACTCTATAATTAGCTTATTTAGCTTATTTTGTGAATTATGGTATTTCACTATTCATCAAAAATTCAAGTATTTCAGAAAAATGCCAAAAATTCACCCCAACCATTTTTCGACGTGTAGCATACATAAATAATGTCCATTTTTTCAAAAATAATTTTATAAATTTGATTAATTTAATATTTAATTAAAATCATGGTTTATTACTAATGAACAGTTTTGAAACATTCATTTACTTATTCGAAAATATAGGTACATCATACTTTCACTTCAATAAAAATTTTATACTATCGTAGGTAAGGTTACTATTCATTAGGTTATTTTACTATTCATAATTGTATGTTACTATTCACAAGGTTATGTTACTATTCACAAAAAAATATTTTTTTATTAGTAGACTCCAAAAATCATCTTGAACACAACCATGTATGTCAGATTTTCAAAATTCCAAACACATAAGTGACAAAATTATGTTTAAAGGTCACTTAGCATGTAGTAGTTCATTATTTTTTGTTTTCAAGTGATTTTATGATATACTTATAAGATTGGAATTTTCATTGAAAAACATTGGGTCATTACAATTACTAAGGAGTTTTTATCATTTATTTTATTAATATTAAAAACACAAGTCTCGGGATTGTTGATTCTTATGGCTCAATTGTTTTTTAATATATTATTACTTGCCACATGTTTAATGATCACGGTTTGATGGATAATATTACCTTATTTGATGTTATTTCACTAGGATTATATTATAATACCATTTTTATCATTTTATTATCACTAATGAAATTATATTTTCAATTATTTATTTACACATTCTTTTCATTTGAGTACATTCTTCTTCAACGTACAATTCCTCCTAATATGAGTATTGATGTTAATATATTTTTATCTGTAATGGGATTATATGTGGATATTTTTTTGGATATGTTGAATGCTCAATATGGAATTTGAAAAGATGGGTGTAGTGGTAATGTTACTCTCTTGGAGTCATAGATACTAATTATTCGAGAGTTTTTCCTAATTCCATTTAACTCTATTCCTAAATTTTCCTTGTTATATATTTTATTCAATATTAAATTTTAATGTTTTATGTTTTGTATGGAAACAGTTGTGCCATATTCATTGATATAAAATACATAAATTCAATGTTTAAGTTTTTATCACAATATCCATTAGTGTTGGTTCGATGTGGTTATAGATAACACATATACAATATTCTTCACACCTCATGACCCTTATTTATTTTCCAAGACCAAATATAACAACTTCTAGGATTCCTTTTTCATTTCATATTACTTTTCTATATTCTAAATGAACATCCTTTCAATGTTTATCGTGTATGAAATAGAAGGATTCTTAACAAAGAGGTATAACTTTTAACTATGTATTTTAATTTTTTTTATTATTATTCATCCCTTAAATAAATGGTATCATTTCTAAAATAATTAAATTTTTATCCTCAAAATAATTAATTGTTATTATTATCATGTAAAAACCATTATCCACCATAATTCTATTCTAGAAAAATCGAAAATATCTCATAGGCATACACACAATTGTCTATCTCTACATAGCAATGTAATTATTATTTTTGTCAAAAAATTATATGATTGGTTTTAATATTGGATATATATATATATATTATTTATATGATATAATAAAGATTCATGAATAGTGATATATTTTTAACAATTAATAGACCATCCTATGTAAATAAGACATGTCACCATATTCAACTCATCATGCGGACTTATATAAAATATAAAGGAAACAAGTATTTAATATAAAAAAACAAGGAAGTCACACAAATAGAATATAATATAGAAGAAAATAGATACATCTAGATCCATAAAAATCATTCCATACAGACTAATCCAAAAAGGTTATGAATCAAAAAAGACCGAGAAGTCTCCATGTGTCTAATCATTACCTCTAAACAATAATATACTGAAGATAGTGAAAATAAGAGAAATGATCACATTGCAATATTCCCTTCCAATTAATTTTATCCTTCCATACAACATCTACAACCACCCAATGGAAAAATTAGGGGGTGATAACATTGGCCAATAATATTCCACAAAAGATTCTATACAAGGTCTAATATCAATAATCTAGAAAATTTATCAAAAAAATATTTTTACAGAGCATGTTCATAAATACAAACCCATTTTTAGATCATTTTCCTTTGGCTTTCAAAAAATTTGTTCATGTCATTTATACCGGAAATATGTGAATTATAAGTGATTAAACAGTAAAATATATACATACACCAAGAGGTAATCTAATAAACACATATCTAATAAATAGCATATCATGAGAATAAATTTTATTAAACCTCTTCTAAAATACATGTGAGCAATAATACATGATAAAAACAAAGACGTGATAAGTAATATTAAATGAAACATTCATCTATATCAGGATCCAGCATACAGGACTACATAGTAGACATAATAGACCCTAAAAAGACATATTTTGGTACTAACCCATATTGAGTCATTCTATTGTCTTTAGACACCAAATAATTAACCCCTAATTGTGCCACACTCACTATGATCACTCATTTTTGTTTCCCATTGCACCAAATATTCCCAATGTGCACTTTAAAAAAACCATTTTAAAACCATGATAAAATTTAAAAAAAATGATAGACAATCCAATCATATTTAGGGTTTGAAAATCCATGTCCAAATAAAAATCCTCACTCATTCATTTAATCAATAAATACTTTTTACAACTTTTTTTAATGAATATCCCCTTTAAAAACATTTAACATTTAAGTAAGTTTCTCGAAACCAAAAATCACTTCAATTTAATGAACAAACTAATATAATTTTATAATAATTTAAGGAAATATATATAATTATCCCATTATATAGAATAAACTACATCAATAATGATATAACTATTTCCACCATCAAAAATGAAGATTAGAAAACCATGGATCTACCCACAGAAGATAATACAGGACATGAAACATCAAAGGATCAATAAAAAACACCAGACAGTCAAAAATAATAACAAAAATTGAATCCAATACCAAAAAAAATACCAAATATTATGGAGAAATTGAATTAACTCTTATGAGGAAGGAAACTCCACAACCACAATGATAAGCTACCATCGAATAAATTGTTCAAAGTTATTGGTGTTCTCTAAAATCAATCAAAAGCACCTAAGGGTTTTAGAGGAAGGGATACAAACCAAATTAAATAAAAATTATCTTTGCATCTCTTTGAAAACATAAATTTCATGAATTAAATAGAAAGTTATCTTTTTTTTATGTTGTGTGTTTCTTGAAACTAAAAAATTTAAAAACCCTCACCTCAGGTTAGGAATCATGTTTTTATAATTGTGTGACTGAACTCTTTTCATGATATGTAATTATTTATTTGCCTAAACTATATTCATAGTATCTTACAGAAAACCCTTCCACGATGTGAATTCCCACAACACGACATGTAATCACACACCAGAAAGAAAACAACCATAATTCAACACCAAATCCCAAAACCACCTTTATCATTCTCTAAACTTGAAGATAACACTATAATTCATTTGAAACAATTATTCCAAGACTCCACTAATTAAAAGAAACATAAATTAGGGATCATTATTTAATTTTACTTATAAATGATACTCATTTATCAATACGACCTCTAATCACTCCAAAAAATGGGAAACTAAAAAAAATATAAGTCATGCCTGAAGGAAGATAATCCAGTCTCAGAATCTCCCCACCATAAATGCTTTCTATACCATGAGGGACCTCATATTTATAGTCTAACAATTTGTTATGGATATGTATGTCTCATCAACAATAATTTCTCCCACATATCATGGATATCCCATCCATAATACATGTATTCCTGAACTAGAGGAATTGTTTTACCACCTAGTACATTCACCTGGTGATTCATTATCAGAACTGGATATTCAACCACAATGGTGTCGAGATCAAAATAAATATCCTTCCATCAAGTCTATTCAGAATGACCCATTCAAAACCTCCTCATATAATAAACATGAAACAAGTCTTAGATGAAAGTCCTAGTGTATGGAATGTCCAGTTGATAGGAAACCTATCATAGCCATCCAACGATCTCAAAGGGACCCACAAAACCTCAGTGAAAATGTAGCATGGTTACCCAACTAAAAATGACCTATGTTAGGTGAATTTCGATGAATATCATGATAATCCACCTCATACTCTAATGTTATATTATGATAGTCTTTATATGATTTTTTATGACTATGTACCTTGATCAATATTTTCTTGATCAACATCCCCATCTCTATTATCTACCGAAGAAGATGCAGCCTAAACCAAGGTCTTCTCTCTCAACTTTTCCTAGAAAAAGGGATATCCGCAAGGCTTACCATAAGTGATTAAAATAAATCCATATTTATTAAAGAAAATTATGTAATGTTATTGGAAAATTCAAAAGGGAGGATAATTATTTTCCCTTGATCCTCCAAAATAAAGCCCACGTACCTTGAGAATATCCACATGATCCTGGAATACCCTATAGGTTTGTCCATCCATCTACATATGATCACCCATTCTCATGTCCCATTTATATACAACCACAAAGGGAACCACTTGATCCCTCGAAATATCTCTGACATAAATTCCTCTAAGTTGATCCATGTCCATTTTCTCCTTGATGGGATGGAAATGAATTGACTTCATAAGTCAATAAATTATCACCCAAATTTATCCTTCCCTCTATAATTCCATTATAATCCAATTATGAAATCCAACGAAATATCATATAACTTCCATACCGGAATGGGTAAGGGTTTCAAAAAAGCTAAAATTCTCTAGAGTTCCACCTTAATTCTCCAACAAGTAATACATCACCATAAAAAATATTTAATTGACCACCTCATCCCCATAAAAAAATATTAACATCCCAGATATTGAAACATCATGGTGGACCCAAGGTGAATGGACACACAAGATCAGTTTCCACTTTCAGTAAGATGTTGCCTCTGGAAAAATGGAACAAATAACCTACTAAGTATTCAAAAATAGCCCCAAGAAGACTGAGATAACAAAACTGAGGTATCCTCACCATAAATGTTTTTACCCAATCATAGGCACTATATACATAACACCAGATCAAGTTGGACTCTCTCATCACAAGATGATCCATCATTCTTCGAATCCATGAACTCCTATACACAATCACCATCTACTCTCAATCTCTTCTTAGTAAACAAAATCATCAGTTTCCACTACTCAAGTTATTCCTTAATATATTGTGATGGTAATTTTCTACTCAATGCATCAAGAAACACATTTCCCTTCCTAGAGGATTACTCAATATCAAAATAAAATTTATGAAGGTACTCCACCCAATATCTATGTCATAAGTTCAAAAATATATGTGTAAAAATATATTTCAGACACTTATGATCGTAAAAAATAGAAATAAACTGAAAAAACTGTAATTATATGATATTTATTAGTGAATACACAGCCTGTGAAAAATCAATATTGTTGGAAAGGTAGTTGTTCTCATGAGGGTGTGACTAGTGTAATCCATTGGCCACCAACTATTTCCCATAAATCATGAAAAATCCCAAACCCATACTAATAGAATCAAAGAAAACATCATATCCAGAACTCAATTAAATAATAATGATAACATGAGATAAGATTAACCCCATATTTATCTATTCAAATTATATTTGAAAATTTTCATTCCATTCATAATTTACACCATTAAGTGTTAAATATGCCATTATAGATGCAATATTGTAGGAATATTGAACCCACCGTCTATAATATCAACCAAAACCCATGAATATTCATATATCAAACACCTTTATGGGTAACTCCGAAGATACAATAGCCAATATCATTTTGAGATCCACTAAGACACACCTCTTATATATCACATTCCATATAAATTTCACTTCATCATCAAAATCTCACATTTTGAATTTTAACCAATATGATACATTATTTAAATTTTCAAATAATAATATCCATATAGTCTATATAGTCATTCTATAACTTATAGTAAACAAATATATCATCCAAGGTCATAATAAGAAAACTAACCATGAATTGATGAATGATGTTTTCCATCAATAACATAAACACCACATAATTATTAGTCAGACCAAATGGTATAAAAAAGAAATTTTAAATTTCTATACCAGCTTCAACAAATTGTATTAGGTATATATTCTTCTTGGATCCCAAAATGGTGGTACAATGATGGATGGTCCAACATTGAAAACCAATATTCCCCTATAATCTAGTATAAAATAACATCAATCCTTTGAAAAAAGATACATGTTGTTATCAATTTCTCAATTCAAATTTGGATTAAAAAAATATGAGGCTACATATAGCCTTATTATAAATGAGAAAAATAAAATCCCATGGTGGTGTGCTAGCATGAATAAATCCATTAGTCTATATGTACAATAGTTAGGCTTTAATTTCTAATATCTCAACAACAAGAATTTCATAAGATGGTATAGAAATAGGCATCGTAGAAGGGAGAAGGTCTATTGTAAACTCGGTCACTAGCTATGGGGGGTAAAATAGAGAAACATCTAAACAGACCTCAGGGTAAGCACACACCAACATAGGAATTCAAAAACCCAGAAAAGGGTTGAAATAATTATGAAATATCTCTAGAAACTAGTACAATATTACCCAAGCATAAGGAACAACATACCCAAACCTCTCTAATCTAGAGTCCCACTAAACTATAAAAACATGACTATCCCCATTGGAAGATAATAAATAAACATGATAGAGATAGTAATCGATATATTCCATAACATTGATAATACAAAAAAATTCAATAATCACATCAAATATGTCAATATAAAAATCTAAAATGTACCAATCTACCTCATTGTTTTCTATCATCACCCAGCTCGTGGGACATGTAAACATTATTCATTCCTCTTTACCAGAGACATGGATTAATCCAATAAGTATGGAATAATATCCAAAAAACCCACAATTTAATCTAACTATGAAGATATTAATGATTCTGTAGAACCTATTTCAAACAAAGCTTTCACTATATAACTAAAAATAAACAATTTTCCTCTAACTGTAGCAGGCATTACTTCATATTTCGTTTGTTCATACTCTATCATATACATTTTTCTAGTTATTGATTTATGAACATCCACATTAGCCTAAGGATTGTATCAACAACCCTTGGAAGTAAAATTATAAAATGTTTTACCCTTTTTTATATTGTTTTCTAGCTTACTTCCAAGAGATATCCTTTGAACAAAACAATTCAAAACACTTTTTTTCACAATGATGACAAGACTTGGATCATTAACAAAAATTCATCTTGGTATTACAAGGATGTCGATGATGTTTGTAAACAATATGTTGTTTTCATGAATAATCCCCTGAACTAGTCCTAAAGAATACTATATACCCTTGTTCTTACTTTTCATTCTTTAAGATAAACCATAGATAAAAAATCCACAATCTGAAGTTACATCAAAACTTCTATCCCCAACTATATCTTCCATATTCCATGATTCATTTTCAACCACCTATAATATTTTTTAAAGTAATATGAGATTATAAATAAATTAAATATAAAAAATCAATCCCAACTCAAACCCCTAATCTATTATGTACTCATTAGTTATGCACTCAAGCACCATATGCAGTAGCCTAGAAAATATGTGGAATACTCCATTTTGGTATTCTCTCCTTGTCTATGGTAATAAATTCCAAGTTTCAAGGAAAATATTTTACCTAAATAAAACATATGACTTAATAGTTTATTAAAATAATCTTAGGCAAGTTCCTCATGCAAGATAATGTGAAAAATAAAGTCCAACTATCTCTTACATAATCTCCTGATCATGTATGTTTGAAAACCCACCTTAGTATCTTTAGGATTATTTAATATTTTTTGGATCCTCTTTGTCCTCTTAAGCCACTCCTTGTATTATTATAGTTCTATGCCACTATGAAAGATAGGTTATTACTACTTAGTAAATTTAGATACATGATCCACCAAACATTCTTGTTTCCCGACACCCACTTTACCCATAGTCAAAATAGTACGGATTATTGCTTCTACTAAAGAATAGTCCACTAGAGGATTCCTAGGTTATTCCTATCTTTCATCTTTATCTATCATATTTTGGTATTATCTTTTAGGATTAATTTTATATTTGTCACAAGATAGAAAAAATCATTCATGAGAAGATTCCATACTCATAGGACCAACAATAGGTATCAATATCAGTGCATTAATGTAATAATTTATCATATCAATTATTTATCCTACTGATTGAAAGATAAAACATTATGAAAGAACATTTCTGTTTTTATAAATAGCCCATATATTTCATTCATATGTCCTCAAACACCAATTCTCAAACCTAGAAAAAATTACCCTTCCACTAAAGGAAAATCAACTTTAGACTCAAAAGTGAACTATCCAAGAACACTTATTCACTTACAACGTGAATCTTGATGGTCCTAACTTCTATAAAGAAATGACAGAGAACCAATATTAAAAATTTATTACATGATTCAGTGTGGGAAACCAACTGATACTAAATTATAACATACCAACCTAGGTCTTTTATAAAATCCACCCAATAGAGCTCATCATGGATAGATATTACAAATATAATGAAACAAGTCTTGAATATAATGAAAATAAGTCACATAACCAGAGTATAGTGTGAAAGAAAATGGATATATCTATATTAAAATGTTAAAATATGTATACAATATAGCATAAAATATATAAATCAAACAAGTCTGACATGTCTCTATGTGACCAACCATCACCTCCAAGTCATCCCATACCGAATACTATGACAATAATAGAATCCAACATACTTCAATATTACCTCCCCTTTATTTGTATTATGAAATAAAAAATATATAACCATCCATTTTAAAAAGTATGGTGTGAGAACAAAGAATAGTATGATACCACAATAGAGTATATACAATTTCTAATATCAGGAATGAAATTATTATCAATCCCATTGAAAAAACTGTTTTACTATGAATTTTCATAAATCTAAATGATGTTTTAATTCATTTTTGTTTTGTTTTTTCATAATCCTTTCATATTATAAAACAAAATACTATTAAAATTATATTTAATAAAATAGGATACCATATTCATATACCAATAAGAATGGAAATAAAAACATATCCATGAAATAACCTATAATATGAAGACATGTTCTATAACCTCATATAAAAAATTCTTATGAGTAATAATCCATACTAAAAAGATCATGTTCAGAATAATTAAAAATTAAAAAGAACCCGTTATTGGTCCCTAGCCTCTAAGATGGTGTACTATACATAATAGATACCAAACATGGAATATTTTAGTACTAATTAATATTTATTCTTTCCATAGTCCATCAATATCACAAAAGTGACCCTAAGTTGAGCCACACTCAAAAAAGTTTACTCATGTATGTATCCCAATGTACACAAGGATCACAATTTTTCATTGTCAAAAATCCATTTTAAAACATTGGTATCAATTTAATAAACATTTTCAAGATAATCCAATATGATTTTTTTTTTGTTTGAAATCCAATTTCCAAACCAAAATCCCCACTTATGTATTAAATCAAAAAAAAATTGTAAAAATAATTTTTTAAAGAAAAACCCCTTTAAGAGAATATAAAATTTCATTACATAGATTTAAACTAAAAATAACATCAATTAAATAAATAAACTAATATAATATTATGTGAGCATTATAAAATCAATATAATAAAAAAAATTGTAGAAAAACATTCAAAAATAATGACAGAAACCAATATACCCATGAAAATAGAGATTAGAAAACCACATATCATCCCATGAACTAAAAGACCGTAAAAACAAAAAAGGATATATAAGAAAAACCAATCATTCAAAAATAGGAACAAAAACTATAAATAAATCCACAACCATGAAAAAATCCAATGATTAAATAGAAGGAATTCTTACCTACAAGGACACACCACAACCACAATGAAAATAAAACATTTAATGATTGGTCTGGAGGTCGGGGAGAGCTCCAAAATTTCCAAAAAGCACCTAGGATTTTGAGAGGGATTGATATAGATTGAATGAAATGAAACTTAAACTATGAGGATCCCTAAACACAAAAAAACAAGACTTACACAGTGTGTAATCTCGTACCACATCGTGTAATCCAATGAACAAACAAATATCTAAATACCCATATTCTCAAGTTAAAAATCATAATTTTATCATGACGTGATGTGAACTCTCTTCACGTATTGTAACCTTTTCATGCTTGGAACATGATTGATGGCATCATCCTAGTGACCATTGCACAATGTGAAATCCCATTCCATGGAGTATAATTTTCCAAAAGACATAAAACATAAAAAATTATACACTAGATACCAAAAACCACCTTCTAGTCTAAAGACCTGGAAATTTCAAGGAAAAGTTTTTCTTAAATACATTGGAATTTTACGAGACTACGATTTCTGAAGGCACTTCATTCTGAGGCCCGGTGTGCCCGGAATCAATTTCTGACGTTTTGTTCGGGTACGTTCAGTAATCGTACGTGCGGGTTTTTCTATGTTTTGAACAGGTGCTTGGAATTGAAATCTGAGCACAACAATGAACTCATCGTTCTGGTATTCACTTAAGGGGGCCTTTACCATAGTTGGGTTTTATGTAGGTTGAGAGTTAATATTTGGGAATTTAGAATAAAATAAATAAAATTTTTGGAACACATTTTTATTTATGGAAGTTGGTTAATTCCTCTCAAGGGGAGGTAGAGGTGGGGCCCACACTCACATAACCTCCAATGGGAGGATATTTGTGAGGTGGGTCCTACATGAGCCTAACCTTTTCATCTCCCCATAACTCCCGCTAAACCCCCTTGTTTAATTCTAGGAAACTCCCCTCTTTATTTGTTAAACTCTCCACCTTCCACTTGGTCATTAATATGACAACACATTGAATTAATTATTTTGAACTCCAAAAATTAATTAATTACATTGGGAGGATTTGAATCATTTTGAAAATGAATGGAAAGTTTATTAAAATAGGGGGAGCCTTAATATAATATTTTCTAGACAAATATTTTGGGGTGAAACCTCTGGAGGACTAGAAAAGAAAAGTGTTCTTCTCCCGATGAAGAACACCTCCGTCAAAGAACGGTCCACGACTTCTCCTACCTCCTCCTCCTCCAACGTTGGAGGGAAGACACAATTCTTCCGTTATGACCGACTACCATGATGCCCGTCTTCCGCAACTCAATGATGTGAAACGTCAATTTCGAGGTTGGGGTTTTTACAATTTTATGTGAATAATTTGTACCCCGTTCATTGTTGTTTTCTTTGTAATAAACTTGTCCATTTGTTACCGCCTAATGCAGAGGACGTGGGACAAACAAAAACGGCCCAACGACCCTCTGTTGTTCTTTATTTTTAATTCGCAATGGGAAGGAGTGATGATTGAAGGCGTCGGCCACGCGCCGACCGAATGGGGAGGAACCGCGGCCCATAACCGCGAGCCGCTCTACTGAAGGAGAACCGGCCGGCAAAAGTCGGCCAGGCCAAAGGAAGACCACGTCACCACAAGGGTCACTGTTCTATAGTGGACCGCGGCCCACATTCTGTGGGATGCTTCGGTGGAAAACCGGCCTGCTCGTCGGCTGGCAGGGAGAAGGAGCCGCCGCACCTGAAGCTGCTGCGCAGCAAGACCGTGGCCCGCCCGAGTGGACCGTTTGTGCCAGGAAGGCCAACCAGCATCGGCCGACCGGTTGGGAGGGAAACGCCACCGGTTTGGGAAAGTGCCCCCCCCCCCTCTTGGACCGGTCGGCCTCTCCGGGCTGACCCGCTCGGTGCGTCGCGCCCCGCCGGGCCGCCCCGCGTCAGGTCGGGCCGTGCCCCACCAGTCCGGGCCGCGCCCCTCGGGCAGGGCAGTGCGATTCACCGGGCTGATCCGACCCTCTACCGGGTCAGACCGACTAAAACCTGGTTGACCCGACCCGCCAGCCCATTGGGCTTAACGGGTCGGAGCCATTTTCACTTAAAGGCGAATAACATGAAGATCACTCATATGAATGATGCGCCATCTGTGGCACTGTGACCCTTGTTACGTGGCGGTCCATTTCGTTACTCTAAGTGTGTTTTGGATGACTTTGGATAATGACCGGGCTTGGAATGAGCGTATTTCAAACCAGGTCCCTAGAACGGAAAAGCCATTACTCTCAGACCGGGCTTCTGATTGACGCGCCGTCTATCACGTCGGGTTCCTTTTGACAAGACGGATCTTCGAGATATATTAACTCTAGACTTCATGACAATTGATGTATTTATTCCCTTGGCTTGGGGAGTGGACACTCTCGGAATAGAGTGTCCTGTGTGCGGGAACCCTAGAGCTGGCTGCAGCGCCAACGACTACCTTACTGGAATCCTCCGTGCGTTCGGCGACAATGACTACCGTACTAAAATCCTACATGGGTTCGAAGGTGATGATTATTTTTCTTGTATCCGACGTGGGTCCGAGAGTTGGACTACTATATTTGTATCCTACATGGGTCTGATAGTTCGACTAATGTTATTGTATCCTACGTGGGTCCGACAGTTTGACTGGTCTAGTATCCAATGTTGGTCCGACAGTTTGACTTCTATTCTAGTATCCTACATGTGTTCGACAGAGTAGCTGGTCTAGTATCCTACGTGGGTCTGACAGCTTATCTTTTCTAGTATCCTACATGGCTCCGACATCTTAGATGAATCAATGACTATATCTGATCATCTTTATCACTTTACGAAAGATGTTTACCTACATGAGATGATTCTTGACTTTCAATCATTATCATCGATGTGATTGACTTCTTTCCTATGTGGACTGGGTTGTGCTTGGGCTCGAGAGTTGGAGTTGAACTGGGATTTATGACATAGGTATATATTTGGGCATATACCTAAGTAGTGATGGTTGATACTTTGTGATTGTATCTTTTCTTTGGGGTTTATCATTCGTGGATTCTGGGAGACCTTCGGGGGTCTTGGGGTCCCTACTGGGTATCGTTATACTCACCCCAATCCGGGAAATTCCCACACTATGTTGTGTTGGATACAGATGACGGATAGTGCGAATCGTGGTAGAGGCTTTTAGAGCTAGACGGTACCTGGAGGTGGACCACTTGGTGAGACGTACACGGAGCAGACGGACGGACCCGAGGTGCTGAGGAGATCATTTGTACCCACCCTTCAAGTGGGATTCCTGGAGGATGACTTAGTGGTTGTTGTTTTACTTTTCTGCTTTTGTACTAGACTTTCAGTTGTACTGTACTTTTCTGTTGGGTTTGTATTCTGGCTCATTTACCTTTTAGCACTTACTTTTTATTCAGTATTACTTTGTGCTTACTTCAGCTTGTGTACTCTGTTGTTTTTTTTTACTATCATAAAGTCAATGTATTCCCTTTTTATAGGGATTTATTCCATTGGTGCTAGTTTCCAGCCCCTGGCCTATGGAAGGTGGGCTTGGGGTAGTCACGACACAGGCCCTGAGGACGGGTCGTGAAAAATTGGTATTAGAGGAGTCGGTTCTACCGAAGAACTCAGGACTCTGATCATTCCTTTCTGTGAAGTAATATTGTTAAGAGTATTGAGTGTGGTTTTCAATCCAGGGAGTTCAGTGTTGGTGCGGCAACTGGCGTATCCATACACCAGGACCCTGACCCCTGATTTCCAACTCAGTGCATGAAAACACTGATTGTATGTGTGTTTCAAAAGTTTTATTTGAGATTAATTTGTGTCATCTCACCAAGTATACTGTTTTGAATGTGGAACACCTATTTATTTCTGGATGTCCACACGAAGGTAGCCAGTTAGGGTTCTGAGTCGCGTACGAGATGGCATCCCACTGAGCAACAAGGCCTCGGTGTAAGGCCCCATCAAAGCGGAGGTACAAGTGGTACCACTACCCGCTGGCCCACCGATACCACCAGCCCCAGCAGTAGAGAGTGCATGCCATCTGAGTGTGTTGCACGAGTTCCTGCGTCAAAGGCCGCCCAGGTTCTGGGGAGAGACAGACCCCCAGGCAGCTGAGGATTGGCTTGAGGCTATTGTTAGAGGTTTCATATTTGTAGGGAAACTAGCCGACCTCATGGTGATCCTTCCCGCGAGTCTCCTGCATGCAGCGGCAGGTAGATGGTTGATCCTGATGCCCCAGGTGCATGAAGAGGAATCACTACTCTGGACAGAATTCGAGAGCCTGTTCCGGACAGAGTATGTACTAGTCACCCTTCGTGCAGTGCAGATTCAGGAGTTACTTCATCTGCAGTAGGGCAGTCTGACTGTAGCTCAGTACTCAACGAGGTTCACTAACCTCTCACATGTAGTACCCCAAACAACTTATGTTATGTTTCTCTATTCATCACTGAGTGACATTATATTCATCATTGTGTTCCTTTGAAACAACACTAGGTTATTTAGGATATACTCAAAACATAGCCATTAAATATAAATTTTCCACTTCTATGTTTTGAATTTCGAAAACTGTTCATCTAGAGTTGTGATCAGTAAGTCATTTGGAGTCAGATAGAACAAACGTGATTTTTGGTGAATAGTAACATACCCTTATGAATAGTAATATGAATTGTAATATGACCCTTATGAATGGTAAATAATATTATTATTTTATTTTCTTAAGGCAATATGATAATGGGATCTTAATTAATTTTTCAATGTCACATAAAACTAACTACACTTCAAGATTGTCATTTTTCGAATTAACTTTGAACATATTTGAAAATTAAATTAATAATATTTAGAAAATTATTTTTGAAAAATGGATTTCACTTTTTAATTCTAAACGTTGAAAAAATCTAGGGGTGAATTTTTGGGATTTTTCTGAAATTCATGAATTTTTTATGAATAGTGAAATACGGTAAAATACCGTATATTCAATTTATCAATAAAATACACTATTTATGACATCATAAGTGATGCAAGGACACCTGGTTCGAACTCACATGCCATTATTACTATTAGGGGTCACATGAAACTATACTATTGGTTATCTGGATGGAAATAATAAAATAATGAAATTAAATATTCACAATGTACCCCTCTCCTCCACTATAAAACCCCCCCACCACTACCTCTTCTCTTCACTCCTATAATCCATGAAGCTCCTCAAATTTCTTCCAAATAATCCTACCAAGTATCTTCCCCACGTCCTAGAGCTTCTGGTCTCACGAAAGGTCCAAAACCAAAGCCCTTAAGAATGATGTCAAGGAGAAGAGATCAAGAGGTAAACAACCTCTTTTATTTTCATTCTTTTCTTTCATTTTATGTTATTCTCTTCCTTTCCCTTTGGCTTGTGTTGGGATATTTCATTAAATATCCCCCCATACAATCCATATTAGGTATGAATGATGTGATATTCCATTCCTCTCATCAAACTATTTTTATGAAATTTTAAGAGACGTTGTTAGGCTGCCGAATTTTCGAGAGAAATTTATCAAGTTTTCATTCATTTTAAGATTCCTTTATTTTCTTCTTCATTCCTCACCTCATCTTAACCAAGAGTCATGTATGATCCAGAATATTGTATTTTCTGAATGTTACAATGTTTATGGAAAATTTTTCATCATTATTCTTCTCCTCTCCCACATATTTAAGGAATAAAAACATTGTCTGTGATGTGTCGAATTACTGACATCGTGGATGATGTCATTTAAAATTTAATTAATTCTTTCACGTCTAGTCACAAAACAAAATAAATGGTTGAACCAGGTAATAATAAAGTTTATTTATCTTTATTAATGTTCTATAATCTTTAAACATTCATAATATGAAATAAAAATACAAAACTAGTTTATTTAGCACAAACTGCCAAGCCAAATTCAAGCGTTTATCATTAACTCATCGAATGAGTCATCATCATGGTATATAACTAGAATTATTATAAGATAATTTATTTCTATTTAATTTCAATAATAATGTATATTAAAAGTTCTGGATGTTTAACCATATTTCAAACAAACTTCCATTCATGAATACAAGTAAACAAAGCATGAAACCAAGTAAGAAAATGCTTCCAAAACAATAAAATTGAATCTCTTAAATACATAAAAGGCCATTAATGAACAAAATAAGGTTATACCATATTAATTAAATATAAAATAGGTTTTGGACTTATGAATTAATAATCCTACATTGTTTATTCTGGGATTTAAAAACAGGACAAGAACACCTTTAAGAATAAGGTAAGGGATCCTCTCTCTCACTTTTGTTCAAGAATATAACCTTTGTTGTGACTAAATTTCTTTTGTGCACCTAAGAATAATTATTTTCTATACCTACTACCCATTTTAGATCACTTTCCATTTGAAATTATATTTCTATTAAATATCCATAATCTCATGTGATGGATATTTTTATTGTCTAAACTATATATCATTTCAGATGTGGTGTATATTTGGGATGTTATTGATGAATCCGTATTCTATACACTATATGGATATTGAAAAGGCATATTTCTCTTGTATTGAATCAATGTATAAAGAATTATTTGTATATAGTGGTTGGTGAGGCCCACTATATCCCCTCGATGCATCGGTAGGTTTCATGAGAAAAAACAGTTTGGCGACAAACCCTTCGAGTTTGTTTCCAAAAAATCAGACGGGTTTCTACCCACACCAGTAATCCGTTTTTATGGTATTATTGTTTCATTTTCCAGATACATGACATCCAATTAATAAGAATTATCTTTATTATTTATCAGATACAACTATTATCCATGAGGGTTTCACTATGAAAAAATCTATGGATGCAGATTCATTTTCAGTTTATTAATGGCATTAGTTATTCATTTATTTACTATGCCATATTGATTATGACAGCTTCATTATTATTCAATTATTATTGTACTCATGCTTCCGCTTTTGTAACCCTTACTGAGCATTTTAGATCACCTCTTTCATTGTTTTTCTTCAACAGGTGGTGAAGATAAGGCCTTTTATTGAGTTCATGTGGATGCAGTTTTTAGTTTTTGTTTTGTATTGTATTTTGTAACCTTTCCCAATGTAATTGGAGTTACGTCTATGTATCTAGTTTCTTCAAAACTACTAAAATGATCATTCCTTTTGGATTTACATTCCTTATATCCATGCCAATATCACAAGTAATGCACTAGCTCCAGGCTAGTGGAGTTAGGGTGTTCATGTTGGTATCATAGGAAGTTTAATAAGAAACTTGGAAACTATAGTTGGAAATATATAGTACGGAACTAATCCCTAAGGTATAATTTGAGGATAAACTTACAAGAATTTCCTGGTATTTTTTTAAGGAATATATTATGTTGATATTTCAATCAATGCATCCCAATCTAGATACGAGCAGGTAGAGGTAGCTCTGGCATAGATGTATCTAGGGGTAATACCCGAAAACACCGCTTTGGGCTAGACTGAACGGGAACTGATACACGACAAAGAGCCTTGCAGCACTCTTGGTTATGACACTCCTAGGGGATATGCTTAGGATAATTCATATTTTCTTTAAAATCCATTATGAAGGAGTTTAATATAAATTTTACCTTAGAGAAACCATGTTTATAAGATTATATATGCATGGAATTTAAATCTGTGTAGAGTGATTTTATATTTAAGATTCATAAACTAATCTATTTTATCCCATTATTTAGAAATGGCGTCTAATAGATGAAGGGGAATCAATACTCGTGGGCAAGGTAGGGATCACCCTACTGAGCAAGTCAACACAGTCAATGTTGGAGCAGATCATATCATGACTATATTGGGACAACTTACTCAAGTTGTAACAAATAACCATTCCACACCTGTGTTGGATCATTTCATGCGGCAGAAGCCCCCATATTTCAGTGGGACTACTAATCCAGTGGTAGACGATCAATGGATCAAGTCACTTGAAAAAATATTCATGGAATTACGATGTAATGAAAATGAGCAGGTGGTCCTAGTAGTATATTGTCTCAAGGGAGATGCTGACCAATGGTGGTACATAATTCAGAACACCATGGAGGAAGAAGAAATAGAAGATATAGAGTGGAGGACTTTTAAGGAAATATTATTTATGAAATATTTCCCTTGTGAGCAATGAACTGAAATGAATTGGAAATTCATTAGCATGACACAAAGGGAAGAAGACAGTGTTTCAGAGTATGAGGCTACTTTTACAAGGCTGGCCAGGTATGTCGTAGATTACGTAAGTGACTCGGCAGAAAAGATTGATCATTTCTTTAATGGTCTTAAGCCAAGTCTTCCGGGGGCATTGGATTCTCAAACATTTTCATCATATGATGGAATTGTATCAAGTTCCATTAAAACAAAAAGGGAATTTTCTAGATCAAATATTTTCAAAGGAAACCAAGATAAGAAGCGATACTCTGATAACAAAGGAAAAGGAGAAGCACCGAAGAAGGGAAAGGGAAAGAATAGTTTTCCATTATGCGAGAACTGTGGAAATAATCATCTTAGAAAATTCTTAAAAGGCATGGGGTTCTTCTATAACTACGGGGAAAAGGGTCATTGATCCGATGAATTCAAGGGGAAGAAATAATTCAATGATATTTAATGCTACAATTGCAGAGTGATGGGACACTATGTAAATGAGTTTCCTAAACACCAAGGAATCTTGACTCGGAAATATCCAAGAGATCAAGGGAGAGCTTATGCAATTACAACTGCAGAGGTCGAAGTTCCTAATGATGTGATGGCAGGTAATTTAATTGTTTCCCCAAACTTAGCCAACACATTATTTGATTCTGGATCATCGCATTCATTTATATCCTCTCAGTTTTCCAAGAAAATTAGATATTTCCAATTTGATTTAAGAAAGGAGTTGTCACTCAAAACTCCCATGGGATGTATCATTACAACAAAGGCATGTCGACTAGTCCCCCTCAAAACCCCAAAACGTGCTTTAGTTGCTAGCCTTATCATCATACCCATGACTAAATTTGATATAATTCTCGGTATGGATTGGCTATCAAATTATGATGCGAGGATTTATTGCAATAAAAAGGAAGTTACAATTTTTGGAAATGGTGTAGAATACCTTGTCTTTACGGTAGAAACTTTGCCACCTGATTTTTATCTAGAACCACCCCCGGTAGCTTCATTGAATGAAATAATTGGAGAAAAAGATAAACTAATATATATGGGATAGGAAATAAGTATTCAAATTGAAGATGTGCACATAGTGAATGAGTACATTGATATATTTCTAGAGGATTTACATGGACATTCTCCAGAGTGGGAAATTGATTTTTCCATTGACTTAATTCCTGGTGCAATACCTATATCAAAGACCCCATATAGAATGGCCACTATTAAGATAGTGGAGCTGAAGAAACAACTAGAAGAGTTGAGTGACAAAGGATTTATTCAACCTAGTGTTTCTCCATGGGGAGCCCCCGTCTTGTTTATAACGAAGAAAGATGGATCCATTAGGCTATGCATTGATTACAGAGAAATCATTGCTATTACAATAAAGAATAAGTATCCTCTACCCTGGATTGATGATTTATTTGACCAACTTCATGGATCTCAATACTTCTCAAAGATTTAACTTCGATCCAGATATCATCAATTGAGTGTGAGGAAGGAGGATATTCTAAAGACAGCTTTTCGAACTAGGTATGGGCATTACGAGTTTATAGTGATGCATTTTGGACTGAAGAATGAACCATCTATTTTCATGGGTTTAATGAATATAGTTTTCAAGGAATATCATGATAAATTTGTTGTGATATTCATCGATGATATCCTCATATACTCAAAAAGCTATGAAGACCATGAGAGTCACTTGCGAGTTATTCTGGGTACTCTTAGAAGAAATCAATTATATGGGAAGATTATCACATGCGAATTATAACTTCAGTCAGTTTCTTTTCTTGGCTGTATTGTCTCGAAGGATGGAATCATAGTTGATCCTATGAAGACAAAGTAAATCCATGATTGGCCCACGCCAACAACCATAACTAAGGTACGCAGTTTTATTGGCATAGCAGGTTATTATTGGCATTTCATGTATAATTTTTCCCGACTAGCTAACCTTATAATGAAGCTTACACGAAAAGTGGTTAAATTTGATTGGATAAAAGATTGTGAAAAATATTTTGAAGAACTGAAGCGAAGATTAGTCAATGCTCCTATATTCACTCTACCATCGGCGAATGAAGGGTTTGTTATTTATAGTGATGCTTCAAAAAAAGGACTTGGTTATTTCCTTATGTATAATGATAGGGATATTTCTTATGCATCACGATAGCTAAAAGTTCATGAGAAAAAATTATCCTACTCATGATCTTGATTAAGATGCTGTAATCTTTTGTTGAAGATATAGATACATTATCTCTATGGTGAAAAATGTGAGATTTGTACTAATCCCAAGAGTTTAAAGTATATTTTCTCAGAGAAAGAACTCAACATGAGGAATAGCAGATGGTTTGAACTTCTCAAGGATTATGATTGCACGAATCACTACCACCCGGGGAAGGAAAATAAGGTGGCAAATGCTTTGAGTAGAAAGGACCGTGGAGTTTTGAACAAGATGATAGTTGAAAGGGATCCTATTTTCATGGATCTAATAAAGATGGATATGGGAATAACCATGGATTGTGAAACATCAATTCTTTTTCAAATGGTTGACAAACCATCTTTACTAGAAAGGATAAAAAGTTCTCAAGATGATGATGAGTAGTTTCAAAAGAAGATTAAAGCTGTGAATGATGGGAGATTGAGTGAATTCGTATATGAAGATGTAATTTTGAGATTTGGGAAGAGACTTTGTGTTCCAAATATACCTGATCTAAAAATGGAATTTTTGGATGATTCACATAGTTTTAATTTCTCTATACACCCTGGTAGCACTGAGATGTATAGAGATTTCAAGGAAAATTTTTGGTGGGACAACATGAAGAGAGAGATTTCTGATTTTGTGTCAAGATGTATGGTTTATCAACAAGTGAAAGCTGGAAGGCAACATCCTGGATTACTATTGAAACCTCTTCCCATACCTGAGTGGAAATGGGATAATATCATTATGGAATTTTTTATGGGACTACCAAAGACTCTTAGAAAGAACGATGCAATATAAGTCATTGTTGATCCTCTAACAAAGTCAGCACATTTTCTTCTCATAAGAGAAGATCTACCACTTGAACGTCTAGCAAGACTATATATTAATTAAGTTGTGATACTTCATGGAGTACCCCTATTGATTGTTTCTAATTGTGATCCACGTTTTACATCATGATTCTGGAAAATTCTTCAGAAGGCCCTAGATGCTGATCTTCATTTGAGCCCTGCCTACCACCCACAAACTGATGGAAAATCAGAACGGACTACTCAAACATTGGAAGACATGTTGAGGTATTGTTCACATGATTTTCAAGGCATGTGGGATCAGTATTTACCTCTTGTATAATTTTCCTACAATAATAGCTTCCATTCAAGTATTCAGATGGCACTCTATGAAGCATTGTATGGGAGGAGATGTCGTACACTAGCATGCTGGGATGATGTTGGTGAAAGAAAGCTTGTGGGCCTAGAACTTGTTAAAGAAACAACGGAGAAGGTGAAGAATATCCATAACCATATCAAAATAGATTAAATTAGGCAAAAGAACTATGTAGATAACCGAAGGAAGAATTTGGAGTTTCAAGAAGGTGATCACGTTTTCTTAAAGGTATCTCCATGGAAGGGTATTATACATTTCGGTAATAAGTGAAAGTTAAGTCCAAGGTACATCGGACCATTTGAAATTTTGATCTGAATTGGAGCCGTAGCTTACCATTTGGAAATGCCACCAAGTCTCTCCACGGTTCACAATGTGTTCCACATGTCAATGTTAAGAAAGTACAAGCCAGACCCAACACATGTTATCACTTATGAATAAGTATAACTAGAGCCAGATCTATCTTATTGTGAAGATCCATTCTCGATTATTGATACTAGAGAACGAGTATTGAGAAATCAGACAACTTGTCTGGTAAAGGTTCTATGGAGGAACCTTAAGATAGAGGAAGAAACATGGGAGCCTGAGGAGCTTTTGTTAAAGACATACCCGAATCTTTTTAAGTAATATTTTGTAAATTTTGAGGAGGAAATTTTCCGAAGGAGGGAATAATGTAGTACCCCAAAAATTTTATGTTATGTTTCTCTATTCATCATTGTGTTTCTTTGAAACAACACTAGGTTATTTAGGATACAGTCAAAACTTATACATTAAATATAAATTATCCACTTTTATGTTTTGAATTTCGAAAAATGGTCATCTATAGTTTTGATCAGTAAGTCATTTGGAGTCTGATAGAACAAACTTTATTATTGGTGAATAGTAAAATACCTGTATGAATAGTAATATGATTAGTAATATGATCCTTATGATTAGTAAATAATATTATTCTTTTATTTTCTTAAGGCAATATGATAATGGGATCTAAATTAATTTTTCAATGTCACATAAAACTAATTGCACTTCATGATTGTTATTTTTCGAATTAACTATGACCTTATTTAAAAATTAAATTATTAATATTTAGACATTTATTTTTGCAAAATGGATTTCACTTTTTAATTCTACACATCGAAAAATGCTAGGGGTGAATTTTTGGTATTTTTCTGAAATTCATGAATTTTTTATGAATAGTGAAGTACAGTAAAATACTGTATATTAAATTCATCAGTAAAATACACTAATTATGACATCATGACTGATTCAAGGCCAATTAGTTCAAAATCACATGCCATTATTACTATTATGGGTGTCATGAAGAAATACTAATGGTTGTCTTGATGGAAATAATAAAATAATGAAATTAAATATTCAAAATTTACCCCTCTCCTCCACTATAAACCCCCCCCCCCACCACCTATTCTCTTCACTCCTCTAAGCCTTGAAGATTCTCAACGTTCTTCCAAATAATCCTCCCATGTCTCTTACTAACGTCCTAGAGCTGCTGGTCTAACCAAAAGACCAAAACCAAAGCCCTTAAGAAGGATCTCAAGGAGAAGAGATCAAGAGGTAAACAACCTCTTTTATTTTCATTCTTTTATTTCATTTTATGTTACTCACTTCCATTCCATTTTGAATGTGTTGGGATATTTCATTAAATATCCCCCCTTAATGTCCATATTATGTATGAATGATGAGATATTCAATTCCTCTCATAAAACTATTTTTATGAAATTTTAAGAGACGTCGTTAGGATGCTGAATTTTCGTGAGAAATTTATCAAGTTTTCATTCATTTTAAGATTCCTTTATTTTCTTCTTCTTTCCACACCTAATATTAACCAAGAGGAATTTATGCTCCCAAATATTGTATTTTCTGGATGTTCTAATTTTTATGAAAAATTCTTCATCGTTATTCTTCTCCTCTCCAACTTATTTAAGGAATAAAAACATTGTCCGTGATGTGTCGAATTACCGACATCGTGGACGATGTAATTTCAAATTTCATTAATTCTTTCAAGTCTAGTCATGAAACCAAATATAAGGTTGAAATAGGTCATAATAAATGTTTTTTATCATGATTAATTTTTTGTAATCTTTAAACATTCATAATATGGAATAAAAATACAAAACAAGTTTATTTAGCACAAACTGCCAAGCTAAATTCAAGCGTTTATCTTTAACTCATCGAATGAGTCATCATAAATGTATATAACCAGAATCATTATAAGATAATTTATGTCTCTTTAATTTAACTAATAATTTATATTAACAATTCTAGATATTTAACCATATTTGAAACAAACTTCCATTCATGAATACAAGTAAACAAAACATGAAACCAAGTAAGAAAATGCTTCCAAAACAATAAAATTGAATCACTTAAATCCATCAAAAAGGTCATTGATGAACTAAATAAGGTTATACCATTTAAATTAAATATAAAAGAGGTTCTAGAATTATGAATTAATAATCCTAATTTTTTTATTCTGGTCTTTAAAAATCGGACAAGAACACCTTCAAGCAAAAGTAAGGGATCCTCTCTCTCAATTTTGAAAAAAATATCCCCTTTGTTGTGACTAACATTGTATTGTGTTCCTAATAATACTTATGTGGTGTACCTACTGCCCATTTGAGATCATTTTCCATTTGAAATTATATTTCTATTAAATATCCATAATCTCATGTCGTGGATATGTTTATAGTCTAAACCGTATATCATTTCACATACGGTGTATATTTGGGATGTTATTGATGAATAAGTATTCTATACTCTATACGGATATTGAAAATTCATATTTCTCTTGTATTGAATCATTGTATAAAGAATGATTTGGATGTAGAGGTGGGTGGGGCCAACTACAGCCCCTTGATGCATCAGTAGGTTTCATGAGACAAAATAGTTTGGCGACACACCCTTTGAGTTTGTTTCCAAAAAATTAGACGGGTTTCTACCCACAACAATAAACCGTTTTTACGGTATTATGGTTCCATGTTCCTGGTAAATGATTTCCAATTAATAATAATTCTCTTTATTCATTATCATATATTATTATTATTCAAGATTTTTTCACTATGAAAAAATCTATGGATGTAGATTCATTTTCATTTTATTAATGGAATTAGTTATTCATTTATTCACTATGCCATATTGATTATGACAGGTTGATTATGATTCACTTATTATTGTATTCATGCTTCTACTTTTGTAACCCTTAGTGAGCATTTGAGCCCACCCCTTTCATTGTCTTTCTTCAACAGATGATGAAGAGAAGGTCTTTTATTGAGTTCTTGTGGATGTAGTTTTTAGTTTTGGTTTGGTATTGTATTTTGTAACCTTTACCAATGTAATTGGAGTTATATATATGTATATAGTTTCTTCAATACAACTAAACTGAACATTCCTTAGAAATTTTAATTCATTCTAACCATGCCAATATCACAATTAATTCATCGGCTCTAGCCTAGTGGATTCGGGGTGTCACATCACGCTACTCTACGGATATGGTACGAGACCTATTCTTCATGGCCCGGACCTTCGAACATGGACTCAGGCATGAGATCAGGGCTTCGATGATCTCCCTCAACATCTTGACATAGGCAGGAGTGCTGGAGAAAGCCCTACTTATGGAGATCTTTCTCGCTGAGCTGACACCAGCAGCGAGACCCACAGCAGGGCGACACATAGCGGAGTCTTCTCCAGACAGCAGTAGACAGTTGACACAGAGGACCAAGTGGACCAGGACATCAGGTGAGCGACCACAGGATATAGTTTTGGTTGTATGGGGCACATAGAACAGAGCTAGCTATATGAAGAGCAGGTAGTGCTTTGCATGCATCGAGCAGGGTCACATGGCTCCAGACTACCCGGCCCGCCATGCATATGAGTAGCAGACAATGAAGGGACCTCCCATGAAAAGGTAGAGGTTCGACCATGGCGGTCCGCAGGGAGCAGTCGGATGAGGTAGAGGAGCTAGCCGAGTAGCGGGTGGTGGGTGAAGTTTCGAGGCTCTACCACCACCACCACCAGGAGGTCCACCCCGACCATAGGGAACGGATGGACAAGGTAGACGTTAGCTTTAGGCAGTTGAGGCCTACGACCATAGTGCTCCAGGAGCAGGTGTACAGGAGCGGGACTAGCTCCAAGCATGAAGAATTTTGTTCATTATGCTTTTATATTTGTTGATTTCATTGTTTATGGTTGCTTTGTGTCTTTGTACTTTGATCTGATGTAATAAAAGACACTTTTCCATGTGATGTTTTCTTTCATACCTTTTCGTATGGTTGATACTGAGAGGTTCTGGTTAAAACTGTTGACTTGACCCTCACTTTAGAGATTCTTACTGGAGGAGACCCAGTGACCACACACTACTACTGATAGTGTGACTCGACCCTTGGAGGTGAGATTAACAGTTGGATCTCTTGGTAGTTGCGTCGAGGCCTTACGACGTCGTCCATGGCATTAAATAGTATCATTCATGTAAGGATTGATTATATGAGGAAAAGAATGTAGTTAATCCAGGGGATGAGACCGGATTTCTTTTTTTTGAAAAGGAGAAACTTTAGTAGCTCTTGTAGAACGTAAGTGAAAAAGGGTGTAGTCGATTTCTTTACAAATGTCTAGTCACACCCATAGTTTTTTGAGTGAACGGTTTACGGTTTACTCTAATCTCAAATGTCTTAGGTGTGACTTCTCGTAGAAGGAACTAGACCTGAGATAGTGACGTTGACTTGAGTTCCTCCAGGACTATGACTTTGAGATAGTCTATACTCCTGGGAAGGGTAACACTGTAGTAGAGTTTGTTTCATGATGCCTCACTTGTCAGCAAGTGAAGGCGGAGCACTAGGTACCAGCAGGCTTAATACGGCCCTTATAGGTCCCAGAGTGGAATTGGGATGGGATATCAATGGATTTCATGACGGTACTTCCACGTACATCCAAAGGGCACTACTCTGTCTTGGTGATCATCAACCGACTAACCAAGTTGGCCCACTTCCTACCAATCAGAGTGCAGGGTTCAATAGAGATCTTAAGATGCCTCTACGTACACAAGATCATATGGCTTCATGGTGTTCTATCAACTATAGTTTCCGATCGTGATGCTTGTTTCACATATTTTCTATGGAAGGGGTTACAGGAGGCTTTCAGGACACAGATTTTCTTGACCACCACCTTTTATCCTCAGACAGATGGCCATACTAAGTGGACCATACAGACACTTGAGGACTTGCTCCGTGCATGTGTCCTTGACATTGGTCGCAGCTGGGAGGATCACCTACCATGGGTGGGGTTTGCGTACAACAACAGCTACCACTCCACCATCGGGATGGAACCATACTAAGAACTGTACGGATGACCTTGCAGATCACCTCTATGCTGGACTAACCCTGGGGAGTCAGAACTTATAGGACGAGAGATAGTTCAGGATACGACGGAGAAGGTGCAGATCATACAGGAGCGGATGAAGACTGCAGAGAGCAGACAGAAGTCCTATGCTGATATGAGGCAAATACCACTGGAGTTCGAGGATGGCGACCACGTCTTCTTACGGGTCTCACCTCTATGGGGTCTACTGAGATTTGGTCTGGAAGGAAATTTATATCCACGATTCATCGGACCTTTCCAGGTCCTCAGTAGAGTAGGAGAGGTGGCTTACCTCCGGGCCCTTCCACCTCAGTTTCCCGGGTGCATGAAGTCTTTCACGTATCTCAGCTAAGGAGATACATGCACAACCCGACCCACGTCATCGATCACATGGAGATGGACATCATGAAGGGGTGACGTGTGTGGACATCTCAATAGAGATTGAGGATCGATAGGAGAGGGTCCTACATGGATGGTTGACTACTCTAGTGTGCATTTGCTGGCAGCATGTGAACCTCAGGAGAGCACTTGGGAGTAGGAGGCTCTGATTCAAGCTCAGTACCCCCATTTGTTTCCCTAGTGTGTGTTGTAGCTTTACGGGGATGTAAAGCCCTGAGTTGGGAGTAATGTAAAGACCCAAAAATTTCAAGAAATTTTTTTCTTAAATACTTTGAAATTTTATGAGACTGTGGTTTCTGGAGACACTTGATTCCGAGGCCCAGTGTGCCCAGAATCAATTTCTGATGTTTTTTTCAGGTACGTTCAGTAAACATACGTGCGGGTTTTTCTATATTTTTAACCGGCACTCGGAATTGAAATATGTGGACACCGATGAACTCACAGCACCTGTATTCACTTAAGGGGACCTTTACCGCAGTTGCGTTTTTTGTGAGTTGATAGTTAATATTTGGGAATTTAGAATAAAATAAATAAACTTTGTGGAACACAAATTTTATTTATTGAAGTTGGTTAATTCCTCACAAGGGGAGTTAGAGGTGGTTCCCACACTCACATAACCTCCCATGATAGGATATTTGTGATGTGGGTCCCACGCGATCCTAACCTTCTCATCTCCCCATAAATCCTCCTACATCCCCTTGTTTAATTCTTGGAAACTCCCCTCTTTAATTGTTAAACTCTCCACCTTTCACTTGGTCATTAATATGACAACCCCTTGAATTAATCATTTTGAACTCCACAAATTAATTAATTACTTTGGGAGGATTTGAATCATTTTGAAAATGCATGGAAAGTTTATTAAAATAGGGGAAGCCTTAATATACTATTTTCTAGACAAATATTTTGGGGTGAAACCTCTGGAGGAGTAGAAAAGAAAAGTGTTCTTCTCCCTATGAAGAACACCTCCATCGAAAAACGCTCCATGACTTCTCCTACCTCCTCCTCCTCCAACGTTGGAGGGACGACGATGTTCTTCCGTGATGGCCAACTACCGCGATGCTTGCCTTCCATGGCTCGACGGCGTGAAAATTCAATTTTGAGGTAGGGGTTTGTACAATTTTAATTGAATAATTTGTACCCCGTTCATTGTTGGTTTCTTTAGAATAAACATGGCCATTTGTTACTGCCTAACGTAGAGGGCGCGGGCCGAGTGAACACTTCCCGATGACCCTCTATTGTTCTTGATTTTTAATTTTCAATGGAAAGTGGCGATTATTGAAGGCATCGGCCACGCGCCGGCCGCGTGCGGAGGAACCACAACACACAACCGCGGGATACTTGGCCCAAGGAGAACCGGCCGGCGAAAGCCGGCCGGGCCGAAGGAAGACCGCGGTGCCACAAGTGGCGCCACGCAGCGGTGGACCGCGGCCCGAATTCCGCAGGCCGCTTCAGCGGTAAACTGGCCGGCTCTTCGGTAGGCCAGGTGAAGGAGTCACGGCACCCGAAGGTGCCGCGCAGCAAGACCCGGCCGACCGGTTGGGTGGGCGGTGCCGCTCGGCACCACCAGTTTTGGAAAGAGCCCACCCCCCCCCCCCCCCGGACCGTTCGGCCCCTCTAGGATGAGTCGCTCGGCCCCTCTGGGCTAAGCCGCTCGACCATTCGGCCGGGCCACGGCCTGCCAGGCCGCGTCGGGTTGGGTCGTGCCCTCCAGGGCCGGGCTGTTCCCCTTCAAGTAGGGCCGCATGATTAGTCGGGCCGGTCTAACAATCTTCCGGGTCGGACCCGCCAAAACCGGGTTGACCCGGCCCGCCAGCCCACTTGTCTTAACAGGCCGGGTCTATTTTCACATAAAGCTGAATAACATGAAGACCGCACGTCTGATCCACACGCTGTCTACAGCATTGGGAACCTCGTGACATGGTTTCCCTTTTTTTACTCTATGTGAGTTTTGGAAGACTTTGGATAACAGCCGGGTTTGGAACAAGCGTATTTCCAACTGGGCCCATATAAAGGAAAAGATAATAACTCTCATACCGGGCATCCAATTGACGTGTCGTCTGTCACGTTGGGTTTATTTCGATGATATGGAACTTCAGAATAAATCATATCTAGACTTCGTGATAGTTGATGTATCGATTCCCTTGGCTTGAGGATCGGACCCTCCTGAAATCGAACATGCTGTGTGTGGGAACCCGAGAGCTGGCTGTGACTGCAATGACTACCATTCTGGAATCCTCTGTGGGTTCGGTGACGATGACTACCGTACTGGAATCCTCCGTGGGTTTGATGGTGATGATTACTGTTCTTGTATCCTATGTGGGTTCGACAGTTCGATTACTGTACATGTATCCTACGTGGTTCTGAATGTTCGACTATTGTTCTTGTATCCTACGTGGGTCCGATAGTTTGACTGGTCTAGTATCCTACACGGGTCCGATAGTTTGACTTCTGTTCTAGTATCCTACATGGGTCTGACAGAGTAGCTGGTCTAGTATCCTACGTGGGTCCGACAACATAGCTGGTATAGTATCCTACGTGGGTCTGACAGCTTAGATGAATCAGTGACTACATCAGATCGTCTTTATCACTTTACGAAGGATGTATACATGCATGAGTTGAGTCTTGACTTTCAATCATTATCATCGATGTGATTGACTTCTTTCCTGTGTGGAATGGGTTTTTCTTGGGCTCGAGAGTCAGAGCCGAACTGGGATTGATGACTTAGGTATATGTATGGGCATATACCTAATTAGAGATGGTTGATACTTCATGATTGTGTCTTTTCTTTGTGGTTTATCCTTTGTGGATTCTAGGAGACCTTCGGGGGTCTTGGGGTCCCTATTGAGTATCGTTATACACACCCCTACACGGGAAATGCCCGCACTACGTTGTATTGGATGCAGACGACGGATAGCGTTGATCGTGGTAAAGGCTTGTAGAGTTGGACGATACCCAGAGGTGGACCACTTGGTGAGACGTACACGGAGCGAACGGACAGACCCGAAGTGCTGAGGAGATCATCTGTACCCACCCTTCTTGTGGGATTCCCGGATGATGACTTAGTGGTTGTTGTTTTACATTTCTGCTATTTACTAGACTTTCAGTTGTACTGTACTTTTCAGTTGGATTTGTATTCTGTCCCATTTACCTTTCAGCACTTACTTTGTATTCAGTATTACTTTGTGCTTACTTCAGCTTGTGTACTCTTTTGTTTTTGTTTTCTATCACAAAGGCAATGCCTTCCCTTTTTATCGTGATTTATGCCTTTGGTGCTAGTAGTCAGCCCCTAGCCTATGGAAGGTGGGCTTGGGGTAGTCACGGCATGGGCCCCAAGGACGTGTCATGACATCTAGGATCTACAAACATGAGTATAGCACTTTATGTCCTTTGAAACATTTATAATTAGACACCATTTATTTAAATCAACACACATCCCCAAATATTAGGTCATTTTCACATCCAGTTATCACCATTACCAATAAGACCATTACTCTCCCTCACAAAAAGGGAAAATAAAAACATAAGAAAATGAATACATGAATGCAAATAATGGGTTTTACGTTACCCACTACCATTTCATCCACAAAAATATTTAAACATTATTCATGAATTTGAATGTCCTACCATCTCTAGGAATTATGAAAGTCATATTTATATCTCCACATTTTATGGATGACTCTAAATATGAATATAATTAATATATATGAAATTTATATAATCAATGATATTATGGAGATGATGGAACCATGATCAATTTAAAAGGACCAAGACTGCCAAACCAAAACATGATTGAAAAATGTAGACATCACCCTCAATTGTAATTTAAATGATGAATTGTTAATAATAATATGAAAATATGTTAAAATTTAATCACATTTGTTTATATATATATATATATTATGGTTTTTATATATTTATAATGAATTGATTTTTAATTTACAAAATATTTTAATAAGTATGATGTATGTAAAGTCATATCGTTACATGTTTATTATGTCAATTTTATTTCTTTTGGACATAGCCCACAATCATATATTATTTCCAATTATATGTGTGTATAATAACCATTTTACATGATATAACATCATTCACCTTATTTTCATGATATTGGAATATTCATTATCAATTATTTTTATTTGGGGATTATGAGTCATGATTTACAAAATTGATATGGGATTTTTGAAAGAATATCACTATTTATAATGATTGATTATGATTATGTTTCTAATGAATATATTTCATGACCTTACTATCATGAATCCCATGAATTTTATTATCCCATTTTTATTTCATAGGAATTCATTTATTATCTCTATATTCATCGGTTTATGTCCACAAGGGTCTACAATAATGAAAAAACAGAACACGAAATGATTTATATATATGGAAAAAATTAACTTTTCTTATTTATCCAAATTTTCTAAATTTATTTAAAAACATAACGTACTAATATCTAATGATTATTTATTTAATTATTTATTGATGTTTCACTTATTTGAAATTTTTTTAATATGAATCTTATTGTTATTTTCTAAATAATTTACTTTTTAATTGTTATAAAAAATGTGAGAATATTTAATGTATTATTGTACACAAAAATAACATATTTTCTTCCACCATGACCAGTCAATGAATTAAAGTATCTATTAAATGATACTAGGTTTCTTGTAATTATTATTTTTAAATATTATGTTATTTATATTATTTTAAAAAAGTTTTTTTCCAAAATAAAATGATTACTTTCTTTATTAAATTCTCTAAAATTTATTTTAAAATCATTATCTTATATAAGTATATCGTTTATTCATTACTTGTGTTACACCGGGGACATGATTTTAAGATATCATCTTGATAATTCATCTGGGTGCTTTATTGATATTATGATGATATATTTATAAATCCAATTATTTTTCCATGGGTTATGTTTGGATGAAGTGTTAAATTTTTTCATGATATTGGGGAATACATATGAATGAATTATTATTATGTAATTGTTTTCCCATTATATAACACTAATACATTAGGTAAAAATTGAAAAATCATGATACAAATATGTTATATGTGAACCCAGTTTCATGATCGTAATTTTATGTGTGGATATTATTTTTATGTCTATAATATTATGTGTGGAATTGGTTTTAATTTCCATAATATTCTTCATGTACCATGATTTTATGTCAATATGATTATTCATGGACATTGTTTTAATGTTACTATTATAATTCCGGCACCTGGTTTCTTGCCCATTATTTTATGTGAGGGTGTTAATTCTTCGAATTAACTCAATCATTTAACTAGTTTCTATTTATACATGTTCAAAATGTTAAAAATATATGTATTTTAATATTAATATGTCTATGTTATTACACCATGATCATGTGTGATCATTTATTGATATATCCAATGTTTTCATGTATTGAGAATCTAAGGTCACATATTCTGATGTTTCTCCTTCCCTATTTTTCGAAGATCGGTTTATTTTAGGGAATACCAAGGAAGAATTATTTGATAGAAACATTAAAGATCATTAATGAAGTAATAAGATTATATATATATATAAACAAATGAAATTAAAAAAAAATTGTTTTAGTTTGGGTCATAGTGTTATTTAATTATTATTTATCTAAAATAATGTGGAAATTATTTATATAAATCTTAGGTCTCTATAGATTGAATTAGACATGGTTTTCATTAGTCATTGGAGATTAGGAAAATAGAACATTGGTTAAAACCTAGGGTAAAAGCCTATTTATTTGATAAAATCCTAATTTTATGGTAATATATTGATTATATTATTTTCATAGATATAAATACCTTCCAAGATAAAACAGGTGGATATGTATTTGGTAATGATTCATCTCAGGGTAATAACTATGAAAAGTTTTGGTCCTGTATATCTTGGCCATCAGTCAAGTGAACCGTGATTTTGACCTTATTTTATACCAGGTTTGACACTTATAGAGGATATGCATGGGTTTATTTACATTTTCATTGTGAACCATTAGGATTAAGTTGAAAATATGATAAAAAAGGAAGACCATGTTTAATCATAAGGTGTCATGAATTTAAATTAATCAGTCACAATTTATACATTTAATGAATTAATTTTCATGATATCTCAATATGATTAATATTTTTCGGAACTACGTTTCATTGTTTAATACAATGGTTGGAACAAAGAGGATTCATGTTAATGGGGAATTTTATGGATAATGGAATGATTTTCATTATAATAATCTAAAAGAAATATGAACTGGACGGTGAAACATTTATGATTTTATAAAATTCATGATACAAATATATGAATAGAAATTTAAACTATGGTGAGTTTCCTGGAACACTTAATAATAGGAAAATGTAGATTCATAAATATCATGTAGGGAAAAATATTTAGTTACCTTCATTTCATGTATTCGGGATGAGTTTCTCAAGGAAATTTCACACATGAATGGGAATATTATTTTGGTGTTAGAAATATGGTCATAAAGAAGTAAATGTTGAGAAAAAATGATGAGTTTATTTGATATATATAATGTTCATCCTTTTGTTCCATTTATAATTAAAAAAATTCTATATAGGTAACATGGGCATTATCTATGTCAATTCTGAAATCCAATGGTTAAAACCTTTACTATAGAAGGACCCATGATATACCAGCCATTTAAGTTAATGGAATAATGTATCTATGTATTAGTATTCATGAATCATGTATTATAAGTTCTATAACAATGATATTATAGTTATAAGAATCATGAAACCTCTATGTATTTTCACATGTTATTTTTTATATAATTATTCAGAAACATATGATGAATAGTAAGGATAACCAAGAAATGAGATTTTGTGCTAAAGAAATTGTTTTATGGAGAATGCGATTTAAGGAAATATAACCATAAATATATTCTCCATGTTGTGTTAATATTGATTTTTTGGAATAAATATATTATTAAAATTGGTTATGTAAATTAGATATCATTGGTGAAACTAAAATTGGTTAGTGGATTCATGAAAAAAGTTATTTAGGTCATCTATGATGATATTTATTTCATTTTTATAATAATTGGGTATGATTAATAGATGTTGATTTTATAAATAGGGATAGTGTTAATTTTTTGAATAATATATATTTTTAGTGAGGTTTTATAGTGATTCAGTTTGTTATAATGTTTTATGACGATTAAGTTATTCACATGTTAGGTATGTGACATTATGAGAAACTTCATGTTTTCCTGGGATAATTGTTAAAAATGAACTTGAAAAAAGATTAAAAAATATTGTATATATATATGGATTATTAGTATTTTCATACATAAATCCTAATATAATTAAGGTTATCATTTAATTGTCGGTATGAAGTTGGATTTTAAGTGTTATTTTTGAGGTTTTAGAAATTATTGTATTATATTTATCTATATTAGAAAGCTTGTGAAAATAATTTTGTTTTTATAATATATTTAGAGAAATGTGGAATGAAATATAATTATGTTATCGATATTATGATCCATTAAAGATGGTTCATGAATGAAGAATTCATTTTTAAAATTCATTTCTTTTAATAAGATATGGTGTGGAAATTCATTGTAGTTCAACTAGTGAATTATGTTCTTCTTATGAAATAAAAATATCTCTTATTAGTAAAATTTATGATGATCTATTTCTTGATAGTAAATGAATCCATAAAAATTATGAAAAATATAATTAAATAAAAATAATAACTTTTCACCTTCATTTATAATGATTTTTTGTTCTTTTTACCCTTTAATGTTCATCTTTTTTGGTTCATTATCATTCCCATGACTATATTATTTATAACTCCCTATTAATCTTTGGATGTTAGTTTTCGTATCAATGATTTTAATTTAACTTCTTAATAATATTATTATATGATAATAAACAAATATTTTTAATAGATACCCATGATTATTAGAGCATCAATTTTCAAAGTAAATTTTCTAATCCCTTTATATGATGTGGTTTCCAATAAAGGTATTTCAAACTATTGAATCTTTTATGAACATTATAAAATTGGGATGATGAAACTTATTTAAGGGGGTGGTATAATTTAACACCCCTTTATTTTATAATAAATTTATCTTTATATTAATTTTATTTATTTTATTTATTTTATACCTTTCATTACATGTTGCAATGAGTTTAAATAAAAGATTATATATTATTAAAATATTATAACTTAAACGCAGAAGTTACAACTCAAATGTTAAATTTATTAGTTTTAATAGGAATAAACACATTATATTAAAATCTATGTTAAGTTATTATTTATTTCAAATAATTTTAATAATTCATAATAAATAAATAATCAATTTTCAATAAATTAAATTTATTTGTCAGAAATATATTTTCTTTACTAAATATTCTTATTTCTTTTTTGGAAAGAATATAATAAATTAATTTCAAACAGAAAAAAAGGTTGTATTTTATACAAATTATGTTATTTTTTAATTATCATATAAATATAAACATAGGAAAAAATAATGGGATTTTTCTAAAATGTGTTATTTTTATCATTGAATATTGAAAAATACTGACATTTTACATTTTTCATTTATTTTATTAAATTCAATTAATTTTCTAGTTAAATTCTATTTTGGTTGTGGTTTTAAATTATCATTTGTAAAATTTTAGTTAAAATAATATAAATTATTTCCTATGAATTATCATTATATTTTATTTTGGATTAAGTGTACTTTAATACTTTAAAACACATTTTTCATTAAAGAGTTTATTGTAACATCCTATGTAAATAAAGAATATAACATTTTCATATTTATTAATATTTTTGATTTAAATATTAATTTTAATTTATCAGGGATGCTATGTTCGATTGCGTACCCGATACACAATAATGATGTTTTTCTAAATCTTAGGCTGCACACAACGTTGGGTCATACTTAAAAATAATAATATAATATTATTTTAAATGGTAGTTAACACCTATCTGTTGTATTGGCAGGAATGGACATAACTACCTACAATATGAATATATATGTTTGTTAAATGTTTTTAAATTTATCCAATAAATTTTAGAGGCTTAAAATAAGAAAGAATTTGATTTTAAGCATAAATACTCTAATATTCATTAAAAGGTCGATTTACCACCTTTTGATAGAGAACCCTCTTTAAATATAGTTTTGTTCACTTTTATACATTCTCTTTGACAAAATAAAATTCTTATTTATAACCTAGACATTAACATTTACTTTGGGTAAATTTTTGGTATTTTTCTGATAAAATTCATTTTTTAATGAATAATGAAAAATAATGTATTTTAATTAAAAATTTCATTTTAATCTAATTTATTTATAAGGATATATTAACTTTTTAATTCGTTTTGAAGATTAATTATATTATTTTTTTACTATTTAATCCAACTTTGTTCATTGTAAGTAATTTCAATTTGAAATTGGACATAAATAATTGTCAATCTTTTGATAGTTGTTATTTCCTAAATACACGCTTTTTGTTTTGATAGTGGGAATTAATTTTAAGTTATTTTCTGCCACTTATTTGTTTTCAATTTGGTAAAATGGATTCCATATTTTGAATCAGGAGGCCCATATTGTGTAAATATGTAACTTTTATTTTTAGACATTATAAATATTTACTTCAGTAAATATTTTATTTACCATGGTTAAAGGGTAAATCTAGTAAATGAGGGTAAAGAATAATATTATAATAATATTAAATTACCCTAACATGTGTCCAAATTATATTTTTTGATAAATTTCCAACCATGTTCATCATTGGGACGATTTTGGGACCCCATGGAGCCACTTGGGAGTGATAATGACACTTTATATTAATAAATTTAAAGTAATGACAAAAATGACATAAAAGTATATCTTTTATTAAATCAATTTTTACATGGGGTAATATAAGATATCTCTTCGACTATAAATATTTATTTGAAATATAAAAAGGTTACCTACATCATGATATTTTTTAAATAATTTTTATACCTCAAATAAATAAAATTATTTATGACACCATAATGATGCAGTATTTACTTCAATAATGAATGATTTAAATAAAGAAGATTATAATTATTAAAAAAATATCCAAAACAAGTCCAATTCTTATTGGATGATTTTTTTATAAAATGAGTTATCTTATCTTCCAATTTAATTAGTTTTTAACCTTTATAAACCGAAAATAATTATATAATAAATTAATATTTCTAAACATTCCTAAAGATCCCCTCCTCCCCCTTATAAAAAGCTTTCACTTCTAACCTATTCCTCACACTTCTAATGCCACTTGGCTCATCCAAAATCTACCCAATTAATATTCCTACATCCCTCTCCTCCTCTTATAAGCCATCCCCTAGGAAGAAAGAAATTCAAGTAAACTTTTTGGTTCAAACCAAAGAGATATACCTGATTTAAAGGTAATGTCTTCTCTTAAGTTGTTTTGTTTAATCTTCCTTCTACAACCCCCTAAACTCTTTTTATTCCATCATTTTATAGAAACAAAAATATCCTAAATATACTAGGTTGTTGTTATGAGATTTATTTTAACTAAACTTAGACACATATCCATCAAATGGGTAAGGAACATATTGTTTCTGTGGACGACAAACTAACGCCTCACGAAATGATGATTGTTCAATATTTTACTACCACCTCTTACGGTGGCCATTAAGATAGAAATTTATTTATATGTGATCTATATTATATTTATATTGTTTTTATGCTTTTGTATTTTTCATTTATAGAATACCTTTAGGGTTTCCATAGTGGGTAAATATGATAATTTCATTTGAGGAAGTGCGGACTACCGCCCACTCAAAGTGATATGACTCATTCATGCCATACATGGAATGTATAAAGGATGGAGTTAATGAAATTATATATTATATTATACTGGAATTATAATATACCTAGTATCATTATGTTTTTATTCCCTTAAATATGAAATAGAAATGAAAGTAGCGTTCATGCGTACGTACAACTTATCGTCTCCATGAACGGTGCATTTCATTTATTATCTCCAAATATTATGTACAATTATAAATACATATATATACTGGATATATATGATATATATGATATCTAAATCATTAATATCATTCTGGAGATAATGTAATTTCGACCACATGGACAATTTATAATTATAACAAGTTCATTTTTTACTCAAGTTCCGAACACTACCACAAAACTGGGCATGGCAGGCGCATGCCTTTATCAGTGCTAACAGAAAAGCGCTGATAAAGGGGTAGGCCTTTATCAGTGCTTTAAATATACCTTTATCAGTGCTTTTATAGCGCTGATAATATTTATTGTATACATTAAATAAAAAAACATGTTATAACTATATATATATATATAATTAAATAATAATAATATTAATAATAAATATATTTATTATATTAGTTATATTAATAAATTCATTATATTAATTAGATTTATTAATTCATTATATTTAATATATATATATATTTATTATATTTGTTTATATTTAATGTATTTGTTTTATTTATAAATATATAATACTTTTTAATATATATGTATAATTAAAATTATTGAATATATGTGTGTTTTCCAATGAATTGGGGTTAATGAATATATCATACATGCATATATATAAGTGCATGAATAATTTTCATTTATAGATTATAATGACATATCACGTTGATGTGTTATTGATTTATAATTCATTATGTTACCCATATAATATATATGTTCTAAAAAATTTACACTTTTAATTAAAATAAAATAATATTTAAATGATAAATATATATTTTATTATATTTTCAATGATATATATATAAATATACCTTTTAAATAATTTTATAAGTATAAATAAAGATATATTTATTTAGAGTTATAATTATTAATATATATACATATATATTTATTTATTTATCATAAATATCATTTTAAATAAATATATAATTATATAAACAAATTATTAAATTTATACATTTATCAGTGATTTTATTAGAGCTAATAAACTATGTCTTTATCAGTGCCACAAAATCGTAGATAAAGGGGGTCTTTATTAGTGCTATTCATTTTAGTGCTGATAAATACCCCCTTTATCAGCACTTTTTACTAGCAGTGATAAAGTTCCATGCGGGATTTATAAAATTCATTGGGTCCTCTGCCCCCTCCCCACACCCTGTCAAGCATTTGTGGAAGCCCTACCCTACGCCGCTGCCTCCTATTTGTCGCTGCCTCCTCTCAGTCATGGTCGCTGCCTCCTTCTCCTCCTCTTCTGCCACGGCCGTCGCGGCCGCCGCCGCCTCCTCCTCCTCCGGCGCCTACCTCTCTTCATCCTCATCCACCGTGGCTCCTCTTCCTCCTCCTCCTCCACCGCGGCATCCTCCTCCTCCTCCAATACCTCCTCCTCTTCATCCTCCTCCTCCTCCTCCTCCTCCTCCTCCTCCGTCTACTCCGCTACCTCCGCTGCCTCCGCTGCCTTCGAGGTGACTTCGCTGCCTCCACGCTGCCTTTGTGCTGCCTCTACAGCCTCCACTTCTTATGTTGCATCCGCTGTCAATGGATCCTCCTCCTCCGCCACTGTTTCCTCCTCCTTAAGGTGAGTAAAATTGAATTTTCATGAATTAATTATGTTTTCATTTTTTGTCAATATTGAGATTAATTATGATTTGTCATGATTGTTTTGTGTGATGCTTGAGTGTGTGAAAATTCATCAGGATTTGGGGTGTAAACCATATGACTATTACCTTTATAGAATCCTGAATGAGCAGTGTAATTAGATTCCTTGGATAGAACAAATGTGAGGAAATATTTATGGAATCTTATAGAGGATGACATACTATGTGGTATAATTTTTTTAATGGATCATGTCATTACAAGGTGTTGCAGTAGGTATGTTTTAACCATTGATAACCATTGAGTAAGGGGTGTATTAATATTTTATATATGGATTTGATTACTACATCCTAAAATAACATATCTAGGTGTTTGGTTGGTTAATGATAAAAGATAGTTCTGCATCATGGGTTTTATTAATGGATGAGTAATATTATATGGTTCAAGAGATAGAGGATCAATTTAGAGGTACATCCTATGATCCAAAAGGTATAAGACTTAAGTGAATGACTTATATAGGTCGGTTGAGATTCCATTGGGATATTTAAGTGCCCTGGATGGTTTGGGGTAATTAATGAGTTTTGTGGTTTGAAGAAGCCCCTCAATAAGTGAATTGAAAAGGGTGATATGCAATTTGATCTTAGTAAAGTCATTATCATAGTAGAATTTTAATTACACTAAGAGTATGAGTATTCCCACCAACCATTCTACAATTTGTTATGGTGCGTAGATGGAGTAAAAATTGGAGGCATATTATTAATAGCTTCAAAATGAAATTTATTCATGGGTTTTAGATGTATTTTACCAATATATTTATTGAAAAAAATATCATATATGAGTTAGCGGATCATTAAAGGTGAGAAAATATGAAAGATTTATGTTTTTTGTGGATAACAAGTGTCCCAGAACAAAGAGGACGTGATTACACTTTTATGGGAGTGTTCCAAATGATGATGTTCACTCTAGTGTAAGATATCACACCATAGTAGGGCTGGTGTAACTATTAAGGGTTTGAGATGTAGGAGAGACATATTGTAATATGGAACATTTAACTATAATGGATGTCTCTAATGAAATATGAAGAGATAATTTCATTGGGATACCTAGCTCATGAAAATAAATGTTTCACTGGTTTGGCGATCCAATGGTATCTATATGTAATTAAAAGGCACACGCAATAATAGTGTTATTTCATACTATAGTATATTGTTCATTATTAATTGGGTTATCATTGTTTAAAGGGTTGTTTCAGACCATGCCACAACTATAAGGATCACACCATGAATGATATTCTATAGATATTGGTAAATATGAGCAGACATCAATCACATTTCATGATATGTTATGTCAGGCCATAAAGGTGGTGGAGGATATTTGGGATTTAGTTTCTAAGTCAGTTGGAATTAGGGTTCATTCCCTATGGAAATAATTCACATAAGAGAACAATTAATCTCTATAAATATAGTGTTACATGACTGAAGTCAATGATTTGGTTTCAATGAAGAATCCTTTAGTTACCCAACCATTCAATCCATGGATTGTTCCAGTGATGGTTTGGTTAATATTTGAGGAGAATAATAGGGGTGCAAACATAATCAAAATTCTATATGCACTTGTGGTAAACGAAGGGGAAATCGATGAACTTATATATTTATATCATTATATCACGTACATGGGACTATATGGTAATATCCTTACTCTGTTCATTATTCTTATTGAAAATAAACCAAGAACATGATTTAGGACATCATTAAAACTAAGGATAAGAAAATTTATAACAAGAGTTTGTGAACCATGTAATTATACCTTGATCCATGTGAGTTATTTCACTGAATTACTATCATCATTTTACCATCACTATCAAGATCCTTTTTTCAATAATTAGAATTTGAAAATGTATTTAGATTATGAGTTTTTTGTAACCATTGATTCACCCCCACCTTTAAGTAGTTTTCTACTCTCACCTAGTTTTTTCACTTGTATGTGTGGGTAACTATCCTTCCTAGTTCTATTTTGGTTTTTGAAATAATGATGTGTTCACCATTATGACTTCTTCATGATTTGTTTTTGAAATGGTCATAGGGTATAATGGCCATAATAAAAGTGGTAGTATTTAGAAGGTGGAATTTGAATTTTTGTATTGAGAGCGAATCAGGTAATGCTTATGGGATATGAGATTACAAAATAGATGATGGATATGGGTGGACATCCACAAGTAAAACCCCAATATATTTTCTAGGGAAGAATGTGGAATTCATTCCCATTAATGTGATGAGATTTCTGACCATTTCTATTTAACTAGTTTGTTTGTTTTTTTTATAGTGGAGATGGAATATATGGATTAGTAAGTTCTCGATTCTGTTATATATATAAAGTTATATTTCATGAGTGACTATATTATAGTGTATGGGTCTAAAAACAATAAAAGGAAGATTAAAAAATTCTAGTGGAGATCTAGGAAAGTGTTTATGTATGTCTTATATGTGTGATGGTTTTTCATCAGGCCATGATAATACAACATGCTTATGAGGTGATGTTTCTCTATTTAAGTGGGTTCATATTATAGGGGATAATTGTGATCCATGTTCCCCTTATATGTACACTACGGTCATGGATTATAGCAATGGTGACCATTGTATTGGTATATTAGGGGTATAGACTTGATTCATAGTGACAATGGTATTGGTATGTTTGGGTCACAAACTAGATCCATGGTTCCCAATGTTGTAGTATGTTAGGAGACAAGAAAGGATCCATGGTGACTAAGGTGTCTAGATTTTAGGTGTCTAGATAAGATCCATGGTCCTCAAGGTATGGGGTTTTATATTCCTAAATAGGATCCATGATTCATGTGTATCAGTTTCTTATCAGCCCATATGAGATGCATAGTTCCCAAGCTTTGGGTATGTTTGGGTTTTAGAAAATATCTTTGATTTATGTGGTATGGTTTTATTAGGATATAATATTGTGTTTTGGAACCCATGGTTTAATGTATTGATTCTCACTGAATAGTGTGTTATTTGTTTTTTTTGTTTTATTAGTTACCATAAAACAGTCTTACATTATTTCTTTCATAATGTGTGTTGTTTATTTATTTGCATTCATATAGATAAACCTAATATATTATGATTTATAATAGGTTCCCCATTGTTGGTGTCCTATTACTATTTTATCATTCATCCTACACAAGATCATTAGTGTATGTATGGACCTTATATAAGATTAATGATTCTTACCACATATTATAAGTGATCATACAAGAGTAGGTTGATGGTATCATGTATAAAATGCCTAGTTGGGTCTTAGATACCCTATGCTAAGTGATCCAGACTATTACCATGACCCTCACTAATATCATATCTCCCCTTGGAGATCTCTTAATCCAATTATAAGGAGGAAATCCTCTATGTCACACTTAACCAAGCCCTATATGGAATATCCTACTCATCACACACACCATGGCTCTTATATATCCTTAAGAGGGTGTTCCCCATCATACGTGATATATAAAACTATATTATCCATCTTCTTTAGGCCTAAGACTCTAATAGATACTCAAATAGCCTTATAAAACCTAACTAGGCTATACTCATTCTCAACCAAGACTATTAATGAGCACCCCCCCCCCACCATTTTTGAATTATCTAGTTTTTTATCTAAATTATTCTCATATTCCTTCTCACCTAACCTATATACTCATCCTTTGGATTTCAAATAGGATGAATATAAAGAAATAATGGATGAATACAAATCAGTTGACAAAAGAGTATGAAGAAGGCGTGAAAGAGTTTATCAAGTTTGCACAAGATCATGCATATGACCCTTCTCAAATCCTTTGTCCATGTTTACACATTTGTTATTCAAAACAAATTAGTCCAGAGGAGTTGGAAGAACACTTGATCTATCATGGATTATATCATAGTTATACATTTTGGAATAAACACAGGGAAACAAGGAATGTAAGTAATGGGTATGATAACATTGTGTTTTATGGATCATCTGATATGATTACAAGTACAAACAATGAAGATGATCGTATAGAGGATGTGATTACAGATGTGAATGATGATGAAGATCGTATTGAGGAAATGACAAGGACCGTCGAAGATGAACTTTGGGATTGCCCAAATTTTTTTGAGAAGTTAAAAAGTTGTTCAAAGACGTCGTTGTATGCTGGTGGCACTAAATATACAGTACTGTCAGTTGTACTGAAGCAGAATAATTTGAAAGCAGACAACAGGTGGAGTGATTCCTGATTTACGGAACTATTTGCTCTCCTGAATGACATTCTCCCAGAAGACAATTAGCTCTTAAACCGAACATACGATGCCAAACAAATTCTATGCTCGATGGGTATGATCTCTGAAAGAATACATGCCTTCCCGAATGACTGTATACTATTTCGCTAGGACCACAAATCAATTAAATAATTCCAAAAGTGTGGTGCTTCTCGATACAACAATGATTAATCCAGTACTACTAAAGTTGTATGGTACATTACAATAATTACAAGGTTTAGGAGCCTATATGGAAGTGAGGATACTGTAGGACAATTGACATGGCATGCAAATACAAGAATTAATGATGGGATACTACATCACCTAGCAGACTCTCCTCGGTGGAAGAGAATTGATCATGAGTATCCTGAATTTGGAAATGAGTCCAGAAACCATCATCTTGCGTTATCTATAGATGGAGTAAATCCTTTTGGTTTTCAAAGAAACAGACATAGTACATGGCTAGTTATGTTGGAAAATTATAACTTAACATCATGGTTATACATGAAACGAAAATACATCATGTTATCTTTGATTATATTAGGACTAAAACAACCGGGTAATGATATTGATGTTTATTTAACTCCATTGATCTATGATTTGAAATTATTGTGGGATTCAGGTGTTACTTTGTATGATGCTTTCAAAAAGGAAGATTTCACTTTGAGAGCCATGTTGTACGGGATGATAAATGACTTCCCTACTTATGGAATTTTTTAGGATATAGCATTAAAGGAACTCAAGGGTGTCCCATTTGTGCACAGGGTACACAATCAATTAGGTTGAATCATTCATTGAAAACTGTGTTTCTAGGACATCACAGATTTCTACCCCGACGACATAAGTACCGATCTTGGACGACATCATTCGATGGAAGTTCAGAAGAATGTGAAACACCGTCTCCAATAACAGGCGATCAATTGTTTGAGAAAGTTAAAAATGTTGACACTAATTTTGGTAAACTGGATTCAAAAAACCTTACTAAAATCAGTTGAAAAATATCATTTTTTTTAATTACCGTACTGTAATTGTCTGTATGTCATACATTTTCTTGATGTTATGCATGTAAAAAAAATTATTTGATAGTGTCATTGGAACATTGCTAAATACACCTGGAAAAACAAAATATGGAATTAAGGCTAGGTTACACATGGTTGAGATGAGAATATGAGAAGTGTTGGCACCAATAAAGGGTGAAAAATGAACATTTATTCCTCCTACTGCTTACACTCTTTCCAGGAAGGAGATATATCAGTTTTTCAACTTCTTGAATGACGTAAAGGTTCCAGAGGGGTATTCATAAAATATCTAGAACCTCGTGTCAATGAGCGATTTGAAGTTAAAAGGTTTGAAATCACATTACTGCCATGTTTCGATGAAAGATCTCATTCCTATAGCTTTACGTTGCATTTTCCCCAAGAATGGCTCCCATACATTAACGAAACTGTGTTTCGTCTTTAATGTTATATGCAGCAATGTTATAGACCCAGTGAAATTGCCAACTATGAAAAGAGAAATTGTTGTCATATTATATGAATTAGAAATGTTCTTCCTGCCTTCATTTTTTGATATGATGGTTCATTTGATGGTCCACATGGTGAGATAAATTCAACTATGTGGTCATGTACATTACATATGGATGTACCCCATTGAATGGTATATGATTATTTTGAAAGGGTATGTCAAAAATCAAATTCAGCCAGAAGGTTGTATTGCGGAGTGACATATTGTTGAGGAAGCCATTGAATTCTATATCGAATACCTGTCTGGTGTGGAAAGAATTGTCCTACCAAAATCTTGTCACACTGGGCGGCTTGAGGGTGAAGGAATTTCTGGAAGACAGGTTGTCACAATCAATATTACAGATCAGGAGTAGGCCCACCTTTATGTTTTTCATAACAATTTTCACGTTGAACCATATGTTGAAACCCACAAAGAAATTCTTAGGCATTTGAATCCATCTAGGGATAAAAATTTGATATCAAATACACATAATCGACAGTTTATAGGATGGTTTCAGGACCATATTTTTATGAAGTCAGATGAAAATCCAGATTCAATTTCAGACCGACGTAGATGGCTAACCGGAGGACCAAGTGTGTATGTATTATCTTATAATTATTATGTAGTTAATGGTTATACATTTTATACTAATGAACATGATTAGGATAGTACCATGTAGAATAGTGGGGTTACACTTATGGATGAAGCGATGCATGTTTCCATTTCTAAGGACAGAAATCTAATTTATGCGAATATGTCATACTTTGGCATCATCAAACAAATATGGGAGTTAGATTATACGGAATTAAAAATTCCTATTTTTCAATGCAAGTGGGTTGATAAGAGGAGTGCTGTTAAAATAGATGAATTAGGATTCATGAAAGTTGATTTCAGTAAGTAAGGGGAGAAATACGAACCGTTTATAATGGCATCACAGGCAGTGCAAGTATTTTATGTTCTAGATCCCACAAACTGAAACAGGTCAATTTTTCTGTTATCGACCAAAACAACTGAAGGGTCAGATGAAAATTCAATGGATAATGACCCTTTCATTGGGAATTCACAATCATTTTGCAGTGGTCCTAATTTAGATGATGTTTTTTATGTTAGAGGAGACCACAATGAAGGGATATGGATAATCGATTGAGGGGTCAAATCCCTTCAACCTTAAAAAAAGGGAGTTCAATAATCATGTTATTTTTTATTGTAATATAGATTGTGTTACATTATGTTATTATCGGTTCACTGCTGCTTTTATGTGATCTAAATTAAATTTTAAACCACTTTTGCATATAATGACTTCTTCACCTGCTGATGAACCCAATCCCAATACACAATAGGTTTCTCAACCTATTGCAGCTGGTCCCACTACTGAGGTACAATAGGTCTCTCAACCTGTTTATGCAGGTCCCACTTCTAAGGTACAACAAGTTTCTCAACCTTTTGTTTCTAGTCCCAGTGCTGATGCTAGTGCTTCATATGAACATAATGATGATGTAGAAACCAAGGAAATGGTAGGCAATGAAACCCCAGTGGAACAAAAAAATAGGTGTTCCATATTTTGACAATTTTAGCTAAAATACTCAAGGAAAAAAAGGCCTCAAATATGAGGTGGGATGGAATAAGTGAGGCCAGCATGTAAACCCAAACAAATCCATGTTTAGTAGTTACATTGGAATCATCACTCGAAAACGCACACTGATTGATATAGAGTTGTGGCACCATGTTGTCAGCGGCCTAAAATCATTAATGTGGTAAGAGATTACAGTAACATTATGATATCATTTATTTAATTTATTTAAATAAAATAAAATAAAATACTAAAATATTGACTAACTCAACATCATCTCTTGTATAGTGCATTTATAGTAGATGTCTCGCATAATGAATATGTTTTAAGACTGGAAGGAAGGGTTCATAGAGGCTTTCGCATAATTTTAACGAAATGTCATATGAAAGATGTTGAAGGGAAAATCAAGCCACACCCACCTCCCCTTTATGCACACTTTATATCCCAAGGAGCATGGGATGCATTTTGCAACCGTCATGCAGAGCAGAACTTTCAATTACATTGTGTTCGGTAACACGTTGTTTAATGTTGCCTGTATTAATCACTTTGATTGACAGTTTTTTATTTATGAAACAACAACTGAGTGCTGAAAATAAAGAACGGGTAGCAAAACCAGCTTACCCCTACCGTAAAGCAAGGCTAGGGTACGCTTCAATTGAAAAACAATTGGTACGTATTTTAAAAGTGCTGTAATACTTTTATGTGACATAAAACAACACTGTAACCATGTTTCTCTGTTTATATGTAGATTGACGAATCTAAATCCCAAGACACTTCCATCCCATTGCATGTGCTATGGAAGGAGGCTTGTGTTAATAAAGAGGGGAAACTAGTAGATGATTCACACAAAAAGTGTGGGAAACATGTGTAAGTATGACATAATATAAATTTGTTTTTCTTTAAATCACTATTACATCATGATCATTACTTATTTTCCCATATTTCTATTTTACATAGTCACAGGAATCAACAACACCCACACTAGATGCGGACATACTTTCAGCACCTTTGAAACAGCCAGAACAGTATGGACGCGTCAGAGGTGCGGGTTTTGGGGTAACAACCTGGGCATATTTTCAGAAAAAATACAAGAGGAGTAACAAACTAAAGAAATGAAAATGATAACAGTTAGACTAGATACCCTTGAATAAAAATTCCAAAGTCAGGGAGAGTTTCTAGAAACTTTGATGGGGGAGAGGTTAAGAGAAGAAAAAATTCAAGAACAACCCGGCCCACCCCCCACCAGCTTTAAGGTGAGACATTCCCCTCAAAAGCCTAACTTAACAGAGGTAATTAATGTTATAATATTTGTTTCTGTGAAATGTGAATCACATAAAAACTGATACCTTTCTGGTAATGATATACTAAATTGTGAAAGTGACTGTGATTTATATCTTTCAACTCCCACCCACCGCCTTGTAGTAAGGGCTATAGTGTTCAATATGAATAATGACACGCTACACTCCATACCACTTCCAACCGGTCATGTCAATGTGTCGATTAATGTATCTCATGAGCTGAGCACCGAGCTACCCGTGCCAAATGATGATGAATACATTCATACGGTGGAAAAAACTGTTGGAACATACGTTTCATGGCCGTCGAATCTTGTAAAAAAAACATGTCGACCAGGAGGTATTCATTTCCAATTCATTTTTCAAGCAGAAACTTTAACATTTAAATATAAAAGGGCTGAACCAATGAATGTTATTACATAAGGAGAAAGGGAACAATCTAAAATGAAATAACAGCTCAAAAGGATCAACCAACTGATCAAAACGATCTACTGAGGGCACCTTCACCGTACCCATTCTATATCCACATTTAATATCATTGCAAGCTCATGTGGATACGAAAATGAAAGGCAGAAATAATCACACATTTTTTTGTGAAAAAGATATGTACGGAGAGGAAACATTAGATTTCGTTAGTGCTAATGTCATAGCTAAAACCATCACATAAGACTAGCTTGGTGCCTCAGTTATAAATGTATACAAGAGGTATGTTTTCATGGTTTGATTTTACAGAAGCTGATATACAATGATAATATAGATAAATACATTTAATATTTCTCGCAGGCGTATATATGAAAAAAAAATTGAAGGGATTTTTCCATGAATACAAATTTGGACTCATTAGTCCTCACACCATGTCTACACAACAAAAAGAAATAGATTCCAATTTTCAGGCTGAATTAATGTCAAACCTGCTCAAAACATTTCAATGAAAAATTAAGACTAATAGGATCTTTTTATTACCAATGTTGTAGGGGTAAAACTCTACATTTTAATCATATCAATTATATTTTCATTTCTATCATTACTTATTCCTTTTTTTGTTTTTAGGCAGTATTGGATGCTCATTACAGTCAATTTGGATACTCCAAAGATTAATTTTCTGGATTCACTGCGTGGATATCCATCAAACCGACCACACATGATGGATATAGTCAATTTTAATACACTAGATCCAATATTTTAGAACTAAATATCTTGTTATATAATTTATATTATCTTTTTATGAGGATTCTATTATGATAGGGCGGTGTATGAATATCATCTAAAGGATAGAATGAATCCAGGGTCTACAGACGACAATGTAACATCACGTTACGTTTTCAGGTACTTTTGATGTTTCTAAGTACCTCTATTTTGGAGTAAAGACTTGGGTTGAGTTTGGGTGAACTTTTAAAGAAAAACTAGAGGACAGTGTGTCATGCACATTTTGCGCATGGTTTGACAAACCGTGCGACCAAACTGTGCTATCCTTGAAACCTGGATAGAAGCTTCCGCACGGGCGGTGCACGGTTTGTCTAACCGTATGGCCAAGCCATGTGAGAAGGGTGGCTGAGGCAGTAGGTCATGCATGGTTAGCACATGGTTTTTCAAACCGTGCGGCCAAACTGTGCGGTCACTTAAATGAGATCCTTAAATTGTGGATCTCGGTTGTTTTTACCTCTAAGTGCCTCGTTTTTCCTCCTAGGAGGCCCTAACTTGGGATTTTTCTTCTCCTAAGGTCAGAGAAGGTTATCCCATCATTCTGGAGGCGGTCCAATGGCTCCTCTTAGTGAATCAAGCCAGATTCTTGAGGTATGTGATCGTTCTTCACCATTTTTGATTGGTTTCTTAGATCTACTTAGATCTACTTGTCTTCTTCCCTCAATTCCTTGAATCCACACCCGTTGTCGGTAGATCTAAGTGTGTGGTGCCATATTTGATGATATTTGGTCTTTATATTTCTAGGAGAAGAGATCTAATGTGGGTTCTTGAAGAAGAAACCTGGTTTTCTTGAGCGTTCTCAACCGTTGTGGTTTTGGTCAAAACCTTCAAGGTTGGTGGTTCCGTCCCGACTTGCCAAATTGATTATCCTTATATTGCTTTATTTATTTCAATTATTGATTTAAATTCAAGTGCTTATGTTTCTTTCAATTAAATTGATAAAAAACTCAATTCTATTGAATTTAGATATTTGAAATGGTTTTCACATGAAAAATTGTAAAAAAACCCAAATTCCATTGAATTGGATGTGGTGGTGGAAAATTGGTCGATTTAAGTTGTTTAATTTAAATTGTGGATTTGATGGAAATTTTTTCAATTAAATTGATGAATTTAATTGTGGAAATTAAATTTGTAATGATGGAATTGGTTTTGAATGGATTTCAAACTTATGAAAATGGCTTAAAATTATTTGATAGAAACTCATTGGTTTTATCTTGTGAAAGAAGCATGTTTTGAATAAAACCTGTTTTGGTTTTAAATGGAATGAAATTGGAACTTTTAAAATGGAAGAATGGGATTGGTCATATTTTAGGAATTCTTAAAATAGTTCACACATCATGTAAGAGCACATGAAAGCCTTATATAGTTAGTGAGTTATTTGTATACACTCTATGGTACGACAATGTTCTAAAACATACTTGCGGCGGGTCACATCCCCGACGGGTTGGTGACGAGTCTCCTTTGGCCATTGTCATAGGGATTTGTGTATACACATTTTTCTGAGTTCACTTAGAGAGTGCGTAATCCTATAACTGGTTAATACTATCGTACCTTTTTGGCAGATGACCATGTTGCTCGCTTGTTTATTTGTATTTGAGATATAAATGTATGCCAATGCTTTTGAACTGCCTTACCTGCCTGCTGAATTTATATAAACTATTTTATATAAATGTTTTTCTTAATCCGTTGTTTTATAAATATTCCATCATTTGTAAAACCATTGTTTAAATGGGGTTTTCCATCATTTGAAAATGTATAGCATATTTTGTTAGAATATGCTCTTGATTTTCAAAATATGTTTGTTAGAGAATGGAAAGATTTTCTTTGGATAATCTATATTTGGCATCAGTTATGGAATATTTGGTGTTATCCTACTTGGATTAGGCTCACACCCTATGTTTTCCTTCATGTGTTTGTAGACATTCCTCTTCTAGGATCGAACAAAGGTAAGGGACCTCTTGGAGGTGGATCCAGCTGTTGAAATTTGGTCTTGGTGAGTTGTGTCCTTAGGGACCTTGGGGCTGTTTTTCTAATCATTAATACTTGTGTTGTAGTACTTTGGGATTTTTATGCCTCTTTTTATTCTGGTAAAATACTCCAAGTGGAGTTTCTTTTTGTTTTGCGTACTGTCTTGTTTCTTTTGCTTCCACATTCTTGTGGCAAAATCGTTCCCACTTGCATGTTGTGTGATTCCAGGTTCTACTCGCCAACCCGTGGGGATCGGAAACCCCCTTCGGGATATGTTAGGGCTGGATCGGTTATCGGGTTACCAGGGTACCCGGGCTGGTTTGTGATAAATTTGTATCAGAGAGAGGTTGAAATATCTTACCTTGATGAAAGTATGCATTTGAGTATCCTTGTTGGGACTTAGGAGGTAGTTGTGATTGAGTGCCTCTCCAGCTCTCACCGCAATGAACCTTAAGTCTCTAGGGGTGGTTCAGGAAAGGCGACTTGTGGATTATTTCTATCCTATTCCATATTTTGGTTTGGATAGAGTGGAATCCAAATCTTGTTATCCCTTATTTTAATAATAGTTTTCCTTGTTACTCGGTTTGGGTGATAATCTATGCCTTTTTATGCTGTGTAGCATCATGCCTCCGAGAAGACGTGGAGCTCAAATCCAAAAATAGGTTGCTGCTGAACCTCAGCAAGCGAGTCCTATTGTGGATCTGAGTCTGGTTGAAGTGATTTTTTGCACTGTCCATGCTCTGGGACATGCACCACCTCTAGTTCCTTTTCAGACTCCAGCTACAAATCCTCATAGTAATATTCTTCAAAGTCATTATCAAGAGTTCTTATGCTAAACGCCACCAGTTTTTAAAGGTTCCACTGATCCTCAACATGCGTAGGAATGGTTGAGTATGATTGAACGTTTGTTTGGGTTCTTGGAGACACCTGATGTGATCAAGGTGAAGTGTTCCACCTTTGTGCTGGTGGGACCAAGTAAGAGATGGTGGGACATGATGGTGACGACTGGGAAACATGAGTGTTTGGAGTGGAAAATCTTTAGGGTTCTTTTCACTAACCAGTTCTATCTAGAATCAATGGTGTTGGCCAAGGCTGTGGAGTTTTTCAAGATTGAGCAGGCCAACAAAACCGTGACTGAGTACTCTTATCGTTTTTCGGAGTTGATACAGTTTTCTCCTGATATTGTATCTAATGAGAGGATGAAGGCTCGATGATTCGATTTGGGACTTTGATCAGATATCTGTTCTCAGGTTTTCCTACTGATGCTACCCACCTATGTTGATGTGTTGGATAGGGCGATGATGGTTGAGATGGACTTGGCAGGAAAGTCAGGGTTGAAGGAGGTTGTTTTCCTCATAGTGGCGGTGTGGGATCCTTTAAAGGAAAATGGAAACGTGACTTTTCTCATGGTAGTTCTTGACAACAGAGTCATCCCAAACCTTCGGTAGCACTAGGAGGGTCTTCTTTGACTATCTATCAGTTTGGGATGATAGGGCATTCAAAGAGGGTTTGCACTGAGGCACTCAAGAACTGTAGCTATTGCGGATGTTTAGGGAACTTATAGAGATTCTGCAATCACTTCTCGACTCTACGTGGTGGAACAGGATCATCAGCACCTCTAGAAACTACAGGGAAATCAAATTACTCACATACAAAAGGGTTCTAGCCACAGGCATCCAGAACGAAGCTTCTTCACACAGTGGAAGAGTCACCAGAGGTAGCTGATATAGGTCCTGCAACTGTGAGAGGTACCATTACTATAGCTTCATCTTTAGTGATAGCTCTTTTTAATACCGGTACATCTCACTCTTTTATTTCAACCCATGTTCTTAATCTTATTAATCTACCTATGGAACTTTTATCCTGTGCGATGGATGTTACTACACCCCTTGGTGTAATGAGAGAGAACGATATATATAGTCCTACTTGTTTCTTCTCTCTATCAGATGTCGAGATTTCTTGGAGTTTTCTGGTTCTCGACATTAAATATTTTGACATCATTTTTGGGATGGATTGGCTTATTTCCAATAAATACAGGATCGATTTTTATCTTTGGTGGGTCAATCTTACTACGCCCAGTGGTGTGCCCCTTGATTTTCAAGGAGAATGGGACCCGAGGTCAAACATAGCTGGACCCTCTTATCCAGAATTGGGGAAAGTTATATCAGCTATTTCTTTTGATCTGGAGAGAGATTCAATGTGTGATGATCTTCCTCCAGTCATCGTTGAGTTTCCAGACGTGTTCCTGTCTGACCACTCTGGTTTTCCACCTGTAAGAGAGGTTGATTTCTCTATTAACATAATGACTGATATTCAATCAGTTTATATTCCATCTTACCAAATGTCTCCAGCTGAACTAAAAGAACTGAAGTTTTACTTAGATGATCTTCTCGAGAAGGGTTTTATACGCCTGAGTGTGTCCCCTTGGCCAGCTCTAGTTCTCTTCACCAAGAAGGTTGATGGATCTCTTCACTTATGTGTTTATTATCAAAAGCTCAATCGAGTTATGATAAAGATAAAATACCTGTTACCACAAATTGATGATATTTTTGATCAATTTAAAGGGGAAAATTGGTTTTCAAAAATTGATTTTTGATCGGGTTACCATCAGTTGAGGATAAAATAATTTGACATTCATAAGACAGATTTTCAGAGTATGTATGGCCATTATGAGTACCTTGTTATGCCCTTTGGACTAACAAATGCTTCTGCAGTTTTCATGGATTTGATGAACACGATTATCTGTGAGTATCTAGATACTTTTGTGGTAGACTTTGTGGATGACATTCTTGTCTAATCCAAGTCTGAGGATGATCATGTGCATCATTTGGGAACAGTTCTGAGTCTTCTAAAGAGTCACCGACTTTATGCCAAGCTTTCAAAGTTCCATTTCTGGATTCAGGAAGTGAAATTCTTGGGACATGTCGTGTCAGAACAAGGAATATCAGTTGATCTTGAAAAGGTGAATGTTTTTATGACTTGGGAATAGCCACTAAATGTTTTTGAGATTCGGAGTTTCTTGGGCTTAGTAGGATATTATCGCTGGTTTGTTAAATACTTCTCAAAGTTAGATTCTCCAATGACTTCACTAACTTGAAAGGGAGTGATGTTTTCTTGGAATGAAAATTATCAGAGTACTTTTGTTGAGCTAAAGCATATTTTGAGTACTTCACCAGTGTAAACTCTTTCTGAGGCTGGGATAGATTATTTGGTCTTCTGTGATGCATCGGGTTCAGGTTTGGGATGTGTCCTCATGCAGGGTAATCATGCTGTTGCCTATGGGTCTCGTAATCTTAAGCCTCATGAGAAGAACTATCCTACCCATGACCTTGAACTTGCTGCTGTAATGCACGCACATAATTGTTTGAGACATTACCTTTATGGAGAGAGGTTTACTGTCTATTTAGACAACAATAGTTTGAGTTATATATTATCTCAAAAATATTTGAATCTTCGCCAAAGGCATTGGCTGGGGTACCTGCAATCTTTCGACATTGACATTTCCTATACCCCGAGGAAAGGGAATGACATTGTAGATGTGTTAAGCAGGAAACTTCCAACTCAGCCTGTGAAAGAATCTTCAGAAGAGTGGAGTTTTATTGCTCTTTTTGCTCAGTTGCATATTAGAGTTCAGTGTAAGGGGAATGAAGTTTCTTTAGCTAGTGTTCAGTTGACTTCTTCTCTCCTCGAATTGATTATTTAGGAACAACAAATGGATGATGAATTCCATAGCATTAGGGACTCTCTTTATGGTGGGGAGACCGACACCCAGTGGTTGTTCTCTAAAGAGGATGTTCTATGTTATCAAAACTATTACGTTGTTCCATTATAATCAATGAAGGATGTGATGGGGGTTTTCCATAACTCTTAGTGGGTTGTGCACCCAGGAACCACAAAAATGTTCTATGACATGCGACGGCAGTTCTGGTGGCCAGGTATGAGATGAGACACTGCTGAGTTTGTATCTCATTGCTATAAATGCCAGTAGGTGAAAGCCGAGCACCAGAAACCTTCGGGTTTTCCTCAACCACTTTCAGTCCCTACATGGATGTGGGATGAAATCTCAATGGATGTTGTGGTTGGGTTACATCAAACCTAGAGGAAGAAGAACGCGATATGGGTTGTGATCGACAGGCTGAACAAGTCATCTCACTTTATACCTATTCGAGATACAACCAAAGTTGAGGAGTTGGGAAATATCTATGTTAAATAGGTTGTTCATTTTTACAGAGTTCCATCTACTATAGTCTCTGATTGGGATCCTTGGTTTACTTATTGCTTTTGGAGAGGCCTTCAAGGGGCATTGGGATCTTAGGTTTGATTGAACATGGCCTACCATCCACAGTCAGATGGCCAGTCAGAAAGAGCTATTCAGATCCTTGAGGACATGTTCCATGCTTGTGTTCTTCACTTTGGGGGGTCTTGGGATGTTCATCTAGGGCTAGTTGAGTTTTCTTATAACAATAGTTATCAATCTGCAATCAAAATGGTTCCTTTAGAGGCTTTGTATGGCCGTCCATGTAATTCCCCATTATGTTGGTCGGATATTGGTTAAAGCTCCTTGGTAGGACCGAGGTTGGTTCAAGAGACGACAGCTAAGATGAAGTTGGTTCATTAGAGAATGTTGACAGCACAGAGTCAGTACAAGTCTTATGCTGATCGTTGACACAAACCTTTATAATTCTCAGTTTGTGACTAGGTGTTCTTAAAAGTTTCACCCCGTTTAGGTCATCGACGGCTTGGGAGGTAAGGGAAGCTTGCTCCTCATTTTGTGGGACCATTTGAGGTTGTTGGTCTTGTGGGGAATGTTGCTTTCCGTTTAGCTCTACCACCACAATTGACTTCAATACATAACGTGTTCCATGTATCGCAGCTGCAAAAGTATATCTCTGATCCATCCCATGTTGTGAGGTGGAGTGATCTTGAGACTAAACCAAATTTATCTGTTACTGAATGACCAGTCAGGCTTGTTGATTCTGAGACCAAGGTACTTCGTGGGAGAAAGATACCTCTGGTCTATGTACTATTGCAGCATGGTTCTGATTCTCATGAGATGTGGGAAAGGGAGGCACTAATGAGAGATCAGTGGCCTCATATTTTGAACGTGGAAGTTTCTTCATAGGCGTTCTGGGGACAAAAAGATCTTATGGTGGGGAGGTTGTAACATCACGTTACGTTTTCAGGTACTTTTGTTGTTTCTAAGTAACTCAGTTTTGGATTAAAGACTTGGGTTACGTTTGGGTGAACTTTTAACAAAAAACTAGAGGACAATGTGGGGTGCACGGTTTGCGCACGATTTGACATACAGTGTGACCAAACCGTGCCAGCCTCGAAACCTGGACAGAAGCTTCCACACGAGCGGCGCACGGTTTGTCTAATCATGCGGCCAAGCTGTGCGAGAAGGGTGGTCGAGGCAGTAGCTCAGGCACGATTAGCGTACGGTTTGTCAAACCATGCGGCCAAACTGTGTGGTCACTTAAATGAGATCCTTAAATTGTGTATCTTGCTCAGTTTTGCCTCTAAGTGCCTCTTTTTTCCTCTTAAGCGACCCTAACTCTGGATTTGTCTTCTCCTATGGTCAGAGAAGGTTCTCCCATCGTTCCGGAGGTGATCCAAAGGCTCATCTTGGTGAATAAAAGGAGGATTCTTGAGGTATGATATCGTTCTTCATCGTTCTTGATTGGTTTCTTAGATCTACTTAGATTTACTTCTCTTCTTCCCTCGGTTCCTTGGATCCACACCCGTTGTGGGTAGATCTAAGTGTGTGGTACCATATTTGATGAGATTTGGTCTTGATCTTTATAGGAGAAGAGATATAAGGTGGGTTCTTAAAGAAGCAACCCGATTTTCTTGAGCGTTCTCGACCATTGTGGTCTTGGTCAAAACCTTCAAGGTAGGTGGTTCCATCCTGACTTTCCTAATTGATTATTCTTTTATTGCTTGATTTATTTCAATTATTTATTTAAATTGAAGTGCTTAAGTTGCATTCAATTAAATTGAAAAAAACTCAATTCTATTGAATTGATATATTTGAAATGGTTTTGGCATGAATATTTGGAAAAAAACCCCAATTCCATTGAATTTGGTGTGGTTATGGGAAATTGGTCGATTTAAGTTGTTTAATTTAAATTGTGGAATAGATGGAAATGTTTTCAATTAAATTGTTGAATTTAATGGTGGAAATGAAATGTGTAATGATGAAATTGGATTTGAATGGAATTCAAACTTATGAAAATGGCTTAAAATAATTTGATAGAAACCCATTGATTTTATCTTATGAAAGAGGCATTTTTTGAATAAAACGTGTTTTGATTTTAAATGGAATGAAATTAGCACTTTTGAAATGGAAGAATGGGATTGATCATATTTTAAGCTTTCTTAAAATTGTTCTCCCATCATGTAAGAACTCATGCAATCCTTATGTAGTTAGTGAGTTATTTTGATACACTCTACATTACAACAACGTTCTAAAACATACTTGTGGCGGGTCACATCCTCGATGGGTTGGTGATGAGTATCCTTTGGCCATTTTCATAGGGACATGTCTATACACATTTTGCTGAGTTCACATAGAGAGTGCATAATCCTATAACTGGTTAATACTATCGTACCTTTTTGGCAGATGACAATGTTGCTCGCTTGTTTATTTATATTTGAGATATAAATGAATGCCAATGCTTTTGAACTGCCTTACATTCCTGCTGAATTTATATAAACAGTTTTATATAAATTTTTTACTTAAGACATTGTTTTAGAAATATTCCATCATTTGTAAAACTATTGTTTAAATTGTTTTCTCCATCATTTGAAAATGTATAGAATATTTTGTTAAAATATGCTCTTGATTTTCCAAATCTGTTTATTTGAAAATGGAAATCTTTTCTTTGGATAATATATATTTGGCATCGGTTATGGAATCTTTGGTGGTATCCTACTGGGCTTAGGCACACACCCTACTTTTTCCTTCGGGTGTTTGTAGACTTTCCTCTACCAGGATCGAGCAAAGGGAAGGGTCGTCTTGGAGTTTGACCCAGTTGTTGATCTTTGGTCTTGGTGATTTGTGTCCTTAGGGACCTTGGGGCTGTTTTCCCATCCTTAGTACTTGGGTTGTAGTAATTTTGGATTTTTATGCCTCTTTGTATTCTGGTACGATACTCCCAGTGGAGTTTCTTTTTGTTTTTCATACTGTCTTGTTTCTTTTGCTTCCGTATTCTTGTGGAAACATCATTCCCACTTTCATGTTGTGTGATGCCAGGTGCTAGTCGGCAACCCGTAGGGATCAAGAATGCTCTTTGGGCTATGTTAGAGTCGGCTCGGTTATCAGTTTACCAGGGTACCCGGGCTGGTTCGTGAAAGAAAAGGTGCATGAGATATACAAATATACAAGTATCAGGGTATATATAATTATACTACACTATCCAAATAAATATAAAAATAGATTACTTGTTTTTATCAATGTTCCTGCAGTGTCTGAAACAAACAAACGGAAAGTACTGCAGTTATAATGTTTGTAAATTTATGAAACAGATCATAGTTCATGAAAAAACAAGCATCCCTGATGAGGTATTTTTTAAAATAATTACTAGTTCATTTAAAATATTTATTAATACTTTGTGTGTTTATCTTTTTTCAATACTACTATTACTTTCTCAAAAACTCATATTCACAAGATGATATAGATGTGTTTAGAAAGGAATGGGCAGCATACCTGATAGAAGAATGTAAACAAATAGGACAATGAAGGTGAATTCCTACTACTTATGTTATATTTATATGATCATTGATATCTCCCTTGTTTACACTTATTGAGAATCTATGATCACCCTTTCTTATGTTTCATATACTTAGATTATGAAAAATGGTTTTAGAAATTATTTGAGTTTCTAGTAAAGAATAACTTAATGAGAGAATCTTATGAACTAATAACATATAGAAAACCAAGAAAAAACGTTCTGATTGTTTTTTTACTTTAGGACAATGATCCGTGAGTCATTTGTGATGTGTATTAATCGACTGCACCTCAATCCGACGCACGGTGTGACCTGTATGGATAAATGTGTCTGATATCAGTTTGAAATTGACATTAACTTTAGATAACAACCCAAGTGACATATGGAATACCAAGAAAATGCATTCAGATTGTTTTTATGATTTATGAAAACGAACCATGAGCCATTTTTTATGTGTATTAATCAACCTCACGTCAATCCGATGCACGATGTGACCGGTATGGATAAAAGTGTCTGATATGAGTTTGAAATTGACATTAACTTTAGAAAACAACACTAGTGACATACAGAATATAGAGAAAACGCATTAGGATTGTTTTGATACATTAGGACAATGATCCATGAGTCATTTTTGAGGTGTACGAATCGACCTCACATCTATCCAACGCACGATGTGATCGGTATGGCTAAAAGTGTCTGATATTAGTTTCAAATTTACATTAACTTTAGAAAACAAAACAAGTGACATACGAAAAACTGAGAAAAAACGTTCGTATTGTTTTGATTGTTTAGGACAATGATCCATGAATCATTTGTGATGTGTAAAAGTCGACCTCACCTCAATCTGATGCATGGTGTGAACGGTATGGCTAAAAGTGTCTGATATCATTTTCAAATTGACATAAACTTTAGAAAACAACACTACTGACATATAGAATACTGAGAAAACACGTTTGTATTGTTTTGATACTTTAGGAAAATGATCCATTAGTCATTTGTGACATGTACGAATCAACCACACCTCAATCTGACACATTGTGTGACCGGTATCGCTAAAATGGTCTAATATCAGTTTGAAATTGACATTAACTTTAGAAAACAACACAAGTGACATACGGAAAACCAATAAAAAGTGTTCGTATTATTTTTATACTTTAGTAAAATTATCCATGAGTCATTTTTGAGGTTCAATAACTAATCGCACCTCAATCCGACGCATGGTGTGAGCGGTATGGCTAAAAGTGTCTGATATCAGTTTGAAATTGACATTAACTTTAGGAAAATACAAAAGTGACATACAGAATTCTGAGAAAACACATTTGGATTGTTTTTATACATTTGGAAAATGATCCATGAGTCATTTTTGATTTTTAATAATTGACCAAACCTCAATCCGACACATGGTGTGACCGGTATGGATAAAAGTTTCTGATATTAGTTTCAAATTGATATTAACATTAGAAAACAACACAAGTGACATATGGAAAACCAAGAAAATGCATTTAGATTGTTTTTATACTTTAGGAAAATGATACATGAGTAATTTTTGATGTGTACGAATTGACCGTACCTCAATCTGATGCACTGTGTGACCAGTATGGCTAAAAGTGTCTGATATCAATTTCAAATTGACATAAACTTTAGAAAACAACACTAAATACATACGGAAAACGAATAAAACATGTTCGGATTGTTTTTTTACTTTAGTACAATGATCCATGCGTCATTTTTAACATTAACGAATTGACCGTAACTCAAGCTGATGCATAGTGTGACTGGTATGGCTAAAAGTGTTTTATATCAGTTTCAAATTGACATTAAATTTAGAAAACAACACAAGTGACATACAGAAAAATGAGAAAACGCATTAGTATTGTTTTGATAATTTAGGAAAAGGATCCATGAGTCATTTTTGACGTGTACGAATCAACCAAACCTCAATCTGACGCTCGGTGTGACTAGTATGGATAAAAGTGTTTGATATTAGTTTCAAATTGATCTAAACATTATAAAACAACACTACTGACATACAAAATACTGAGTAAACCCATTTGTATTGTTTTGATACTTTATTACAACGATCCATGATTCATTTTTGAGGTGTATGAATTGACTGCACCTCAATCCGATGCACAGTGTGACCGGTACGGCTAGAAGTGTCTGATATCTGTTTGAAATTGACATTAACTTTAGAAAACAACACAAGTGACATACAGAATACCAAGAAAATGCATTTTTATTATTTTGATACTTTAGGAAAATGATTCATGAGTCATTTATGAGGTGTATGAATTGACCACACATCAATCTGACACACGGTGTGACCGGTATGTCTAAAAGTGTTCGATATTAGTTTGAACTTAACATTAACTTTAGAAAACAACACATGTGACATACGAAATACTAAGAAAACGCATTTGGATTGTTTTTATACTTTAGTAAAATGATCCATGAGTCATTTTGGAGGATTATGAATCGACCTGACCTCAATCCAATGCACGGTGTGACTGGTATGGCTAAAAGTGTTTCATATCAGTTTCAAATTGACATTAAATTTAGAAAACAACACAAGTGACATACGGAAAACCGAGAAAACACGTTTGGATTATTATGATACTTTAAGAAAACAATCCATGAGTAATTTTTGAGGTTTACGATTTGATCTCACCTCATTCTGATGCATGGTGTGGCCGATATGGCTAAAAGTGTCGATTTTAGTTTCAAATTGACATAAACTTTAGAAAACAACAAAAGTGGCATACGGAAAACTGAGAAAATGCGTTCATATTGTTTTGATACTTTAGGACAACAATACATGAGTCATTTTTGACGTTTAAGAATCATCTTCACTTTAATCCAACGTACGGTGTGACTGGTATGGCTAAAAGTGTCTGATATCAGTTTCAAATTGACATAAACTTTAGAAAATAACACTACTGACATACGGAATACTGAGAAAACACATTCATCTTGTTTCGATACTTTAGTAAAATGATCCATGAGTCATTCTTGATGTGTACAAATTTACCACACCACAATTCGACACACGGTGTGACCGATATGGCTAAAAGTGTCTAATATCAGTTTGAAATTGACATTAACTTTAGAAAACAACACTACTGACATACGGAATACTAAGAAAATGCATTCGGATTGTTTTGATACATTAGGAAAATGATCCATGAGTGATTTGTGACATATAAAAATCAACCTCACCTCAATCCAATGCATGGTGTGACTGGTAAAGATTTTCATTAGATAAAGAATCAGTATTTATTAAATGAGATAAATCATCCAAAAACATATTGATTTTAAATTATTCCCTTTCATTGTTATCAGAATGAAAACATTTGAGTTTATCATTTCCATATTTTAGTTTCACATTTCTATATTAATTTATTCTTTCGTATTAATGTTTTAATTTATTTCATTATTGTATTACTAACTTATATAGGTGAATTTTTTTCCTGGATTTCGGATGCTTTGTTCGGAAAAAAATACCGTGGATGACAATTTTTGAGAGCGGATCACGGATATCAAAATATGAAACATTAATTTTTACAACTGTTGTTGGATAATTGTAATTGTAACTTGGTAAAACATTGTTTGAAATGTATATAGCAGTGTTTTTTTGTATTCATTATGTTCAGTAAATGTATATAGCATTATTTATCAAAATATTTTGTGTGAGTGCTATTTTGTGCAGGCGTGTAGGTGCTATTTTGTGCAGGTGTGCTGGTTTGTGCAGGTGTGTAGGTGTGCATGTGCTGGTTCTACAGGTATAGGGAAAGGTGCCTTTATCAGCACTTTTTTTAGCGCTGATAAATGACACCTTTAACAGCGCTAAAAGAGCACTGATAAAGGGAGTTATTATCAGTGCTCAAGGTACCACTGATAAAGGAACCCCTTTATCGGTGCTAGAAAAGTGCAGTTAATGCCGATGTAGATAAGGGGGTCCCCTTTATCAGCGCTCAGAAAAGCACTGATCAAGGTGACCTTTATCAGCGCTAAAAACATCGCTCATAAAGGAACCCCTTTATCAAATATCTTTTTAGCCCTAATAAAGGTCACCTTTATAAGTGATTTTCGGAGCCCTGATAAAGGGGACCCCCCCCCTTCTACTCCATCATTAATAGTGCTTTTCTAGAGTTGTTAATGCTGGTTTTTAGCACTGATAAAAGGACAAGTTGTAGTAGTGGAACATCGCCAAAATGTCTGATATGAAATCAAATAATTAACAAATTTTTAAAGAAAGGAAATAATTTATATAAACAGATTAATAAACTTGAAAAATGATATTATTCAAGTTGAAATTAACATTTGTTTATTATTTAGGAGATTAAATAACGATCAAGTCAAGTCAGAGATGAGGTAAGGGACTTCGTCTCAATCTCCTTTCATTGAGGCATATTTTTTTATAAATGATTTTCATTTATATGGTGTATAAAAACATTTGAATTCACATTTCATTCAAATGAAATATTTTTCTACGAAGTGTTTTACTAAATGACCAAAAGGAGTGTTTCTTTTTAAGTAATCGGTGACAACGACCTTTTCCACCGCCACGAGTATTATTTGATCTTTATCTTCCATCACAAGACATAATGTTTTTAAAATGATGACAAATACCATATACTCTTTTACTTATTTTGGTATTTAAAATGGTTTTCATAATTTATCTTTTATGTTAATATATTTAAATGTTATATTGTGACTGGAATGTGTAAATTTTATCTTTCCTTTATATTTGTTTTATTTTTTATGAATATGTTATAGTTCTTCGGAATTGATACACATACGTGTGGTTCCGTGATAAACCTAGGGAATTTGATCTTGAGATACCTCTCCAATGCATTGGGTAACGTGACATAGGTAAACTTGAATGTTTATCCTAAAAGATTTAGGGAATATACTATGATGGGTATTCCAAATGTAACTCCCTACATAGATGTGAAAGCTACAACATAAGTATGTTATGTATTCCACAATTTACCTTTATGATTTATGATTTCTATGTATATTTCATAAATATTATGATTTAATGAGGTATGTTAATGAGATTATGATATGTATGTATTGATGGTTAAATGTTTTCTTTCTTTGTTTTATAACTTTTACTGAACTTTTTATAACCATCCTAAGTTTTTGAAATGTTTTTCACAGGACATAAAGATGAATAGGGTCAAGGATGGGATCAAGGGAAAGTCATTCTATCTAAAACGTAGAACTAGACATGACTCTTTTTTTCAAGAGTTGTTATTTTATGAAAAAAAATAAAAACTGTGTAGAATTTTCTACTTTTTAATTTTTTAGATGTAATGTAATGGTTATGGCCTAATTCTATAATACTCTAAACTTGAAAAGATCCTCAATGTGAATTGTTCATTTAATTTAATATTCTGTATTATATTAAGGATGGGTCCTTATAGTTTGTATCAAACGGAGGTTTAGACAACTTTAGGGGTTAGAATATTGTTAAGTTAATATCCATAAATTATTTTTAGTTTAAGTTATGATTGAAAAGATATAGAATTAACATATTACCATGTTGCTTCACCTAAGATATTTCTGTCTTCAGAATGGTTTTATGTAGAAGAAACAGAGTAGTTATGATGGGACAACATCAGGAGGGAGACAACCTTCCAAATCAGCAACCTGAGATGGTCGGAATCAAAACTGAATAGTTTGTTGTAGTGGTGGCCCAGTTGAACCAGGCTATAAATGGTGGTAGTATCCATTCACAAGATCAGCCATAACAACCATAGAGGAACATGTTACTAGTAGATCATTTTAGGAGTCAGCATCCCCCATCATTTAGAGGATCATCTAACCCTGTGCTAGATTAAGGGTGGATTAAAACACCGGAGAAGTTTTATAATGTCATGGGGTGTTCAGAACATCAAAAGTATAGTCTCGTTGTTTACCATTTTGAAGGTGAAGCTGATCAGTTGTGGTCGATGGTGAATATATCAGAGATAGTGAGGAGATTAATGCTCTTGATTGGAATGAATTAATGTGTATGTTTTCGGAGAAATATTTTCCTAAGGTGGTTCGTCTTAGTATGGAAAAACAATTCCTGGAATTGAGGTAGGAGGATGACTCAGTGGCTGCTTATGAAGCAAAATTCACTTGACTGGCAAGGTATTCTCTAAATTTCAGACGAGATCTTTATAGTAAAATAAACCGTTTTTACTCAGTATTATAGCCAAAGTATCGAAGGGAATTATCTACTCGTGATTTCAAAAGTTATGAAAAACTTGTTTGATGTGAGGAGAGGGTGGAAATAGAGTTTTGGATGATTAGGTGTTCTTTGAAAAACAAAAGAATAAGAGGTTGAGGTGGCAGACGAAAGGGAAGAACTCTTAAAATAATTCTGATGGTATGAAACTTAAGTTTATAGTTTGTGAAAATTGTGGTAAAAACCATGTTGGGTAATGTATTTTTAATTATATTAAGTGATACCAATGTGGTAAAATGGGACATAAGGGTCTTAATTTCACTGAAAAATATTAGGGTAATAGTAATACAAAATCTTATTTGAAGTCAGTAAAATGTTTTAAGTGTAATGAAATTGATCATTATGAAAATGAGTGTCCAACGAAGAACACAATTGAGGGAAAGTAGCCAGACTACAAGAAGAAATGGGTGCTGAAATCCTTTAAAACTACTTCAACAGATGTTGGGCCATCAAATGAAGTAGTATCAGGAACACTGTTTGTTTGTTCAGATTATGCCAATGTGTTTTTTTGATTCAATCTCTACACACTCTATCATTTATGTGAAGTGTTCTAGTAAATTGGTAATTCCATCTCAAAATATGAATCCTGAACTTATGGTAAAAACACCATTGGAAATGTTGAGTCAAAAAGAAAACGTAATAACCTTCCTATACTTGTGTGCAGAAGGAATCTACCTACAAACCGTATTGTTTTGCCTCTAGTAGAATTTGATGTTATTTTGGGTATAGATTGTCTTTATTTTTATCATTATAAGATTTACTATAGATCTAAAGAGGGTTCCTTTCAGAAATATTTTCAGTTTGTGTACAATAATGAACCCTTAATTTTGATAAAATATTAGGAAGCAGAGAAACTAGTAAAAGATGGAAATGAATTTTACCTTTCGCATATTGTTAAAAACAAAGGAACTGTTCAGATTAATGTTTTTCCAGTGTTAAATGGGTATCCTGATGTTTTTTTGATGATTTGTCTGGTATAATACTTGATCAGGATGTTGAATATAATGTTGACTTAATTCCTGATGCTAATACAATTTCAAAACACCCTTTTCAAATAGCTCAAATTAAAAATTTAGAGTTAAAGAATAAATTATACGAGTTATTAGATAAAGGATTCATTCAACCAGGAACATCATCATGGGGTGCTCTTGTCTTTTTTGTTAAAAATAAATATGGTTCAATGAGACTTTTAATTGATTATAGAGCATTGAATAACATAATTGTTAAGAAAAGGTATCATTTTATCAGCTCTAGGGAGCTCAGTATTTTTTGATGATTGACTTGAGGTCAGGGTACCATCAGTTGAAAGTAAAGGAAGTATACATTGTGAAGACCGTGTTTCGTACTAGATATGGCCATTATGAATTTGTATTTATGCCTTTTGGGCTAACCAATGCACATGTTCTGTGACCCCTACAACACATCATGTACTATTTTATATGTGTCTTAGATACCTTTTCTTTATTGACTTGGACTATTTTCTATAGGGTTTGCAACCCTTATACTCTCCTTGAAGAATGGTATGGAATCATTTCCTACTCCTAGGACAACAATCCCTTCAGTATGAATTCTTGGATAGAGTCACGGGAATCTCTCTATGAGGCATGGAGTGAGATCTTATATTCATCTTCATGCCCTAGGTGGATCTCATGGTATCTTCATGACCAAAAATATGAGAGATGTGATCATCTACTTAGATGTTTAATTCAGATTGATTTTTTTGGTATCACCCTATGGTATTGGAAGAGATCTTCATATGTTTACCATATCTCCTAAGACTATTATAATGTTCTTCTCATGATGAAACCTAGAAATAGGTACCTATCAGATGGATTTCTAAAGTGCTATCTGACTCAATAGGGTGTTCTCACAGATGAGTGATTTGTGGAATTCTTTGAGATGAAATCATATGGCTAGAATACTATCATGAGGACTTACCTCTGAAACGTGTATCTTTATTGAGTATATCTAGATATTCTTGTAATTTGTGTTATATAAAAATAACAATGAGTATCTAACTGTACTTCTTATGTTGTATGATTTTTGGTTTTAGGGTGTTATGTGGTATGTTTTTATACTCCCACCTGCATGGGTTTTTCCCACATGTTTAATGTATTGTGCGGATGATAGTCATTTTGGTGGAGACCTAGATGGACCATGAAAATATGGTGATTAGTGAGTCCAGATAGACTGAGGTGTGTTCTAACAAATTTCAGAGAGCAGTCCCTTCTTATTTTTGGTTGGACATGTGTCTAAATATCTTTTTGGTGGGCTTGTATTTAGACCTATTTACATTTTTTACTTCTTTTTGTACACTTGTTTAGGTAATTTGAGGTATGAATGCATGGTTGTTCATTTTCTACATTAAAAAATTTCATAGGATTGGATATGATTGTGTGTGTACAGGAACATAGGATAAGGCCTCCCGTGTTAGTAATATTCCTTTTTGACACTTGTCTCCATCCCATGGCCTATTGGAGGTGGGCATGGGGAGTCGCGAAACAAGACCTAGTTGTATGGTTCATGAAAAAACTTATCAATAGTTGATCATAGAGGATCCCTTTAAGTCTTTTTATGTTTTCCCATGTTGGACACCTCTTTGCTGGGAAGAGGTGAGAAAGAAATCTCTAGGAGGAACATGTCTCTTTAAGGACATTTCAGTGAGGATTCATGATATTCTTTAGCGCCTGGGTATAGATTAGAATCAATAGAAATCATATATGTATCATTAAAATCATCCTTTAGATTTTTCAATTCTTGATAGGGTATTCTTTAATGTTTCTCCTTGGTTGGGTGACCATCAAATTTGAAAATATGGAATGTTGGCTTTGAGATATGTTAGACCGTTTGACATCACTATGTGTCCTGGGAAGGATTCATATTAATTGGAATTTCTAGTTTATTTAATATGTATTAATGATATTTTCTACATATAATGTCTTAAGAAATGTAAAATGATCCATCTCATGTTCTATGTACGGAGGAGATTGAGTGAGATCCATATGTATCTATTGCATAGAATCTAGAGGAGATCATTGGCTCTCATGTGAAATTCATGCAAGGTAAGTTGATTATGTTGGTAAGAGTATTATTTTTACCCGAGTAAGATTATAAAATGACATATCATATGATTCATTGACGAGGGAGTATTGACCTCACCTATTATTGAAAAATATTATACCACATGAAATCAGGGATAAGTAATGTCTTATGGTTGGGATCGTGTTATATCCCATATTCACTTTCAATAATTTCTCAACTCTATTTTTATTTCCATCTTCGTATGGTTCTGTTTTGGGGTATATGATAATGAGGATACATTATTGGGTAAAATGACCTAATATTCATGTGTCTATAATTTATAGAATTATTGGATTCTGGGAATTAATCTATGAAGGGATTTGTAGGGTTCTCCTCGAGTTCTGAGAACACAGGTGTTGGTTTGGGATTTCATTCATAATCCAAACTACATGTTATCTGCTATAATATATCACATCATGAAAGGATTACACATCAAATATTATTCACTGTGAATATATCGTGAATTAATTCTTGTCCTGAATTATTTAAATGGTGTGAATTGGGTTCACACCACTAGCTGATTGGTGTTAGGTTTTTTTTATATGAGGATACATTTTTTGGATTTTTTTGTTAATTGAGAAAATAATATCTTGAAATTGATTCACATCATGAATTTATAATGATTTTTGTTTTTAACCATGTTGTACATCTTATTTAGTTTTCATTTGGTCACATCCATACCTCTCAAGACCTAGGAGCTATCCCTAATAATTTTTTGGATCCACTATTCTTCCATATTTGTTTCTGTGTGATTGGTCATTTTGATAGTTGTGTTGTGTCTCTTAGGGTATGATATAATTTATAGTAGTTTATTGGAATTTATCATCGTATCACTATAGCATTGTTTTTGGGGATCCATTAGTATATTACAATAATCATCTTGAACCTTTCAAGATTCACTGTGTTATATTTTTCAAAAGGTTCACATTCTCTTTGATTGTGGTGAATCTTTCACATTCCTTGGAAAATGTAGCCCATGGGATGCATTGGGTAATTTAGTAGAAAGTAAATCTTAGGGACGTAATTAATTTTATTATTTGGGGATTTCAATAATGGTGTGTTTCTATACTCACTATTCACATTATTATAGTGATAAGATATTGATATTTTAGGGGGATTAACTCAAGGGGTGTTTTTTGCTTTATTAGAATGTGTACTAATGACTTAGGTGTGGAATAGTCATCTGATGTGGCATGAGTAGTCTTCTAGCCTGACCTATTGTGATCCTTGGTGTGTTCTGAAATGATTTTTATCTTGTACTATTTTTTATTTCATGGGTTTGATTTGACTTGTGTTTCCGGATTAAAATTTACTACTTTGAAACTCATCTATATTGATTTCATATAACTATAGAAAAAGGGAAAAATTTATCATGTTTTGATATAAAACTTATTTAACTAATTGTCATGAATTATTTCTTTATAGTTTGAATGTTGAAATTATTTAATATATATGAGATGTGGAACACCCAGGTGGGATCCCACTGTGATAGTTTAGGTCACACCTTACATACCCCTTAAGTAGTGTGTATACTATGTTATGTGTTTCGATGTAGGGAATAAAAAGGTTCCACGATGAGTCTGTGAGGTTATTGTTAGTTGACTTTTGGTAGCTGGGGGTGAGACAGTTGATGATTTTGCATTCTATCACATTATTTAGTTATTATGTTTTATTCTTCCTTTTATGTTGGTCTTTTCCATTAGAGATTGATTACTTACATTTTGGTTTTATCGATTATACTATTTTATTTCTTATGGAATATAGTTAATGATATATTATCCATTTTTTCCCTATGATTTGATTATTTAATCCATGTTTCCTTCTTATGGTTAGGATAAATTATTATATATGGTAGTTTTTGAAGCCCAAGTGCTTGACTCCAGCCCATGGGAATCCGAAATGCCAACTGAGTATGTGAATGGTCTAGTCGGGTACCAATTTGAGAGTGTATCTAGGTCATTTATTTCATGTCCCATACTATATATATCCAAATCAATCTGTATTACATTATTTCTGGATTTTCTTTTTTATTTAACCTTTTCCTTTAGTTTGATTTAAATCAATGGAAAATCAAGGTCCATCTGAATCATATAATTATCTATTTCATCCTCTAGGTACCAATTTATATCTAATCGAATTTATTTATCCAACCAATTTATTCTTTAAAAATCATTAATTTAAAAAAAATAAATCCAAAAAATTGAAATAATAAAATCAAAATAGTTTATTTTATCCAATTTTTCTTCGTAGTTTATTGTAGAGATATTGGAACTAGAAGATGATCTGATACACTTGTTGGGATTTAATGACCACATATCCATATTTGATGAGATTGGAAATTATAAAATGAATAGAAAATATCCAAAATGAAAGTTCATATAAATTTCCTTGAAAAAAATGATATTAAATAACTTATTAAGATGAGTGTCACCAGAAATCACTACTAAATTTTAAAAGGTTGAAAACCCCTCAAACTATTTCACAAAGTTTCATTCATTAACTTATAATAAATAATGAAATAAACACATGGATTATAAGTTTCAAACAAAAAATCTTATATAAAAGGTATAAGATTGTTACTAAATGTTCTTTTTCAAAAGATACTATGTAAAAATAGTTTTTAAAACCATCCTATTTTATCACTAATCACCATTGATAGCTATTTCACAGACACCTCAACATGTGTATTATGTTCCAATTTTATAATAAATTTTATTATCTCATTCAGTTCCATTGAAATTTTTGCATTGTTTCCATTATAATTTATACCAATATGTTCCCTTATTATACACAGAAACAATCTCACAATCCTTGATGTTGGAATAATAGTGAAAGTTACATTGATGTATCACTTGATAAATCTTATGTACTCTAATTTTCCAAAAATAACTAGGAATGTACTACTATATAATAATAAGAAAACAATTCATATTGTGTCACATTTATTCATCACAAATTGAAATAATGAAAATTTCTGTGACATATTAAATATAACATGTGGTTGAACTACCACTACTAGGTCTCTATAGCCATTATCTCTATCCGGATGAGTTGTATCATCTGGTTCTTCTCCTAGATCAAATATAATAAAAAAATTATCAGTATTCCCAAATGATAATATTTATCTAGTTTTATTATCCCACAAACTTTAATCATATATATTGTAAAACTGATATATGTCACTATGATAAGAAAAAGTTTCATGAGGACATGTGTTATTAATGATATATATATATACAGAATATATATTAGATTAAAAAATACATGTAGAATTTATTTATCCATAACACATTAAATGTTTTATTTATTTTATTGTTTAATTACAATAGGTTTTAATATCCATGTTATGGTCTTTGGTTGGTGTTAATGTTCCTTATAATGTGTATCGAGAGAAATCAATGCCATTATATCCTTATTATTGTATATGAAAAAATGATAAATCATTATCTATTTCTAGGGAAGACTCACATTGAAATATTTAAAATGTTATAACTCTCTACAATTGTAATTAGCAGTTGATACAAATGATTTCATTGACCAAGAAGTTGGAACAATATTGTACTATAACAAGATAATTTGGATGGAATGATAAATGTGTTAAATGATGGATATGATCTATAAATTCTACCAATGTTATTAGGGAATAACTTAATAAATGAAATGTTCTCAAAACAAATTTCATAATATTTTATAATTTTCAACTATATTCAAACAATTTACAATTCCATTATGGCTCAATTTAAATATTTTTCAAAACATTGATGTTGTGAAAGCTATATTTAGTGGTAATTCAATGAAGTGGTTTTCTTCTCAACCAATGTGTGAAATATCTCATGTCTAGTGGTCTAGCATGCTACGTCCCATATTAATTATAGATCATCACACATTAAATATATATATATGGAGATATAGAATTGTTCTGTGTAATGTGATTTTATTCTTAACTACTGTATAGTATAAAAAGTTAATGAATTTTTTAGTTAGTATGAATCTGAAGCATTGATTGTTTATAAAGTATTTACTATTGGATTACTATGAATTTATTAATGTATGTAATTTGTACATTACAAATATGGTTAATAGTTAATATCATTCATTAATACCACTATAGATCAAATATATTAGTCATTGAAAATAGAGAATCAGTAATTTGTCATTTTCAAAGAGAATATAATAATATTTATCCATATATAAATGTTGAGGGAAGGTTGATTTGTGGTAATAATTTCATTGATTAGTATTTTAATTTTAGTGTTTTCGGAAAAAAAAATATGATAAATTAAACAATTCAATGAAACCCACACCATATTTGTAAATTTATTATATTATGAATGTGGATAAAAAGGGATATGAAAATATTAATAAGGATGTTTATGACACAAGATGACTTTTTTAATTTTCTATGGATTCACGTTTTTAGCAATACAAGGCAACAGAGTCATTTAATGTGATCTAATGGAATAATATGTATTAAATGCATCATATGTGATGAATTATATATTATAGAGAATAATCCCCTTACATAAAGTCATGAGTATTTTATATCAATCATGAATCACATATTTAGGGTAATGAACAATCTTATTGAAAATATTAGATATTTATTAGGGGATATAGATATAAACATTTGAAATAATCAATGTGTTTCTATATTATTTTTGTGGAAAATGAATCTACTTATTTATTTTGAGTTACTTTTATTCATAATTCGTTTTTATCATTTAATGTGAAAACATTATTTTGATTTATTTATTAGATAGCGAATGGTTATAATTTTCAATAATTAACACATATAATTTCTATTTATATTAATTATTTATTTCATGGTTTTTCTAATAAGTTCAATGTATTTTACATATTATATAATGAAAATACTATCTATTATATAAGTGATAAGGATGTTAAAATAAATGGTTTTGCGGTGGAAAATTTTGTAATGCGTATTGGTTTTCAATAAGCATGTGAGAGGTATAAGTCATTGTATATAGTGAATTTTATTTTTTCATTATAAATGGTTAGAAGAAATTTTATAACTAATATTGAAGAAAAAAATTTAAAAATTAAATATAGATACCTTTATATATGTTAACTCATTATGTTACCCTTTGTTTTTAATATAGATTGTACTACTACTATACAAGAAAATAGATTACACTTTCTTTAGTGAATAATTAGAAGAATTGTTTTTGTTAAAAATGGGAACTAAATGATAAATAATTATTGTAGATTATGCAATGATTTTAATTATAGTGCTTAAGTTGGACTCTGGAAGAAATAAAAAGGTTTCTATGATAACTTAGTGATGCCTCCAATTGTTTGATCTATGATAAAATTATCTATGGATTTAACCCTATTCACTTGTATGTGTAAAATTAAAATATCATATGGTAAATCCCTTTGAATTCATAATCTCCCTAATGAGAAGAATAACTGAGAACATGAAATGGATTAAATCGTAGGACGTATTTTTTGGGTACCATAATTAATCATATAAAATCTCACAATACTTTAGAAGATGTAAACCATAAAGGTACTCTTTATTGGACACATTTATAGTGTGCGACCCACGACCAACCTCTAACATTCATATGGTTTCTAACTAGAAATAAGTAGGCAGACAACTTAAATTATTTTCATTATCATACTATACATACAAAACACACACACACACAGATATATATATATTCATACATTCCAGGGTAATTAAAGAGTGTAATAATATAATATACCATGTTCACGAACATCCTCTAACATCCCAAAAAATATTATTCCAGTATTAATCTACATTATAATTGAAAATTTATTCTTGAAAATTCAAAGGATTGTCCAATTTATCAATTGATGAGAGTATTATCTCACCATGAATCCTCTAATGATAAACCATGTTCTTGAAACCTATTCTATCAAATTCTACTATGAAACAACAACACTTAGATCACCCAGATCTATGTTAGTAAACATATAATTTCTGTAAGATATGAAACATATGTGATGAACCCATTCAAAGGTGAGTATATACATATATTGAAGGAAACACTTAAATCGATATATAGTAATTCAACAAATGAATTTAATCTCTAGACCTAAACATAAAGGTAATGGAAGGATAAAAAATATGATCACAGATGGTACACAAGAAATACACTAATTCTATTTTCATTATATGTTTTAAATGATTATATGCATCTATAAATAAATTAGGTTTATCTAATACATGAATCCATTTATTATCTATATACCTTTGGTACAGGATCGTACTCCCTTTGTTGTGTATAGTGGAAGTTGACCATAATGGGGGATCCCGAACCCTACCTGATATCAATCTAAATGGGGGATACACACCCCATTGATATAATAGCATATTATTAATACTAGTTTGTGGATAAAAAATACATTTTATCCATAAGAAAAAAACTATCAAACACAAATTTGATTCATACTTTTCTAACACTAACGAGGGATTATAAGAGGATTCTTCACCATAATAAAAAAATATTATGTATGGTGGGGATACCATCCACTAAGAGTGTCTATAATACAATCCCATTATCTCTATAATAATTAATTTTATCACTTATTATTCATCGTGATTCAAATAATAGTCTTCTATTAGTACATAATATGCCACTCAAAACACCTAATCAGATAATATGGGATGTACATGATACGTATATGGGATACATGGGTGTGACCCCATGTTAAAATAATGGTCATAGACTGATTCCTAAGATGGAATATTAAATGACTAACTACATAACAAGTGGATTTAGCAACATTTCAGGTGCATCCAGGATTGGAAAATAAAGTGTTCCTCACCCTCGGAGTAGGCTCCACTAGGAGGACCAGAATGTGTATTCTTGGAATGCATGGCTTTATAGACAAATCGATATACATGGGTTTTTAATTACTATAATCAAATTCAATAAAATAAAAAAAATAAAGATTACTATATAAAATGATACCCCTATAAAAATATTCAAATAACCCCTTCTGAATTAAAATCATTAATGTTTTTGATAATGTGTTCTATGGATTTTAGTCAACATTCCATGACCCATCAAAATTTTTTTCACCAATGATTCTTACCAAGGTGGTGTCTTATACATCCCTCTCAATTCTCAATGTTATGTATATATCACTTTATATTTTTCATAAAATATATTATAAAGAGTAGAGATCAGGTCAACCATTAATTAGATGAATTAAATTACAAATTTTATTTGAGAAAATTAGTTCCTTTAATATCCACCTGCTACTCCACATATATAAAAAATACGATGTGAATGAGAGTTACGACATTCGTGTTGTAAAAATAGTTTTCCAATATTATTTATAGTTATATTTCCCTCGTCATATTTACCATTAATAAGAAATAAAATCATTTTAAAAACATTGTGTATGTGTTTTCAAATAGATTTGAAATTCTAAATATATCAATATTAGGGACAATAAATTCCGAAAACTCCAACACAAAAACCTGAATATCTCTGAGAGAAACTATTTGAAATATTCAAAGTGTATAATCATAGAAATATTACCCACCAGAAAATCATGATGTATAATACATCATTATTTTTTAAAAACATTTGTAAAAAACTAAGAAACCAAGATTATTATAGGTTGCATTAACCGTATGTGTATGTATTCATCTAGAATATGTGATTGACATGTTATAATAATAGGTTAATAATTCATATGGTATAAAATATCCCTAAGTAAAAATTTATAATACACTATACCCTAAGAAAAAAAATTCAAATCACACTTCGTATGGAATAACTTATGAGATCTTAATGAAAAATTAAATATTTCAAGACAAATAAAATATTAAGAATATAAAGAATTGAATGATTAGATTGAATTTAAATAAATGGTTAATTAATAATGATCTATACAAGGGGATAATGGACTATCTAATTTTAATGAGATATTTTCTAATTTTCATATTTCATGTGATACATCATAGTACCATTGATATAAGGAGTATTTCAAAAAAAACTAAATCTATGTATATTATGTAAAGATGATGATATTATAATCAATATTCCAGAGGAAAATATCATCCCATGAACAATGGGAATTAAATGGTGTTTATTAATAATGATTTAAATAATTATGTTTTTAGTGAAAAAGAGGGGATCCATTGAGTAATTTAAATGATATGAATCACAACTCTCGAGACTGATGGAGATTCCATAATCCATTATCAAAACAAATATTCACAATAAAAAATGAATATAGATGTGTGTAAAATAAAAAATATACAAACATGGGAATTAGAGTCAAATAATTTAATGGATAAGAGTACCTGGTACAATATTTTATCATAGATATATGGAGACCATAGTTGGGAGAAACTAATGGAGAAATACATAGAATGTACCAATGTAATCGAGTATATATTCACAATAGAGTTTTATAATATTTATTAAAAGGAGAGAAATATAAAATGAACATATCATAAAATTTTATGTGATGTTATTGGGTAAGGATAAGTCACTAATATGTAATATCAAGAGGCCTGATGAGGAATATCATTCTCATGTGGGGCATAATGGACCATAATAAATGAAGATAAAGATTACATTTTAATACAAAAACATTTTTAGAAGGTAGTGAAAATTTTATTTATTTAGTGGTACGTTACATCAAATACATTACGGGACTATTTATTGAGAGTGTTGGTAATGTGATATTAGAAACTAGTGGGGTATATAGTGGAGAATCGTTAACTGGGTCGGTTAACTAATCACATAATGGACTAATATTTTTTTACTATACCTTTTAAATCCCTAAATGTTTTTGTTTATATATTATTAATTCATATGTACTGAGAAATATTTTAATCCTATTTAATAGGATCATGAATTTAATAAGTAAAGGTAGCTACCTAAAATTGACAATTGATAAAATTGTAACAATAATTCAGTCAACCCTCTCTCAATTTACCAAAACCCTTGGATATATAACTGGTATGGGAGCTATTCTATCTATAAATGATGAGTATAGAAAATTCTAATTTTTTGGTGATCTTATTTTAATTGATATTGGATGGAATCAATTTCCATAGTGGCATGAATTTGATATTACTATATTTTATATGACATCACCATGTGGTCACAATGGGTACAACTATTTTCGTTACTGGTTTTTATAATAAATTCCCCAAAATTTTTTGATAAGAGAAATATAATTGTCTATTTTAAATCCAAAATATTCCATTTTTCTATCTCCCTTATAATATTTATACACAACAGGAATTTGAATTCAAAAAACTAGTGATATTTTAAATGAATTATAGACAAATTATGAAGGAAATAGAAATTTCATGGATGGTAAATTAAAAGTGTATAGTGTCATATTTTTGAATTTTAAGATTTATTTTGATGAAAAAAAATTAGGACTATATTAATTTATTCAATAAGATATTCTATAATATTTAAGGATATTTTCGAAAGATAAATGATTCTATTATTTACATGAATTTTATTATAATATTCTCATATAGGGTTGATCAAGTGATTTAAATATCTAATGATAATGAAGTCCATTTTATTGAGGAACTACAAAATCATATTTTTCATATCAAATAAGAATGGATTTCACTCTCATGAATAGTGAAACATATGAGGGGGGATATGAGGCTATGAGAAAGGTAAAATCCAATGATGTAGAAGTTATAGAATCAAGCGAATCATAAAATGAATAAGATAAATAATAATCAAGAAATGATGATACACCTTTATCAATGATGATTGAGAGGGGAAATATATAGTAAATGGAATGTAACCACAGAGGTCTTATAATTGTAACAGATTTGTACATTTTGAATGTAACTGTATAAGGAAGAAGGTTATAAAATTACAGTTTGAAGTGGGGTCTTAAAAGTAACAAAATAAAAAATGAGTAAAATAAGGGAAATATATTTTAATAGTAAGATGATTAATATAATGATAATGATGTAAAATTATGATTTATCAATTCAATTATATTATGACGTCTATTTTTTCCTTTTTGTATGTGGTTTTTATACCTAATATAGTAATGATATAGAATAATGCACAAAACTAAAATGCATGAAAAAATATGAGCTTGTCAAACATAATGATAAAGAACAACTCCTCATAGATAAATGAAATCTGATGAAAGTAAAGGTTAATAATTCTATTGAAAAGGGAAGTTGGTTAAAAATAATTTATCTTATATTGATGACATAAAAAATGATAGTATATGAGCAATATAATATGTTGATTAAACATAAGGAAAAACTTCTTGGGAAACAAATAAATATTCCAAAGATATATTCCATGTCTGTAGATGACTAAAAGGAGGATAATATTTTTAGAGAATATTTCAATAATTCAATTGAGGTAAAGGTGTTTTTTCCAAAATTGGTGACATGAAGGTTACCCAAAGAATAGTTAAATTTATATCGAATGAATATCAAAATTATATATTTATTTTTGATAATGTTCATTTCAAAGACATATATGGACCCATATAGAAAATTATGGAAGTTGATAAGAGCACATATACATTAAAGAGAGAGTAAAATTTTCAAATAATAGTGAGACCATTATAAAAAATTAGTCTTGGATTTATAATTTAAAATAATAATAAAAATTATTAACTGTTTAAATATCTATATAAAAGATAAAATTGTTGAGGTTTTTCCACTTTTTTATGGATTTTATGGACTATAAGACAACTATTTTAGTAATTATATTTCATTTTTAAGGAAGAGTTTTTAAAAATGATTGATCTCTTATCATGAATCAGCATTGATATTCCCAACAAGAAACTTGAAATACCCATGACATTGCCATAATGGAATTATTAATTCATATGGGCTATAGACTACATATTTAGAATCATAGAAACACACATGGGAATGTTTTTGGACAATAACAATATATTACATAAGCAATTATTACCAAAATATGGAATGAACAATCATTACACCTGAAATACACATAATCAAATAAGATAAAAAACATAAAATATCAGTGACAATAAGTTTTTTAACTAAACATAAAACCACTATTAGTAATAAATAAATATAATGTAAATAAAACAATAAAATACATTATCGTATGACATGAAGAACCATATATATGTGTATCCCAAAAATTATCAAATTCTAAAATTATAATAAGAAACTCTTTATTACCCATGGTCTTTCCCCACATCCCAAACTGTAGATTCCAAAACAAACTCTATCAAAATCCAATAAATATCACTAAATACACAACTTGAATAAAAATAGTAAAGGATTATTATTCCCAATGGAAAGTTAGTGGGTGAGAAAAAATATACTATTAAATTTTCAGTAATCACTTCGTGAAAATATTATTTTTAAAAAATAATTCATTATAGTTTCAAATAAAATATTGAAATTTATTTTTCAATGGTTTTGAATAAATTAGGAAGGAAAGAAAACACAACTAGAATAATTATATAACTCATAAAAATTCTATATTTAATTTAAATAATTATTTTAAAAGTATTTTTATAAAACAACCTCTTAAATTTAGGTTATTCCACAATTCATTCAATATATCCTATCTATATCATTTATGAAATTCTTTTTTGGAAACCACACTCGCACTTCATTAATAAAAATTATGTTGATCATAACATTGTTTTTATTGGAACAAAAAACTATATATAAATGGTTCTAATATCATCATACAAGTGGGGATATAAAAATAATGTAAATGTAAGCGCTCTATAAAATCATAAGATATGGAATAGGTTTTAGGGTCACTACCTTTGGTCCTAACCTAATACTCGCCTAGTCATTATGAAACACATACAATATGTTCATCCTGTGACACATCTAAAATAAAAATAATAGACTATACTCTACCTGGAATCATCATGGGAAATTTTAAACTATCTCTATTAAATATCAAAACTAGCAGAAGACCCTATTAGTTTGTAACTACCTTACTAGGCATTAATCTAGACACTCCACAAAACCACTCATGTTCCCATGGCCAAATTATTTGTATTTTCAGAAGAAAATAATATATCATTATTGATAATATATATTTAACTAATGTCACAAAAACACAAATATCCTTAACATGAAATATAATGTTTGGAGCCATAAAATTATTCCAACATGCATTAAACACCTCAGTTGAAGTGAAATTATCTAATTTTTATAAAGGGTGTCTCACACATGCATATCTTTTCAAAATGATTTGAATATGTAATGTGGGATCCAAATTAAACTATAATGGAAATGAAAGTTCTAAATTATAAAATATTAAATTCAATATCAAATCATATTTACAGTTCACCCCTCCAAAACAACATTAAAAATCTCTTAAAATAATTACACCTTTCAATCAAAATAAAAAATAAAACCATATAATTTCCCTCTATATTAAAAAAATTTATAAAAATTGATCAATTTTGAATTCCATGACCCAAAAATTTTCAAATCAAATTATTTACCTAAAACATGTATTTAAATATCATTTTGGAACTTCAAACAATGACTCAAAATGTCAAAAAAATAGTATCTAAGGAACCACTATTTTTAGTACTGATTTTCATTAAATAAATTGTATAACATTTATTTCTATCACATATAATAATAATTTTTCAAATAAACCAATTATGAATCTCATTAGAAGAAGTTATTTTTTAATAAAATACAATAATAATAAAAGACCCTTATATAATCATAGATCTATTATAATGTGTTTTAACAAGTCTCTATTGTTGGAAAAAAATATAATAAAAAACAAGGACACCTCTATGAGTCCTATAAATAATAATACCTAGATTAGAAGAATCCATAACCATAATTATTATCCCATGATATTTTTGGATTTTACATGGAAGAGTAAACCTCGAATAATGGTAATGAGTGGAATATGGAATGAAACATAATATAATATAAAGTATCTAATTTGAGAGATTTTAATAGAATCGAAGATTGGATGAAAAACAATTACAGAGGAGGAGGAGGGAGAACACCCTCGGTTTCATCCCCCATTCTTTAGGAATTCTTGGAGGAGAAAATAGTAAAGGATATCTTAAAAATAATATTTTAGAGAGAATAAAATAAAATTTATAAGAAAACTATAAATACTGAGATATGGTTTGGGACATACAATAATGGCACAAATCGAGTCCCCACAACATAGAATGGCCTCACGTGTCCCAACATCAGTATGGTCCCCCAACCATGACATAGGCCCCCTTGAGTGGGCTAGGGGGCCTTGACCAATTGCACCTTCCATTTGTAGCATTATATTAAGGCCATTTTGTGAGGTTACTAATAATATATGTTTCTGAGACACATGAAAAATCACTCATAATTGATGGAGTTCCTCCCTAGTAATTTATTTTCATTCATTTCCCATGACCTACACAATTCATAGAACTTGGATGCGACATGGTCTGTATCATATATCCTACATCGATGTACTACAAATAGTAACCCAAAAAACTAACAAGGTCACCTAAAACACCAATAAACTCATTGAAATCACCTAAAAATCAAAAGAAACAAAAAATAATAATTTTTCAAAATCATTACATGTGGCTATAATGATTATCCCTTTCATACTGTATTCACCCCTATAAAGTCCTTGATAAAAAGAGACTAAATAGAGCTGCTGTTAATAATATTGGAATTACAAAACATTTCATATCATGGGGGGAACAAGAAGGGTTTTTTCATATTTAATGGTATCCAAAATGTACAAATACACGTGTTAATTGAAGAAAATAATCCATATATAATCTTCAATGTCTCTAAATAAACAAAAATATGAACATGGGGCATCAGATCTACAAAGGATAGACTCATAACATGGGTCATTCAAACTTATACAATTTAACTAGAAGTATTATACTAATGAAGTATAGAATAAAATGAATCACTAAAACCAAAATATGGAATCTATAATCCAATCATAGACTACAAAACTAGAGGATTGGTCCAACACCCTAGGGAAAAAACAACTATTGAATTCTACAATGTCTACCAAATTAGATCCATCATCAGAATCTCTAAAGAATTATAACCCACTAAAATAATAAGAAATAATACATGTCTAATAAATTATGGTTATAATAATATGAGATCATAGGTCCCGAACCATAGGGTACTCTTTTAGGGTGACCCTATGAAAATTATAATCAGCACTATCATGTGATCTACTTCATAATGTTTAAAAAAGCTTGGACTAACCTATTATACAACTTAAATCATCCCATTCTGAACCAACATATTGTAAAAACTAATGAAAAAACAAAATAGAACACAATATCCTCATGTAAAAATGACTGGTCAAATATGGTATACAAAATACATAAACTCAAATAAAACCAATAGCACCAAAAACAATTATAACTAAATTAACTATTTAAAAAACTAAAATATCTCAAGTAAAAAATATTTCCATCCATAAGGGAATATTAAAATAACCCCTATTACATACTTACATATCCCAAAAGGCCTTAAAATCTATATTAATAAAATAATCCTGAAAAAGGTCACTCCAATGACCACAAACACTCTGAAGAACACCTTTACTAATCCAACATCTTATTATTTCATTAGAGATGGCCAAATATCCACACTGGTGGTACATCCATATTGCTTCCAAATAACACTCCATTGAATTTTTCATTACTAATAACTAGATTTTAAAAAAAATATTCCACCATTGGTATGACTAAATCTAACATACATGCCATTATAACTCAGGCACAAGGAGTTCTTACTTTCCACTATATGGGGAATCTTCACTCAAATAAACCAAAACAAAATTTTTGTTCACTAAAAGTATTCATAAATCCAAAAAAAAACAAAAACATGACTTCACAATTAAAGCCTAACATCTTTTGGAGAGAATTGATGAGTCCCCCTCTCTCAATTAAAAATAACTAATAAACCACCTCAAAATGACCTTGATGAACATGAATAGAAGGAGGATGATGAAATCTAAATACCTAGACAATGTCCATGTGTATGATTATTTCCATCACCCTAACATAATACAGTGTTCGAGAAGTGTTATAAAGAGAGATACTACTCTAAAGTAACATGAATAAAATCAATAAAGGTATACCTATGAAGAAACATATTAATATTCTTCAATGACTCTATAATATGAATACATTTACAAAAATCATTAAAATTCAAATCAATTGAAAAAAATAAATCAAATTATTATATTCATATAGAACACACTTTTCAAAATTTCACATAAAATCACTTTCAAATAATGTCATATTATTCAAAACCATACTTACATCATATCATAAATACTCCCATATTTCGAGAAAACACGCATGTTTAGAAACATCTCTAATTAAAATGTAAATAAAAAACCTTTTGAATTTGTTTTCTCTATTTTACATATCCATGAAAAAAAAAATTCTTTTGAATATCTTTTTTTTCAAAATTTTAGAATTATCATTTTAAAATATGAACCCATAATTTTTCAAATAATTATTACAAATTGTACCATTAATGGATTGATACGAATTTAAACACACTATAACCTTTTGAAAACATCCAATAAAATAGAAAATTATTTCATTCCTTTCCTAAAACCAATTTATTAATATATAAAAATATATTACAAATGAAATGAAAAAAAGAATATGTTATAATCATAACTGGATCACAAAATCTCAATAGTAAACAATTGATAATTGTATTAAAATAAATTTTTGATGGAAACAATGACAAACCATTTGGGATTCATAAGAGGTTATAAAATAGGTACCTTAGAGTGTATGCCCATATAATGTTTTGGTTATGTGATCTAGGAAACAAGGTAAAAACCATGTGCCAACCTATATAGAAATTCTATAAACATTTTCATAAGGACTCCACACAATTTTCCATAACATTTAAACTTTTGTAAAAAAAACGTATATATATTTATTTCTACATAAATTATGAATTACATTTCTAAAATAACTTATACACTAAATTGGATGGTAAATATTATAAATAAAAAATTTAACTCTAAAATTCTATATTGCCTAAAAAAATCTGATCATTTATTACGATAGGTTTTTATCAAGCATTTATATATAACCTAAAACAAAAATAAAACCATAATCATAACATCCTTTATAAATTGACACCACAAAATTATATAAGGTTATCTCAAGAACCTAGTATCCCACTGAAAAGCCTAGGGTCTGACATGATTTTTTGGAAACCATCCCAGGTCGACTGGACCCAACACTCAACCAGACATGTGATAGGGCCCGAAGTGTGTTCATGATACCTGGAATATAATAACGAGTTCTTGGACCTTAGGGAAACAAATATTTTATTTATTTCACCTAATTAAAAGAAACTAAAAAGGAACTTCCACCCATAATTTTATAATTGGTCAACCATAGCCTGAATAACTACACCATCAAAGAAGAAGAAAAATGAAACAATTAGAGCAATAGGTCACATAACATGAAATATTTCCCACAGATTGTGTAATGCCATAATATTTTCTAATATATTTCTCTTTAAAAAATTCATTTTTTTAATATAATTTCTTAAATCAAAAACCTTGTTTAAATATACCAAAATATGCTATTAATGTTTTATTATTTAAAAATGACAGTTATAAAATAATATTTAAAATTTGAGGTACTAATTGAAATTATGAAATTTTAAAAAAAAATATATGAAGGTTTTATAAAATTATATTTAATTAATTAATTTATTGTAAATAATTAAATGGTTTTTAGTATAGTTAATTCATCAATCAAATATATATTTCCTTTAAATGGGGTTTTATTTTGTTTTGTAATTTAATATTATAATTTATTTGTTACACCTTAAGAAAACTTATTTGTTAAAATGATTTTATATTTTAATTTATCATTTTAGAATTATCTTATAATGAAACAATATGGTTTTTATTAAAAGTGTTATTTTTCTATGAATAGTGAAGATAAATATTTTTTATAAAAACTATCAGATATTTTTAAAAATTAATATACTTTAAGATTTAAATTATTTTTCATATTTGATATTAAATTAACATAACATCAATTTCAATAAATAAAATCATGATAATTCCATAATAAAAGACATTATATTTTATTTTTTAAGATGATTACTTTTATGCGTAATGTGTTTTTATAAAATAGTTTACGGTGCATATTGTTTATCTCTATTAATTAATAAAATTAGCTTATGATAGAAAATTATTTAAATTAAATGTATATATTATATATCTATCAACATTAATTGAAATAATATAATGATTTTTTTTATTCATATGGATAATTTGAGTTCTACTTCCTCCTAACAAATCAATTTTCATATATAATTGTTTATCATCAAGCTTTGTGTGATTAATTCTAAATTAAATTCCATCACATATTTTGATCTAATTTAATGAAATATATTCTATATTTTTAATAAGAATAATTAATATAATTTAAAAGCTAAAATTCAAAAATGATCATTATAAATGGTTCTAATGTCAAAGAATTACCACCTTGATAAAAGCGGTAATAATTAGTTAAAACTATAGTGTAAAACATTGAAATAACCCAAAACCATCCATTTATCCTACTAGATGAGTAGTGTTAGGAAAAAAGTATTCATAAGGATTTAAATAATTTATTTTAAATCATTATTTTTAAATTGTTAACCCTTGATTTACTTTTTTTAATATAAGTTATATTTTACAAAATTTAAAACTATTTTTGGGTTTCAATATTTTATGGCATTGTTGTGAGATGAAATTATATTTTGGATTGATAAAAATGCTTAAAAAATATATAGTTTATTATGAAATAGATAATTTTTATGGGAATCAATTAATTCCATTTTTTAATGATAAAATTATTCTTACTCTCAAAGTTGGGTGTTCTTCTAAAAAAAGAATTTTAGGCTTTTTGTGTTCTTTTCTTAATTATATTTATAACATTTATTGAAAATAATTCTGTTAAAATGGATAAAAATATGTGAAAACAATATGTTATCATTTTTAATGATAAATTGGTTTAATTTTTTTTAAATAATATATGTTGTAACTTTATCCAAAACATGTATAAATGTGATTAGATAAGTTTATTATAACCTTATAACATATTGTCTTAAAATGTGGGGTTTCTTTCTTCCAATATAAATGATTATGATATATATATATATAATATAACATATTATAAAATTAAAAAAATTTCCTTAACCAACCATATTACAAGATTTTGTAACACCATGAGACATTATAAATGAAAACTATGTTATATAGCATACATTATACACAGCCTCGAACTTAAATGAACAACAAAATATTTTTATCTAAATATGGTCATTATAAACTATAAGCTAAATTAGAGGGAATATAGTATTTAATAAATAATTATATATATATATATATAAATTTCACACTCAATATAAATTCAATGGTAAATTCTTCGTAAATAATATATTAATTCCTAGTAATGTAGTTTTATTTTTCAAACATTTGTTATCTCCAAAAATATTTTTTATTTGTTTTTGCATGAAAATATTTTACATCAATTTCTATAAAATTTTTAAAATATATATAATAAAATAATATTTACATTTAAAATCATAATTTGAAAAAGTAACATTCGGGTAAATGTTAGTATTTTGAGGAAAATATAGATTTTTTTCAGAATAGTTAAAAATAATGATTTTTAAAATATAGTAATATGTATTTAATAAATTTAATTATTTAAAGGAACGATTATGAATTTAATTTTATTAAATTTATTATAAGTATAATTTATTTATATTTAATACAATTAATTAAATTTTAATAATCTGTAATTTTAGTTTTTGTATAAATTTATTTTTGGGCTTAAAAGCATTTTTCTGAAAACAATTCTGAAGAGTATAATGCTTCCCCATTTTGATTACTTAAGATAACCCCTAATAAGGAAATATCTTAAAAAATTTATTTATATTATATATATAAAAAATTATTTTTATATAATTATAAATATAATTAATTTAGTTAATATAAAATCATCATATTCATGATAAATAGATTTCTAGGAAAACTGTTTTTTCACCACGTCTATGGGTTTAATATTTAATTAAATTATAAAATATATGTAAAATAAATTTGAAAAAATTAATTCTAATTTTGAAATCATCATTATTTTTATTTTATAATAAGGTTGCATTAATTTTTATCCTAAATAAAAATTCAAATCTATAAAAATATTTTACTATAGAAAAAGTAAAAAGGTGTTTTCTTGAGGTTTAACTAAAATGATAATTGTTAGAATTACCAAAACAATTATCAATAATATATTTTTTAGACACATTTAAACCATATTGAAAAAATTTCTTATGAATAGTCCTTTTTTAGTATTGTTGTAGGAATGAAATGTGGGTATCACATTGTTTTTCCAAAATTCCACATGTGTCCTCCCTATCAATTATAAATGGCCAACACGTATCTGAACAATTTAATAATTACAGCTCCTATTGTATTGGAGAATAAATTACTATATAACATACCCAATTTCCTACCATTTTCAAGGAATAATTTTTTTATTAAAAACCCCCTAGGAATGATTTTGGTGTTATCCTAAAGAGGCTATCTAAACAAAATGTGTCGTTTTATCAAAGAATTTAGTTTTATTTCCTATTACATCTCCATTATATATTATTAAACTAGTATTCTATAATAAAATTATTATCCATAATATATTGAGATTTTATTATGTAAATTAAATAACCTACATCCATATCCACTTCCATTAAATTGGAAAAGAACCTATAGTACATCTGTATAGTGAACAACTCCCTTGAGAAATAACTAAATTCATTTTTCATCATCACATATCAAACATGGTTATTGTGATGAAATTAATGATTATAGATGGTATTAATAATATATTTATAATTATAAAAAGATAATATCTAATTTATTTTATACCATTACATTCATTGAAAAATGATAATGTTATTCATGGGTATGTGTGGACTACTACCTACCTGAAGCAATGTGATTATTTTATGCTCACCACATTATATGTATAAGATATAAATGTGTATTTAATAAAATATTATTTTCTGATTTTATGTTCATTTTTTAGATTTAAAATAATACATACATTATTTCTATAAATATTATTTTATAATGGAAATGTTACACATGTGTACATATGACCTACTGTATCAATGATTAAAACAAAGTTCAATTTTAGTAGACATTTTTTATGGTTGGTTTAAATAGAATAACTGAACTGTAAAAATGATAATTGTTTCATTTTTATTATTCTAGATTTGATGTAAAAATGATCACATTGACCATATCCAACATATAGAATCTCTTTTGAATATATTATCCAGTGATTGTAAAAAAAATGAACAGGTCCCAAAAGATTAACTATTTATAAATGTATTTTAAAAGAATTAAATTCAATGATTTATTTATAAGTTATTAGAACTTTAATTGTTTATTATGAAATCAAATAATTGATATGAGATTATTATACCAATAAGGTTCAGGATCCGAGCATGCCCGGTCCTAAATTTTGTTAAATAAGATAAAAGTGTATACAAAAAACTTCATGTTGTACATGTCACCACCAAATACATAAGCATCACACAAAAACTAGTGAAAGAAATACCCCATAGTCAAAGAACCCAAAATTTTCACCCTATAAGCCAGTAAATATCCAAAATAAAACGAACCACCATATCAAGAGGTCAAAAATCCTCAATCCAAACAATTCTACACAGCTAGAAACACCTGCATACATCATGCCACCACCGATCCTCCAGGTAAAAAAAATAGGCTATAATATTTGGGATACATGAGACTCATGCCTTTCATGTTCCATCATTGAGGTATCACATGCCCATCAAAACTCCATCAATGCATCACCACCTCAAACACCACCCACCAGGGCCACCGTCAGGATCCCACGACCCTTCTTTCGATCGTGTCGAGCCATCACTCCAACCTGCACTGGGAGAAACCCATTTCTCCTATGAATCCACATATGTATCCCCTCCATGGGATTCCACCTCCAAGATCCCGAATGAAGTTCCTCCGTAGCTAGAATCCTTGTTGTCGGTAGCCAGACCCCCGAACCCATGTAGTGTTGTCAAGCCTCACCACTCCGCTAATCTTTCTCCATGCCTTTCCTCATGATCATGTCTCCTCACCCTATAATATTCATATCATGAACCCCCTTATGCTATGTCTGACCATGACTCTCCATCACCTCACCACACCTATCCATCCACCGCTATACCCACAAACCCCACGTCACCGCAGATCCAAAAGGATCTTCTCAGATCTACTTCAACCTGAAGTCGTTCATATCCACACCTTCCCCTATTCACCGATGATTCCTCTAACCCCTCCTTGTGGATGGGATTTTAGCATTTTCCTTCTCAAAAAAACTGTAAATGGGTTGATATTTTCTATAAGAGATCAACATCTAATAATGGATAACAATCTCCTCAGAGATTGGTGCCTAAATCTTTCTATGAAATCCAAGAGATGTGAACTCTCCATCCTTGATAGAGAAGCTCTCCATCCTTGATGTGAGATTTTTATACTATAGTTATAGGACAAACAAGGAATTACTATACTCAAGGTAAGGGATTCTCATATCAAATTTTTTTAGGGAGACATATTCCATAATCACATCTTTTTTTATTAAGTATTGTATATACATCCCATTAATGTATTGAACTATTTTCATCATATTAATTATATGGATTTATAAATCTCTATAGGTTTCTATCATTAATTAGGTTTTTATCCAAATATTAACAAATTATTATGTGATTTCATCTCAATTTTCCATTATTGAGGCGTATTTTATTATAATAAACCAAATTCCTTTCATATAGTGCATATATTACCACATTTAAATGTTATATCATTTATGATAAATAATTCATGTTATTTTAATTTTAAATTTAAATTATTTCATCCAAGGATATTTACATTAATGTTATCAAATAGTAAGGGGGTTCATAAGATAATTTAATTTTAGTAGATTATATTACTTCTTCATTATATTTGATATGATATGATGGTGTGTTAGGTGGGATATAATTATTTTAGGTTTTATTTTCAATTTTTATAATATAATATTTTTACACATAACCATTCTATTGATTAACTATAAAGTAAATGATATGATCTTCGTAATAGTTATTCATCTCAAATTATGTTTTGTTAGGAAATATATTAATTGATATGAACTTATAGTATATTATTAGGTGTATGTATTTTACCTTTAACATTTTATATCATTAATATACTTATGTGAATGGTAAATAATGTCCCATTTTAAGATATTATTTGATGGGGCTTAAAATTGAAAATTAACCATGTGTAAAAGGCTTCATGTTAAAATCTCCATTCATTTTGACATTTTTTATGTTCAAGGTTACAATGGAGGAAATAATATGCTATTATTTTATTAAACCATATTAATTTTACCCTATTATGGTTTTGATTGTGTTTTACATGTTTAATTTCTATTTCCACCCTTATTTATTACAAAATCATCAATGAAGTCACTTATATGCGATATCGATCTTATACCATCTTTTACATTGTGAATCATTGTAATATATATAATTGTCTTCTAAAATAATTTCAAATATTTTTTTTATAAATAGAAATTATTTTTAAATTTTATTTTAAATTCAATTTGACCTTTTATTATATAGTATAAATTGAAATACCCAAAAAATTCTGAAATAGATAACTTTTGACTCCCACTAATGTTTTTTTAAAATAAGTTTTATTATAAAAATTAACATCCTAAACATATAACCCCTCAATAATGAATATTAGTTAAATTTAAATATTGGATAATAAGTTTCCATGATTATTTTCAAATAAAATTTTATTATCGGAATTTTTTGAATTCTTAGTTTAAAAAATAAATATTCAATGTGAAATGATCATATTCATCATGAATGGTCTTAATTAACATTTAATGAAATTTTTGTTCATCAACATTGATAAAACTAGATGTTACTTATGATCATCTAGGGGTATTTTTAAGGATACAATCCTAATTATTTTTATATATGGGTTATGATAGTTTGAAATAGATTTTCATGGAACACTATTATTTTCCAATGGTTATTCAATTTATTGAAGGAATAAATAATATTTTAATAATTTTTATGATGACCTTCAATATTAATGTACAATATTTATGATATGGTTATTGGATAAATTTTATGAAGGATTATCCAAATTATAAAAAAAAAGATAAAATATGACGAGTCCCATTAGAGAATAATATATAGTTTGTTAATCTCCCTTATACCTAATGATATGATTTTAAGCCTCATTAGATATCTCTCATGCATTGGGTAATTATTAGGTTCATCAGAAAATTATATTAAAAGTTACCCTTATAGAATTTATTGTAATACCTGAAGGTTTTAAAAATAAATTGAAATGCATGAAACATTTTTTTAAGTGAATTTTTATAAATAGCCTCTAAAAATAATTTCTCTATTTCTGTGGTTTTAATTTTCAAAAAAAAAAGCTAATCTACAGTTGTGATTAGTAAGTTATTTGGAGATTGATATAACCAAATTATTTTTTGGTGAATAGTAACATACCCTTATGAGATGAAATATGAACCTTATGAATATTAAATCATATTATTATTTTATTTTCTTATGGTTATAAGATAATGAGATGTTTCTTAATTTTTCAATGTGTTAAAAATGAGTTATAGATTTAAAATTATTATATTTAAAATAAATTATCGTTTTATTTAAAAATTAAATGAAAAATATTTAGAAATTTATTTTCGCAAAATGGTGTTTATTTTTGAATTCAACACATTGAAAATGGTTAGGTTGAATTTTGGGGATTTTTCTAAAATTCATGCTTTTTTATGAATAGTAAAATATGATAAATTTAGATAAATGCTAAATACTTGTTTCCCTGAGTCATAGGGGATTCAAGGATGATGTAAGCCCACATGGTATGAACTCATAGGATATTTTTACTAATTTGGGTCAAATTAATCAAGACTATTCATAGGCTTGAGCAAAATATTAAAATAATGATTAATGTAATGTAAAATACCTCCTCTCCTCCACTATAAATACCACCCTCCTTCCCCTCTTCCTCTCACACCAATCAAGCCTTGATAATTTTATAATTTTGGAAAAATACTCTCCCTATTTCGCTCCCCCACGTCTATTATCTTCTGTTCTCACCAAAGGGCCAAATCAAAAGGCCTTAAGGTGGATCTCAAGGAGAAGAGATCAAGAGGTAAGAATCCTCTTCCTTTTTCATCTGTTTTATTTTCAATTCCATTATTTTCTTATACTCTCTTTCCTTAACCTTATATTGGAAGACATAAATATATATAATGTTATATGTTATTTATTTTATCATGTTAATGTAAAAAAATTATATTTTTTCTTCATGACCTCTCCCACTTATTCTAAAAATTCAAACACCATCTGTGATGTGCTGATTTACCAAAATTGTGGACGATGTGTTTTCAATTTCCATTAATTCCATAAAATCTGATCATAAACCCATTTTAATGGTTCAAAAACAATTTAATTTTTATTATGAAACCTATTTTATGATTTTTAATGAACTTATATGAATTAAATTAAATTATATAATGAAACAAGTTCATGATTATCGAGGAACTTCCAAAAGTGATCTAAACAAATATCATTAATGTTTTATCTAAAGAATAATTATTATATATGATAAAAAATTATTTATGGTATTATTATATATTCTTGAACCATGTTAATACCATTTCATTACACTTATGAAATTTTATTTCCATACGATAAGAAAATCCAATTCAAACTAGCCATGAAAATCGTGCAAAGAACGCACCCAAAACAATGGAAGGAACAAAATACTAATAACTAATGGGTGAAATGATGTTATAAAATGATCCTATAAGGTGTTATAAACATTAAAATGTTCTTATACAATATTGATAACACTTTGTTAACTATTATTCATGATGATTATTCAATTTCCAATTAATACAACCACAGGCAAGTGAATTCTTAACCCGATTTCCATTCTTTGGGTTAACCTTCTACTTCATTATTTATGTTGTATTAAAATGGTTTTTGTGATGAATTTTTTATTTTATGTTTAATCATGTGTATTTATAGTTAATATACATATTAAATCCATTATATTAAGTCTCCCTTTAATTAAATTGTATTTTTATGGGGCTTTTCTATTAAAATCCCCTCTTAAAATTCATTTTTACAAAAAATAAAAACCAATGTTTTTATAAAATTATTCATTATTATATTTTTTTATTGATCTAGGGAATTGTTTATGATGATGGGTGTGACCTATATATCCCTATAATCCATTGGTTATGTGTAAGTTGAAGTTTGGTCATATGGTTACTCTAAGTGTAACTACAATGGTTACACAATAAGGTAGTCGTGAGGCATACATTGTAATGTATCCGTGATGGTTAAAAATAATTTGGTAGCCATGATGGGTACAAAACTAAATATGTAATTCCCCAAGATACCTTTATATTTCTATTTTAGTTCAATATGATTTTTGTAAGTCTAATTGAAATTTCAAGTTTCACAATGTTAGTTTATGTGGGTGACAAGTATGTCTTTTAGAAAATGATTTCATACGTTACAAGTATTTAGGGAATAATGTTTTCTTTCCTTCTTTTTATATCCTGTAGTAATCTTTTCTTTTCAATCCCATGTTTTTAAATGATTTTCACATATTATAAGGATGTGTAGACAATGGAGGAAGCCAACTTAAATGTTATAAAGATTTGTCAAATAAAACATGATTAATTTTAGATTTTTTATATTCTTAAAGAAATTGAAACTATTTTTGGGGTATCTGCATTGTATAATTATGGAAATTTATGTATGTTTTATAACCCAATTATCTAAAACTATAAATAGTAAAAGTTCATCAATGTTAAAGGAAGTGAGTGCTTTAATAAAATTGAATATTATGTAATGTAATAAGGCTAGGCCCTTATAGTTTGTATCATATGATTTTTTAAATAATAGTAGGTGTTAGGATGAGCTTAATAGAATACCATAAAAGATTTTTACTCTATGGTTTATTTGAAATGATATTTAATTTATATATTACCATTTTACTTCAACTAAGATGTGTTTTTTATAATGGTTTTCAACAGAAGAAATAAGGAAGTTAAAGTGGAAAGAAACTGACAGAATGATATCCTTTCGAACCTGCAACTTGAAATTGTAGGTATTAAATAAGACTAGTTTTTTACAATAATGGATCAAAAAACATATGAAATAAATGTAAGTGGAATATATTCTTGGGAATAACCAGTTCTACCCCAAAGGAACATTAAGATACTAGAAGATTTTAGGAGGCAACACCCTCCTACTTTCAGAGGATCTTTTGACATTGTAGTGGCTGAAGGGTGGATTAAAGCCCTTAAAAAGATATATGATGTTATGAGATGTTCAGATAATCAAAAGATAAGACTTTCTATTTATCATTTGTAAGGTTAATCTGATAAGTGGTGTTCAATGGTAAAAAATTCCAGGGATAGAGAGGAGATTGATGCCTTATAGTGGGATGAATTTTAAATTATTTTACTTAAAAAATATTTTACTAAGGTAGTGTGACTTAGGATGGAAAAGAAATTAATTGAATTGAAGAAAATGTAGGAATATTAAGTGGATGTGTATAAAGAAAAGTTCACCTGACTATAGAGGTATGATCCAAATCATATTATGGATCTTGATTGAAATGTTTTTCAATTTAACTAAGGATTCAATCCAAGGTATCGAAGGGCCTTGGCCTCCCGTGAATTTGAAAATTATCAGAAACATTCCTATAGTGATAAGATGGCAGATATGGAGATTACTAATGATCACATGCACTTTTAAAACAAGGAGAATAAGTGGTCAAAATGGAAAGAGATTGGTAAGAACTAATCAATGAAATCTGATAGTAAGAAAATATAATTTTCAGTTTGTGAAATGTGTGGAAAAATGACTCTGGGGAATTTCTTACAAGAATTGGGAAGTGTTTTTGATGTGAGAAGTTTGGACATATGGCCGAAATTTTTAATGAAAATAATACTAAGACAAATCCTGATAAGAAAACTCTATACTATTTTACATGTGGTGAGAATGGTCATTAGGAAAATGCCTACCCAAAGAGAGATATTAATGATGTAAAGAATCCGTACTATAAGAAGAAACATGTTGTGAGATCCTTTTTGTCAACATCAGCAGACGTCTGTCCATCCAATAAAGTTGTATCAGGTACCTTGTTGGTTTACTCATATTTTTCTATTGTTTTCTTTGATACATGGTGTACACATTCCATTATTTCTGAAGAATGTTCTGGTGAATTTTAAATATCACCTCAAAAAATGAGACTAGAACATATTTTTAAAACAATAGAGGAATGGTTATATAAAATTAGAATTATATGAATCTTTCTATTTTGATTTGTGGAAATAATTTACCTAAATCCTTTTGGTTTCTTCCTTAATAGAATTTTATGTCATTCTATGAATGGATTAGATTTTTTTTTATCATGATAAGATTGATTGTGGATCTAACGAAGTTGTTTTTCAGAAATAGTTTTAGTTTGAATACAAGAACAAACACATAAATTTGATAACATAACATGAATATGAGATAATGTTTAAAGATGGAAATTAATGTTATCTTTCTCATAATATTGAAAAAAATGGAATGTTTCAGATTAATGAAGTTCTGTTGGTAAATTAACACCTTTATATTATTCTAGATGTGTTTCTTGATGTCATAAATAATCGAGAAGTCAAATTCATAATTGAATTAGTTCCTGATGTTAATACAATTTGAAATCACCCATATCTAATGGCTTAAATAGAACTTATGGAATTAAAAAATTAGTTGTAGAAGTTTCTTGATAAATTCTTCATTCATCCTAGAACTTCACCATGGGGTTCTTTTATTTTGTTTGTTAAAAAGAAATATGGTTCCATGATACTTTTAATTGATTATATATCCTTGAATAACATCACTATTAAAAAAAGTATCATTTTCCTCATATCAATGAATTGTTTGATCAAATCCATGGATCTTAGTACTTTTTCTAGATTGACTTGAGATCCAGATACAGTCAGCTAAAGGTGAAGGAGGATGACATCCTGAAAATAGATTTTTATACTAGATATGGGATTTATGAATTTGTTTTTATTATATTTTGGTCAACTAGCGCACCATCTATATTCATGGGTCTTATGAATAGAATATTTCATGAGTTCTTGGATATGTTTTTAGTTTTGTTTATTGATTACATTATGTATTTTCTAAGAGTAAATATGAGCATGAAAAACATCTAAGTGTTGTTTGGAAAACATTAAATGAAAAGAAACCATATGGAAAATTCATTAAGTGTGTTTTTTGGTTGAAAAAAAATTATTTTCTTGGGAACATTATAAATAATGATGGAATAACATTTGATCCTGCAAAAACAAAATTAGTTTATTAATGTCCAATCCCTAAAAAGGTTAGATATATTTGTAGTTTTCTTGGATTAGCAGGTTATTATCGATGGATTGTTAAATACATTTCCAAGTTATCTCTCCCTCTAACTAAGATTACAAGAAAATGGTATAAATTTATTTGGAGAGAATAATTTGATGTTTTGTTTCATGGAATGAAGATGTAATTTTGAATGCCCCAGTTTTGGCTTTACCTTCCTAAAATAGTGAGTTTATCATCTATAGTGATTATTCATTAAAGGGACATAGTAGTGATCTAATGTATAATGATTATGTAATTTATTATGATTCAAGACAACTAAAACCTCATTATTTGTATTATCCCACATATGATTTGGAATTTGAAGCTGTGTTTTTTTCATTGAAAATTTGGAGGCATCATTCATACAGAGCCAAATGTCAAATATATACTAACCATAAAAGACTAAATTATATATTCACTCATAATTAATTAAACATGAGGTTGAGAAGATGGATTTAATTGATAAAATATTGTGATTGCATGATCAATTACATTATACTAAAAGAAAACTATGTGGTGGATTTCTTGAGTCAAAAACGTCATGCATCATTAACCATGATATATTTGGAACATTATCCCTTGATTAACAATTTGATTAATTTTCCCTTGGAAGTTTTTCGTGTATTAAATGTATCTATTTTGTTTCAGGATTCATTGAAATCATCGTTAGGAGACAAAATTATGAAAGGGCATAAGGAAGACCGTATGCTATAGAAAAGGGTAGAATTGGGTTAAAATGGGTATGTTGCCAAAATTTAACGTTGATAAAGATTGTGTTTTGATATTTGGTAAATAATTGTGTGTGCCCTATTATTCCGAGTTGAAGAAATATTTATTGTGTGAATCTCATAGTTCTCCATTTTCAGTTCATCTTGGAAGTACTAAGATGTGTAGAGTGCATCAGGAGTATTACTGGTGGGAAGGAATGAAATGATATATTACATAATATACTATGAAATGTTTGACAACTCAATAGGTTAAAACAGAGCAGTAGTTACCTAAGCGGATTCTTTATCTTATACCAATGACAGATTAGAAATGAGGAAATTTATCCATGGACTTCATTGTGGGACAACCAAAGACTTCTCAAGGTAATAATGAAATATGTGTTATTGTTGAACTACCGGCTAAATATGCACATTTCCTTCCTATTCAAGATACAATGTATTTGGATCAGCTTTCTTGACAATACCTCAAATATTTTTTCAAGTTAAATGGATTTTCTATTTCTATTATATCTTACTAGGATCCCAAGATCACTTTTAATATTTTTATAGGCCTTCATAAGTTGTTGGGCATAGAATTAAAGTTCATTACAGCCTTCTATCCCCATTCAAATGGGAAATCAGAATGACTAATTCAGACTTTGGAGGGTATTCTTTAATCTTGTTCACTAAACAACCAGCGAAGTTGGGATCAACAACAATCTTTATTTGAGTTTTCTTATAATAACATTTTTCATTTGAGTATACATATGACACCTTTTTAGGCATTGTATAGGAAGTGGTGTCGAACTCCAGCTTTTGGGATGAAGTCATGAATAGGAAGTCGATTGGACCAGAATTAGTATAGGATGTATCTGAGAAAGTGAAGATGATCGGTCAACACATGAGAACAACTCAGAGTAGGAAGAAAAATTATGCAGACAATAGGAGGAAAGAGTTTTCTTTTGAGGTAGGTGATCATGTTTTTTATAAAATTTCATCATTAAAAAGTTTTATACATTTTGGTAAGAAAGGAAAGCTAAATCCATGGTTTATTAGACATTATGAAATTTTGGGGAATGTTGGACTAGTATCCTACCGAGTAGATTTGCCTCTATGTTTATCTTAGTTACATAATGTTTTTCATGTTTTGATTTTAAGAAAGTATGTTGTAGTTTCATCTCATGTTTTAATCCCAAAAGCAGTTCAGATGGAAGAGAAACTTTCTTATGAAGAGAACCCTTTTTAGATTCTTGATCGAAAAGAACAAGTATTGAGTAATAAGTTAATACACTAGATAATGTTTTTGTGGTGAAAACACATGGTTGAAGAATCAACATGGGAATTTTAAAATGCTATGAGCTAATGGTACCCTAACTTGATTAATAAGTAAATAAAATTGTGAGGATGCAATTTCTATAAAGTGGGGAGAATGTTAAACACCATGATTTTAAAATTAAATTGAAATGAAAGAAACTTTATTTTATATATATTTTTATAACTATCCTTTAAGCATAATTTTTCCACTTATATGATTTTAATTTCAAAAAATTGTCATCTATGGTTGTGTTCAATAAGTTATTTGGAGTCTAGTAGAGCCAACTTGTTTTTTGGTGAATAGTAACATATCCTTATGAGAATTAATATGAATAGTAATATGACCCTTATGAATAGTAAATAATATTATTATTTTACTTTTTTCAAGGTTATAAGATAATGATATATTGATTAATTTTTCAAGGTGTCAAAAAATGATTAATAGCTTTAAAATTTTTATTTTTGGATAATTTATGATTTTAATTAAAAATAAAATTAATATTATTTAGAAAATTATTTTCAAAAAATGGAGTTCATTTTTTGAATTCTACACGTCAAAAAGTGGTTAGGGTTAATAAATTGTAATTTTCATAAATTCTCGAATTTTTGATGAATAGTTAAATAAGATAAATTATGATAAGTGCTAAATACATGTTTTACTGCATCATAGGTGATTCAAGGATGATGTAAGCCCACTTGGTTCAAAATAAAATGAAATTTTTTCTATTTTTTATTACATTAATCATGGAAATTCATAGTCTTGAGCAAAAATATTCAAATCATTACTAATATAACATAAAATCCATCCTCTCTGCTACAATAAATACCACCCTCATTCCCCTATTCCTCTCACACCTCTCAATCCTTGATCATTATCTATGTACTATTAAATCCCTTTCCCAAGGATCTTTCAAATGTATAAGACCTAATTTTCTCATTAAATGGCCAAAACCAAAGGCCTTAAAGAGGATCTCAAGGAGAAGAGATCAAGAGGTAAGAACCCTCTTCCTTTTTCCTGTGTTTTCTTTTGAATTGATTTCTTTTATTATAATACATTCCCCTCCCCTTGTCCAGAATGTATTAAATATCCATAATATTATATATTCTATATGTTATCATTTTCATGTAAAAAATTTATCATCTTTATTCTTTTCCTCTACCTAGTATTCTAAAAATAAAAACATCGTCTGTGATGTGCTGATTTACAAAAATTATGGATGATGTGTTTTCAATTTCAATTACATCCTTCAATGTTGATCATAAAACCCTTTTATTTTTTGAAATATAATTTAAATATTATTATGTAACCTATTTTATGATCTTTAATGAACTTTTATTCATGAAATTAATTTATATGATGAAACAAGTTCATTACTCAAGGAACCGCCAAAAATGATCTAAACAAATATCATTATTATTTTATCTAAATAATTATCATCCTATATGATAAAAAATGATCTATGGTGTAATTATATAGTATTTTAACATATTAATACCATTTAATTACTCTAATATAATTTCATTTCCATACGACAGGAAAATCAAATTCAAACTGGCCATGAAAATCATGTAAAGAACGCACCAGAAATAATGGAAGTAACAAAATACTAATAACTAAAGGGTGAAATGATGTTATAAAATGATAGTATAAGTTTTTATAAACATGAAAATGTTTCTTTAAGATATTGATAAAATTATTTTAACAATTATACAGGAGGTTTAAACCTATTTTAAGTAATACAACCCCGAGGTAAGGGAATAGTTTACCTGATTTCGGTTCGTTGGGTTAAATTTATACTTCATTATTTAAGTGGTATTAAAATTGATTGTGTGATGAATTTTGTTTATATTATATTTTATTATGTTTATTTACATTTTATATAAATATTTCATCCACTCTATTATGTATCTAATCAATTGTATGAAGTTTTTAAGTGGATGTGTTTAGAATCCTCTTTTAAAATTCTGTTTTACAAAATTCTAAAGATTTGTTTTCTTGGAATTATTCATGCATTAGGATTATGTTCTGGATCCTGGGAATTTTTAATGATGAATTATGGGACCTATATATCCCTCTAATTTATTGGTTTTTTGTATGTTTCAGGTTGTTTTTATGATTACACCATGTGTAACAGTAATGGTTACACAATAATGTATCTGTGAGGGTTACATTGTAAGGTACCTGTGAGGGTTACAAATCATAATATAGCCATGATGGTTATAAAACTATGTATTTAATAACCCAATATTATTGTAGGGTTATATTTTTGTTCTATATGTTTTGTGGAAATATCATGTAAATCTCAAGTTTCATAAAGTAATTTTATATGGGTGACAAGTATGTCATTTAGAAAATGATTTCATACATTACATCTATTCAAGGAATAATGTTTTATTTCCTTTTTTATCCCTTATAAATATTTTTGTTCTCATCCCAGATTTTCAAATGATTTTCATAGGTTATGTGTATTTTTAATTAAAACATGGAAAACATGTTAAATGTTATGAATATTTTTCAAAGAAAATATGTTTTATTTGAAAAGTTTTAAATTTTGGAAGAAATGGATACTATTTTTGGAGTATCCTCTTTTTATAAATTTGTAATGTTATATATGTTTTATATCCCAATTCTCAAAAAATATAATCTTTAAAAGATATTAAATGTGAAAGGAAGTGATTTATTGATTAAAATTCTAGATTATGTAATCTAATATGGTCGGGTCCTTATATTTACAATTTGTAAGGTTTCAATGATGATAATTTTCCAAGATACCATCACGATTTCATTGTGATTTCCAGAGGATTTAAATGATTATGCTGATAAATATTGAAAAACATGGCCGATGATTATTGATTCCTATGAATCTTTAATTTTATAGATCATTATTCCACGCCACATATTTTATATTATTTTAAATGGGTATTAGTTATAGTATTTTGTTAACAGGTACATTGATTATGTCCTCTTACCCTAATGGTAATTTTATTTTAACTGGTGAAATTCAATTGTTAATTCTTATGTTTACCATTGATAAACATTTAATATCACCCTTATTATATATCATATTATGAAGGTTGTGAAAAATGATGTTAAATGATTTTTGTTTATAAAGGCATCATATATAAATAATTTTATGGGATATGTTTAAGAGATAAAATGGAATTTCCAAAGATGGGTATGTTGAGAATGATACTCTCTTGATGACATGGTTATTCATTGTGTAATATTATTTCATAATTCCCTATAAATCTATACTGAAAGGTTCTTTTGAATGTAAGTGATATAATATATCCATTTTACGTTGCAATTTTTCTAAGGAAAAAATTGTTCATATGAAATTCCATTAATTATATAAATATAATGTTTACATTTTTAGTACTGGGTCCAAAATTGTGGGTTCTAGGTTATTATAGTTCATATAGGATAAAGTTTTAGATAAAATTGTATATTATGATGTATTCATGTGATTTTACCCTCTCGGTTATGGATACCATCACGTGTTTATGATATTATGGTTGATCATTGGTTCAAAGTGTTAGACAAACCTTTTGAGTTTTATGTGATGATATCTTAAAGCGATTATTAAAATTTTTAGATATATTTTACTTTGATAATGTATATGTAAATATTTATTTCAACAAGTTGTGTCCTTTAAATTTTATGGTAATATGTTTTAAGGTATTTATAACATTTATATTTTATATGATAACAGATAGTGTATTAATTATTGTTTTACATGTTTTATCAGGTATGTGTCCATGGGATTTAAAATTGATTTGGTGATGAAATAATTACGGATATTTTAGTGGAAGATCACTATATTTTTTGTTATATAAGTTGAATGGAATGAGATAAAAATTTTGGTTAAAAAACATTAAGGTTTTGGTAGTTTATTTGGGATATAGTGTTATATATTTATAGTAATATTGAGTTCAATCATTGGGTATCATTGTGTTATTTTGGTGATTAAAAATATGAATGTTTATTCATTTTGGGGAATAACATGCCTTGTGATAGAATTTTTGGTTTTTATTTTTGTTTAAAGACAAGATAAATATCTTTTTTTACATTTTGAGATTATGTGATCCATTATAAGTCGATTTATCTACTTCAAGTATGGAATATTCATCATGAATACTTACTATTTAGAGGAAAAAAAATTATATTATTGGGTAATTTTATTATCAAATGAAATTTTACTTATCAAGTATGTATATTTTCTTATGTTAATCATATATATTGTAATTATATTCATTAGTTATAAGAATAGGATATTCAAACAAAATTTTTGTAAAATTACAAATATTTATAAAAAAATTCAATTTTCATACCACTTTGATTTATAGCTTTGTAGTTGTTGGTTGTCTCATGACCATTCACTTTCTTTTGACCAATGTCTTCTATCAATCCCTATCATTATTTTGGAATAACACAATTCAATAGTAATATCTCTTAAATTCCCAATACTTTTTTCCTATATGGAAAACTAGTCCTCTGTTATTCCACACTTAATTCATATTTTATTTTATATATTATCAAGATGATGTTTCATTATAACATTTTATTGTGTGGGATTTAAATAATGTAATTTTGAAATATAAATCAAATAAGTTCTATGATGAAGTTAAAATTGTGAGGATTTAATTTATTAAAGTGTGGAGATGAAATATGATGATATTATAGAAACGAAAACTATATTTGATAATAAACATGATATGCATCACCAAACATAAATGAACCATGAGATTTAATTATTTAAATATTCCTTTTATAACCTAGCTGTTAAATTCGTGGGTATAAATATTAATCACTTTATATTAAATAGATACAAAATATTCATACTAAATATAAATTTGTTAATAAATTAATTGTAATTTATCAATCAATTTATAGAAATTATGTTTTATTCATTAAAAATATGTTTTTATAGAAATGATTTTTATTTTTTTATGCGAAAATGTTATAATTTAACTTCTAAATCATCTAGAAAGTTTATTTAATAAATGGACATAATTTTTAAAACAATTATATCTCTAAAAACATTCATTTTTTAATTAAATATCTCATAAAATAAATATATTTTTTCAATATTTTTTGTTTCACAGAACACAAATTTTAGCTTATTTTAAATACAACAATGAGTATTTCTTTCATTATACACAACATTTAGTGTATCATGGGTTGTACACAACATACAGTTGAAACAAAACATGCCATGTTATTAAAATATTATTATTAAATGTTATAGTTGTCATTTATCCATTGTAAAGGATTTAATGAATAGGATTTTGTAAATTATGAAAATATTTTTGTTAAAAATGTAAATAAAATGATTTATTTGGTGAATAATTAATTATAAAAGAAAATAAAAATCATTTGGAAATAATAAAGTTTTCTTCTAAAAACCAATTTTTATAAACACAAATACATATTACCTCACTAAATTATACAAGTCACATTTTATGAACAATTTTAATTTACTTTGTGTATTATATATTTAAAATATAAGAATTAAACTAATGTATTTTTTATATAATAGATAATAATAAATCCAATTTCAAACAAAAAAATTATATTTTTCTAAAGAGAAGTTTTTTACCCTTTTGTAAAATTATTTTAAAATTGATAATTATTTTTAAAATTTTATAAACATTAATTGAAAAAATAAACATCATTTTTTAAATAATTATGTAAAAATTACCTTGCTTTGAATTTTTGTGAATTTTTAAAAAAGAAATGTTTTTGATGAATAGTTAAAAATAATAATTTTTAGTAATAATTTTCTTCTTTTTTAAAAATAGTTAATTTCAAAGATAATTTTTTAATATATATCAAAATGTAAAATTAGTAAAATTATATATCAGTTTTTCAAATTTATTTTTTTGGGATAAATTTTAGATTGAATTTCATATAAAATCCTTTTATACTTTAAAAATAATTAACCATGGAGAAACACGTTTTCATCAAATCTTTGAGATCAATTTTTGAATAAATATTACCCAATATTTGAATTTAATTTTTAAAAAATGATTCCATATTTTTAATAATAATAATTTATATTACATAATAAGTAAAATAATTTTTTCCTATAATTAATAATAAAAATCAAATAAACAATTTATCACCTTAATGGTGAAGATGTGTTTACCAAGGGTTAAATAAAAAATATATTAGGTAAATTAATTAATAAACTTCTCCATAAACCATTACGTGATCATATTTAGAACTTTTCACCTATATGGTCTTAAAATTGACCATTTTTTAGCCTTGTTTCTTGTGAAACATTTGGAAACCCAATATTATTTTCCAAAATTACAAGAGTTCTACAATCCTCACATTTAAAAGGCTAAAACATCTCTCCAAATCACATTTCCAAAACCATTTATTTCACCATATCACTACCCTAATAACTTCATTAGTTTAAATATATCAATATATAATTATTTTTTATGATATACATCCTATGAATCCTTTTTGTGAAAACATAAAGATGTTTTCCATATAGTACCTAACATCCATATATGGGTGTTTGGTTTTATTTCATCCACCAACTCCTTAAATTATTATTAAATATATTTATATGCTTTTATTTTATTGTAATTTCTTACAAACTTCTCAACATCTATCAAATATTATATAAAAACATTATTCGTTTGTATGACACACTGCCTCCTTATGAACAGCTATTATTCAATTTCCATCACCTCATCTAACAGATGGATATAATGAAAAAAAAATTAATTATATATGATATATATAATATTATTATATCACTATAATTATAATAAAAAATATTCCTCCTCACCCCATCTCAATGAAAAATATTAATATCACATGTGTGTACAATTTTCCACTCGCATACAAACAAATGTGATGCATTTTTTATTTCTTTTTTTATACAAAATGAAATAATTATTTATTAAATGAATATATATTAATTTTTAAAAAATAATAATTCTTTTATAATAAATATATAATAGATACTAGCATAGTTTTCTTTTCATATGGGATATGATATATTCATTCTTGTCTATGACCAACTATAGCCTGACGAAGTAATGCGATTCAATTTTCCAAAACAAATTTCTTGGAATTTAATTGGGATAAATATAATGAAAAAATCATATATATATATATATATATATATATTACATAAAAATAATTCCGTAAAGAATAGATATTAATAAAATTTATTTAATTCCATTTTCTTAGAAAATGGAAACAATGTCCATGCATATGTGAAACCGATTGTATCTATATATGATTTATTTAATTTTCTATGTAAATAATTGACTTATTACTAAAAATAAATGTATAATGAATATATATTTTATTTATATCCTATTTAAAGTACTTTATATTTTGGAAACAAGATAAATTATGAGTAATTAAAGTATTAATTAATGTCCTAGATGAAAAACATTGAATGTATAACCTAATACATGATTTAAAAAGTGAATTTTTTATAAAGGGGTAACAAAAAGGAATAAGTAAAAAATATATGGTATGATATATGTGAAAAAATTATGTAATATATTTTTAATAAAAATAAATTTCGTATACAGAAGTTTTGAACATTTATTATGGAACTTGGGACTGAAGGTATGATATTTTAATCTCACTTTTCAGTTCTGTGAGAAAAAAATTGTATTCAAAAACTATTTCATTTATGTGGAGTATATAAATATCATAAATTTTTTTATTAGTATTATAATTATTATATTTATCAACTCCCTTTTATTGTATCTCTTTATTGGTGTTTGCAATTCTAATATTACCAAAGTAGTAAGGGATTTTTATCTCAATTTTTCTTCTTTGTGATATACATTATGTTGTGAACCTAAATTCTATTATGAGGTGTATATATATACCTTGTGAATAGTAATATAATAGATTTATTTATTATTATTTTATTTTATTTTTCATTTAATTTTATTTATTTATGGGTATTATGGTTCAATGTAATCGAAGTGGTAATGGTTTAATGATACAATCTTATCATTATTTTGATTGATTATGTTAACGCATATGATAATAATATACAACGAAATGTATCTCAATAATATCCTAAATTTTATTATTCTATGTATATTTATATTGTAATACTTATTACATTCATTTTAATCTCTTAATTTATTAAAATAACAAATAAAATAAAAAACATCTTTATTTCAACCATTAGTAAAAAACCCTTTTCCATTAGTATACATGTTTTCTAAAAAAATCACCAAAATGTTTTTAATATTCACTAAATAATTTATTAGTAAAATTTCCCCCCATGTTTTACATTCTATAATGTGTTTTAAATGGAATCTTTGAGTATTTTTTCAATCATTTCATGTTATACTTTTATAAAAATTATTAATGGAATTAATTTTGTAACATGTATAGAAGTAACATGGTTTATAACATAATGACCATTGTTTTATTTAATGATTTATTTATAAGATTATGAGGATATTTAAATAAAATAATATTTTAAAAATTGTTATTGTTTAAAATTGTTTTTCTAAATTTTGAATGTTTATTTTCATCAATAAATGTTTTAAGTGATCTTTCAAAATAATTTTTTATCTATGATGGAATCGGTTGATGGTACTTATTATTTACTAGGGATTTGATCAATGGATATAATTATAATTCATTCTATGAATGTTTTATTTCTATGATGAAATTATTTTTATGAATTACACGTATTTTTTACATGGTTTATGATATAATTTAATGATTATGATACTCATATATTTTCCACTTTTGATGATTTAAAAAAATGTTTAATAAAGCCCAATTATTTTTGGCAGGTTTTTATATGATCAATGTTTAATTATCTTATGATACACAGAGGTATGGTTTTCATTATGTGACATGTTTAAATTACATATCCCTTCAATATATTATATAAAAATTTATATATTAGGAGATAATAGAAGTATAAAATTTGATCAACATAGTACATGATGGGAAATATGTCTGTCCATATCCCTAATGGGATATAATTAAAATATCATGAACCACTACGATGATGGTCTCGTTAGATAACCTTGAACTTGTGAAATCGTATTTAGAATTTATAATCTTGAAACTATTTTATGAAGATAGATTATGATTCATACATGATTTATCATGATTTGTCGCATTTATTCTTACAAATTCTCCAACCATGGTTGGGTTCGTGACAACCCCAATCATGCGTCTAATATGCATGGGGATGGCCACTAGCGGTGAGTTGGAATATCCAAAAAATGAGAGGAATTACCCTAAAGTAATTTTACACATTCAAAAATCTCTATCCCCGAAAAATGATGATATATAGAAGAAATTAAACAACACATTCATAAATATAAGATCCCCCAATAGGGTACAATAGTAATGTACTAAAAGCGGAAAAGAGGGACTAAAAAACTCAAAACAAAAATCTATAATGATTTAAACACGGTCCAATGGTGTGGAATAAGTAAAATTCAAGCCCATGGAAACCACCTTGGTATGAAAAGCTCCAGTTACACTCCACCCTATCCATGTCATCCTAGGACGCCTTCAAGAGGTTCATTATCTGCAAAAGACACGACATATTCTTGAAATTACCATACATAGGTGAGTATAACAATACCAAGTAAGACACCCCAAAATCACAAAGGATATATAACCCATTATAGTTACCTAAATACTATATATAAAAATAAACGTATAAAATAAACACTCATATATACTCATGAAAGACACCACACCACTAAGAATTCATAACCAACTTCCAACCATAATATTCTGATCAAATCACTGCTCATTATTTGGGGATCCACTCCATGATGCTTGGTAACATGAAAGACAATCGATAAAGTGGTCTAGATCATTGGACCCCAACCATGAAATATTAATGGTCTATGAAAACCTTAATATATAGCTACGGGTTTTTGCCTAAAACTGCAGGGGGACACCACGAACCAAATATGGATCATCCCACTATATAAGGGATCATATTTAAACTATAACACAAACCCTGTTGATACAAAATTTTAGATGGAGGATCAATTCCATGCTTATTAAGGTTATTTTGATTCCAAAAACACCACATAGGGAAATAATATATGATATAGGATCATACTCAATCCTCATGGAGAGTCAACACAACTCTATCTCAGACTTAACCTCTAGAGGGGATCATAATCCTTTAATGTGTATGTAATGGTGCATTATACCCTTTGGGGAAATCTTTATGGGAAAACACTCAACCAATACAAGTCCAAACTAATAAAATGAATAGCTAAAATGATTCTTGAAGGGGGTTATGCAGTGTGTACTAGGGGTACATGGCATGTCCAACTACCCCCATGCATGCATGTGTGGATGAGAATCACATTGAATGTATGTATTAATATTATTGGAATTTTTAACGAGTACATAACGTGTATAGAAACATGGAACCCTACATGTTTCTTATGGCATTTTCCATGTATGATGGTCATGTACTTGTACTAGCTCGTGTAAACCTAGACATGTTTTTGTCCATATTCAGGGATTTCATCTTGGATGTGTACCTTTTACCATGTCTGTGTACATATTGAAGCACATGTTTTGCCTCATGAATGGGGGTCACATTGTATGTGGCTGTGTCACATGGTGTGCAATTGAGTCACATGTCATGTGATACATAACTACAAATCATACCTTTGTGCCACAGCCATAGGGTCTCACATTTAGTGTAACATCATATTACACACTGTGTAACCCGAGATTTTCAAAATTAGTCATGATATCTTCCACATCATAAAATGATTTATCGAATCCTTATCCCTTAGTAGAACTTATATATTAGAGTTCGTAAGAGCCTTTCCATCATCGTCGGTAGAAATCTAGTTTAAAATCATTTCAAAAAATGGTTAATTGAGAAAAAACTGTGAACTTGTGCCAAAACATAAAGAACGTGAACCATAAAAAAAATGAGTTATACACCCTGTTAGCTACCACCATCATCATAACTCAATTACACCATCTATCATTAACATTAGCAAGAGTATTCATCATTTTCCCTAAACAATGGTTGTGAAATAACCCAATACTGGGTATTCCTTGAACCATGGGCAAAATGAAAATGCCTAAGATTAACATGAAAATAATTGGTAAAGAAATACAACAACCATAAAATGTGATGAATGAATCATGACCATTGTTTCTATGGCATCGTTTTTTTCATAGAAGTAGATAAAGGAAGGTGAATAAATAAAAAATGAACAAAACAATAATTTCATCAATTCAATTATATAGATGAAGCAGATGTCAATTTTTTTATTAAATTGATCCATGTTATTCCAAGATTATGAAATGGGATGGAAATAATAAAAATACTACATGGAGTTTCAATCAATCGTTTAAAAATAATGGTTTTTTTATAATCATTGAATTGATCAAAAAACTTCTTTGGTGCAACGATCCACGATTCAATCATACTTTATCGCCATCTCCAAGAATGATCCCCTCCAATGGCTTACAAGTCTCTAGTTTTTATTGACCAACCTAGAGAGAAAATCTATATACATATTTTTCTAATAGGAAGAAGGATTTTGCATCAAAAAAATAAAATAAATTATTTACTATATTTTTTAAAATTTTGTGCCATTGAAAACTTTTTAATAAAAGTCCCATGCTGAAAACTTTTTTGTCATTAATAGGGTAAAAATATTATTTTGAACTTAATGGTGCGCAGGTATTTCAGATCTGGATCCTATTCATGAGTTTTTCCACTTTATCAAGAAAGTTGTGAGTGCTTAATATTTAATATAATTAATAAAATTTAAACATTTATTCTGAGCACACTTGGCCACATAATCTCCCTCCTTTTATGTACCAGGTCTCTAAAATAATCCATATAATGTCAAACAATAATAAATGGAAGATAAGATTCATTACATTCTCATCATCTTATGTATTTTCATCCTGAAAAGGGAAATACCAACAAAAAAAATGAGGGTACTAGGATCGTATATGGGTTTTACACTCATAGGATCTCTCATGAAGATTATCATGCTACCACCAAACAGAAACAAGGGGAATAAAATTCCCAAAAAGGATCCTTTCATACTGATCCACAATATCCACCATGTACCCTGCAAATGTAGATACATCCTTGATTTCCATCTCACCCCAGTCGATAACATCCAATGTGTCATGCATGTATATCCTGTACTATGACATGTGGAAGATGTCATGTGCCTAGTCCAACTATGGTATTACAGATAATAAGTAATCCACCTCGACAACTCTACAAAGTATTTGGAAGGGACCAATGAATCTCAGATATAACTTGGCAATGTGGCCAAATATCCTTAATATACATTGATTTGAGACTCTTATAGACACATTGTATCCCTCCTCGAACTCCAGAGGACTCTATCCTCAATCCTCATAAGATTTTTGACATATTTGTGTTGTCCGCATCCACTCTTGTATAATCTAAATCTTCTATATTCTATCTCACATCAACTCCATTCTCATGAGGGTTGACTCACCTTGATTGGTCCAACAAAGTGGTGACCAAGGGGGGTCACCAATACAAATCCTCAAATAGTGTCATATCAGTGATGGAATTATAGATGTTGTTGTATGAAACTCTAATAAGGGTATTTGATAATCCCGACAATGGAAAAATACCATCATTTATGCATTTAACATGTCCTCTAGTACCTGAATAGTCCAATCTATCTTTCCATCAGTATGGCGATGAATCATAGTGCTCAACAATAACTGATTCCAAAAAACTTCTTGTAATCCCCTCCATAAACGAGATATAAATCATGGATCATGATATTTTATTATCATCGAGGGAAATCCATGGAGTTGGGATATCTCATGCATGTACAGGTTTTCTAATCTCTCTAATAATCTATAATCTTGAATATCTATAATGTGGGTCAACAAGGTGAGGTAGCCCACTATCAATCAGAAGGCATCATTTCCCATGTATGTACATGGTAAGCCTATCAGAAAGTCCATTTTATAAGAATCCCACTTCACTATGGGACCTCAAGTTATTGATATAATCGCACTAGAACCTTCTTATCTCTCTTTTCTTATTGAAAAGTGATGAATCAAGAGACAAACTCTGTAACATCCTTCTTCAATCCAGGCCTCCAAAAATGATTTGGGGGTCCTGTTACATCATTTTTATACATGGATATACCACCTTGTGTATGGTTTGATCCTCCTCTAGTGCTAATACACTACCATTCCATATATGATGACCACAATGAAATGATCTAGGGAATTTTGGATAATCCAATTCATGAGTCCCATGAACACTTTTGGAGTGATCCTTTTGTCGAACTGCATCACTAAGTGCTCATAGTGATCATAGAATCATCTGAATATATTCTTCAGTACATCCTCATCTAGTACATGTATCTTTTAATTTCTTGATCTAAGGAGAATCATTGATAAAAATCGTGGCCCTCTCAACTGATCAATGATTTTTTAAATCCTTAGTATTGGATACTTATTTTTCACATTCACCTGATTCAAGAACTTGTAATCTACATATAACCTAAGGCTCTCATCCTCCTTGGTGAACAACACCGGGGCTACCATGGAGAGGGAAACCTGGTACGTCCTCAGGAAATATGTTCTCATACTCCACCACCACTAATGGAAGCTGATACCCCAAAGAATCAACTGCTCCAATTGTCTTTCTAACCAACTAGTGGGTAATCTGATGCGATCTCCTCTTCCTAAGCACATCTTACTCAAATAAGGTTTACTATTCACCAAGTAAGGAAAACCTTGTTCCATTACTTCAAATACACCACATCCTCCACCTAAAACATACAATATGGGCCATAACTGTGGATAACCATTTCATACCTAATATGACGTAGTAATTACACTACTAGAAAATTGGGCTTTTGAGCCCCCTTACCTATATAGACCACCATTGGTGGTCGCTCTAGGTGACCAATAGTGACCGCCAATAGAGGTCACTAGGTTTTCCCAAAAAAAGTGGGGGCTTCGGTGCCCCCCCTGAACCCTCCTCCTCCCTCGCCTCTCCGCGCGACCTCCCCCATCGTTGTGCTCCCTCCCTCATTTCCCTCCCCCGTTATTGTGTGCCATGCCCCATCGCCATGCGCCCTCCCTCACCACCATCCCCCGTCGCCTTTTCGGCCTCCTCCCTCCAATTCCTGCCCTCTGGCCGCCCTCTGGCCTGCCCTCCATCTCCTCTGGCCTTCGTCTGCCTCTTCCCTCCGGCTCTGGCCACCCTCCAACCGCCCTCCGGCCTCCCTCTTCCCTCTGGCCTCTAGCCACCCGCCTCCAGCCTCCAGCCCCTCCGACCCCTCTCTCCTCCGTCCTCCGCTCTCCGCTCTCAGCCCTCTACCCCCTCGTCCCTCCCCCCCCCCACACCCCGCCAACCCCCATCCCCTCCGTCTTCATCCCCTCCCTTGCCGCACCACCGCCGCCCATACCCTCCCTCACTCTCCTCTCCCTTGCCGCATCGTTTCCTCCCGGTCCCCTCCCTCTCCGCACGACCGCTACTCGTCCCCTCGCCGCTGCTGCCCGTCCACTCCGGGTCCCCTGTCCTCGGTCCCATCCCTCATCGTCCCACCCTCGCTGCACTGTCGCAACCTCACCGCCTCCTCTCCTCTGGCTCCCCGTCACCACCGTCGCCCATCCCCTCCCTCGCCGCACCACCTCCGGCTCCGGCTCCCCTCCGCTGCTTCTCCTCTCCCTCGCAGCCCCGCCTTTGGCTCCCCTCCCTTCCAGGTTTGTAGTGCAATCAGGTATGACATGGGCTTTAACATACATTATTATTTTATAATTGGTTCACAAACAATTAATTAGTATTTATTTTAAATATATTTGATATGAAAAATGAAAATGTAATAAGTCTTGTGTAAATGTTTTTTATATGGATCTTATTATGGATAAGAGTTTTATTGATCTTCCAAATCGAACGTCTAGAGAATATTTCAATGACATTATACAGTTTATTAACTTCACCATAGGATTTGAAGGTGACTATATTAGTTTTCCATGTAGAAAATGTGCTAATAGATATCAATTCACATGAGATACTGTGCGGGAGCACCTATTCTTTAATGGATTTCTGAAAAATTATAAGAGTTGGACTCATCATGGAGAATAATATGTTAATTGTCAAAATAAAAATGTAGTTCAGATGGATGTTGATGCAAGGGTGAATGAGCCAATGAATTAAATGCTTACTGAAATGGGACGTGGGTTGGATCCTGAAGGCGTTGACATCCAGAATCATGAGACCGGTGAGATAAATCTTCGTTCTGGTGCAGTTTGTGATTCGAGGAGGTTATATAAAGAACTTGATGATTTAAAAATAAAATAATATCCTGGATGTACTTCTTACAATAAATTTTCATTTATTGTGGAGTTGTTTCATTTTAAGACTTTGAATCATTGGTCAGACACATCATTCGACATGCTTTTGGTGTTATTGAAAAATGTTCTTCCTGTCGACGCTAAGATTCCCGAGTCGTATTACCATGCACATAAGTTGACAGAGAACTTAGGTTTTACATATGTGACCATAGATGCATGTGCGAACAACTGTATGTTGTTTAGAAATGAAACTACCCATTTGGATATTTTTACGGTTTGTGGTGCTTTTAGGTAGAAAAAGAAGAGGGGAAATCAGACTCATCAAAGTCAGATTGCGATACAGGGGAAACTAATTACCATAAATCAAATGAATTACATTCCCCTTAAACTATGGTTGAAAAGAGTTTTTATGTCATCTAAAGTTTCTTATTTAATGATATGGTATGCAGAAAGAGTTCATAAAAGTGATATGTTAACCCACCCGGCAGACTCTCATGCATGGAAGGATTTTGATAAGATACATCCCGACTTTGCTAAAGTTGTTAGTAATATCCTATTGGGATTAGTGGAATATAGTTTCAATCCATTCAAGGCTATGGTTGGTGCATCTCATAGCACATGGCCCGTGGTGTTGGTTCCATATAATATTCCTCTATGGCTTTGTATGAAGAAAGAATTTATATTACATTCCACTCTTATTGATGGACCTAAAAGTTAGGGGTATAATATTGATGTTTACCTTCATCCATTTATTGACGAGTTTAATGAATTTTAGGGTGATGGTGATATGACTTATGACTATGAAACGAATGAAATGTTCAAACTACAGGCTGCTTTATTGTGGAAAATCAATGACTTCCCAGCTTATGCATATTTATCAGGCTGGAGTACGAAAGGGGAATTTGCTTTCCCTTATTGCAACAAAAGTAAAAAAATCTGTATGGCTTAAGCATTCCAAAAAATGGGCATACATGGGTCATAGACGTTTTCTCCCCCTCAGCACAGGTTTAGAAAGGACAGAGTGGCATTTGATGGTTCTAGAGAGTTCAGCCTAGCACCAAAGATCATGACAGGAGTCGAAATGTTATTGCAGATTGAGGAAGAAAACATCCGCACGGTATATGAAATTCAGGATTTGGTGGCTCCTCCGATACGTAATATTCGTGTTGTGGGTAGGTAGTGCAGTCACAGTTGGAAAAAGAAAATCATATTTTATAGTCTTCTGTATTGGAAAACTAACATGCTAAGGCATAATTTGGGTGTCATGCACATTGAAAAATATGTTTGTGATAACATATTGTGGACCATTTTAGGTGTTAGTAGAAAATCAAAGGACCATGTTAATGCATGTCGTGATTTGGAAGAAATGGGTTTAAGGAAATAGTAACATTTATAGTTCGTTGAGAGAAATAAGGCATATATGCCTTCTACATAGTATATGATGACTAAAAAGGAGAAAGAGACATTTCTTTCCATTTTTAAGATGCTCAAGGTTCCTGATGGTTACTCTTCTAATATTTCAAAGTGTGTGAATCTAACAAGTAGGACATTGCAAGGGTTGAAAAGTCATGACAATCACATACTACTTTAGCAATTGATTCCAATCACAATTTTTTATTTTTTATCTCCCAATGTTGTTCTGCATTTAATTGAGATGAATAATTTTTTTAGACAGCTTTGTTTAAGAAATCAACAATTGAGTGATTTAAAAAGTTTATAGGAACAAATTGTACTTACGCTTTGTAACATTGAGAAACTATTTCCCCCCTCATTTTTCAATTTTATGGTCCACTATACAGTTCACTTAACTGATGAAGTAATGGCTGCTGGTCCGGTGAAATTCAGGTTTATATATCCTATTGAGCGGTATTTGAGTACATTGAAATGATTTGTACGCAGAAAAGCTTGTCTGAATGCGTCAATAGCCAATGGTTATTTGATGGATGAGTGTACTACTTTTTGTGTAGAATATCTTACAGATGTTGAAACAAAATTAGATACGCCCTCTCAGATTCATGATGGTCCAGTTGGAGAAGGAACCACATATGATATGGACAACATCGAGTGGATACAAGTGCATCGATATATCTTGTTCAATACTCCATCAGTTGCACCATTAATGCAGTAAGTATCTTATCACTTTTATAGTTTAACTTTTACATGTTTTGTTTTCATAATTTTATCATTTAAACATCTCATTATCATTTACAAGAAACACATTAATGAGATAAAAGAAGATATGTATCGAGCGACTGAGTTGCAAATTCAACAATCTCATTATGCGTCATTTCATGATTGGTTCAAGGATTATGTACGTAAAAATTATTTTCATTATGAGTGAAGTATTATACTAATTTTTTTCTGCATATATCATTATTGAATTCTATGATTTATGTAGGTTCATAAGATGAGTGAGTCAGGGGACCCCACGTTAACTAAAGAATTTATTCAACTGGCTGAGGGTCCATCTATAACGGCTCGTCGTTATAAATCTTTAGATGCTAATGCTTTTGAATTTCACATTAAATATGTTGATGACAAAAAAGCAACACAAAACAGTGGCATCGGTTGTCCATTTTTCAATTCCGGTTATTACTATGGTCAATTTATAGACATCATTCAGGTTGTATACACACACGGGTTGATGTACATATTGTTAAAGTGTAATTGGGTTGATCTAGTGCATGGATGTAAAGTCGATCAATATCAGTTTTCATTGGTGAATTTTAACTATATGTTATACAGAAATGAACGAGTTGATAATGAACCTTTTGTTTTTACATCACAAGCAGAAAAAGTATTATTTGTTACTTTGCCTTCGAATCCAAGTTGGCAAGTTGTTGTCAAAATGTCTCGGCGAGGAGTGTTTGTATTTGAACAAGATGAACCCGAGACTACTCCTTTTGTTTCCCAACAGCTTGATCAACATACCGTAGTTCAACATGAAGAAGATATTTATTGGGTCAGAGCGGCTGTTGAAGGAGAAACAGTCAATTTTCATGCTTAATGAAAGGTATAATTGTTTTCCCACTATTCAGCCTAGGATATCATAAATTATCTAACCATTTTATAAATCCTTGTAAGTTTTAATCCTCGCTTTTGGAAGTTTATTTAGTTATAAATATTTAGGTTGATTTAACTCATGTTATATTGATTTTATTGTCAGTGTATCTTCTTATTGAGGTATTCTTCATTTGGTTCGTGTGCTTCTTGAGTTTTTATTAATTCAATTTGAAATTTGGCTATGCATTGATTGGTTTTGTACATAATTTGTATATCTATTTTATTAACTTTCTGATTGTTTAAAATCCATTCACAACTAATTATTCAATCCCTTTTTGTTTTATTAACAACTGTACCAGTTTTATTTTTTTTAAACAATCCAATTTATCATTTGGACACTTTGGATAGTCCCCTTACTAATGTTTTCCATGACTGCAGGCATGTCAGGGGAAGAGGCAGCAGATCTACATCATCCATCTGGGGCATCTACGTCTCAGGGTCGAGGTATGTTTGAATGTCTTTGTCTATATTTTTTATGTAATTGATAAATATATATAAATATTAATAACATATTTCAATTTATATATAAAATTGTTTTCAAAAGGATCAGACTCGACTGCTTCTTCCTCTCATAAGAGAGGCCCTAGTCGTGGAATATTATCATGGAATTCTGACATGACTTTTGATGTTTCATTTGATGTGGTATTTCATCCTATGGGACGGAATTCCCTTGAATTTATTCGCCAGCTGGGTCATATCATACGTGGCCCACATCGATTTCCCTTGACCATGCGTGATAGGGCTTCTATCCCTCAGGACACATTAGATCATCTTTGGAGGGAGGTTCAGGTATGAAGACCATTTTACATTATTCCCTATGTATAAACAATAATAACATATGTGGTTTTTTTCTTTAATATAAAACATTGAAAGTATGTCCTGATGATTTTCGGCCAGTGTGTATGAGAAAATTTCGTAAGATGTGGAAAGACTATAAAGGCAAAGTCCAGAGGGACCACTGGGTACCAAATGTGGGTGCCCCATACATTCAGGAAAAAGTCCCGAGAGGTGTCCTCCCGACTCAATGGCGTGATTGAGTTGCATATTGGTCTACTGAGGGTGTTGCAGTTTGTATATTTATTTTGGTATATATATTTTCAAGAATGTGTGATTTGTTATAAATTTGAATGAATTTAATGTAGGAGGTGTCACCACGCCATTCTGAGAATCGCGCGTTGCAGGGACCACCTCATAGGCTCAGGACTCTTCACGTGTCTCAGATCCAACATGAGGTATTTATTATTCATTTTTTAATTTATTAATTAATATGGTTCTGTGTTTATATTCTATTCATATACAGTTCTGGGAGCAAGGTGCACCGACTAATAAAATGTCGGTGTGGATGAGGACTCGTGATCACAATGATCCAGAGGCTGCAGCATTGATAGTAAGTGCTTGTACTCATTACCAATACATACCTAAAATATTTATATTAATATATGTATATATAATTAAATATTTCACAGGCTCAATTTGAAGCTGATTTAGAACATTTGCTAGAGGGCCAGCGACAGCTTCCCATGCGAAGGGATGAGATCTTTCATCGCATTATTGGTCGTGATGGGCATGGATATAGTTTGAACTATGGAACAGGGATTCCTCATTATGTAGAGTCATGCACTGTGGTTGTCCATCCTGCTATTGCTCAGATGACACAGCGGTTGTCAGATTTCGAGGCACGACTACATGCTTCCGAGGAGATAAATGCGCAATTGATCGCTGAGGTTAGAGAACTGCGGAAATATGTGCATCCAGGGGATGGTGTAGGGGATCAGATGACACAAGTTTATACTATATTTATTTATTTAATTTATATTATTTTTGTTATGAAAATATTCATAATGTTTTTTTGTTGTAGGCCCCTGAACCACCTGATGAAGGTTGTAGTCATGACCACGCATGACGCATGATATTCACGAGGTGTGTTTCTATTTTTAATGGTGGGGTTGTTATTGACATTTAGGTTGGGTTTCTATTGAAATTTTTTGTGATTTGGGGGTATCATGTGTTTTTTGGCCTGATGCAATGTTTGTGAGCACGAATTGAGATGTAACCATGAAAATGATTAATTACTTCGATATTTTTTGTTCATTTAATTCATCAATGTTTTCAATTGAATGTTCTGTAATTTTTTTGAAAAAACCATGTGATTCCTAATATAAACCATGAAACTTGTTTTTGATGAATGAGCTGAGGTTCACTATTTGTAGTCCTCATCCCACCCTGAACAGCCCTCCCCGCACCCCAAACATCCCTCCCCGCACCACGGACAGCCCCCCCCCCCTCTCGCACCCCTGACAGTCCTCCCCACACTCTGGACAGGCCTCCCCGCACCCCGGACAAGCCCCCCACACCCCGGATAGCCTTCCCCGCACCCCATACAGCCCCCCCCCCCCCCCCCGCACCCCGTATAGCCCCCCCGCACCCCGGAGAGCCCCCCCGAACCCCGGACAGCCCTCCCCACACCCCGGACAGCCCCTCCCCGCACCCCGGACAGCCCTCCCCGCTCCCCGGACAGCCCTCCTCGCACCCCGAATAGCCCCCCCCCCCCCCCCCCCCCACCTCGGATAGCCCTCCCCACACTCTGGACAGCCCTCCCTGCACCCTGGGCAGTCCCCCCGCACCCCGGACAGCCCTCCCCGCACCCCGAACAGCCCCTCCCTGCACCCCGGATGACCTCCCTCACCCCGGACAGCCCCCCCCCCCCCCCCCCAGCATCCCAGACACCCCCCCCCACCCCAGACAGCCCTCACCCGCACGACAACCGTCGTTGTGTGAATTGTGAAATGGTCGGGCAGACGGGACGTCAATCGGAGGTGTTGTTTGACTGCGGTGACAAGAAATGTGTTTCGAGAGTTATAAAACACCAAAATGGTGTGAGATGGTTGAATTCGGAGAAAATTTTCTCCGAATGACTTTAAACCACACAAAAACAAAATGAATATTATTCATGACGTGTTGGGGGAGACGGCACGCCCATCGAAGGTGTCGTTTGACCGCGGTGAACGGAAACGCGTTTCCGGAGTCATAAAACACCAAAACGGTGTGACACGGTTGAATTCAAAGTAAACATACTACGAATGACCTGAAACCAAACGAAAAAAATATGAATATTATTTATGACGTGTAGGAGGAGACGACATGCCCATCGGACATGCGGTGCGCGCGGTACAACCGATTGTGTTGTTTTCAGCAGCTGAGCGCATGCTAAAAGGGCGCGTTGGAGGTTCAAAACCACCCTACCAACCTTAGAATACCATGAAATCTTACAACAACAGCCGTTGTGTGAATTGTGAAATGGTCGGGCAGACGGCACGTCAATCAGAGGTGTCGTTTGACCGCGGTGACTGAAAACGCGTTTCTGGAGTCATAAAACACCAAAACGATGTGAGATAGTATAATTCAGAGAAAATGTGCTATGAATGACCTTGAACCACACGAAAACAATAGGGATATTATTCTTGATGTGTAGGCGGAGACGACATGTCCTTCAGACGAGTGGTGCACGTGGTACGATCGATTGTGTCGTTTTCAGCAGCTCTGCGCGCGCTAAAAGTTCGCCTTGGGGGGTCAAAACAACCTGAACAACCTCAGAATGCCATGAAATCATACGACAATAGAAAGTTTGTGAATTTTGAAATTTCTAGGTAGATGACACATCAATCGGGGGTTTTGTTTGACCGTAGTGATAGGAAACACATTTCCGAAGTCATAAAACACCGAAACGGCGTGAGACAGTCGAATTCGGAGCAAATATGCTCCGAATGACCTGAAACCACACAAAAGGAATAGGAATATTATTCTTAACATGTAAGAGGAGACGGAATTCCCATCAGACATGTGGTGCGCGCGGTACGACCGATTGTGTCGTTTTAAGTAGCTCGGTGCGCGCTAAAAGGGTGCATTGGGGGGTCAAAACCACACGAACGACCTCAGAATGCCATGAAATCAGACGATAATAGACGTTGTGTGAATTTTAAAATGCTAGGGCAGACGTCACATCAATCTGAGGTGTTTTTTGACCGCAGTGACTGGAAAAGTGTTTCAGGAGTCATAAAACACCAAAACGCCATGAGACGGTCGAATTCGGATCAAACGTGCTCTGAATAACATGAAACCACACGAAAACTATAGAAATATTATTCATGACATGTATGAGGAGACGGAATGCCCATCAAACATGTGGTGTGCATGGTATGACCGATTGTGTCATTTTCAGCAGCTCGGCGGGCGCTAAAAGTGCGCGTTGGGGGGTCAATACCACCTGAACGACCTCGGAATACCATGAAATCATATGAAAATGGCCACTGTGTGAATTGTAAAATGGTCGGGTAGATAGCACGTCAATCGGAGGTGTCGTTTGACCGCAGTGACCGGAAACGCGTTTTCGGAGTCATGAAACACCAAAACGGCGTGAGATGGTCGAATTCGGATAAAAAGTGATCCTAATGACTTGAAACCACACTAAAACCCTAGGAATATTATTCATGACGTGTAGGAGGAGACGACACGCCCATCGGACGTGCGGTGCGCACTGTACAACCGATTGTGTCGTTTTCAGCAGCTCATCGAACACTAAAAGTGCACGTTGGGGGGTCAAAACCACCTGAACATCCTCAGAATGCTATGAAATCATATGACAATAGTCGATGTGTTAATTTTGAAATGTTTAGGTTGACAGCACATCAATCGGAGGTGTCGTTTGACCGCGGTGACAGGAAATGCGTTTCCGGAGTCATAAAACACCAAAATGGCGTGATACGGTCAAATTCATAGAAAATGTTCTCCGAATGACCTGAAACCACACGAAAAAAATAAGATTTTATTCTTGATGTGTAGGAGGAGATGGCATTCCCATCGGACATTCGGTGCACGCGGTACGACCGATTGTGTTGTTTTCAGCAGCTCAGTGAGCGCTAAAAGGGCGCGTTAGAGGGTCAAAACCACTCATACGACCTTGGAATGCCATGAAATCATACGACAATAGTCTTTGTGTAAATTGTGAAATGTTCAAGTATAAGGTACATCAATTAGAGGTGTCGTTTGACCGCGGTGACCAGAAACGCGTTTCCGGAGTGATAAAACACCAAAACGGCGTGAGATAGTTGAATTCGGAGAAAACTTGCTTCAAATGACCTGAAACCACACGACAACAATAGGGATATTATTCTTGATGTGTAGGAGGAGACGAAATGCCCATCAGATGTGCGGTGCATGCTGTGTGACCAATTGTGTCGTTTTCAACAGCTCGGCGCGCGCTAAAAGTTCGTGTTGGGGGGTCCAAACTACACGAAAAACCTCAAAATTTCATGAAATCATACTAAAATAGATGTTGTGTGAATTTTGAAATGTTCGGGCAAACGGCACATCAATCAGAGTTTTCGTTTGACCGCGGTGACCGGAAACACGTTTCTGGAGTCATAAAACACCGAAACGGCGTAAGACAGTCGAATTCGGAGAAAACGTTCTCCGAATGACCTGAAAGCACACGAAAAAAATAGGAATATTATTCGTGACATGTAGGAGGAGACGGCATGCCCATTGGACATGAAGTGCACGCGGTACGACCGATTGTGTCATTTTTAGCAGCTCGGCGCGTGCTAAAATGGCGCGTTGGAGGGTCAAAACCACACGAACGACCTCAGAATGCCACGAAATCATACGAAAATAGTTTTTGTGTGAATTATGAAATGCTCGGGTAGTCGTCGCATCAATTGGAGGTGTTTTTTGACCGCGGTGACTGGAAACGCGTTTCTGGAGTCATAAAACACCAAAACGGCATGAGACGGTTGAATTCAGAGAAAATGTGCTCCAAATGACCTGAAACCACACGAAAACTATAGGAATATTATTTGTGACATGTTTGAGGAGATGTAATGCCCATCGGACATGCGGTGCGCGTGGTACGACCGATTGTGTCATTTTCAGCAGCTCGGTGTGCGCTAAAAGTGCGCGTTGGGGGTCAATACCAACCAAACGACCTTGGAATGCCATGAAATCATACGACAATAGCCATTGTGTGAATTGTAAAATGGTCGGGCAGACAACACATCAATCGGAGGTGTCGTTTAACCACGGTGACTGGAAACGCGTTTCGAGAGTCATAAAACACCAAAATGGCGTGAGATGGTCGAATTCAGAGAAAAAGTTATCCTAATGACTTGAAACCACATGAAAACCCTAGGAATATTATTCGTGATGTGTAGGAGGAGATGGAACGCCCATCGGACGTGCGGTGCGTGTTGTACGACCGATTGTGTCTTTTTCAGCAGCTCATCGTGCGCTAAAAGTGTACGTTGGGGGTCAAAACAACCTGAAAACCCTCAGAATGTCATGAAATCATACGAAAACATCCATTGTCTGAATTTTGAAATGTTCGGGTAGACAGCACGTCAATCAGAGGTGTCGTTTGACCGCGGTGACCAAGAACGCGTTTCCGGAGTCATAAAACTCCAAAACGGCATGAGACGGTTGAATTCAGAGTAAACGTGCTCTAAATGACCTGAAACCACATGAAAACAATAGAAATATTATTCTTGGCATGTAGGAGGAGACAACACGCCCATCGGACATGCGATGCGCGCGATATGACTGATTGTCTCTTTTTCAGCAGCTCGGCGCGCGCTAAAAGTGCACGTTGGGGGGTCAAAACCACCCGAACGACCTCATAATGCCATGAAGTCATACGAAAATATCCATTTTCTGAATTGTGAAATGTTCGGGCAGACAGCACATCAATCGGAGGTGTCGTTTTACAGCGGTTACCGGAAACGCATTTCCAGAGTCATAAAACACCAAAACGGCGTGAGACGGTCGAATTCGGAGAAAACGTTTTCCGAATGACCTAAAACCAAACAAAAACAATAAAAATATTATTCGTGACATGTAGAATGAGACGGCACGCCCATCAGACGTGTGGTGCGTGTGGTATGACCGATTGTGTCGTTTTCAGTAGCTCAGCGCGCGCTAAAAGTACGCGTTGGGGTGTCAAAATCACCCGAACGACCTCAGAATGCAATGAAATAATACGACAACAGACGATGTGAGAATTTTGAAATGGTCAGGTAGACGGCACATCAATCGAAGGTGTCATTTGACCGCGGTGTCCGGAAACGCATTTCCGGAGTCATAAAACACAAAAATGGCGTGAGATGGTCAAATTCGGAGAAAACGTGCTCCGAATGACCTAAAACCACACGAAAACACTATGAATATTATTCGTGATGTGTAGGAGGAGAAGGAATTCCCATTGGACATGTGGTGCATGCAGTATGACCGATTATGTCGTTTTCAGCAGCTCGACGCGCGCTAAAAGTGCGCGTTGGGGGGGTCAAAACCACAAAAATGACCTCGGAATGACATGAAATCATACGACAATAGCCGTTGTGTGAATTGTGAAATTTTCGGGCAAAGGGAACGTCAATCGGAGGTGTCGTTTGACCGCGATTACTGAAAACGCGCTTCCAGAGTCATAAAACACCAAAACGGCGTGAGATGGTCAAATTCGGAGGAAACGTGCTCTGAATGACCAGAAACCACACGAAAACAATAGGAATGTTATTCGTGATGTGTAGGAGTAGATGGTATGCCCATTAGACGTGTGGTGCATGTGGTACGACCGATTGTGTTGTTTTCAGTAGCTCGGTGCGCGCTAAAAGGGCGCGTTGGGGGGTCCAAACCACCCGAACGACCTCGGAATGCCATGAAATAATACGACAACAGCCGTTGTATGAATTTTAAAATGGTCAGGCAGATGGCATGTCAATTGGAGGTGTCTTTTGACTGCAGCTACCGGAAACGCGTTTCTGGAGTCATAAAACACCAAAACGGTGTGAGACGGTCGAATTTAGAGAAAACGTGCTCCAAATGACTTGAAACCACATGAAAAAACTTGGAATATTATTCGTGAAGTGTAGGAGGAGATGGAACGCCCATCGAACGTGTGGTGTGCACGGTACGACCGATTGTGTCATTTTCAGTAGCTCGATGCCTGCTAAAAGTGCGCGTTGGGGGATCAAAACCACTAGAACGACCTCAGAATGCCATGAAATCATACGAAAACAGCCATTGTGTGAATTTTGAAATGGTCGGGTAGACGACACGTCAATCGTAGGCGTTGTTTGACCGCGGAGACCAAAAACGCGTTTCGAGAGTCATAAAACACCAAAACGGTGTGAGATGGTCGAATTCGAAGCAAATGTGCTCTGAATGACTTGAAACCACATGAAAACAATATTAATATTATTTGTTACATGTTGGAGAAGACAGAACACCCATCAGACGTGCGGTGCACGCGGTACATCCAATTGTGTCATTTTCAGCAGCTCTACGCGCGCTAAAAGTGCGCGTTGGGGGGTCAAAACCACCCGAACAACCTCGGAATGCCATGAAATCATACGAAAACTACAGTTGTGTGAATTATGAAATGGTCGGGTAGACGAAACGTCAATCAAAGGTGTCGTTTGACCGCGGTCACCGGAAACAGGTTTCTAGAGTCACAAAACACCAAAACAGCATGAGACGGTCAAATTCGGAGAAAACGTGCTCCAAATGACCTAAAACCACATGAAAAAACTAGAAAAATCATTCTTGATGTGTAGGAGGAGACAGAACACCCATTGGATGTGTGGTGCGCGTGGTACGACCGATTGTGTAGTTTTTAGCAGCTCGACGCCTGCAAAAAGTGCGCGTTGGGGGGTCAAAACCAGCTGAACGACCTCAGAATTCCATGAAATCATACAAAAACACCCGTTGTGTGAATTGTGAAATGTTTGGGTAGACGGATGGTCAATCGGAGGTTTTGTTTGACCGTGGTGATGGAAAATGCATTTCCGGAGTCATAAAACGCCAAAACGGCGTGAGACGGTCGAATTCGGAGTAAATGTGTTCTGAAAGACCTGAAACCACATGAAAACAATAGAAATATTATTCGTGACATGTAGGAGGAGACGGCATGCCCATCGGACGGGTGGTGCGAGTGGTACGACCAATTGTGTCGTTTTCAGCAACTCAGCGCGTGCTAAATGTGCGCGTTGGGTGCTCAAAACCACCTGAATGACCTTGGAATACCATGAAATAATACGACAATAGCCTTTGTGTTAATTGTGAAATGGTCGGGAGGACGAAACGTCAATCGGAGGTGTCGTTTGACCGCGGTGACTGGAAACGCGTTTTCGGAGTCATAAAACACCATAACGGCGTGAGATGGTCTCATTCGGAGAAAGCGTGCTCCGAATGACCTGAAACCACATGAAAACACTATGAATATTATTCTTGATGTGTAGGAGGAGACAAAACGCCCATCGGACATGCGGTGCGCACGGTACGACCAATTGTGTCGTTTTCAGCAGCTCGGCGCGCGCTAAAAGTTCGCGTTGGGGGGTCAAAACCACCCGAACGACCTTGGAAACGCCATGAAATCATACAAAAACATCTTTTGTGTAGATTTTGAAATGTTCGGGTAGACGGCACGTCAATCAGAGGTGTCGTTTGACCTCGGTGACCGGAAACACGTTCCCGGAGTCACAAAACACCAAAACGGCATGAGACGGTCTAATTCGGAGCAAACATGCTCCGAATGACCTGAAACCACACGAAAACACTAGGAATATTATTTGTGATGTGTAGGAGGAGAAGGAATTCCCATCAGATGTGCGGTGCGTGTGGTACGACCGATTGTGTCATTTTCAGCGGCTCAACGGGCGCTAAAAGTCCACGTTGGGGGGCCAAAACCACCTGAATGACCTTGGAATGCCATTAAATCATACGAAAATAGACTCTGTATGGATTTTGAAATGTTCGATTAGACGGCATGTCAATCAGAGGTGTCGTTTGACCATGGTGACCGAAAGCGCGTTTCCGGAGTCATAAAACACCAAAACGGCATGAGATGGTTAAATTTGGCGCAAACGTGCTCCGAATGACATGGAACCACCCAAAAACACTAGAAATATTATTTGTGACATGTAGTAGGAGACGGAATGCCCATTGGATGTATGGTGCACACGGTATGACCGATTGTGTCATTTTCAGCAGCTCGGCGCGCTAGAAGTGCGTGTTGGGTGGTCAAAACCACCCGAATGACCTCGGAATGCCATGAAATCATACGACAACAGCCATTGTGTGAATTGTGAAATTTTCAGGCAGACGACACGTCAATCAGAGGTGTCGTTTGACCGCGGCAACTGGAAACGTGTTTCCAGAGTCAAAAAAACACCAAAACGGCACGAGACGGTCGAATTCAGAGCAAACGTGCTCCGAATGAACTGAAACCACACGAGAATAACAGGAATATTATTCGTGACGTGTAGGAGGAGACAGCACAGGCCCATCGAACGCGTGGTGCGTGCGGTACGATCGATTGTGTCGTTTTTAGCAGCTCGGCGCGCGCTAAAAGTGCGCGTTGGGGGGTCAAAACCACCAGAACGACCTTGAATGCCATGAAATTATACTACAACAGTCGTTGTGTGTATTTTGAAATGTTCGAGCAGACGGCATGTCAATTAGAGGTGTCGTTTGACCGCGGTGACCGGAAATGTGTTTCTAGAGTCATAAAACACCAAAATGGCATGAGACTGTCGAATTCGGAGAAAATGTGCTCCAAATGACCTAAACCTACACAAAAACAATAAGAATATTATTCGTGATGTTTAGGAGGAGACATAATGCCCATCAGACATGCGGTGCGCGCGGTACGACCGATTGTGTCGTTTTCAGCAGCTCGGCGCGCACTAAAAGTGCACGTTGGGGGCTCAAAACCACCCGAACGATCTCAGAATGCCATGAAATCATACGACAACTATTGTGGTGTGAATTGTGAAATTTTTGGCCAGATGGTATTTCAATTGGAGGTGTCGTTTGACCGCGGTGGCCGAAAACGTGTTTCTGGAGTCATTAAACACCAAAACGGTGTAAGACGGTCTAATTCGGAGAAAACGTGCTCCGAATGACCTGAAACCACACGAAAACGACAGAAATATTATTCTTGACATGTATTATGAGATGAAATGCCCATCGGACGTGCGGTGTGTGCGGTACGACCGATTGTGTCATTTTCAGTAGCTCGACGCGCGCTAAAACTGCGTGTTGGGGGATCAAAACCACCCGAATGACCTTGGAATGTAATTAAATCATACGAAAACATCCGTTGTGTGAATTGTGAAATGGTCAGGTGGAAGACACGTCAATTGGAGGTGTTGTTTGACCACGGTGACTGGAAACGCGTTTCCGAAGTCATAAAACACCAAAACGGCATGAGACGGTCGAATTCAGAGCAAACGTTCTCCGAATGACCTGAAACAACATGAAAACACTAGGAATATTATTCTTGACCTTTAGGAGGATACAGAACTCCCATCGGATGTGCGGTGCGTGCGGTATGACTGATTGTGTCATTTTCAGCAGCTCGACGCGTGCTAAAAGTACGCGTTGGGCGGTCAAAACCACCCGAACGACCTCAAAATGCCATGAAATCATACAAAAATAGCCTTTGTGTGAATTTTGAAATTCTCGGGCAGATGGAACATCAATCGGAGGTTTCGTTTGACCGCAGTTACCGGAAACGCGTTTCCGGAGTCATAAAACACCAAAACGGCTTGAGACGGTCGAATTCGGAGCAGACGTTCTCCGAATGACCTAAAACCACCCGAACACACTAGGAATATTATTTGTGACATGTAGGAGGAGACGACACACCCATTGGACGTGCGGTGCGTGTGGAGAACATTCCTTTTTAGACAACAAAACAATTTCACAAACTAAACCAAATAAGAAAAAAAATCTTGAAATGATAGCATTTCTTAAATTGGGGGGTTTTAAATTATTATAGCACCATGATTTGATGTCTGATTAAATTTTATTATATGTATATAGTAACTGAATAATTATGTCTAATTTACATTTTTTTAGTTTTTTTGTCATATTATATGTTTATTGAAGCAGAATATTGAAATGGATGGACCTGCTTGGATCGATGAAGCATGTTTATCATTTATTGTTTTTGACGATCTTGATGTTTATGCTGTTTGAAATTGTTTTCCATTTTTTATGATTTTTACCTTGTTTTATCTTTCATTTTGTTCTGTTAATTAAAAAAACACAATTTGTACATTTCATTAAAAAAATGAAAATCCACAAAAAATACCACAAATTAACCCTAACACATTTTATTGTTATGTTTTTAAAAAGATGATTTTATATTGAAATAAAAAATTTATAGATGTGCTAGAAGTTATATTTAAAATAGGCTCCCCATTAAGAGGTAGTAAAATTACCTTTTTAGAGAGATTCAAATTTTAAGCGTAAAATTTGATTTATTATTACCATATTCTTAACAAACCTATTGGATGAATAAGAAAAATATTATATATAATATTATATATATATATATTTATTTCACTAATAACCTTAAATAAATGTATTTTATTTATTTTATATTATAATAAAACTCATTTTTAATCTTAAAAATATTTCATTTATTTGCATCATGAATTTTTTTTAAATAAATTTTCCCAGACTAGCGACCACCTATGGCGGTCGCTATAGGCTGCCTGCCAGGTCAACATTAGCAACTGCCAATGGCGGTCCCTGTAGGCCCGAATTTCGGCCACCTACAGCGATATCCGTTGGCCGTCACTAATTTTAACCCATAAAATAGCACAGCGACCGCCTGGCGGTCGCTGTAGGCCGGAATTTTGACAACCTTTAGCGACCGCCATTGGCGGTCGCTGTTGTCCTATTGCGACGAGGCTAAAGCGACCACCAATGGTGGTCGCCATACCTCGAATTTTTAGTAGTAAGTCCCCATTGATTCAATGTAGAGATATAATGAAATTAACTCACCTCCATGTGTCACATCATAATCTCAAAAAAACAATGTAATCACTGAGTCACTGCCTATCAGAGTCTCCAACTGCAAGGGTTGATCCAACTACTCTTCCAGATTATCTATGTTTCGAAATAGAGAAGGGAAGAGAAAATAATTACTCAAACTTTTTTTATAAATATTATAGATAACTTTTAAAACACATATATCAATCCTTATATAATCCTTGGACCCTCTGGGTCATAGGCCTCCATATCCTCTAGCTGGACTTATCCAAATCAAATGGCTCCCAAAGCCTTTCGTGGACCACCTACAGGTGGTGGTGGTAATTATTCAATTATCCAACCACCTCCATCTCACTTCCATAACTTCACCCATGTATGTCACTAGGAAAATCACTCTACTCCAAAATATATATCTACCATGACGATCCCACTACTAACTCATGATCTTATATGTGACAGGTCAAACAATTTTTGACCTAGATGTCCCCAACCGTCATAGGATATACACCACCAATACCTTGGATGATATGATCCACCCTGAGAGACATGCACTCCTAAACCTATGTCATTGGAATTCTTACTAAATCATCCAAAATTCTTGGATACCTATTAATATCATAGAATTCCTACTACAAAGGTCTCAACCAGTGGGTACCCACTAATAAGTCCCACAATCGATGTATTTTCTACCAGAAAACATTTTACTACCAGGACTTTCTCAATCACCGCAACATAGGTGTAAATTCAAAGGGTTACCACTGACAACCTAATATATTAGTGAAATCCATGCTTAATGGTTAGAGATATAATGAAATGATCATTCACTATATCTAAGGTGTAACATGAGAGTTATTTAAACATTTTTGGGTACTCCATCATGGTCAGGATTCCCAGTTGAAAATGTAGAATATCCAATATGCATACTGATGACAAAATGGATGGAGAGAAATCCTCCCTGAAGAGATTCTCAATGTCTGACCAGGAGAGAGATGTCTAATCATGTGACTAAGTCAATAAGCTCCATCATCACCTAGAATATCTCTAAAGAATAATACCATGTGGAATTCAATCTGATTTGTAGGCTTCCTCATAAGGAGGAAAACACGATTGACATTTTCTAGCATATCTTCAACCTCCTTGGGGAATCGATCAACTGAAAACTGGGATTTATATACCTCTGAAATATGTGAAATGTACACAACTTACATTTAACTTCATCTATTACCACATGTGAAATCTACATATCATTGATTGGTAGTATAGTCGGTAAACCACTCGGTGATGCTATGTTCAGTACAACCCACTTTACTGATGCCTCATCACAAGCAAGATCATCATCGAGATCATATAGGAGGATCATGAATGGTTTTATGTGTGGAGGCATCATGAAATAAAAAAAATGTACCATGGCCAATACAGTATATCTTTGGAGTTGAACCAAAAAGGAAATTCAAAACACAACCATATATATACAATTCATGTCCCAAAAAATATCCCTACAGTGGACTTTTATATTCATTATCTCAAATAGTAGGTGATTAGATTCATGGTAAATGAATACATTGGCCATCGAACCAATAGTACAGTCCCTGGACTAAAAGTCGCAATTGAAACACTAAAAACTATTTACCCAAACTAATCTCACTGACTCATGTCCTATGGTTGAACGGATAACTTTTATACCACTCAGTCACGACCTATCCCACGGAGGTCTAACCAGTGAGTACCCCAAGACTTCCTATAATAGGCTAGGGGATAAAGACCAACCTGGAGGATGAATATCCAATAAATTGGATAAGTTATACTAATGTACCTGTATGCATGCACACATCTCAACGACCGCATAATATTGAAATATAAAATAACTGAAATAATCCATTCATACATATCAGATCCCACAACATATTACTCTAGTAATGTATTGAAAGTAGAAATTAGGTAAAAAATTAAATCCCAATGAAAATCTATAAAGAGTCAAACCTTCTCAAAGGGTGAGGATTAAGTCAAATTCTATCACCTAAAAACAACTTGGTCGAACAAGGTCCTAGAATGCTCAACTAACCACCTTTCCTCATGGGACACTGTCAAAAGGGTCATAGTCTACATAAGACATGACAAGTTAATGAAAATCCAATGTATGGGTGATATTAATAATACCATATAAGACACCACAAATAACCAAAAATTAAGCACCAAGTATAGTCAGTTCAATATATGATATAACAATCAATGTAAAATAGAAACACCCATATATAGATATTAAAGACACCACACCACCAATTGGTCATAATAAATAACCAACCACATGATTCTTCTCAAAGAAATACTTGTTTCGATAGAATCCACAACACGAACCATGCTAACATCGAATAAAATTAATATAGAGTTATATATAATTGGCCCCACCGAATAAATCTTATAGGTCTTAGAATACATTGATACATAGATAGGGTTCATGCCTAGTACTGCTTGGGGACACTATGAACACAATCTGGATCAACCTGCTATATAACTGAGCATGTGTCAATGATACCAAAAACCCGATGATTATATATTTATAAATGGGGGAAACACCCTACTCATGGTGGTAATGTTGATTCCAAAAACCAAACATATTGAAATAAGAGATGATAGCGGATCTCACTCTGGTCTCAAAGAGCGACACCCCGACTCTATCAGAGGATCGACCTCTAGAGGGGTTCAAAATCATGTGATGTGGATGTAATTCCACACTATACCCTGGATGGAAAGTACCAAGATAAAATAATCAAACTATAATTGTCCAAAATAAAAAAGTAATATCTATAAATAACCTTTATGGGGGTATATGGTGTGTGATATGGAGTACATGGAATATAATAGGGGGCATATGGCATGTCCAGTTATCTCTATGTTTTCCCGTGTGGAAGATCTTAAAATGGAATGTAAGTCTTTGTATACATGGAATATAGAAGGAGTAAAATTCATGTATAGACACAAGGTACCCTGTCCATGTCACCTTATCGTGCCTGTGTGCGGTGGATGTGTCCATGTACCGACTCCTGTACACTTGGTAGTGTCTGTGTTCAAGTACGCATCATGCCACTTGGTTTTTTATTTTTTATCATTTCCATGTACTTTGAAAATAACATACTGATCCAAAAGGAAAAGATTCACAAGGATTGTGATGCATAACTCTAGCTGAAACTATAGAACTACTGCTAGAGGGCCCCACGCTGCATGTAATACCGGATTACACACCATGTATCCCGAGATTTTACAGATCCTCCGGGATCTCACCCACACCATCTAGAACTACTCTATAGCCACAACCTTTGCTGAAACCAATAAAACCAAGGGTTTCCAAGACTTTTCATCATCTACAATTGAAATTAATGGTCCAATTTTCTCAGAAGATCATCCATCGAGCTAAAATCATATTTGTGCACCAAAACCCGAATGAATAGGAACCAAAAATTTGTTTGTTCTACTCTTGATCATTCAATGTCTTCATCACACCTCGTTCCAACCATTTATCATTAACCATACCCATGATAGTGATCCATTATCCATAAAAATGGACACGCAATTAAAAAATACTGAGTATTCATAGAACCGTAATCCAAATGAAAAACACCAAGATGAACATGAAAATAATAAGTAATGAAATCCAAAAGAAAAATAATACTATGGAATAAACCTAGACCATTGTGTTTATGGAATTAATTAATTATTGTATAATGAGAGAAAAAAGGGATAAATGATCAACAAACACAACAATAATTATATCATTTTTATTCTACTGAAGATTTGTGTATCAATTAATTTTTTTGATTTAATCTGTATTCATCTAGGATTAAGAAATGGGATTAAAATAAAAAACATCCTAACTAGTGTTTGGATCGATTGTTGACAAATAATGGTAGTGTTTCAATCCTTGATGACATACATAGACTTCACTAGAACAATGATCCATGATATGGTCCTGATCTGTCACCATTGCCACAAAATCTCTCCTCAAATGGCTTCTATGTCTCTAGGGTCTAGAGGCTAGCCCAGATACATAATTCATATCCATATATTTAAATAGGAAGTAGGATGTTTATATTAGAAAAATAAAATAAATTTTGTAATCAATTGATTTTATTAATTTTGCACTCACAAAAATATTTTCACAACCAGTCCATGCCGATAATGTTTCTATCATGCCTAGGGTAAAACTTATGTTTAGAACTTAATGATTCCTTTATTTTTATGATTCGGGACCCCATTCATTTTTAATTCCATATTTCAGGAAAAATCTATGTTCTGGAAATTTAATATCATTAATATATTTTATACATTTATTCTGGTTACACCAGACCTCTGTATCACACACCGTCGATGTGCCTTGTCTATAAAATAATACTTATAAAATACAAAAATAATAAAAGGAAAATTAGAGTAATTACACATATGGGAAACATTTTATTAAATGAAATAAATATTTTTTATGATTTGTGAACATTTATGTATGAAAATTATATGTTATCTTCATGATCACATACATATAATAATACATTATGCTTCTATAAGATCATAGATTGACATCTCATATGGTTACACTTATTAAGCATCAAATGTCACCCATTTATATGTTTCCGACCCAAGGATTTGAATAATAGTTTATATATGATAATTCAAATAGGAGTAACATGTGAGATATTCATTATGGTGGGATGTTGAATATATTTTTTGAATTAAGAAAAAAAATTATATTCCCCAAAAAATTAACCTCTTACAATCCTCATGTGTGTTTTTATGAAATGTATGGAATATTCCTTAAAAAAATGTGATATTTATATATCAAAATCCAGGGTCTTTATAGATGGTTATATATGTAAGGTTTATTCAATAATTGGATATTTGTATAAGAAAAATAGTTTTGAAAACACTGGTTATATAACTATGTATAGGATAGCATCTTATATTTTTTTAAGAAAGATATTATTTGGTATTCTATAAAAATACTTCCCTATATTAATAATAAAGGTGGATGGGGATTTGGAATAGAGTAACCAATGGATAATAACTCCAAAAAAGGGTGTATTGAGTTGGACACAATCATCACTAGGTTACTGACAATAAGGCTCGACATTACCATGATGTAACACTCTCAGGGGATACACATTAGAAATTAGAAAACTCTTTACGAACCATTAGGATGGATTTTAATAATATACTATAAATACCATGTTTATACCAAAGGTGTGCTACATTGAAAATAAGGTGTCATGTGTTATATATCCTATAAGTGATTATGTGGATCCCCTCTATGATTATAGTTTCTTACAATTTAATTTAGGTATTTGTCATTGGTGGGAACACAAATGAACTAGTATAATGTTGAATGTGATAGAAATTGTTTTGATGAGAAACTATATGGGATTATAATTAGAGATAAGGATGTTGTAAACATTACAATTCAGTTATCATGTTATATGATGAATAACATTCAACTTTAGCAACTCTTAGACCCATTGAATAAAATAATGATAATGGTTGCAAAGATATCAGGTGGTAGAAACCATATAACAATGAAGACTTAGTTTCCTATATGATGAGAATGTGGGAAAAAGTCAAGGGAATATTTCAATGGGTTGAGAAGATGTTTTATGTGGGTATAATAAGGGAACAATGATATTAATTTCTGATGAACAATTAAAACATCATTTAACAAAACAGATGGGTATATTAGTCTCCATATGCTATTATCAATATATGAATGTTTTATCTGTGGAATGTATATAAATTTTAAAAATTTATTCCTAGAGAGTCAATCTAAAGAATAGGATGAGAAATTTGGTGCATATAAATGATTTTTCATTGATGACGAGGAGACCAAAAAGGGAATATGAAAGTAATGATGTATTTTGGAATAAGATAAGGTGGCCTAGTTAATGGTTTGATAGTGATGTATGATCAGTTAAGTGTTTATTTATTGGAATTCAAGAATTTTTAAATATATATTTATTGAATATTAAATAATTTTAGTTAATGAATCTCATGATTAGGTTTAAGGAAGTTGACGAACTAGAAAACTAATTTAATGGAAATGTGATATTACACATGATTGAAGGAAGATAACCCTTAATATGTTCTTAATGTTGAGGTAACAATGTTGAGGTAACAATGTTGGGACCAAGAGAAAATCAATATTAGTAATGTAAATCATGTAGTATTTATGACCTTGGAACTATTTATTGATTTGTGAAAAAATTATTTTATGTTAATATTGATGGATTTTATAGAATCATTATATTTATTTATAATTTTAAATGAAATTTGGTTTTATTCAATGAATGAGGATGTATGAATATTTTCATTAATTTTTTATGGAATCTATGATTATTACCATGTTTTAAGAATATATTTGACTAACGGGTCCAAATATTTGGTTTTGAAAAATAAAGATCTACCTTTATAATATTTTAGGAATTAAGGTTATGTTGATTTTTTTGATATTTATTGAACAAAATTATAAATTTGGAATTTAGGAAGGTTCATAAGGACAAAAAATTATGTAATTGATTATGATTAGATTTGGATGATATTATTGAGATTACTTTATTATTTTAGAATATGATGATTAATGAATATAGGATAACCTGTGAAACCCATTTAGTTTTTTATAATAACTATTGATATAATGAATGAATTATCATTAATTTATGGACTTTATTCTACATTAGTGCATCTGATGTAAAACATTTATCTCATGGAGTAATAGATGAAGTGTAAATTGAAAATATCCAACTAATGGATGATATTTTTCTTATGAAATAAAACAAAATTATGAAGTTATCTCTTATTTTGAACATTCCTCAAAATTAAGAAAATGACGATAAAATAAAATGTTATCCTATAACCATCATTTTTTTGTGATGTCAATGACCTTTTTTTCAGCTCATTATTTTATTGTTTTATATTCATTTATTTTCAATTTATTATTCGTTTTATTATGATTAATGACCTTTATCACTCTCTATCATTATTTATAAATTATGCTTATCTTCTTGGTCCAAATAATCACCAACCATCCTTGTTTTTATATTTGGAAACCAAGATTATTTTATTCAATATTACCATCACACATTTAATTCTCTCATTTAATGAGGATTTTTTATTAATATTTCCTACAATATGGGTTCCACCAATGAGATTTTAAATTTTAAACCCTTTTTACTAAGAAAATTGTTCAATTGTGATGAAAATTTTATTTAATTGGGTAGAATGTAACACCCCAATATTTTATTAAATATATTTTTAAATAAATTTATACTTATTTATATTTCTCATTAAATGAAAACCCATGTTTAAGTCATATTACATGAAACACTATGTTTTTGTTTTATTACACACAAAACATTGTATATATTTCTTTACAAACAACAATGTTTTAAAATAAAACATGGTATACTATTAAAATATTATTATTTACTCTGATATTTATCACCTAGCCATTTGAATAGTGGGTATGAATAAGATTAACTAAATAATAATAAATATACTCTTTACACATTTATATATAATTAATTCTATTGTGACCAATTAATTATGAATAAAAATAAAAACCATTTAACAAAAATGGAAAAAAATATATAAAAATATTTTTATGTGATAAAATGAATCTAAAATTAATTAATTCTGGAAATCAATTTTTTTGAATGATTCTTAATGAATTTTAGATATTATATATTCAATAAAAAATAACCTACATATTATTTTTATTCGAGACAATTTATAATAATAAATCATATTTACGCTTAGAAACCTTACAATTATAAAAAGTAGTTTTGTATTCAGTTTCACTCCATTGTTGAGTTAATTTCAAAAATAAATAGAAAATTAATTTTTGAAAGAAAATTAATTTTGTAAATAATAATTTTAAAATTATATTGTGTTGAATATTTATAAATTTACGAAAATATAAATCTTTTATCAAAGAGTGAAAAATACTTATTAAAATTAATAATTTTCATTTATTTTGAAAAAAATTAAAACATTACAATTATTTTAATATTGTTTTAAAAATAAACATAGTTAATATATTTATATGTATACTATTTTAAAAAATGGAATCAATTTAATATTGAATTTTTATATAAAATTTTATTAACCTTATGAAATGTTTATCTTTTCTAAAAAAATCATCATGAATTCATGATTAATTTTAAAATAAATTTGTCTAATTATATGAATTGGAAGTGGAATCATGGATTACATGATTATAATACTAATAATTCTTCTTATATATTATTTTATAATTAATTTTTTACCAAAATAAATTATTATGATAGAAAAAATCAATTATAATGGATTAGGTGAAAATTGGATTACTAAGGGGTTAAACTAAAAATGATAAATGGAAAATGACCTAGAAACATGTCCAAATACCCCTAAGAAGATATATTTTGTCCTTATGACATATTATGTTATATTAGGGGCCATTTATTTATCCTTTTTTAAGTTAAAAACATGTCTATACCTTTTTTGTTTCAAAAATTAAATTTGTACCTCTAACATAACTTGTAAAATAACACCCCATATCCTATCCTCTACACACGTCAAAATATAAAAATAATATCCAAAATAATATCATTAATTCGATAATATCATCCTATAATTCTTTTTTCTGTCAATTTCCCATCTTATGAATCCTTTTGGTGCAATCCAAAATAATTTTTCTGAAGAAGTGTTAATGTCGGTAATAGAGCGTTTAATTTTATTTACTCCCCCACCTCCTTCAATTATTATTTAATCATGATGATAAAAAAAATTTATATTACATGTGAAATTATTTTTTGGTTAAGGGTATGACGTGAAACTATGTCCACTTCCATTAATTGGGATATGAAATCATTACATGTTTATGGAGGAGTACAAAATCATGAACGTATGTTATTATTTTTCCATCGCCACCTATATGGAATGGATATACAGATCTATTTAATGTTTTTATATAATATTTATGATATATTTATACCTCTTAATTAATATACTACATTTAACTTCTTACCTCCCAACCCATTGGAAAATAATAATGTCACTCATGTCTATGGTGGACTGGAACTTCACAAACCAATGTGACGTGTTTTTCATTTCTATTTTTTATAGATTGTAATAATGATAGTTTAAATAATTATATTTTATATATTGAATATAATTTTAATTCTTTAATTATGATATCACTTTTAAATTTATAATTTTTTTCTGAGGGGAAAATCAGGACATCATTTATGTGTATGTTGAACCACCACCTCCCGAAGTGATCTGATTCATTTTTCACTATCGCTTTGCATGGAATTTAATTATGGTAAATTTAGTTAATATGTGTGATATAAAGGAAATAAAAATTATTCATTAATGGTAATATATTATTTACCATTATTTTATTTCAGTAGTCAATAAAATAGAAACAACTTTTATGCGTATGTATAGCCTATCCTCTCTATGAATGATGTATTTCATTTTATATTCCAAAAACATATAGATTAAACAAATACATGTATATTTAATATATATTAAATTTATATAATGTTTCACATTTTTTATACTATGGAACAATTATCAATGTAAGATTACTAAAAATCACAAGTCAAAACATTCATGGAAAATAATATAGTTATTATCCAAAACATGATTTAAATAGGTAATTATTAACAAATATATAATAAAAGGTTAAATATATATCATATATGTTATGAAATTTATAATTATGGTTATTTAATATATTTTTTATAAATTTATATTTATTATAAAAGAGATTGAAATTTTTATAAAATAATTTGTGAGTTATGTTAAAAGATTTTTGTTTACCTTTTTATTTCTATTAGACACATGCCATATTCACCACATATTACTTTTGATTGGTGTATATACATAAAATTATTATATTTTATAATTATTATCCAGAAATACATTAGGATTTTAATATGCATTTTTACTGTCTCCCTTTCTTTGGGTTTATAGGCCAAACATTACCAAAGCTAAAAGGGATTTTTTTCTCAATTTGTCTTCTTTGAGACATAAATTATGTTATGAAACTATCATCTTTTATTAGGTGTATATATAGAAACTTTGACATTTATTATCATGAATATATTTATTCTCACTATATTTTATGTTTCATTTAATGTCATACCGTCATGGGGATTTTTATTCAATGGTTCAAAATTGGTAATGGTATTATGATACAGCCCCATTATTTATCATGATTATCAATGTTTATGCTTAAAATTATGATATCCTAATAAATATATCTCAACAAACTCATGATTATTATTATACTAAAGTTATTTGAAGTTAACTCATGTTTTACATTAATTTTCATCTCTTTATTTAATAATAAAACAAAAATATTGTTTTATGAAATACCATATTTATTTCTCTCTTCAGTCAAAAACACTTTTTCTTATTTATCCATGTTTTCTATAAATTTTTTCAAAAATGATTTTTACATTCTCCAAATTTTTTATTCACTATATTTTTACCCATTTTCTAATTTTTATAATGTTTTTTAAATGAATCATCATTTATATTTTATACAATTTTCTTTTAGATTTTAACAAAAATGGGAATGAAATCATTATTTTATTACCAACATCATGAAAATGATTTAAAACATCATTAAAATTTGTTGACTTGAAGATTAATTTATTAGTTTTTAAGATAATTTTTGAAGAAAAGAAATTATTTTTTTATTTTTTTTAAAATGTGTTTTAGAGTTGAAAAGCCTATATTCATCAAAAAAAATATTCTATTGCATATTTCAGAATAATTTTCCATCTAATCTGAAATATTTTGATGTTAGATATTTTTTATAATTAATATGATCCATCGATTCGAATTTTATAATTTTTCTAAATGGTTAATATTTATAATGATTTGATGATTATGAATCCCACTTTTTTTCCACATTTCATTCTATGATGAAATGATGAAATTATTATGAAATATGTTTCATTTCCATTGTTTATTGTATTATGAATAGTCTTATAAAGCACATTCGTTTTCATTAGTTCTAATATGATGATTTTTTTATCAATATGTGGAACATATATGTTTGATTTTCATTATTTAATGGGTGATACCTATATCTCCCTTATTTTCATTAGGTAAGGCATTGTATATCATGATATAAAAATGGGATTAAAGTCGATGGGATTGATCAACTATGGATAACATGTGCATCCTGATCCATACTGGTTACAAGTAAAATGCCCTAATATAATATATTGATGTTCTTTGTAGTAAACCTTGATATATGAATTTTTTTCAATATTTATGATAGTCACACACTTTTGTGATAATAGATTACAATTTATGTTATATTTTTCATGATTTCTCACTATTAAGGGACATATATTATGATGTGATAGTGTTTTATGCCATAAATCATATTAATCTTTTATTAACAGTTTGTTGTGAAGTATGTAAGTTATGTTCCTGATCATATACACATATCATTATACTATGATTTTATATGATCATAGATTGATACCACTTATGTTTACCCTTACTGAACATCTGAGATCACCATTTATTATATTTCGTTCCTATGTAATTAAAATGTTTTATGTAGGGTAGGCCTAATAGGATTATGATCTCAGAAGACATTGGTGGAAGATACTATAAATATTTCTGGAAATAAGAATATTGGGTAGCTAGTCTCCCAAGACAGAAAAATATTTCAATCCATGGGCGTGTCTTTATGATATATATTTATTATTCAACTAAAAATATATATGATACTATGTACGAATTTTATATGTCCTATATATATTACTATAATTGTTGGGTGAAAATATTTGAATTTTCTTAAATAATGATAATATAGTTAGTAGTGAAAAATATAGATTTTTCAACTATAGTCATTTATATTAAATAAGTTAATTGTTTTAAATGTCCAATTATTCATTTAATTTGACTTCATGTAAGATAATTATTATTTTTGTATATGTAATCCAAATAATTTTGTTTCAGTCATCATTAAATTGGACATTTCTAAATGTTTATTTTTTGGCATAAACATTCATTCTTTTTAAAAAAATGAACAATACTTATTCACATTAATTTAATAGAAAGTAAATTACTTAGGAATGATTAAAATTAATTTTATAGATTATATATCAGTATATATTAATTAAAACTTGTACTCTCATATTAATTTAAACAAAACTATATATTAGAGTTTATATTTTTAAAGAATAATATTTTCAAAGTTAGTTATTCACATTATTGTTGAACAAGTTAAAATAACAAATAAATGAAAGATATGTAATATAAGATAATGATGAAATCATTAATAATGATTAATGTTCTAATATATGAAGGAAAAAAATTGGTTCATTTTTTTAATGTTCACATTCTTTATAATGAATACCGATATAAGAGAATTTTGAATATCCTTTCCATAAAAGGTATTGAAATCGAAATAAAAAGTTTTGTTTCCAATATAAGAGGAATATTAAACATCAATATATAGAATTTATTTTTAATTAAAAAAATATCTATATATGAAACATTATTTATGATATATTGTATTCAAGTAATTAGAAATTTCATATTCTTGAATAATTATATACTCAAAATAGGTAACATTTGGAATTACACTTTCATATCATAAAGTAACATTAGCATTTGTAATTAATGCTTGCAATACATAATCATGAAGATAAAAAATGTGATGGTATTTTATTACAGTGTAATAGCATCTTATAGTGCATTATAAGTGTATTATAGGGTTCAATTTGTGATCGTTCACCAAAATTACTTTCGTATCGATGAAATAGAATAATTAGTGAATAATAATTATATATAACTCTATTATAGTAGTGGGTTGAATGTAATAGTGTAACAATTGTAGATTATATATAGTGGAAATTATATATCAAAAATAGATAACAAAAACTGATTATATACACACTGTATTAAAATTAATTAAATTCCTACTGAATGAAATAAATGATTACATATATGATTCATGAAAAAAAATATTACACATAGTATTATATCTTAACAAGATAATAGATTACAAAAAAATTATAGGATAACTGAAAACTATATTACACAAACTACATTACTATAACCATAAAAAAATTACATACACTATACTGTGGCCTATTACTGACTACTATATGACATGAGGTTTCCTACACACTATATGAAAAATATTGGACATTTATATTGGGGGTATTATATAACATGAGGGATATTACACAATGTGTGCAAAAATTAGGTAGTATATGATTCAGATTTGAAAATAAAACTACTAAATAGTGAAATATAAAATCCAAATATATTTTTCATGCAGTGTCAATCTATTAAAAAATGTAATATATTCTTCAGTGATAACATATTGATTTTTCAGTACACGAACCATGGGAATATTTAAAATATTATATATAGTGTACTATATAAAAAACATATAGTGTGATGCATATTTGAACATATATCCATTTAATAGTGTATGTGTCATTCTTAAAATATTTTATTATTTATTAATATGCTGGAATATATAATCTTTGTTTCATGGATTTCATATTTATTTTATTGTAATCCACCCATGAAATTTTCTAGATTACTATTTAATAGTATGAATGATATTTGAAAAGATTATTGTTTAATTATAAATTATATAAATATGAAATATCAATTCCAAAAAATATACAATAAAAATATTATTTTAATATATACAGTTTATATTAAATAAAAATGGACAATTGAAAAAAAAATGTGAAAAAAATATAAAAGGATTATCCCATAAATCAATTTACAAGATGATACACATTGGATACCAAAATTAAAAATTAGAAAATGAAATTATAGAAAAAAAAATATAGAATTTAATATTACTTTCTAATAACACCATAAAATATAAGTTAATTTTTCAATTTTTAATTTTAACATTTCCATCATAGTTAGTTGTGGTCCATTATCATTGCATGTTCTGGGAAGAGCTCCTACATATTACAATATCATGTCACAAATCATCCTCACAATCATAATCACACATCAGTTCATTCTACAGAAAAAATAAACTTATAAATGTAGAAGGAATGGAAATGAGTATAAAAATTAATTTTGTTATAGGATATTAAACCATAATCCTTTTTCACTGGGTTATGATTGTGAAAAAAATATAGAAAATATATAAATAATTTAGGTCCAATAATGTACAATTATTTCATATGATGGACAAAAAAATTAGAATTTCATCTAGTGTTGAAGTAGTATGGGGTGGTAATACTTTCCACCCTCTAGTACATTTTGGTGTGTAATTACTGTAAATTGTAAACTAATTCCATATGATTTTTTGTATACATTTAGATGATTTTTATTATTTTTGATATTATATTAAAGGTTTTAGTTTTTTATTTTATTACTAACATAATAAATAAATGGGCAGAAAATATAAATATTATTTTAAAATTATAAATCTTCAATAAAAATATTTCAATCAAGAGTACATTTATATAGCTGATTTGAAGAAATATGGAATGTTTATTTTAAAAATCAATATTACTGCTACAAATATGAAATTAATATCAAATTATCTCATTCTTCTAAATAGTATGTATAGAAAAATATTACAATGGGGTGGTTTTTTATTTTTTATACAAGAAAATTCAAGAATTGCAAAAAATAGTAATTGGTTTTTTTAGTAATACTTCTTGATCAGGATGATTAGAAACACTAATGCTCCTAAATTTTTTGTAGAAAATTAATAATATAATTTGGATTTTTTTTCAAATAGATTAAATTTATAAAATTAATAAAAATTTGTACCTATAAATCAATAAAACGAAGATCAATATTACTGAAGAGATTTTCATTTTTAGATAGTAAATATAAATTTTAAGTGTTTTGTTCCAATGGTCATTGATGGTTATGAATGTTGAAATATGTTATGTCAATAGATAAAAAAGTCCTTTTTATTTGAAAATATTTTACTCAAGAAAAAACTTGAACTCATCATTCTAATGAATTCTATATGAATGGAAATTTTTTTAAAAAAAGTGTAAATTTAAAAATCATTATATAAACTATTTCATTTTTATACCTATATCAATGTATCTATAAAATTTTAACCAATTTTAGTTATAAAATAAGTCATATTGTTATCGAAGAAAAAAACTGAAATTATGTACCTATGATCATTCCCCAGAAGTTTCACTCTGAATTTGATGGATTTAAAATTCTGTTAAATGATGATTTATATCAAATACAGTAATCAGATAATAATCAGTTAATTGTTTAATTTGTTTTTAATATACAAATAAATAAATTGAAATCATTAGAGTATTTATATAAGGAGATTATATGTAGTAATGGAACCAAACATTTAAATTAGATATGTATACAATCTTCAAGAAATAGTTGCATGATTCATAATACTAACACTTGGTTATTTAAATATTATTTATTTTAGATATAGTAAAACACCATGTAATCTATTGAAAATTTTAAGTAAATATTATTTTATTTTATATAATAGGGGAATCTTAAATTTATATAGTATATCATATTAAAATGGTAAATATAAGTACATGTTACTAACATCTCGACAACTATTGATATCAAAAAATGATTTTATGTTATTCTAGTATAGTATATGTGTTACAGAGATCTTATTATGTGATGTCCATAAACAAAAAAATGATTACATGATCAATTCCAAGCTAATAATTGAGAAAGAACAACATTATCAACTATAAATCCTACAGAATGCATTAATAATAATGTAAAAAATATTGAATAGAAATAAATGACATGTAGTTTTAGTTGAAATGACACCTAGTTATAAAGCTTTAGACTATTGGAACATCTTTGTTGAAAATTAATTTTATTTCAATGATGTATGTTGTCACAATAATGGTAGCTTCATAAAATTACAAAATAGTTGTTAGTGGTTATAGATTTGAAAATAGTCACATAATGAACCATAAATATAAACATTCTAAAGCTAATTAATAGATATAAAGATTACATCTCAATATCATTTCCCTCGCACATTTCCGTAGAAAACTACCACATGAATAATTGATTTTTTCAAAAACAAATTGAAATTTGGTTAAAAAAACCACCCCGTATACTGAAATTAACTTGTAACCCTCTAATAGAAAATAAATAAACATAATTTTTAACTATTAAGTATCATTCATATAATCTAAAATGAAAACATGGACAATCTATCATCCTATATAACATTTTTATAAATTATATTATAAGTACCTATAGATTTCATTCAATGGAAATAAAGAAATCTAAATAATATTTTAAAAAAAGAATAATAAAATAATATTTAGTTAATTAAAATAGAAATTTGTAAAATAAAATTTCATAATAAATTGAATAAATTACGTATAAAATTATAATAAAATACTATAGTGACAATATTTGTTATTTTAAAGAGTGATAGTTTCTTTACATTGATTAAATAAAAGTGTTGAATATGCATGGGAAGATATTATTTGTATTAGTAATAATATTTACCTATTTAATTCACTTCTCAAACCGGTTTTTCATAATAAATTCAAAAGGTCCAAAAAAACTAAAGAGTGGAAAATTAAAATCACAAGGCTAAAAATGGGTGGTCAATTTGAAAATAATTCTTCACACATATCTAATTACTATAATGATTCCCTGAATTACAGCAACTTGTATGTTTTTTATTATGATGAAAATTCCTCAACAAAACAATGGTTTGAACATTGTGATTAGTAGATGACCAATTATTATACATTGTGTCTTCTTCCTTTTATAAGGAATTTAAAAATGTAGAATAGACATAAAATATATTAGTTTTTATCATCCTTATAGAATAGTATAATTAAATTTCTATACATGATTAAAGAACAATAAAATATATGAAAATTATTTCTCATATTTATTTCACATAGTCACATTTTCATTACTGTAACACCCCAAGATTTCATAGTAAGTTATTTTCTTTAAATTCAATAGATTGCGCTACATGCAAAATCGAGTTTGAGCGCACCACGATTTACCAAACTAGTCGTTCAAAATCAGTTATGAATAATATTAACAGGATTTTAAATTTTATATACTCCAAATAATTTTAACTTATGTATTATGTGTTTCTTAAACATATTATAAGAACAAATCCAATTTTTCAGATAAAAATGTATTTTTCAAAAAAAAATTAATTCAGCCACCTTTTAATGGAGAACCCTTTTTAAATACAATATTTGAACCTTTTACATATTAATTTTGAACAAATAAAATTCTTCTTTAGAATCAAGACATCAAAAATTACTTTGGATGAAATTTTGGTATTTTTCTAATAATATTCATTTTTATGAATAGTGAGAAATAATGTATTTCAATTCAGATCTGTCTTTTAATATAATTTATTTATATGGTTAGATTATATTTTAAGTTGGTTTTGAATTGTAATTTGATTATATTTTTACCCTTTAATCCAATATTTTTCATTGGAATTAATTTCACTTTGAAATTATTTATAAACAAGTGTCAATCTTTTGATAGTTACTGTTTCTTAAAAACACGCTATTTCTTTTGACAATGGGAATTAATTTTAAATTAATTAATCCATCTTCATTGTTTTTAATTTTTTAAAATAGACATCATTTTTTAATTTATAATATCAAATATATCATAGGATTAATTTTTGGTATTTTTCTGAAAAACTTCAATTTTTAATGAATAGTGAAAATACTAAGTAGTAGTTAAAAATACAAATTTTACATTTAAATGAAATTTTACCACTTCTATAAATTTAATTTCAAAAATCCAAGATACATGGTTGTTATTAGTATGTAAAATGTGGTTCAATAAGTTGAAAATAATTTTTGGTGAATAGTACCTTTTGACTTGTATTTACCGCGGTTTAAGTTAAATTGAGTAATTCAAGGTAAAAAGAATATTATAACAATACAAAATTATATTAACACGTCACCTAAACTTATTGGATGAGTCATGGACGACCATGGGAATCTTTGGGTCGATTTTGGGACCCCATTGAGTCACTTATGAATGATAATGACAGCTTATTTTAATTAACTTAAAATAAAGACAAAAATGACATTAACAAATATCTTTTAGTATACCAATTTTTACATCATGTGATATATGTAGTATTTTTAACTATAAATTATCATTGGAAATATAAAACGATTTACTAAATTACGGTAACTATTTTATAATTTTTAAACGTCAAATAATTTAAATTATTTATGACACCATAGTGATGTAGTATTTACCTCATTAATAAATGATTTAAAAAATAAGATTATTAATATTAAAACAATATCCAAAACCTATCCAATTGTTATTGGATGATTTTATTTCGACCATGAGTCATCTTATCATCGACTTTAATTAGTTTTGAACATTTATAAACCGAATATCAATGTATTAAAAAATAATATTTTCACACTTTCCTAAAGAACCCCTCCTCCCCCTTATAAAAGGACACCACTTCTAACCCATTCCACACACCTCTCAATCCCCTTGTATCATCCAAAAACTAACCAAATAATATCTTAATATTCCCATATCCTTCATATAATCCTTACCTTAGGCATAAGGAACTTCAATAAGTTCTTTTCGTTTAAGCCAAAGGAAGTTACCCAAATTAAAGGTAACACTTTCTCTTAAATTGTTTTGTGTTATTTTGTTTTATTTTACTTCTCCAACCCCCTAAACTATTTTTATTACTTTATTTTATAAACAAAATAGTATCCTAAATATAGTATAATTTTTTTATGATAAGTATTCTAACTACACTTACACACACCTCCATCTAATGGGTGTAGAACATACTGTTTCTATGGATAGAAAACTAACACCTCACGAAACGATGATTGTTTGATTATCTCCTACCACCTCTCATGGTGGACATTAAGATGGAACTATATTTATATATGATATATATATTATGTTTATATTTTCGTTATGCTTCTATATTTTCCATTTATATCATTATTTTATGGTTTGCATTATGGGTAAAACGTGATAATTTCATTTGAGGAAGTGCGGACTACCGCCCCCTCAAAATTATATGACTCGTTAATGACTTATGTGGGAAGTATAAAGGATGTATTTAATTATATTATATATGATATTATACTGGAATTGTAATATACCTATTTATCATTATGTTTTAATTCCATTAAAATGAAAAAATAGAAATAAAAGTAGTGTTCATGCGTACGTATGAATTACTGTCTCCATGAACGGTACATTTCATTTCTTAACTCCCCATGTTATGTAATGTTATTAATGTATATATATATATAATGAATATAATATATATATATATATATATGATATATAAATCATTTATATCATTCTGGAGATAATGGAATTTTGATCACATGGAAAAATTGTAATTATATAATGTTCATTTTTTACTCAAGTTCCGAACATCGATAAAATATCCAATATAAACTCAAATAATTAACTAATTTTTATAGTAAGGTAATAAGTGATATAAAAAGAATAATAAAATTTAAAAATGTTCTTAATCATGTAGAAATTAACTTAATTTTATTATTCAGGAAGAACAAGTAACATACAAGCCAAGTCGGATTTGAGGTAAGGGGTTTCTTATCTCACTTTTAATTCTGTGAGATTTCCATTGTTCGCCACATATTTATTGGATGTTCTTTATTTTGTACTACCATTTGATATATATTATCATTATTCTCTTTATATTCATGGTTTTATATGATTCATTTTGTAGTTATTAACTTTTGGTCATATGACTCGATTGATTACAATGAAGTAAGGTTTTTTCGTTTCACTTTTTATTCCAGTGAGATTCATGCTATATTGGACACTATTTTCTTTTGTGTGGTGTATTTACTATCCAAGATTTTTTTCATAGTGTAATATACATTAATTTATGGTTATTTACAACTTAATTTTATGATCCTTCTTACATGGGTTGTATGTTTCTTAAATTACCAAATCGGTAAGGGAATTTCAAATTTCAATTTCCACTCAGTGGGATTTACGCATACTTCATTGATTATTTTACTCCAAGATTATGTCTGGAATCACTATTTATTTTTTATGTCGTAATCTACACTCCCCGCTGTGTGGATATAATTTTGATACACAATATCACTCCATTGATAATTTCTCAAGACATTGATATAAACTTGATCTTAACTCAATTTCCATTCATTGAGTTAAACATCCAAGTCATTGGTGTAGTTTTTATAAGAATATGTGTGAATGTCCTCTGATTGATTTACACTAAATATCCAATCATATGTAGTGTAGTTATATTTTTCACACAAAATTATGTCATTGATTTATCCTTTAACTAAGGATACTGTCTTTATAAAGGATTTCATCTCAATTTACATTCCTTTGAGACTTCTTTGATGTTATGCACAAATTGACTTTTATATGTGGTATATACAGTCCTTTGACATAGTATATAATGAAATCCTTTATTCTCAAGATATTATAATTGTTTTATTACCTCAATTATTTGTATTCATGCGTTTCTCATTTGGTTAGAACTCTAACTAAAATATAATTTTAAATGTTTTAAAAATTTATTCTTCTAAATCTTTCTCATTAATTTCCATGTTTTAAAAATGGTTTTAAGGATTTATTTAAGTGGATATTAATTTTTTAAAATTAAAATCACTTTTAAAAGTTTCAAACTGGTATGGGATACTTTGATTCAAAAATCTATTTTTAAACGACTTCTTGACAAATAGTGTAACTTTTAAATGTTTTCAATAAAAAGGGGGATATTTATCTCAAATAGTTTTGATGATTATTTTCATCTATGTAAATATCATTCCTTATTCTCCATTGAGGTTAATCTATTACAATAAAATCTTCCATATTGTATTTAATGAGTTATGTTTGACTGTGGATGTGCTATTTTTAAACCATTCATGGTTTGTGAATAAAGTATTGAAATTTCGTATTCTAGTTTAATACAAATTTTTATGATATGTTCAATCCTTTTCATATGAGGAATGAATTGGACATAGTAAGTGATAGGTGGATCCCTCTATAGCACCTATATGCATCGGTAGGTCTCATGATACAATCTAGTGTCTTGGAACAAGTCCTTGACAAAGTCTTATTTGTAGTCTTGGCACGAGGCGTTGACTATGTGGTTATGATGTCCGACATTATGAATTCCATCATTATGAGATTACATATTGATATTTCATGTGGTTATTTGACTATTAGAATACCCATGACTAGGTTTTATTATGGAATTATTTACTCGGCTTATATTCCTTCCATAAAGTGATTATGATTATTATTTTTAAAGGCATGTGTTTTCAATTATTCATAATTCCTAATGTTTATGTTATCTTCCTCTATATTTCTTACTCTTACTGAGCATTTCAGCTCACCCCTTTCTCATGTTTCATTTTCTCAGGATATGAAGAAGTTAGTTATGAGTGACTTACAGGAATAATCTTGGATGCTTGGTTGTTTTTAATGGAATAAATTATTGTTGTTTTTCTTTTCAAGTTGTAATGTTGAACTTATGTTTGTATCTTGTTTCCAAGACAACTAAACTGATCGGTCCTTCGAGACATGATTCCTTATAATCATGCCAATGTTATGTAACAATGCACCGGCTCCTGGATAACTGGGGTCGGGGCATTATAGTTGGTATTAGAAGAAGTTTAGTACAAACCTTTGAAACTGGATTTAGATAAACTCTGATTAGAGAACATTACCATAAGATAGACTTTGATGATTAGTATAGAATAACTTCCTAGAATCATGGTAATGTAGAGATTTTGGGTATTTTCCAAGAATTACGTCCCTGTCTGGATACGAGCAGGTAGAGGCGACTCCGGTACAGATGTACCTAGGAGTGAAAACTCCAACAAGGAGTTTTGGGCTGGACTCGAGGTATCCTGGTACACAACAATGGACCTTGATGCACTCTTGGTTACAACACTCCAGGGGGATATGCTTAGGATAATTTACATTCCCTTTACAAACTGATTTGAGGGATTTTAATAAAATATGAAAATAAATGACCTTAGTTAATCGTAAGTTGTTTTAAATTTAACATAAGGTGTCATGATATTCTCTAAATGATTTTGTGACTATTATTACTCACACAATGCTTTCTGGTTTTAGTCAATGGCTAGATTCCAAGGAAGTCATAGTAACTTTGAGCATGATGTAAAAGGTTTGAACAGTGTTGGAAATGAGAAAAAAATTGATTGTTGACAGGCTTAAAAGATATCGTGTTTATGCCGAATCATTTTTCAAAAAATATTATCAACAAAATATATATTAACCAACTCACGGACTCAACAAGGATGAGAAAAGTGGTGAATGATAAGAGCTCCAACAGTAAAGACCATGGAGAAAAGAAAGCTCATTTTCCATCATGCAGGAAATGTGGAAGGAAACACCTATGAAGGTGTCTTAATGGAATAATGAAATGATTTATGTGTGGGAAAGAATGACATAAAGTAAAGAATTGACGTGAAAAAATGAAGAGTACAATGGAGGAAAATAAAAATGGTCCTAATAATCCATTTACAATCATTTGCCGTAAATTTAGGGGACCTGACCATTACCTAAGTGAATGCTCTATTCTATAGGATATCCTCTTGGTCAAGGAAGAAGCTATGTTGAAATAAATGAATGGGAAAATGTTTAAAAAGTATTAGTGCTCTTTGTTGATGGGATTGCTTTGGAAAACTTTTCGGTTGTATTTGTAACCCTGTATTTTTTCATTTAAAAATGATATTAGAGGAAGAATTATCTTTTCTCTTTTGGATATAGTTATAAATAACAATTTGGTTTTATATGATAATTGAGTTTGAGGAAATTACAAGTTATTAAATTTTGGAATGCAAATGTGAGGTATGAGATAACACTTGTGATGATATTATGTAATTGTTATTTTGATGAATCTATCTCATTTTTGGGAATATTATAAAATTATATAGGTTTTGAAAAAGGACTACATGTAGACCGTGTGTCAACCCATTGTGTCGGACAAAGCTGGGGGAATCAAACCCATAACCATAGTGCGATTGGGACTTATTGCCTACCCCTGGACTACATGAAGTCCCTGGTTAGTGTGACAAATTCTTTTTAGTTAAATGATTTTATTGATCAATAAAAAGTTGATTTTTGATTTTATGTATTATCAAATGGATATCCTTAGTATAGGAAAATTATTTTGTGATTATGAGATAAATTTTATTTTGGAATACATTCGCTCTATTGGGAATACTATATGCCTATAGAAAATAGAATACTATTGGATTTCATTTGAAGAGTAAAGGTGTTTTTTACCTATGTTTTTATTGTGGATATATAGAAATTTGGGTTATTTATGGAAATAATTAACCTATCATGGAGAATATGTTATTAGGTTAATTACTTTTAAGTATGTGACATTAAGTGTAGTCTATATTATTTGGAGATACAATTTAATGTGGAAAACTACGTAAGAAAATTCTTCTGTGTTTTCGGTTTCAATGTTATTTTGGATTATATTAAAATATTGTATGGAAAATTGTTTATTGAATGGTATTTATTGAACCTTGGGTATTTTTGGTTTAATTTTTGAAATTAAGATTAGTATTTCTTTCTCTAAAGTATTATCAGTTTTGCAGATCATATGATCTTTTACTAACCATTTTTGTTTTGGTTAATCTCTAATGAAAAAGGAAATATGTAGTTCATCCATTGTGGATTATGTGATTTTCTATAAGTTGATTCTAGTGCTTCAGGTGTGACCAAGTCATCTTTAATACTCATCAATTGGAGTGAAAGGTGAGTTTGTGGTGAGAATTACATAAAGGATGAAACTCTACTTTTCAAGTATATTTTTTTTTCTTATTCTATGAATAAATTAATTATTAAAATTTATGGAAGGGATCTTAAGACCAAAAATGGGTAATCCTAATACTTTATGCTTTATTGAACCAATGATATTTTAAATTGTCATAGAGTGATGGTTTTGAGGCCCTCAATTTTACACTTGTTTGTGATTGATGACATCAATCATCCCTATATATATTTACGTCTTTCTTCCAATTATGTGACTCTAATTTCCACCAATGTTCTCCTAATTGAGATCAAATTTTAGTGGTGACTTTTTCATCTCCTTTCCCTCTTATTAAGACTAAATTTTATTAACCCAATTTTTGATGTGGGTCTTCCACAATGGTATTTTTCTCTTTTTAACCTTTTATTTTTGAAGAACAATTTCAAATTTTTGGGATTCAATATATTAAAGGAGGTTATAATGTTCATAGTAAGTTATCTTCTTTAAATTTAATAGCTTGCGCTACACGCAACACCGAGTTCGAGCGCACCACAACTTACGAAACTAGTCGTTCAAAAGCAGTTATGAATAGTATTAACTAGATTTGGAATTTAAATACTCAATATAATTTTAAATTAAGTATTATGTGTTTCTTAGACATATTATAAGAACAAATTCAATTTTTCAGATAAAAGATGTATTTTTCCGAAAAATTCAATTTTACCACCTTTTAATATAGAGCCTTTCTTAAATACAATATTTGACAATTTTAAATATTGATTTGGTAAAAATAAAATTATTCTTTATAATCAAGACATCAAAATTTACTTTGGATGAAATTTTGTTATTTTTCAAAAAATATTCATTTTTTTCGAATAGTAACAAATAGTGTAATTTAATTCAACACTGCCTTTTAATCTAATTTATTTATATGGATAGATTATATTTTCAATTGGTTTTGAAGTGTAACTAGATTATATTATTACCCTCTAATACAATTTTGGTCATTGGAATTAATTTTACTTTGAAATTATACATAAACAAATGTCAATCTTTTGACAGTTATTGTTGCTTAAAAACACGGTATTTGTTTTGACAATGTCAATTAATTTTAAATTAATTAATCCAACTTATATGTTTTGAATTTGGTAAAATATACATCATTTTTTAATTTGGAATATCAAATATATCATAGGCTGAATTTTTTGTATTTTTCTGAAAAAACATCAATTTTTTATGAATAGTGAAACCACTATGTAATAGTTAAAAATCTGACTTTATCATTTAAATGGAATTTTACGGCTTCTGTGAATTGAATTTTGAAAATCTGAGATACATGGTTGTTATTAGTAAGTAAATTTGGTTCAATAGGATTAAAATAATTTTTGATGAATAGCAACTTTTGACTTGTATTTACCGCGGTTAAAAGTAAACAGGGTAATTCAAGGTAAAAAAAATATTATAACAATACAAAATTACCTTAACACTTATACTAACCATATTGGATGAGTCATGTCCGATTATGGGCTTACTTGGGTAGATTTTGGGACTTCATGGATCCACTTATGAATGATAATGCCACTTTATTTTAATTAACTTAAATTAAAGACAAAAATTACATTAACACATATCTTTTAATATATCGATTTTTACATGGGGTTATATTAGTCATATTTTAGACTATAAATAATAATTGGAAAGGTAAAATTATTCCCTATATTATGGTAATTTTTTTATAATTTTTAGACATAAAATAAATTAAATTATTTATGACACTATAGTGATGTAGTATTTACCTGATTAAAAAATGATTTCAATAAATAAAATTATTAATATTAGAAAAAATATACAAAACCTATACAATTATTATTGTATTATTTTATTTCTACCATGAGTCATCTTATCATATACTTTAATTATTTTTGGTCTTTTAGAAATCGAATATCACTATATAATAAAATAACATTTTCACACTTTCCTAAACAACCCCACCTGCCCCTTATAAATGGACAACAATTCTAATCCCATACACACACCTCTCAAGCCCCTTGGCTCATCAAAACCCTACCCAAATAATTTATCAAGATTACCCTCTCCTTCCTAGAATCCTTACCTTAGGTATAAGGCACTTCAAGAAATCCTTTTCGTTCAAGCCAAAGGAAGTTACCCAAATTAAAGGTAACGCTTTCTCTTAAATTCTTATTTTTTATTTTGTTTTATTTTACTTCTCCAACACCTAAAATATTTTTATTCCTTTATTTTATAACAAAAATAGTATCCTCAATATACTAGTATTTTTTATTATGATATTTATTCAAACTACACTTACACACACCTTCATCTAATGGGTGAAAAACATACTATTTTTGTGGATGGAAAACTAACGCCTCAAGAAATGATGATTGTTTGATTATCTCCTACCACCTATCATGGTGGCCATTAATATGGCACTATATTTATATATGATATATATATTATGTTTATGTTTTATTTATGCTTCGGTATTTTCTATTTATATCATTATTTTATGGTTTCCATTATGGGTAAAACATGATAATCTCATTTCAGGAAGTGCGGACTACCGCCCCCTCAAAGTGATATGACTCGTTAATGCCTTATGTGGGATGTATAATGGATTTATTTAATGATATTATATAATATATTTTACCGTAATTATAATATACCTATGTATCATTATTTTTTAATTCCATTAAAATAAAAAATTGAAATGAAAGTAGCGTTCATGTGTACGTACGGATTAACGTCTCCATGAACTGTGCATTTCATTTCTTATCTCCTAATGTTATGTACTGTTATAAATACATATATATACTGGATATATAATATATATATATGATATCTAAATCATTTATATCATTCTGTAGATAATGGAATTTATACCACATGTAAAAATTGTAATTATAACAAGTTCATTTTTGACTCAAGTTCCGAACATCGATAAAATATCCAATATGAACTCAAATAATTAACTATTTGTTAATGAAAGGTAATAAGTTATATAAAATGAATAATAAACTTCAAAAAAATTCTTAATCAAGTAGAAATTAACTTAAGTTTGTTATTCAGGAAGAACAAGGAACATACAAGACAAGTCGGACTTGAGGTAAGGGGTTTCTTATCTCACTTTTAATTCTTTGAGATTTCTATTCTTCGCCAATTATTTATTGGATGTGGTGTATGGTGTACTGTCATTTGATATATATTATCACGATTATCTTTATATTCATTTTATTTTGTGATTCATTTGTTGGTTATTAACTTTTGGTCATACGGCTTGATTGATTACAATGAAGTAAGGGTTTTTTCATCTCGCTTTTTATTCTCGTGAGATTCATACTATATTGGACACTATTTACTTTTGTGTGGTGTATGTACTGTCCATGATTTTATTCATGGTTTAGTATAGTTTAATTTATGTGTATTTACATATTCATTGTATGTATAAGGCCCCAGCCTTAATCCTTACTTAATATTGAATTAAATGAGTAATTCACATTGAGGATCTTTTCAGGTTTAGAGTTTTAGAGAATTAGGACATAACTATTACATCTCAGAAGATTACAAAGTAGTCGCTTCTACTAAATTTCCATAAAATAAAAACTTTTAAAAATAAACATGTCTAGTTCCATGTTTTAGGTAGCATGACTTTCCCTTGAACCCATCCTTGACCCTATTCCACGCTAAGTCATGTGAAAAAAAATTCAAAAACGTGGGATGAGCATAAAAATCTCAGTAAGGGATACACAAAGAATGAAAACTGTTAGTTTTTCAAAACAACAAGTAAACCATGTATACTTTATCAAAGTAATACTTTTCACCTTTTTGAAGTAGTAAAAACTCTTCGCTGATTAAAAGGTCATTACTTACCCTTCTGTAACCAAAATATTACCATAAAACCCATATAAAGATCATATAAAATAAAAAGGTAACTTAGGACATAAACATACTTAAGTGGAATAACCATAAGGTCGACTTCCACACATATCACTTAATGGAATATCCATTCAGCCAAATTCCATACATACTTAATGGAATAGCCATACGGCCGACTTCTATACCCAATGAATTGGAGGTTATAACGTAACCACCCATCCTTTTATTCATGGCACCACCCATCATATGGTTTACCACATAACCACCCGTAAAATGTCCAAGTACCATTATAAAATTGTAACACATAAAACCAACATAAAGGAATGATAACATTTCCACATTTCAATCACAATATATCAATTAAATATATTGACATAATATAATCCTTCATCAAAACCATTTTCAATACCAAAATACAAAAAAAATTATATGGTATTTATTTTATTTTAAAACCATTACGGCTTGTTGTGGAAGCCAAAGATCAAATAATACTCGCGGCGGTGGAAAAGGTCGTTGTCACCGCGTACATAAAAGAAACATTCCTTTTTTTCGTTTAGTAAAATACTTCGTAGAAAAATGATTCCTTTTGAATCAACGTAAAAGTCAAAGGGGTTTATACACCGTAGAAAAGAAGGTTGTGTATAAAACAAAATATGCCTCAATGAATGGAGATTGAGACGAAGACCCTTACAAAGATGGTATCCTTGGTTTAAGGATAAATCAATTGCATAATTATGTGTGACAAACGATTACACAAAATATAAGTGAATATTATGTGTAAAACAATCGGAGGTTATTCGCACATATTCATAGAACGACATATTCAAGGAGTACAAGTTTATCCCAAATAATCAAATTTTGGTTAAAAAGTTCCCTTGCAAAAATATGACAGCCTAACGACATCACTTCAAAATTCAAAAAAAGAGTTGATAAGAGATAAAAAAGGGTATCTCATCACTTGGAGATAAAATTTACATCAATAAGGATATATTAGAACATATCCCAACATAACAATATGTGAATTAAAATACGCAACAAAAGAAGTCTTTTAAAAAGAGGAGGGTGAAAGGTTCCTTTACCGACTTGGGTATCTTTCGAAACATAGACCCCATGAAAGAAGGACAATACATCATTGATGTAAATACTCATAAACGAAAGTATATTAAACAAAGAGTAGAATAATGGTAAGTACATACACCACTCAAGGAAATTGTGGGAAATGTAGCATAAATCTCACGGGAATAAAAGTGAGATGAAAAATCCCTTACGAAAACTCAGCAGCCTAACGGCGCCACTTAAAACTTCCAAAATGGATTGATGAGAGAAAATAGGGTCTCTCGTCATATGAACAATAAAAATTACAGTAATAGTAATATAAAAGAACATCCCAATAACAAGAAAGATGAGCTTTAAAAGGAATGACATAAAAGAGCATACTTAAAAAGAAAGAGAGGAGTAGGATCCCTTACCTCGGGTCCGACTTGACTCGGTCGTTCTTTAACGTCCTGAATAATAAACTTGAGTTAATTTATATTTTATTAAGAACCTTTTCAAGTTCATTATTCCTTTTATATCACTTATTTACATTTTATAAACATTATCTAATCATTTAAGTTAATGATGTTTGTTTTGTTGATATTTGGTTCTTAAGTCGAAAGTGAACTTCTTACAATTACATGTTGTTCGTGTGGTAAATGGTTCATTATATCCAGAATGATATTCATGATTTGGATATCATATATATCATATATATCCATCATATACATGTATTTATAATATTACATAATCATTTATATGTAAGAAATGAAATGCACCGTTCATCGAGACGGTAAGTCGTACGTACGCATGAACGCTACATTCATTTCTTTGTCATATTAATGGAATTAAAACTAAATGAGAGGCATGTATATTTTAATTCCAGAATTATATTCATCATTTATATGTAACATACATTATATGTATCCATTATAAATATTTACTTATAATAGTACATTACATTTGGGGATAAGAAATGAAATGCACTGTTCATGGAGACGGTAAGCCGTGCATACGCATGAACGCTACTTTAATTTATATATCATAAATTAATGGAAAGAGATAATAATGATATTCTAGTATAACATCATATATAATAACTTTAAATCCATCCTTTATACGTCCCACATATGGCATTAACGAATCACATCACTTTGAGGGGGCGGTAGTCTGCACTTCCTAAAATGAAATTATCGTGTTTTCCCACAATGGAGACCATAAAGGTATGCCACAAAAGAAAAATACAGAAGCTTAAGTAAAAAATAAACATATTATATATAATATATAAATATAGTGACATCTTAATGGCCACCTTTGAATGTGTTATATGAGTGTTGAACAATCATCGTTTTGTGAGGCAGAAATTCGCCATCCACGGAAACAGTATGTTCTTTAACCATTATATGTAGGTGTGTGTAAGCGTATCTAGAATCCTTCTTATAAAAAAATCCTAGTATATTTAATATACTGTATTTGTTACAAAAGAAATGAATAAAAAGATTATAGGGGGTTGGAGAGGCAAAATAAAACAAAAGGACTCAAGTGAAGACATTACCTTGAAATCGGGTAACTGCCTTTGGTTTGAGCTAAAAGGCTTTCTTGGGAATACTTCTGCCCAAATTGAGGCTTCAAGGAGTTATAGAGGGATGTGGAGAGTCAAAATGGGTAGGTTTTGGCAGAGACAAAGGCTTTTAGAGTGTGGGTAAAGAGGTAGAGGTGGGGGCCGTTTATAAGAGGAGAGGAGGGGCACTCTTGTAAAGTTACAAAATGTTACTTTATTTTCAAAAGAGTTTCGGATTTTAAAGGTCCAACATTGATTTATTTCTAGGCTACGGTGATAAGGGTTCGAAATACACTCATACAATAGGTTTTGGACATGTTTATGTCTTAGATATTACATTATAATTCCATTTAATTTAAATCGTTAAATAATTAGGTCATCACTACATCATCATGATGTCATATATAATTTAATTTATTTAATGTCTAAAAATTATAAATAAAATACTATGATGTAGGAAATCGTTTTATCTTTACAATGGCTATTTATAGTCAAAAATATTACTTGTATAACCCCATGTAAAAATTATTTTAGTAAAACATCTCATGTTTGTGTCATTTTTACTTTAACATTAAATAAAAAGGTATTTATGTCATTTTCCAACCAAAGTGGCTCAATGGGGTCCCCAAGTTTACCCATGGATTGTATTGGTCGGCCATGACACATCCAATGAGGGTAGGAAATGTGTCTAGGTCATTTCAGTTTATTAAAACTTTATTCTTAACTTAAACTACACTAATTACCTCTAATCGCGATTAAGAACTTAAAAGTTACTATTCACCAAAAAAATTATTTTAATCTCATTGAACCACATTTTACTTCTTAATGAAAACCATGTATGTCGGATTTTTGAAAATAAAATTACAGAAGTGACAAAGTTTCATTTAAACGAAAAATCGGTTTCTTTAACTACCACTTAGTGGTTTCACTATTCATCAAAAATTGAAGTTTTTCAGAAAAATACCAAAAAGTCACCCTAATCTATATTTGATATTCCAAATTAAAAAATGAAGTCAATTTTAAAAAATTAAAAACATATAAGTTTCATTAATTAATTTAATAATTAATTCCCGCTGTCAGGACAAATAGCGTGTTTTTATGAAACAATAAGTATCAAAAGATTGACACTAGTTTAAGTCCGATTTCAAAGTGAAATTAATTCCAAAGACCACAATTGGATTATATGGTAAAAATATATTCTAATTTAACTTTAAAACCAGTTCAAAAGATAATATAATCATATAAATAAATTAGATTAAAAAGAGTTTTTGAATTAAAATACAACATTTTTCAATATTCATTAAAAATTGAACTTTTTCGGAAAAATACCAAAAATTTACACAGAGTAAATTTTGATGTCCCGATTCTAAAGAAGAATTTTATTTAGTTAAATATAACACATAAAATTGTCAAAAAGTGGATTTAAAAGAGGTTCTCCATAAAAAGGCGGTTAATCAACCTTTTAAAGAATATTAGAATGTTTACGCTTAAGAGTGGATTCATTCGCATTTTTAATCCTCTAACATGTATTGTAAAAAGTAAAAATATTTTACAAACATATATAATCATTTTGTAGTTAGTTCTGTTCATTCCCGCCATTACAACGGCTAGGCATTAACTACTATTTAAAATAATATTATTTAATTATTAGAGTGCAACGTAAGATTTCCAAGAAACTCGTTGTTGCGTGTTGGGTACGCCATCGAGCATAGCATCCCCTTTAAATTCATATTAATATTTTATTCACAAATATGGATAAATATGAAAATTTCATATTATTTATTTACCTGGGGTGTTACATCCTTCCCCCCTTTTGGGAATTGCGTCCTCGCAATTTTAAAATTCAGCTTGGAAACATCCTTGAAAGTCCCACATCGGAGCAAGAGTCGGTAAAACAATCACTTTAAAATAAAGAAAGATAAGTACAGAGGTCACCCGAGTTAACCCATAATAGGATTACATGTAGGAAAACATGGACATGGAAGAAAAAGCAAAGGGTCATATTCTTGAGGGAGAGTGATAGTAAACATGTCTAGGAGAAAGTTAACCATAAGAAATTCACAAATTTGTGATGGGTTAAATGGTATTCGATTCCCCAGTAGAAAAAGTTAATAGACAACATTTTGTTTTAAGTTACTTTTTATTGAGGAATTTATTCATAAGGAAACATAATCACTTATCATGTTGACTTTCAACTTTTATTAGATTCCTTACACAAACTCATATTTTCTCCAAAAGATGAGTATTTAGGAAGACTTGTTCATATTAAGAGTACTCTAATCAACTTCTAGAGAATCACCTAATCCACCAAAGAGAACTATATACTTCCCATGTCTTTAGGCTTTAACTAAAACCAAAACCAAAAAGGTTAGTACAAGATCAGATAATCCAGAAAAGGATAACCCTTTAAAAAGAAAATCTATGATTAATCTCCAAAATTTGTCCAACAAAACCCAAAGTTCAATGATGACCATCCGATAAACAATTTGTCCATAAAATTCTTCAAAGTAAACCAATCTAAGATTGAAACCCAAATATTTGAAGGATTTAGTCACATAGTCTTCCAAGTTAAATCGTAACATTTATCTCCAAACAACATCAGTTGCTCCTAAAGTCTCTTATTGAAAAGTAATTAACTTAATCACATATCCTCTATGATAGGTTAATCATTTTCATAAATAACCCAAAATAAACTTACTCTTAATTCATAAAATAATATAACTAAAAATAATCATTCAAACTAACTAGGGACTTCACGTAGTCCAGTGGTAGGAGATAAATACAAGTCGCACTTTGGTTGTGGATTCGATTCCCGTAGCTTTGTCTGACGCGTAGGGTAGTCACACGGTCTGCGTGTTGTCCTTTTTCCAAAACTATATAATTCTCAAATCATTCCCCAAAAAAAGATAAAATAATAAAAAATAACATAATTTAACCTCAATTTTATCTCATGCCTTTCACTTGAATCATAACATATAATAACCCATAATTACCTCAAAAGTAAGGATCATATAAACCCAAATGGTTCTTTATTACTATGTCCACAAAAGAAAAGATAACTATTCCTTGAAAAAAAAAATTGCATATATTAAACATTAGGGTTACACATAATATAAAAAGTCTTCTAATGTAACCCCATCATCAAAAGAGACTTAATACTCTTCATAATTTCACCATAACTCTTGAAGCCATTATATGTTGACATCTTACTCATTCAACATTCTTCATGATCCATTAACCATTCCTTTCCAACTTATTCCTAAATACTTATTTCCTACAAACAAAATCATTAATCATATCCAAAGATTCCAAAATAGGAAAACAATTGTCATGAAATAATCCATACCTTTGATTGGTCATTGTCAGTTTCTTCATCCTCAATCAGAATGGCATTAGGTATTGCTAAATGAATATGTGTACGATCTTGGTGATCCCATTCCTGAAACTTCTTCATAGGACATGTGTTTGCATAATGACCATGCACACCACATTTAAAACATTCAATTGATCCCTCAGAAATAACTTCTTTCCCTTTCCTAGAGTCAACTAGATGCTTCCCTTTTCCATGGAAGGTTCTTGCTTTATGACCTTCATTTCCACATCTATAGCATATTTCTGTCCTTTTGAAACATTTTCCTAGGTGTTTCTTTCCACATCATTGACACATAGGTTTTTGTACACACTTAACTTTATGATTATTACCTTTAGTTCTGTAGGGATTTATTTCTCGCATATATGATGCCTTATAGAAATCACCAAGGTTTAGGTGGTCAATCATGACTCCAGATAGTTGGTTGAGGATAAACACAAGAGTTCTAATTACATCTTCCATATCATTCAGCTGCTCACTCAGAAAACTGTCATAGTTTCCTTCACATCCACTGTTACTTTGGTGCCTGCTAGATCCAACCATTTACTAAAACCAAAAAAGGGTCAGTGTGAGTATATCAACAAAACTATCATGTACTAATGAGGAAGATATACTTACTCATTCACTTTATCTAAAAACTATGACTCTTTCTGAAATCCTAACCATTATGGTAATGTCACTTATTCTTAAAGAATAGCCTAACCTCTAAAGTTATCTAAACCGACCTCTGATACCAACTATAAGGCCCCAGCCTTAAACCTTACTTAATATTGAATTAAATAAGTAATTCACATTGAGGATCTTTTCAGGTTTAGAGTTTTAGATAATTAGGACATAACTATTACATCTCCAAATATTACAAAGTAGTCGCTTCTACTAAATTTCCATAAAATAAAAACTCTTAAAAAGAAACATGTCTAGTTCCATGTTTTAGGTAGCATGACTTTCCCTTGAACCCATCCTTGACACTATTCCATGCTAAGTACTGTGAAAAACATTTCAAAAACTTTGGATGAGCATAAAAAGCTCAGTAAGGGATACAAAAAGAATGAAAACTGTTAGTTTTTCAAAACAACAAGTAAACCATGTATACTTTATCAAAGTAATACTTTTCACCTTTTAGAAGTAGTAAAAACTCTTCGCTGATTAAAAGTTCATTACTTACCCTTATGTAACCAAAATATTACCATAAAACCCATATAAAGATCACATAACATAAAAGGGTAACTTGGGACATAAACATAATTAAGTGGAATAACCATAAGGTCGACTTCCACACATATCACTTAATGGAATAGTCATTCGGCCAACTTCCATACATACATAATGGAATAGCCATACGGCCGACTTCCATACCCAATGCATTGGAGGTTATAACGTAACCACCCGTCCTGGTATTCACGGCACCACCCGTCATATGGTTTATCACGTTACCACCCGTAAAATGTCCAAGTACCATTATAAAATTATAACACATAAAACCAACATAAAGGAATGATAACATTTCCACATTTCAATCACAATATATCAATTAAATACATTATCATAATATAATCCTTTATCAAAACCATTTTCAATACCAAAATACAAAAAAAGTATATGGTATTTATTTTATTTTAAAACCATTACGGCTTGTTGAGGAAGCCAAAGATCAAATAATACTCATAGTAGCGGAAAAGGTCGTTGTCACCGCGTACGTAAAAGAAACATTCCTTTTTTTCATTTAGTAAAACTCTTCGTAGAAAAAAGATTCATTTTGAATAAACGTAAAAGTCAACGGGGTTTATTCACCGTATAAAAGAAGGTTGTGTATAAAACAAAATATGCCTCAATGAATGGAGATTGAGACGAAGAACCATACAAAGATGGTATCCTTGGTTTAAGGACAAATCAATTGAATAATTATGTGTGAAAAAATAATACACCAAATATAAGTGGATATTATGTGTAAAACAATCAGAGGTTATTCAAACATATTCATATAACGACATATTCAAGGAGTACAAGTTTATCCCAAGGAATCAAATTTGGGTTAAAAAGTTCCCTTGCAAAAATTTGACAGCCTAACGACCTCACTTCAAAATTCAGAAAAAGAGTTGATGAGAGGTAAAAAAGGGTATCTCATCACTTGGACATAAAATTTACATTAATATGGATATATTAGAACATATCCCAACATAACAATATGTGAATTAAAAGACCCAAAAAAAGAAGTCTTTTAAAAAGAGGAGGGTGAAAGGTTCCCTTACCGACTTGGGTATCTTTCGAAACATACACCCCATGAAAGAAAGTTAATACATCATTGATGTAAATACCCATAAACAAAAGTATATTACACAAAGAGTAGAATAATGGGAAGTACATACACCACTCACGGAAATTGTGGGAAATGTAGCATAAATCTTATGGGAATAAAAGTGAGATGAAAAATCCCTTACGAAAACTCGGCAGCCTAACGGCGCCACTTAAAACTTCCAAAATGGATTGATGAGAGAAAATAGGGTCTCTCATCATATGAACAATAAAAATTACAGTCAGATTAATATAAAAGAACATCCCAATAACAAGAAAGATGATCTTTAAAAGGAATGACATAAAAGAGCGTACTTAAAAAGAAAAAGAGGAGTAGGATCCCTTACCTCGGTTGCGACTTGACTCGATCGTTCTTTAACGTCCTGAATAATAAACATGAGTTAATTCTTATTTGCTTAATAACCTTTTCAAGTTCATTATTCCTTTTATATCACTTATTTACATTTTATAAACATTATGTAATCATTTAAGTTAATAATGTTTGTTTTGTCGATATTTGGTTCTTAAGTCGAAAGTGAACTTCTTACAATTACATGTTGTTCGTGTGGTCAATGGTTCATTATATCCAGAATGATATTCATGATTTGGATATCATATATATCATATATATCCAGCATATACATGTATTTATAATATTACATAATCATTTAGATGTAAGAAATGAAATGCACCATTCATGGAGACGGTAAGTCGTACGTACGCATGAACGCTACATTCATTTATTTGTCATATTAATGGAATTAAAACTAAAAGGGAGGTATGTATATTTTAATTCTAGAATTATATTAATAATTTATATGTAACATACATTATATGTATCCATTATAATTATGTACGTATAATAGTACATTACATTTGGGGAGAAGAAATGAAATGCACCGTTCATGGAGACGGTAAGCCGTGCATACGCATGAACGCTACTTTCATTTCTATATCATATATTAATGGAAATAAATAATAATGATATTACAGTATAAAATCATATATAATAACTTTAAATCCATCCTTTATACGTCCCACATATGGCATTAACGAATCACATCACTTTGAGGGGGCGGTAGTCCGCACTTCCTAAAATGAAATTATCGTGTTTTCCCACAATGGAGACCATAAAGGTATGCCACAAAAGAAAAATACAGAAGCTTAAGTAAAACATAATCATATTATATATCCTATATAAATATAGTGACATCTTAATGGCCACCTTTGAAGGTATTATATGAGTGTTGAACAATCATCGTTTTGTGAGGCAGAAATTCGCCGTCCACGGAAACAGTATGTTCTTTAACCATTAGATGTAGGTGTGTGTAAGTGTAGCTCGAATACTTTTTATAACAAAATCCTAGTATATTGAAGATACTAGATTTGTTACAAAAGAAATTAATAAAAAGATTATAGGGGGTTGGAGAGGCAAAATAAAACAAAAGGACTCAAGTGAAGACATTACCTTAAAATCGGGTAACTCTTTTTGGTTTGAGCTAAAAGGCTTCCTTGGGAAGACTTCTTCCCAAAGTGAGGCTTCAAGGAGTTATAGAGGTATGTGTAGAGACAAAATGGGTTGGGTTTGGCCGAGCCAAAGGCTTTGGGAGTGTGGGTAAAGAGGTAGAGGTGGGGGACTTTTATAAGAGGAGAGGAGGGGCACTCTTGTAAAGTTACAAAATGTTACTTTATTTTCAAAAGAGTTTCGGATTTTAAAGCTCCCATGTTGATTTATTTCGAGGATACAGTGATAAGGGTTCGAAATCCACTCATCCAATAGGTTTTGGACATGTTTAGGACTTAGATATTACATTATCATTCCATTTAATTTAAATCGTTAAATAATGAGGTCATCGCTACATCATCATGATGTCATACATAATTTAATTTATTTAATGTCTAAAAATTATGAATAAAATACTATGATGTAGGAAATCGTTTTATATTTCCAATAAATATTTATAGTCAAAAATCTGACTTTTATAACCCCATGTAGAAATTATTTTAGTAAAACATCTCATGTTTGTGTCATTTTTACTTTAACATTAAATAAAAAGGTATTTATGTCATTTTCCAACCAAAGTGGCTCAATGCGGTCCCCAAGTTGACCCATGAATTGTCTTGGTCGGCCATGTCACATCCAATGAGGGTAGTACATGTGTCTAGGTCATTTAATTTTATTAAAACATTATTCTTAACTTAAACTACACTAATTACCTCTAATCGCGATTAAGAACTTAAAAGTTACTATTCACCAAAAAAAATTATTTTAATCTCATTGACCCACATTTTACTTCTTAATGAAAACCATTTATGTCGGATTTTTGAAAATCAAATTACAGAAGTGACAAAGTTTCATTTAAACGAAAAATCTGTTTCTTTAACTACCACTTAGTGGTTTCACTATTCATCAAAAATTGAAGTTTTTAAGAAAAATACCAAAAATTCACCCTAATCTGTATTTGATATTCCGAATTCAAAAATGAAGTCCATTTTAAAAAATTCAAAACATATAAGTTGAATTAATTAATTTAATAATTAATTACCACTGTCATGACAAATAAGGTGTTTTTTTGAAACAATAAGTATCAAAAGATTGACACTAGTTTAAGTCCGATTTCAAAGTGAAATTAATTCCAAAGACCAAAATTGGATTAGATGGTAAAAATATATTCTAATTTAACTTTAAAACCAATTCAAAAGATAATCTAATCATATAAATAAATTATATTAAAAAGAGGTTTTGAATTAAAATACAACATTTTTCACTATTCATTAAAAATTGAACTTTTTCGGAAAAATACCAAAAATTTACACAGAGTAAATTTTGATGTCCCGATTATAAAGAATAATTTTATGTAGTCAAATATAACACATAAAATTTTTAGAAAGTGGATTTAAAAGAGGTTCGCCATAAAAAGGCGGTTAATCAACCTTATAAAGAATATTAGAATGTTTACGCTTAAGAGTGGATTCATTCTCATTTTTAATCCTCTAACATGTATTTTAAAACTAAAAATATTTGACAAACATATATATTCATTTTGTAGTTAGTTATGTTCATTCCCGCCATTACAACGGCTAGGCGTTAACTACTATTTAAAATAATATCATTTTATTATTAGAGTGCAATGTAAGATTCCCAAGAAACTCATTGTTGCATGTTGGGTATGCCATCGAGCATAGCATCCCCTTTAAAGTAATATTAATATTTTATTCAAAAATATGGATAAATATGAAAATTTCATATTCTTTATTTACCTGGGGTGTTATAGTATGATCCTTCTTTCATGGGTTTTATGTTTCATAAGTTACCGAATCGGTAAGGGAATTTCAAATTTCAATTTCCACTCAGTGGGCTTTATGCATACTTCATTGATTATTTTACTACAAGATTATGTGTGGAATCACTATTGATAATTTATGTAGTAATTTCCACCTCAATTTCTGTGGATATACATTTGAAACACATAATCAATCCATTGATAATTTCTTAATTCATTGATATAAACTGGATCTTAACTCAATTTTCATTCACTAAGTTAAACATCCAAGTCATTGGTGTTGTTTTTACAAGAATATGTTTGAATGTCCTTTGGTTGATTTACACTGAATATCCAATAATATTGAGTGTATTTATATTTTTTAGAAATAATTATGTCGTCAATTTAACCTTTAACTATGGATAATGTCTTTATAAGGGATTTCATCTCAATTTACATTCCTTTGAGACTTCTTTGTTGTTATAAACCAATTCACTTATATATAGCGTATATACTGTCCTTTGGTATAGTATATAATGAAATCCTTTATTCTCCAGAAATTATAACGTTTTGATTACCTCAATTATTTTTATTTAGGCATCTCTCATTTGGTTAGGAACTCTAACTAAAATATAATTTTTAATGTTTTTAAAATTAACTATTCTAAATCATTCTCATTAATGTCCATGTTTTAAAAATGGTTTAAAATATTTATTTATATGGACATTAATGTTTTAAAATTAAAATTCCTTTTAAAAGTTTCAATGTGGTATGAGACACATTGATTCAAAAATCTATTTTTAAATGGCTTCTTGAAAAATAGTGTGACTTTTAAATGTTTTCAAGAAAAAAGGGGATATTTATCTCAAATAGTTTTAATGATTATTTTCATCTATGTCAATATCATTCATTATTATTTATTGAGGTTAATATTTTACAATAAAATCTTCCATAATGTATTGAATGAGTTATGTTTGACTGTAGATGTGCTATTTTTATACCATTCGTGGTTTGTGGATAAAGTATTGACATTTCGTATACTAATTTAATACGAATGTTTTTGTTGTATTTAATCCTTTTCATATGAGGAATGCATTGGACTTAGTAAGTGATAGGTGGATCCCACTATAGCATCTTTATGCATCGGTAGGTTTCATGAGACAAAATAGTGTCTTGGCACGAGGCCTTGACAAAATCTTATTTTTAGTCTTGGCACGAGGCCTTGACTATGTGGTTATGATGTCTAGAATTTTGCATTCCATATTTATTAGATTTTTTATTTATATTTCATGTGTATATTCAACAAGTATAATACCCATGACTATGTTTTATTATGGAATTATTTACTCATCTCATAATCCTGCCATAAAGAGTTCATGTTTATTATTTTTAAAGGCATGTGTTTTCAATTATTAATTGTGCCTAATGTTTATGTTATCTTCCACTATATTTCTTACTCTTACAGAGCATTTGAGCTTACCCCTTTCTCATGTTTCATTTTCCCAGGATATAAAAAAGTTAGTTATGAGTGACTTGCAGGAATAATCATGGAAGCTTGGATGTTTTTAATGGAATAAATTAGTATTGATTTTATTTTCAAATCTTAATGTTGAACTTATGTATGTATCTTGTTTCCATGAATACTAAAATGATCGGTCCTTCGGGACATGATTGCTTGTAATCATTCCAATGTTATGTAATAATGCTCCTTCTCCAAGTTAATTGGGTTCAGGGCGTTACAATTACTAAGAATGACGTATACATGTATAATATCATTGACGTGCATATAAGACGATGTAAACCACATATTGATGTTTTGAAATTCCATTTTTATTAATTCCTAATCCTCATGGGTAATTTTATTTATAGATTTATTGATAATGACATTTTTGTAACTCCTTAAATATAAAATTACTCTACACATCATATATAGTCATCAATAATCAAAAGCATGGTAGTTTACCTACTTGAAAGTAAAAAACAATTTAAATTTAATTAGTGTAATTTAATCTATATCAAATACAAGTTATAAGATATTTATTTGTAGAAAATATTTTATACTAAAATAGAGGTTGGGTTATCTTTATCATCTACCACTATTTTCAATCAAATTTCATGGTCAATCTAGATTTAGATAAATATGTTTTTCAATTATAGAACACATTATTTTAATGATATAACCCAACATAAGAAATTAATTGTATGTGTATTTTAATAATAGTAATTTAATAAAAATAACCCAAGATTCTATCTTTTTTATATTTTGAAAGATCTTCTAGAGTCACAATGTGTCATAATCATTTATGGAATTAATGAAATATTTCTATAATGACATCTAATAAGATTTTCTAATATAATGATATGATCACACAAGTGTGTAATGATCAAATATGTATCATTACTTAAACACACATATTGATATAAATTTACAACAAACATAATGTGTACACTAATTTTCAATTTAATTTTGGTTGGATAGAACCTTGATATATTGCTACCAATTAAATTTTGGGTGTAGTCTATGTTGTTTGGCCTATCTGTATCAAATCATTCCCTACACACCGAATTAGAACAAAATTAATATTGTGTTTTAGTAATTTTCAAAAATAACATGAATTATTTTACTTATAAAAAAATATCTTAGGTTGGTAATAATTTTGCACAATATTAAATGTAGTTCAAATTTTAAAAAAACAATGAAAATAGGGTTCATTTATGTCAACAATTGTAAGGATAGTTTTTCCATCAACAATATCAAAAATACATTTGCCAAATTATTGTAATTAATCTAAGTCCTCACTATACAAATTAAAAGGCATTATCATGGTCTCTGTAAAAGTTAAAATATAATAGAATCACCATATATATGATGAAAATAAACATGGAAAAATAATAGAACTGATATTATCACCGTGAATTATAGGTAATATTTTTCTAACCCCCCCAGACAACATTTAGTCTACAAAAGGTTAATTTGACGTATTATCATTTTTTCCCATTATATCTCTCAAATAAGTATCAGGAGACTCAAAAAGATTTATAATATTAATTAACAACTCATCCCAAATAATTAGTTTTGTTAATAGGTTATGTTCTAAATTATTCATTCCTTATGGAATATTTCAAACCAATTTTCATTAATAGATATTGGAATGTGGAAATTATAGTGGGCCATCCTTCCACCATATGGATTAATGATGTTGTCCCAATGGATGAAACTAAAGGATAAATATTACATTGGGACCACAAAAGACATGTTAATGATTTAAAAATAAAATTCCTACCCTTTCATTGATATCCTTATAAGGAAAAATTCCTAAAATAAGAAGAATAAAGAAACATAATGGAACCTATATCCATTTTCAATTTAGTAGTTATCTTATTTTTATGGTTTATTTAATATTATAAAGACTTTGTATGCAATAATATTTTTCTTTTACATCTTAATTAAATCATTCAACATCATTTAATGGATCTAAATCTTGAATAAGATGATAACAATGAACATTTATACAATTATTTTTCATATTTTTTTCAATTTTATGAATAGAATACATTTTCCATTGATAATCTATGAAGGTTAAATCTAATAAAAAATTATATTTTAAAATATTATGATAAAAATGGTCAACAGTAATTATGGAAGTATTGTTTAATCATATTATAGGGATTAAGTTATAAGTTGAACCATATAGATAGAATTTAACGATCATACACTATTAACATAGGCTGTAGTAATTTTCCTAATTTGAAGAAAGAAATTTTTTATATAACTAATATGAGAATAATAAAGAATGATTTAGTTTTTCAAAGTATATTTTATTTTATATATGGTACAGATGAATAATATATTTTCCATGTGACATATACCCCAAGAGAACATAATAATATATATTTCAAGATATGAATACATTTTTTGATTGTATTTAGTTAGAAAATATTGTATTAGAAAACAATTGTTTGAATTTATTGATATAATAGTTTATAACACTTATAAAAAATAATTAATGTATTATATTTATCAAAAATTATATTTTTTAAAAATATTCTAAAGAAATAAGAATAATGATTGTAAACATTTTTAAGAATATATTTTCATATAAAATCAGACCATTTGAAGAATAAAATAAAAAAATAAATTAAAATATATTGTTTTCTAGATATATGGAACATTTATTAATGAAAACATAAAAATTAATATTAATTTAATGATATATAATTTTAAAAGTATAAAATTATTATGTAATCATATATTTATATCAATCATTTATAATTATTTTTAAAACCCCATATGTAGTGAAATCATATACTCTGTGTATACATCCTATGGAATTAGGAATAAATAATATCACCACAAAAGAGACATTAGGTTTCAGGAAAAACAATATGATGATGATAAATGTTCTTTGAGAAAACATTCTAGGAAAAGGCACGCACACTAAAGGTCCCATCTCCCAAAGTGATACCTAATTAATAGCTTTAATAATATCTCTTCCATATGAAAATAATACTAAACATTAACCAGTCTCTATTAATTCACGATGAATAATATTATTCACATTTAGTATATCTTGATATGAAGATTAAAATTTTATATTCATAACCCGTAATCTCATATAATATAGATCTTCAATTATGGGAGGCACATAATATAGTCTACCAATACAGAATCCATGTATTTAAGTAAACCATTTTTTCATGAGCGTTATAGAAATATCTTATTACATAATCTTCATATCTTAGGTTCCTTCCTTCAGCATACATTTCAATTTCATCCAATAAAAAAAGTAAAAAAATAAATAAAAAATTATTCTTTTACGTAGGATTTCTTCAATAATATCACCACAAGTGTAGGTTATAGTGTTTTTTGATAGTAAATATAAATTATATCTCTATACCAGAGGATGTATATATGGATATCATAACAAAAAATATTATAAGAATCTTTATAAGATGATATGTACAAATAATCATAATAAATATTAATGTAATCTTCATTTTTTGTCATTGAATTGGTGTTTATTGGGCTCATAATGTTCTATTGTAACATGATCATGACCATTGTTGGCATATTTAAAAAGGTTTTTGATTGAATATTATCAGTTTAAAATCTTAATATTTAGATTAGGTTGATACAATAATATAAAAAAAGGATTACATGGGACAAAATATGATATACAAATCATCAAAAATAATTGAGGACCATATTTTCACAATATATTCTTTGATAAATAGCTTAACCATAAACAAAAAATGCTATATTTCCAATTTTTTTGTAAAACATGGATCATATTCGTTTTTTCATACTAGGACCACAACAATTAAAATGGGCAGATGATGCATGGATCATGAAATTTTAATTAGATTCATGGTATATTATGAAGGTATCTTTATTTGAAATTTTACAAGAAAAAAATCTATTTATATCTATTGGAGTAATAAAATCAGTATTCATGGTAATGAAACTAGAAAATGTACACATGATAAAATCACCGTTTTGAAATTTCACTATATAAAAAAATATATGTAAAACAATATACATTTTTAATGGAATATGACATGATACAAGAATATTGGGTATCATAAATTTTAATAATATTATTTTTATGTTAATTATCTTCATGAGAATTTACAAAGAAACATCATCCAAATAAATCATTCATTAGATGGACATCCTAAATTTTGAATACATGTGATAGTATTTGGGGAATGTTGGGAAGCAAAATATTTGTTTTTTTGTAACATATCAATAAATTTTATGCTACATTATATTATATGTAATTGTTATAAAAAAAATATCAATATACAACCAAATTATAGAATGAAATTTCATATTGTTTATTTTTAATAATATACATTAGAAAACGAGTAAATCATAAATGTAAAATGATATACTTTCTAAAAAAGGCCTATCATGATCACCTCTATGTTATGAATAGTAGAATCTATTTCAAAGTTCAACACTCAATCACTAAAAATTATATAGAATAAATAACCATGTTTATACAAAATCATTTTATAATAATATACTACAAAATGTTGGAAACCCATCATGAATGGAGTATATTTGATGAACAAAAGGAATGAAATTTAATTTCTTAAGAAAATTATTTTCTAATAGTTACTTTCTCAATAATAGTATTATATTGAATGATATTTCGTGATGATATATATTTTCAACATATAAATCCAACCCACCTATTAGAATTAGTCGATTTTCTAATGGATTGTACAATAGGTAAATCTCATCCATGAAATGTAGATCAACACTTTTTATGGTATGATTATATATTTTTATTGATTAATATCATCATTGTAACGAAAAATAATCATTGATATTTCATATTTAGTTTCTATTTTATATGTTAATGAATCAGTTCCCCATTGTTTTTGTAGGTGTAGATTTAAATTTTGATTCCATGTTCCTGAATAACATCCCTTGTAGTTCTAAAAATAAAACATGAAGTATTGTTCGTAGGATTCATTTTTTTAAGTTTCTATAAATTTTAATAATTAATATCAAAGTTAAGATATTTTTCATCAATGTTATATACAAAAAAATGATATAATAAAATGATAAATATTTTATCAATGAATAGAAAATATAAATTTATAATTACCTAATCGACCTTATTCTATTAATAACTTCTTTTTCATTATAATAAAATTAATGATGAGAAACATTAAAGGTTGTCTGTTAGAAGGATATAAACTACCTATGTAATTTTTTTCATTACTAATTAATCTAAATGTTTTTGGAAAATCCCATTTATAATCTATATATCAACCATCCAACCCATTAATATAAATGCATAAAAATACTTTTTAATGTTGATATAATCATTGAAATGTTTTCCTTCAAAAATTATAATTTAAATCCAATGATTGCTGGAAACGAATGAATTATTTCTAACAGAGTGTTTCCCAATTAGAATAATACTGTTAAATTTGGTTTTTGGTTACAAAATTTTTTATTTATGTCATCAAACATAAATTTTGATCCATAATATTGTAAACTATTAATAGGATCCAAAATATCTAATTAAACATACATGATTTTCAAATATAGAAAAATATATCAACAGAAAACAAATAAATACATTAGAATTATATTTATTATTTGGTTTTATTAATGAGAAATTTGAATTCACTAAGAGAACTAGTGTGTTCTATAGTTTTATTAAATAAATAATTCTCTATATGAAAAACTGAATTTTTTATAGAAACCAATCTTCTTATGCTTTTTTGTATGGTGTGTTAGCTAATATTCCTAAAGAAGTTAAATAGTTTAATTTAATAGATTTAAAAATTTATCTAGTAATAACAATACAATGTGTAGCATAATGTACAATATAACTTTTAATACATTATTTCTTGAGGGAATACAGTTCAGGGAATATTGAATACGTGATAGTTCTATAGAAAATACATTTCAAGAAGTTCATCCTATGAACATAAAAAATTATACAGTACCACACAATTATTTAAAGTTAATGTATGATATTTGAATTTAATTTTGTAACCTTCATGATCTTAGAAATGAATAATAAATTCCACTAAACATTATTAGTGATCTTAATCTTGTTAAAAGATAAATTTATAAGATATAATAATAAACATAACATGAAGAAATTTCATCCTAGAATGAGTTGTACTAGTTATGATGATGAGGGAAGTGTTGAATAATTAACATTAGAAAACCCATTACGCCAATCTATCATGATTAATAAATAAATACACATTCTGTTCATATAAGTATATCTCAAATATGCACCAATGATTAACATCATAAATACCCAAAATATATTCTTCTAGAGTAAATAATATATTTCACTTTAAAAGTAATATATTTCTAATTAAAGTATGTTATTTGAATTTCAATTTAGTACATACCCAATGTCTGAAATAAATTGTAACTTCCATTTACATTATTAGTGAAATCATTCATGTTATATAAGAATGGATAAGAAGAATTGATTAATATAAATTGAATATACTATATACTAGAATGAGATATACTCATTGTGATGATGAGGGAATTGTTGAATCATTTTTAATATATTCAACATTACATGAAGCAAGCATGAATAATATAGAAACATCCAATGATTGAATATATTTGTATAATATATATAGACCAATTATTAACATAATACATATTCAATAGAAATTAACAGTGATTAGTTCATGATTTATATTATACATTACATATATATGTATTTAAAGTATCTTATTTGAATTCCAATTTCTAACATGCTTGATCTCTATTGCAAATTGTAATTTTGAAAATAACTATTAGTGAAAGGATTCAAATTAAAAGAGTAATGAATAAATGATATTAATTAACATAATTTTATGAAATTATGCAAAGGAGTAAGTTTTAAATAATGTGACAATGATGAAATATTAGAATCATTAACAATATATCCACCATTACTTAAAGTTGGAATTATTAATAAATATACATCAAATTAGTTAATAAAAATAAATAATATATATGAAAAAATTATTTAAATCATAGTTACATGATGAAATAATATATTTTAACATGGTAGATAGCCATTTTTTTCTTGGTTTTCTATTAAATATTTTTTAAAATTTATCACATTTGTTAGTCAATGGAAATAAAATGGGAGGAAAATTATAGAATTTTATATTACTTGGTAATACATGATCAATGAAACAAATTTGTATTAATAAATTGAAATTCATCAAACCATTGTAAGATATAGTTCGTAAAGGGATGTGTGTCTCTCTCTATAATCTATCTTTGGGTGATATTGATTCAAGTATATGAGTAGGTGGAATCCAATTATATGTACTAAAATAACATCTAAGAGTGGTTGAACCTATAATTGTGGATGTAAACTAAATCCATTTTTTAAATGAATAACATTTCATGAAGTAATTTCAAGTAATAATAAATAAATATCTGAAAAGGCATTCGATGTTGTTACCATTATAGTATTATACATATAATTTCATCTCTAGATATGGATGTGGATTTAATATTTAAGTTATTTATGATTCTAATTTATTTTAACAGAGTTCGGCAAAATCATGGATGGATGAATTTTCAAAATAAAATATATAATATTATTTGTAATAGAAAAATGAAATGACATAATTCATGTATTACAAAAACATTATAGAAATCAGCAAAATATAGTACATAAAAATTGAAACATGTAAAGAATTTGTAGAGAATAAAGTAATAAATAAACTAACAGTGACTATTTTATGATTAACCAGTTTAGAGTGAATCGGTAAAATTAAATATTTAAATTGATTTTATTTATGGAATATTCAATTAAATATGGTAGGGTTATCTAAATAGAAATATGCTCTTTTTTTTACTGACATAACATATTATATGGTGTGTTTCCTGAATGTAAAAAATTGTTGTACATTATTATGTTATGAAAAATTATAATGATAGAAATATTAGGTTATATATTTGACTAAAAGTGAAATAATACTGACCTAAACTGAAATTAGTTATGATGTGATGTAATAATCAAGTATCAAACAAAACAAAACAATAAAATCTTTTAATTTTACGAACACAAGAAACATTGGGTTGAACTACTATGATAAATATAGGAATAAATTTTACGAAACATTAATTTTCATATTAGGGATGCTGATGGGGAAACAATGGGTGAAACCCCAAATACTAAGAGTTATATAGGTATTGATTCATAAAAAATAATTGAATATGTAGTAGTGTGGATCACTATGGTAATTACATATTTTTTTAAAAAAATCAATAAGGGTAGAACCTTGAGAAATTATGCATGATACTATAGAGACCCTACTCAAATAGATGGGTTTTGTAGATGAATGAGATGTTATGTGGAAGAATGAACAGGAACCATTGGGAAGAATTTGATATAATGATATAAAATTTAAGTGGGATAATATTAGCATGAAGGGAGGAGAGAAACAAAGGTTCATACTACAGAAAACATATTCTAGTACACATGATCCATAGTGGAAGGATAAGTCGGAGAATAATGTAGGCATGGGATGAGCAATTGTACAATGTAGTGGAATAGTAATGTAGTTATAGGGATTATGATAGTAATTCAATATGTTTTTAGTAAATTGATATGGTAGGAGAGTGAATAAATTTGAAATTTTGGGAAACCATTTCCAAAAGATGAGATCCATGTAGAATGGAATTGCAGCTAAAGATTAATGTGATGGGAGGAGAGGCAGTAAGATCGAAAAATTATTAGGGAAAATAATCCACTAGAGAATTACTCCATGAACATAAGAAAATCTATATTTAATATGTATATTATATTTATATAATTATAATTATGAGTCATTAAGTTAATAAAAAATCATATTATTCTTGAAAACTATATTTTATGAAAAACAATTCATCACATCTACAAATTTCATTTCAAAATAAATTCTTCCACTTGTGTGGATTTAATTTTTTAAAATTAATTATTTACTTGAAATTTGAATAATTTATATTATATAACATATTCTAATTCAATTATTTTAATATTTAGTAGTCAAAATAGTGAAAATATTTTAACATAGTTGGGTATAAAATTGGTTTACAATGGGTTAAACCAAAATGATAAGGATAAATGGAACTAAAAACTAATTACTCTTTGATGATATTATTTTGATATTATATCATCTAAATCTCATTCATGGTCTATTTTTTAACATTTTTAATGTGAAAAATATTGGTATTCCTTTTTCTATTAGAAAGTAAATTATGTCATCTCCCCCACTTATAAAACACTATCACATCTCTTCTAAACTTCTATATTAAAATTCCTTTTTGAACAATGAAGACCTTAACAAATCAATTCCTCACTCCGAACCCCAAATATTTGAATCCTTTTATTGATTTAATAACCCTCCTAGGAAGGATATTGGTGAAAACCAATATAGCTCCTCTGATAAAAATACATTGGTATAAAATGAGCATTTGGGTTTTATTTATTCTTTCGCCTCATTTAAATATTATTCAACCATTATGAGATAAGAACATAAGTATATCCCTATAAATATATCTTATTATTTCAATTACATAACAAACATTTATATAATATTTTTTTTGATGGGATAATAATCCATCATTTGTGTGTACGGAGGACTACCACCTCATAAACTGATGTAATTGTTTTCCATCATCACCTATCACAGCTAGTTATAATGATGTAATTAAAGTTAATATATTACATTAAAAAATATTTATCATTTTAAAAATATAATATTTCAATTCAATTTTAACTTTAAATTCACTAAAAATTTATATTTTCATTCATGCATACATGCATACTCCAAACTTCTAGAAGAAATATGATTATTTTTTTATAACCACAACACAGAGATAATAGATATAATTATATAAAAAATAATGATATTTAAAATATTATGATGATTTGTTATTGATAAAATAATTTATACCTTATTTTCATTATTATCATTGTAATATGGAGATGTTATTCTTGCATACATCTGATCGACCATCTCCATGATTGTAACGTAGTTTATTTTTAATGAGCGTGATCCATGGTTTATTTAAAAGGTATAATTTGATGTAAAAATGAGAATTATATAATTATTATGACTTTATAATTTATGTAATAATGACACCTTTGACCATGATTATTATATCCATTCTATTTTTAGAATATCTACCTAACATGCTCAAAACACAAGACGTTGACATAACCAATTATGTATTACAATTTTTAATTAAAAAATATTAAAAAATTATTTCACTGTATGGTATTATAACTATTAAATGTTATTATGATATTAAATAATTTATATTTTATTATTATATAATAGTTAATAGATATAAATGGATGGTATGGACTGGTTGTAATGGTTTCTAATCTCATCTTTTTTAGTGAGACATATGCCTTATTAACCGGATTTTTTTCATTTAATATTTATAAGGAATTAATTTTATTGATATTTCCATGAAAATAATAGTTATTTATTAATCTATATGAGGACCTCACTTTCTTGGGGGTATGATCCAGAGAATAAAAATGAAGCATGTGATTTTGTCTAAATTTTCAAACATCAAGGCATATTTTAATTTTTCTTCCCCTAATTTCTTTTATATATATATATATATTATACTATCATAATTAAATTTTATATCATTAATCCTTCATTTATCCTATTATTTTATGTTTTAAATTTTAATATTTTGTCTAGGGGATTTGAAATGAATGATAAAAATTTGTAAGGGGTTGTAAAAATCAATTTATTTTAATTGGGTTATATTACCTCATTGTTTTATTTAATATGATGCGATTTGTTGTTAAATAACCTATAAAAGTATTATGTTTTATATAAACTTTATTTTATGTATTTCTTTTACACATAATATCTCCATTAATTAAATATTATTTCAGTTATAAGATCTTTGTATGGGTTAATTTTCTCAAATTCCATTCCCTTTAGTCGTATGTTTAACTATATGAACAAGTACTCTTTTATGAGGTGTATAAAGAGCCTATTTAAAATGTTATATCATGAATCTTCAATGTTTTTTATTATTATTTTTAGATACATATTTCCTATTTCATTCATTATTGATTATAGATTCATCAAGGAATATACTTATTAGTGACATTGATCTATTACCTTATTTTATATCAAGAATCATTCTCATTCATATTAATGTTGTCTATAATATTTTTACATTTTTTTATAAAACAAAAAAGTTTTCATAAATATATCTTTCATAGTCATTGACATTATTTTAAATTCATTGAAAATTATATTTATGAACATTTTTCAATTGGGTAACTTGTAACAGCTAGTAGAAAATGTTTGAATAGAATATTCATTTTTTTCATTTAAACAAAGAACATACTTTTACCTCTTTATGAGCACTATATTATATAATGATTCCTTTCTATGAATTAGTCATTGTTTTCAAAGAAAAAAATTTCCAAATATTTTTTCAATTTTTTGTTTCAAAATGTAATTTTGAACCCGAATGGTTATTTTCCAAAAGATTATTTTAACGATATTTTAATGATATTTCTACTCATCCACGTAAAAAACCTTGGATAATACATATTTAACCCTGGGTATATTTTGTAATGATACCATCCACATTCATTCTATATATGGATAATTAGTATTTCAAAGAGATAATTATGGTACCTGTTTCTTTTCCCCATGTTAATCATGCTATAAAAGGAATAATTGATTATTCAATGTTTTTTATCATGAGTTGAATGCTCCATGTAAATTATTAAATTAATGGTTCTTTAAAATTTATAAATAATGGTTGCTACCCATAATATATAATGATATTATGGATTTAACACAATTATAAATGATGATATAACTGGTTGATTTCCAATATATCTCATGATGTGATGGGTCAGACCCATTATACCACTCCAATGCATTGGGTAATGATTATGTTACTAAGATAATTATATTGGATTTCAGAAATATAGTTATTCGAGTTTTTATGGATTATATAAATATAATTTTCCATGATTCCAATAGGTTTTCTTTATTATTACTAAGGGGTATTAATCATTCATTTTATTAATATTAAAAACACATGTCTTGGGATTGTTGATTCGTATGGCTCACTTGTTTGTTAATGTCTTATTAATTGCCACATATTTAATGATCATGGTTTTAGGGATAATATTTCCCTATATTTATGTTATTTCACTATGATTATGTTATAATACCATTTTTTATCATTTTATTCTCACTAATGAAATTATATTGTCAATTATTTTTTTACACATTCTTAGCATTTGAGTACTTTCTTCTTCTACTTCCAATTCCTCAGAATATGAGGATTGATGTTAATATATTGTTTTCTACAGTGGGATTATATGTGGATATTTTTTTGGATATTTTGAATACTCAATATGGAATTTGAAAAGATGGGTATAGTGGTAATGATACTCTCTTGGAGTCATAGATACAGATTATTCAAGAGTTTTTCTTAATTCAATATAACTATATTCCTAAATTGTCCTTATTATATATTTTATACAATATATAATTTTAATGATTTATCTTTTGGATAGAAAAAACATTTTCCATATTCATTGATATCAAATACATAAATGAAATGTTTATGTTTTTATCACAATATCCATTAGTGTTGGTTCGATGTTGTTATAGATAACACATATACAATCTTATCTATACCTCATGACCCTTATTTATTGTCCGCAACCAAATATATTACCTTTTGGATTCCTTTTCTATTTCATATTTATTTTTTATATTCTAAAATAACATCATTTCAATTCTTATCATGTATAGAAAAGAATGATTCTTAACAAAGAGGTATAAATTATAACCATGTATTTTAATTTTTTGCTATTATGCATCCCTTAAATAAATGGTATCATTTCTAAAATAATTAAATTTTTATCATAAAATTAATTATTTGTTATTATTATCCATTAAAAACCATTATCCACCATCATTACATTCTAGAAAAAGTGAAACTATCTCAAAGGAATACACACATCTGTCTATCTCCACATAGAAATGTAATTAATGTTTCTGTCAAAAAATTACATGAATGGTTTTAATATTGGATAGATATATATATGATTTATATGATATAATAAAGATTCATGAATAGTGATATATTTTTTACTAGTAATAGAACATCCTATGTAAATAAGACATGTCACTAGATTCAACTCACCATGGTGACTTATAAAAAATATAAAGGAAACAAGTATTGAATATAACAAAACAAACAAGTCACATGAATTTAATATAATATGGATGAAAATAGATACATATAGATCCATAAAAACCAATCCATTCAGACTAATCCAGAAAGGTTATGAATCAAAAAAGACCGAAAATTCTCCATGTGTCCAATAATTACCTCTAAACCATAATATACTGAAGACAATGACAACAAGAGAAACGATCACAATGCAATATTCCCTTCCCATTATTTTTACCCATCCACACAACATCTAGATCCAGTGAATGGAATAATTAGGGAGTGAGCACATTGGTCAATGAGATTACACAAAAGATTCTATACAAGGTCTAACATTAATAATCTAGAAAATTTATAAAAAAAATATTTTTACAGATCATTTTCATAAATACAACCCCATTTTTAGATCATTTTCCCTTGGCTTTCATAAAATTTGTTCATATCATCTATACCTGAGATATGAGAAGTATAAGTGATTAAACAGTAAAACATATCCATACACCAAGAGGTAATCTAATAAACACATAAATAATAAATAACATATCATGAGAATAAATTTTCTAAAACCTCTTCTAAAATACACATGAGCAATAATACATGATAAAAACAATTAATGTGATGAGTAATATTAAATGACAAGTTCATCTATATTAGGACCCAACATATGGGACTACATACTAGAGATAATAGACCATAAACAAGACATATTTTGTTAATAACCCATATATATTCATTCTATAGTATTTAGATACCAAATACTTAACCCCTAATTGTGCCACTCTCACTAAGGTCACTCATTTTTTCCCCATTGCACCAAATTTTCCCAATGAGCACTTTAAAAATACCCATTTTCAAACCATGATAAAATTTAAAAAAGAGGATATCAAATCCAATCATATTTAGTGTTTTAAAACTCATGTCCAAATAAAAATAATCACTCATGCCTTTAATCAAAAAATATTTTTTACAATAACTTTTTTTAATTAATATCACCTTTAAAAACATTAAACTTTTAAATAAATTTCTCAAAAACAAAAATCACTTCAATTCAATGAACAACCCAATATAATTTTATAATAATTAAATGAAATTTATATAATTATCCCATTATATAGATTCAACTACATTAATAATGATGTTACTATATCCACCATCGACAATAAATATTATAAGACCATGGATCTACCCTTAGAAGAAAATACAAGACATGAAACATCAAAGGATCAATAAAAAACACCAAACAATCAAAAATAATAACAAAAATTTCATCCAATACCACAAAAAAAACCAAATATGGGGGGGAAATTGAAGTAACTCTTATGAGGAAGGAAACTCAACAACCACAATGATAAACTACCATCGAATAAATGGTTCAAAGTGAGTGATGTTCTCTAAAATCAATTAAAACCACATAAGTATTTTAGAGGAAGGGATACAAACCAAATGAAATAAAAATTATCTTTTCATATCTTCGAAAACATAAATTTCATGAATTAAATAGAATGTAATCTTTTTTTATTTGATGTAATTCCTGAAACTCAAAAATTAAAATCTCATCACCTCAGGTTAGGAATCATGATTTTATAATTATGTGACATGAACTATTTTCATGATATGTAATTATTTCTATCCCTAAAATATATTCATAGAATTTTGTAGAAAACCCTTACACAATGTGAATTCCCACTACAAGACATGTAATCACACACTAGAAAGAAAACAACCCTAATTCAACACCAAATACCAAAACCACATTTAGCATTCTCCAAACCTGAAGATAACACTATAATTCCTTTGAAACAATTATTCCAAGACTCTACTAATTAAAAAAACATAAATCAGGGATAATTATTTAATTTTACCTATAAATGATGCTCATTTATCAATAAGACCTCTAATCACCCCAAAAAATTGGAAACTAAAAAAATATACGTCATACTTGAAGGAAGATAATCCATTGTCAAAATCTCGCCACCATAAATCATTTCTATACCATGAAGGGCCTCATATTTATAGTCTCACAATATTTTATGGATATGTATGTCTCGTCAACAATAATTTCTCCCACATATCATGGATATCCAATCCATAATACCTCTATGCCCAAAATAGAGGAATTGTTTTACCACATAGTACCTTCACTTGGTGATCCATTATCAGAACTGGATATTCAACCACAATGGTGTCAGGATCAAAATAAATATCTTTCCCTCCAGTCTATTCATAAATATCCATTCAAAACCTCCTCATATATTAAACATGAAACAAGTCTTCGATGAAAGTCATAGTGTATGGAATTTCCAATTGATAGGAAACCTATCATAGTCGTCCAACGATCTTGAAGGGTCCCACAAACCTTAGTGAAAATGTAGCATGGTTACCCAATTGACAATGTCCTATGTTAGGTGAATCCTTATGAAAATCATGATGATACACCTCAAACTCTAATGTTATATTGTGATAGTATTTGTATGATTTTTTATGACTTTGTACCATGATCAATATTTTCTTGAACAACTTCCCCATCTATATTATCTACTAAAAAAGACGCAGCCTAAACCAAGGTATACTCTCTCAACTTTTCCTAGAAAAATGTATATCCACAAGTATTACCATAAAATGATTCAAATCAATCCATATTTATTGAATAAAAGTATGTAATTTTATAGGAAAATTCAAAAGGGAAGAAAATTATTTTCCCTTGATCCTCCAAAATAAAGCCCACATACCTTGAGAATATCCTTATAATCCTAGATTACCCTATAGGTTTGTCCATCCATCTACATATGATCACCCATTCTCATGTCCCTTTTATATAAAACCATATAAGGAACCACTTAATCTCTCGAAATATCTCTGACAGAAATGTGCCCAAGTTGTTATATGTCCATTTTCTCCTTGATGGGATGGAAATGAATTGACTTCATGAGTTAATAAATTATCGCCCAAATTTATCCTTCCCTCTATAATTCCATTATAATCCAATGATGAAATGCAACGAAATCTCATATAACTTCCATATAGGAATGGGTAAGGGTTTCAACAAAGCTGAAATTATCTAGAGTTCCACCTTAATTCTCCAACAAGTAATACATCATGATATAAAATATGTAATTGACCACCTCATCCCTATAAAAAAATATTGACATCCCAGATATTGAAACATCATGTTAACCCCAGGGTGAATGGACACAGAATATTGGTTTCAACTTTAATTAAGATGTTTCTTTAGGAATAATGGAACAAATAACCTACTAAGTATTCAAAAAGATCCCCAAGGATACTGAGAAAACAAAATTTAGGTATCCCTACCATAAATGTTTTACCCAATCATAGGCACTATAAACATAACACCAGATCAATTTGGACTCTCTCATCAAAAGATGATCCAGCTTTCTTCGATTCCATGAACTCATGTACACAATCACCATCTATTCTCAATATCTTCTTAGTAAACAAACTCATCAGAGTCCACTACTTAGCTAATTCATTAATATATTGCGTTGGTAATTCTCTACCCAATGCATCAAGAAACCCATTTCCCTTCTTAGTGGTTTACTCAATATAAAAATAAAATTTATGAAGGTACTCCACCAAATATTTGTGTAATAAATTCAAACATATTTCTGTAAAAATATATTTCAGATACTTATGATCTTTAAAAATAGTAATAAACTGAAAAAACTGTAATTATATGATATTTATTGTTGAATACATTGCCTATGAAAACGCAATATTGTTGGAAAGGTAGTTATTTTCATAAGGGTGTGACTAGTGTAATCCATTGGCCACCAACTATTTCCCATAAATTATGACACATCCCAAACCCATACCAGTAGCATCAAACAAAACATCATATCCTGAACTCAATAATATAAGAATGAAAACATGAGATAAGATAAAGCCCATATTTATCTATTAAAATTATATTTGAAAATTTTCATTCCATTCATACTTTACAACATTACATGTTAAATATGCCATCCTAGATGCAATCTTGGAGAAATATTAAACCCACTATCTATAATATCAACCAAAACCCATGAATCTTCATATCTCAAACACATGTATGGGTAACTCCTAATATAAAATAGACAATATCATTTCGAGATCCACTAAGACGCACCTCTTATATATCACATTCCATATAAATTTCACTTCTTCATCAAAATATCACATTTTAAATTTTGACCATATAGGATACATTATTTAAATGTTCAAATAATCATATCCATATAGTCTATATAGTCATCCTATAACTTATATTACACAAATATATCCTCCACGGTCATGATAAAAAAACTGGCCATGAACTAACGAATGATGTTTTCCATCAATAAAATAAACACCACATAATTATTAGTCATACAAAAGGGCATAAAAAGAAAGTTCAAATTTCTATACCAGCTTTTACAAATTTTATTATCTATATGTTCTTCTTGGATCCTCAACTGGTGGTACCATGATGGATGGTCAAACATTGAAAATCAATATTCACCTATAATATAGTATAAAATAAAATCAATCCTGTGAAAAAGATTTATGTTGTTTTCAATTACTCAATTAAATTTTTGATAAAAAATAACTCTAAGGCTTCCTATAGCCTTATTATAAATGAGAACAAGAAAATTCCATGGTATTTTTCTAGCGTGAATAAATACATTTGGATCTAGGTAATAAATTTATAATTTATGTTCTAATAGCTCAACAACAATCATTTGATAAGACGGTATAGAAATAGGAATCGTATATGGGAGAAGGTATATTGTAAACTCGATCACTGGTTGGGAAGGTAAAATAGAGAAAACATCTGAACAGAACTCAGGGTATGCACACACCAATATAGGAAGTCAAACACCCAGAAAAGGGTTGAAATAATCATGAAATATCTCTCAAAACTGGCACAATATTAACCTAGAATAAGGAACAACATACCCATACCTATCTAATATAGAGTCCCACTAAACTATAAAAACATGATTATCCCCATTGGAATATAATAAATAATCATGATAGCGATAGTAATCGATATATTCCTTAACATTAATAATACAACAAATTTCAATAATCAAATCAAATATGTCGATATCAAAAACTAAAATGTACTAATATACCTCATTGTTTGCTATTATCACCCAACCCATGGGACATTTAAATATTATTCATTCCTCTTTACTAGAGACATGGAGTAATCCAATATGTATGGAATAATATCATAAAAAATCCCAAAATTTAATCTAACTATGATGATATGAAAGATTCAGTAGAACCTATTTCTAAAAAAGATTTCACTATATAACTAAAAATAAACAATTTTCCTCTAATTTTAGTAGGCTTTACTTTATATTATGTTGGTTCATACTCTATCATATAAATTTTTCAAGTCATTGATTTTTGAACATCCACATTAGCCTAAGGATTGTATCCACAACCCTTGGACGTAAAACTATAAAATTTTTTACCATTTCTTATAGTGGTTCCTAGCATACTTAAAAGAGATATCCTTTGAAAAAAATAATTCAAAACACTATTTTTCCCACAATGATGACAAGACTTGGGATCCTTCACAAAAATTCATCTTGGTATAACAAGGATTTCGAAACTGTTAGTATACAATATGTTGTTTTCATGAATAATCCCTTGAACTAGCCCTAAAGAAAACTAGATACCCTTGTTCTTACTTTTCTTTCTAGAAGATAAACCATGGATTAAAAATACATAATCTGAATTTACATCCAAACTTGTATTCCCAACTATATCTTCCTTAGTCCAGGATTCCTTTTCAACCACCTATAGGATTTTTGAAAGGAATATGAGATTAAATATCAATTTAATATCAAACATCAATCCCAACTCAAACCCCTAATCTATTATGTACGCATTAGTGATGTGCTCCAGCACCATATGCACCAGCCTAGAAAATAGGTGGAATACTCCAGTTTGGTATTCTCTCCTTGTCCACGGTAAAAAATCCAAGTTTCAAGGAAAATATTTTAACTAAATAAAACATCTGATTGAATAGTTTATTAAAATAATCATATGCATGGTCCTCATGCAACATAATGTGAAAAATAATGTCTAACCATCTCTTACAAAGTCTCCTAATCATGTATGTTGGAAAACCCCCCTTAGTATCTTTAGGATTCTTTAATATGTTTATGATACTCTCGGTCCTCTTAAGAAACTCCTCGTAGTATTATAGATCTATGTCACTATGAAAGATAGATTATTACTGCTTAGTAAATTTGGAGACATAATCCACAAAACATTCTTGTTTCCTGACACCCACTTTACCCATAGTCAAAATAGTATGGATTATAGCTTCTACTAAAGAATAGTCCACTTGAGGATTCCTATGTTTTTCTTATCTTTCACCTTTCTCTATCATATTTTGGTATTATCTTTTGGGATGAATTTTATATTAGTCATAGGATAGAAAAAATCATTCATGAGAAGATTCCATAATCATAGGACCAACCATAGGTATCAATATCAATGCATTAATGTAATAATCATTCAAATAAATTATTTATCCTACTGATTGAAAGATAAAACATTATGAAGGAATATTTCCATTTTTATAAATAGCCCATATATTTCATTCAAATTTCCTCAAACACCAATTATCAAACCTAGTAAAAGTTACCCTTCCACCAATGGGAAATCGACTTTAGACTCAAAAGTGACCTATCTAAAAACCCTTATGCATTTACAATGTGAATCTTGATGGTCCTAACTTCTTTATAGAAATGACAGAGAACCAATATTAAACAGTGATTACATGATTCATTGTGGGAAACCGTATGATACTAAATTATAACATACCAACCCAGGTCTTCTAGAAAATCCACACAAGAGAGCTCATCACAGTTAGATATTACAAATATAATGAAATAAGTCTGGAATATAATGAAAATAAGTCACACAACCAGAGTACAGTGTGAAAGAAAATTGATATATCTATATTCAAATGAAAAAAATACATATACGATATAGCATAATATATATAAATCAAATAAGGATGACGTATCTCCATGTGACCAACCATCGCCTCTAATTCATCCCATACCGAATACTATGATAATAATAGAATCCATCATACTTCAATATTCCCTCTCCTTTATCAGTATTATGAAATAAAAAATCTACAACAATCCATTTTAAAAAGTATGGTGTGAGCCCAAAGGGTCGAGCCGCACCCCTTCGGGTCGATCCGCGCCCCACGGGCCAGGCCGCGTGATTCACTAGGTCGGTCTAACTCTCTGCTGGGTCAGACCCACCAAAACCGGGTTGACCTGACCCGCCAGCCCACTGGGCTTAACGGGACGGACCCGTTTTCACTTAAAGGTGAATAACTTGAATACCACACATCCTATTGACACACCGTCTACGGCACTGGTACCCTCGTGAAGTGGCGGTCCTTTGTGTTACTCTAAGTGAGTTTTGGATGACTTTGGATAACGGGCAATTTGGAACGAGCGTATTTCTAACCGGGCCCCCGGAACGGAAAAGATAATTACTCTCAGACCGGGCGTCCGATTCACGGGTCGTCTATCACGTTGGGATCCTTTTGACGAGATGGAACATCGAGATACATCAACTCTGGACTTCATGATAGTTGATGTATTGATTCCCTTGGCTCAAGAAGCAGACCCTCCTGGAATCAAGCGTGATGTGTGCGGAAACCCTAGAGCTAGATGCGAATTCAACGACTACCGTACTAGAATCCTCTGTGGGATCGGCGAAGATGACTACCGTACTGGAATCCTTTGTGGTTTCGATGGTGATGATTACTGTTCTAGTATCCTACTTGGGTCCGACAGTTCGTCTACTGTACTTGTATCCTATGTGGGTCTGACAGTTCCACTACTTTTCTTGTATCCTACGTGGGTTCGACAGTTTGAATGGTCTAGTATCGTATGTGGGTCCGACAGTTTGCCTTCTGTTCTAGTATCCTATGTGGGTCCAATAGAGTAGCTTGTCTAGTATCCTACGTAGGTCTGATAGCTTAGCTGGTCTAGTATCCTACGTGGTCCCTACAACTTAGATGAATCAATGATTACATCTAATCATCTTTATCACTTTACAAAGGATGTATACCTGCATGAGCTGAGTCTTGAATTTCAATCATTATCATCGATGTGATTGACTTCTTTCCGTTGTGGAGTGGGTTGTTCTTGGGCTCGAGAGTCGGAGTCAAAATGGGATTGATGACTTAGGTATATGTATGGTCATATACCTAAGTAGATATGGTTGATACTTCGTGATTGTATCTTTTCTTTGTGGTTTATCCTTCATGGATTTTGGGAGACCTTCGGGGGTATCGGGGTCCCTACTGAGTATCGTTATACTCACCCCTACACGGGAAATACCCACACTACATTGTGTTGGATGCAGATGACAGATAATGTTGATCATGGTAGAGGCTTGTAGAGCTGGACGGTACCCGAAGGTGGACCACTTAGTGAGACGTACATGGAGTGGACGGAAGGACCCGTGGTGTTGAGGAGATCATATATACCCACCCTTCATGTGTTATTCCCGAAGGACGACTTAGTGGTTGCTGTTTTACTTTTCTTCTGTTGTACTAGACTTTCAGTTGTACTGTACTTTTCAGTTGGGTTTGTATTCTATCTCATTTAACTTTTATCACTTACTTTATATTCAGTGTTACTTTGTGCTTACTTCATCCTGTGTACTCTGTTGTGTTTCTTTACTATCATAAAGGCAATGCCTTCCCTTTTTATCGCGATTTATGCCTTTGGTGCTTGTCTCCAGCCCCTGGCCTATATAAGGCGGGCTTGGGGTAGTTACATCACGGGCCCCGAGGACGGGTCGTGACATCTAGGATCTACAAACAAGAGGATAACACATTATATCCATTGAAACATTTATAATTAGACCCCATTTATTTAAATCAACACACATCCCCAAACATTAGGTCATTTTCACATCGAGTTATCACCATTACCAAAAATACCATTACTCTCCCTAAAAAAAGGTAAACTAAAAACATAAGAAAATGAATACATGAATGAAAATAATGGGATTTACGTTACCCACTATCATTTCATCAACAAAAATATTTAACATTAATCTTGAATTCAAATGGACTACCATCTCTAAGAATTGTGAAAGTCATATTTATCTCTCCACATTTTATGGATGACTCTAAATATGAATATAATTAATATATTTGAAATTTATTTAATCAATAATATTATGGAGATGATGGAACCGTGATCAATTTAAAAGCACCAAGACAGCCAAACCAAAATATGAATGAAAAATGTAGACATCACCCTCAATTGTAATTTAAATGATGAATTGTTAACAAGAATATGAAAATGTGTTAAAAGATAATCACATATGTGTGTATACATATATTATGGTTTTTTATATATTCATAATGAATTTATTTTTAATTTGCAAAATATTTGAACATGTATAAAGTAAGGAAAGTCATAAAGTTACCTGTTTATTGTGTCAATTTTATTTCTTTAGGACATAGTCCTCATTCATATATTATTTCTAATTTTATGTGTATATAGTAACCACTAGACATGATATAACATCATTCACCTTATTTTCATGTTATTGGAATATTCATTATAAATTATTCTTATTTGGGGATTATGAGTCATGATTTACTAAAGTGATATGGGATTTATGATAAGATATCACTATTTATAATGATTGATTATGATTAAGTTTCTAATGAATATATTTCATGACCTTACTATCATGAATCCCATGAATTTTATTATCCCATTTTTATTTCATAGCAATTCATTTATTATCTTCATATTCATCACTTGATGTCCTTAAGGGTCTAAAAGAATAAAAAAATGGAACACAAAATGATTTATATATATGCTAAAAATTATTTTTTCTTCTTTATCCATGTTTTCTAAATTTATTTACAAACACACTTTTCTAATATTTAATGATTGTTTATTTAATTTTTTATTTATGTTTTACTTATTTGAAAATTTTTTAAAATGAATCTAATTGTTTTTTTCTAAATAATTTACTTTTAAATTGTTATAAAAAAATATGAGAATATTAAATGTATTAATGTACACAGAAATAACATATTTTCCTCCACCATGACCAATCAATGAATTAAATGATCTATTAAATGCTACTAGGTTCCTTGTAATTATTATTTTTAAATATTATGTTATTTATGTTATTTTAAAAAAAATCAAAAAAATGATTATTTTTCTAATTAAATTCTCTAAAAGTTATTTTAAATTAATTTTCTTCTATAAGTATATCCTTTATTCGTACTTTTGATACACTAGGGACATGATTTTAATATATCATATTGATAATTCATCTCGGTGGTTTATTGATATTATGATGATATATTTATGAAACCATTTATTTTTATGTGGGTTATGTTTGGATGAAATGTTAAATGTTTTCATGATATTGGGGAATATATGTGAATGAATTATTATTATATAATGGTTTATTCCATTATAGAACACTAATACATATGGTAAATATAAAAAATCATGATACAAATATGTTATGTGTAAACCTGGTTTCATGATCACAATTTTATATGTGGATATTCTTTTTATGTCTATAATATTATGTGTGGAAATGGTTTTAATTTCCATAATATTTTTCTTGTACCGTGATTTTATGTCAATAATATTATTCATGTAAATTGTTTTAATTTTACTGTTATTATTCATGGACCTGGTTTCTTGCCCATTATTTTATGTGAGGGTTTTAATTCTTCTAATTAACTTAATCAGTTAAATAGTTTTTATTTATACATGTCCAAAATGTTAAAAATATATGTATTTTAATATTAATATGTCTATATTATTACGCCATGATCATGTGTGATCATTGATTGATATATCCAATGTTTTCATGTATTGAGCATCTAAAGTCACCTATTCTGATGTTTCTCCTTTCCTATTTTTCAGAGATAGGTTTATTTTAGAAAATACTAAGGAAGAATTTTTTGAAGTAAACATTAAAGATCATTCACGAAGTAATAAGATTATATATATATATATAAACAAATGAGATTAAAAAAATATTGTTTTAGTTTGGGTCATAGTGTTATTTAATTATTATTTATCTAAAATAAGGTAGAAATTATTTATATAAATCTGATGTCTCTATAGATTTAATTAGACTTGGTTTTCATTAGTCATTGGAGATTAGGACAATAGAACATTGGTTAAATCAAGGGAAAAGCCTGTTTATTTGATAAAATCCTAATTTTTTGGTAATATATTGATTATATTCTTTTCATAGATATAAATACCTTCCAAGATACAATAGGTGGACATATATTTGGTAATGATTCATCTTAGGGTAATAACTAAGAAAATTTTTGGTCATGTATATCATGGCCATCAGTTATGTTCACAATGAGTATGACCTTATTTCATAGCAGGTTTGACACTTCTAGGGGATATGCATGGGTTTATTTAAATTTTCATTATGAACCATTATGATTAATTAGAAAATATGATAAAAAAGGATGACCATGTTTAATCATTAAGTGTTATGGATTTAAATGAGTGATTCACAATTTATATATTTAATGAATTACTTTTATTGATATCTCACTATGAATAACATTTTCCGAAACTATGTTTCATTGTTTAATAAAATGGCTTGAATAAATCGAATTCGTGTTAATGGGGAATTTTATGGAAAATTGAATGATTTTATTTATAATAATCTAAATGAAATATGAAATGGATGGTGAAACATTTATGATTTATAAAATTCATGATACAAATATATGATTAGAAATCTAAACTATGGTGAGTTTCCAGAAACACCTAATAATAGGAAAATGTATATTCAGGAATACCATGTAGGGAAAAATATTTAGTTACCTTCATGTCATGTATTTGGGATGAGTTTCTCAATAAAATGTCACACATGAATGGGAATATTATTTTTGTGTTTAAAATATGGTCATAAAGAAGTAAATGTTGAGAAAAAATGAAAAGTTTATTTGATGTATATAAATATCATCCTTTGGTTTCATTTATAATTCAACAAATTCTATATAGGTAGCATGGGAATTATCTATGTCAATTCAAAAATCCAATGGTTAAAACCTTGACTATAGAAGGACCTATGATATACCAACCATTTAAGTTAATGGAATAATGTTTTCATGCATTAGGATTCAAGAATCATGTAGTATAAGTTCTATAGAAATGATATTATATTTATAAGAATAATGAAACCTCTATGGATTTTCACATGTTATTTTTTATTTAATTATTCAGAAACATATGTTGAATAGTACCATTAACCAAGAAATGAAATTTTGTGGTAAGGAAATATTTTTATGTGGAATGTGATTAAAGGAAATATAACCCTAAATATATTCCTGATGTTGTGTTAATAATGATTATTTGGGATAAATATAATATTAAAATTGGTTATGTAAATTAGATATTATTTGTGAAATTGAAATTGGTTAGTGGTTTCATGAAAGAAGTTATTTAGGTCATCTATGATTATGTTTATTTCATTTTTATAATAATTGAATATGTTTAGTAAACATTGATTTTATAAATAGGTATAGTGTTAATTTTTTGAATAATATATATTTTTAGTGAGGTTTTATGGTGATTGAGTTTATTATAATGTTTTATGACGATTAAGTTAATCACATGCATGGTATGTGACATTATGAGAAACTTCATTTTTTGGATAATTGTTAAAAATAAACTTGAAAAAAAGTTTAACAAATATTGTATATATAAATATATGGATTTTTAGTATTTTCATACAAACATCCTAATAGAATTTAGTTTATCTTTTAATGGTCGGTGTGAAGTTGGATTTTAAGGGTTATTTTTGAGGTTTTAGAAATTAATGTATTATATTTATCTATATTATAAATCTTGTGAAAATAATTTTGTTTTTGTTAAATATTTTTAGAAATAAGGAATGAACTGTCATTATTTTATCGATATTATGATCCATTAAATTTGATTCATGAATGAATAATTCGTTTTTAATATTCATTTCTTTTAATATGATATGATGTAGAAATTCATTGATGTACAACTAGTGAATTATGTTTTTCTTATGAACTAAAAATATATCTTGATAGAAAAATTTATGATGATCTCTGTATTGATAGTAAATTAATCCCTCAAAATTATGAAAAATATAATAAAATAAAAATAATATCTTTTCACCTTCATTTCTGATGATTTTTTTGTTCTTTTTACCATTTATTGTTTATCTTTTTTTGGTTCAATATCATTCCCATGACTATATTATTTATAACTCTCTATTAGTCTTTGGATGTTAGTTTTTGTATCAATTATTTAAATTTAACTTCTTATTAACATTATCATACTATAATAAACAAATATTTTTATTAGATACCAATGATTATTGAAGCATCAATTTTCAAAGTAAATTTTCTAATCCCTTTATATGATGTGGTTTCCAATAAAGGTATTTCCAAATATTGAACCATTGATGCCATTATAAAATTGGGATGGTAAAACATATTTAAGGGGGTGGTAGAATTTAACACCCCTATATTTTATAATAAATTTCTCTTAATATTAATTTTATATATTTTATACCTTTCATTACATGAAACAATGAGTTTAAATGAAAGTTGATATACTATTAAAATATTATAATTTAAATGCCACAGTTATTACACAAATGTTAAATTTATTAGTTTTTATAGAAATAAACACATTATATTAAAATATATATTAAGTTATTATTTATATAAAATAAATAAATTAATTAACAATAAATAAGTAATAAATTTTCAATAAATTAAATTTAATTTCCATAAATACATTTTCTTTAAAAAATATTATTATTGATTTTTTGGAGAGAATATAAAAAATTAATTTCAAACAGAAAAAAAAGTTTTATTTTATACAAATTATGTTATTTTCTAATTATCATATAAATATTAACATTGGAAATAATAATGGGATATTTCTAAAAGGTATTTTTTTATTGAATAGTGAAAAATAATGACATTTTACATTTTTCATTTCTTTTCTTAAGTTCAATTAATTTTCTATTAAAATTATATTTTTGATGTGGTTTTAATTTAACATATGTAAAATTTTAGTTAATATAATATAAATAATTACCTAGTAATTATCATTATATTTTATTTTGGATTAAGTGTACTTTTATACTTTGAAACACATTTTTTCATTGAAGAGTTTGATGTAGAATCCTAAGTAAATAAAGAGTATAACATTTTCATATTTATTAATATTTGTGATTTAAATATTAAAATTAATATATAATGGATGGTATGTTCGATAGCGTACCCGATATGAAACAACGGGGTTTTTTTAAATTTTACGTTGCACACAACGTTGGGTCATACTGAAAAATAATAATATAATATTATTTTAAATGGTAGTTAACACCAATCTTTTGTATTGGTAGGAAATGGACATAAATACCTAAAATATGAATATACATGTTTGTTAAATGTTTTTACATTTATCCAATAAATTTTAGAGTCTTAAAATAAGAAAGAATCTGATTTTTAGCTTAAATACTCTAATATTCATTAAAAGGTAAGTTTACCGCCTTTTGATGGAGAACCCTCTTTAAATATATTTTTGGTCACTTTTATATGTTCTATTTGACAAAATAAAATTCTTCTTTAGAATCTAGACATTAAAATTTACTTTGGGTAAATATTTGGCATTTTTCTGATAAAATAAATTTTTAATGAATAATAATAAATAGTGTATTTTAACTCAAAAATTACTTTTAATATAACTTATTTATAAGGTTAGATTATCTTTTTAATTGGTTTTAAAGAGTAATTATATTGTGTTTTTACTATTTAATCCAATTTTGTTCATTGGAAGTAATTTCAATTTGAAATTGGACATAAATAAGTGTCAATCTTTTGATAGTTATTATTTCTTAAAATCAATATTTTTGTTTTGACAAAGGGAATTAATTTTAAATTAATTCCTGCCACTTATGTGTTTTGAATTTGGAAAAAAGGATTACATATTTCAAATCATGAGGTCCAAATTGTTTAAATAATTAACTTTTATTTTTAGGCATTATTAATACTTACTTCAGTAAAAAAATTATTTACCATGGTTAAAGGGTAAATCTGGTAAATGAGGGTACCAAATAATATTATATTAATATTAAATTGACCTAACATGTGTTTTAATTCTATTTTTTGATACCTTTCCAACCATGGTCATCTTTGGGTCGATTTTGGGACCCCATGGAGCCACTTCGGAGTGATAATGACACTTTATGTTAATAAATTTAAAGTAATGACAAAAATGACTTAAACATATATCTTTTAGTAAATCAATTTTCACATGGGGTTATATAAGTTATACCTTCAAATATAAATATTTATTTTAAATCTAAAAAGGTTTCCTAAATCATGATATTTTTTTAATAATTTTTAGACCACAAATAAATAAAATTATTTATGACACAATAATGATGCAGTATTTACTTCAATAATGAATGATTTAAATAAATAAGATTATAATGATTAAAATAATATCCAAAACTAGTAAAATTATTATTAGATGATTTTATTTCTAACATTAGTTATCTTATATTATACTTTAATTAGTTTTTAACATTTAGAAACCGAAATTCATTTTATAATAAAATAATATTTTTAAACATTCCTAAAGAGCCCCTCCTCCCCCTTATAAAAAGATCTCACTTCTAACCCATTCCTCACACATATCATGCCCCTTGGCTCGTACAACATATGCAAAATTAAGCTCCCTACAACCCTCTACTCCTCCTATAATCATTTCCCTAGGAAGAATGAAATTCAAATAAACCTTTATGTTCAAACCAAAGGGAAATACCTGATTTAATGGTAACATCTTCTCTTAAGTTCTTTTGTTTTATTTTCCTTCTCCAACCCCCTAAAATATTTTTATTCCTTTATTTTATTGTAAAACCAGTATCCTCAATGTACTATGTTGTTGTTATGAGAACAATTTTAACTAAACTTAGAAACATCTCCATCTACTGGGTAAAGAATATAGTGTTTCTTTGGAGGACCAACTAACGCCTCACGAAATGATGATTAATCAATATTTTCCTACCACCTCTTATGTTGTCCATTAAGATAGAACTATAATTATATGTGATATATATTATATTTATATTTTTTTATGCTTCTATATTTTTCATTTATAGAATACCTTTATGGTTTCTATAGTGGGTAAATACGATAATTTCATTTGAGAAAGTGCGGACTACCGCCCACTCAAAGTGATATGAGTCATTCATTCCATACATGAAATGTATAATGGATGGAGTTAATGAAATTATATATGATATTATACTGTAATTATAATATACCTAGTATTATTATGTTTTTATTCCCTTAAATATGAATTAGAAATGAAATTAGTGTTCATGCGTATGTAAAGCTTACCGTCTCCATGAACGGTGCATTTCATTTCTTATATCCAAATATTATATTATATTATAAATACATATATATACTGGATATATATGATATATATGATATCTAAATCATTAATATCATTCTGGAGATAATGTAATTTCAACCACATGGACAATTTATAATTACAACAAGTTCATTTTTAACTCAAGTTTCGAACATCGACAAAATATATGATATGAACTCAAATAATTAAATAATTTTTATTGAAAGGAAATAATTGATATAAAAATAATAATAAACTTGAAAAATTTTCTTAATAAATTATAAATTAACATTAGTTTATTATTTAGGAGATTAAATAACGATAAAGTCAAGTTAGACACGAGGTAAGGGACTTCGTCTCACTCTCCTTTCATTGAGGCATATTTTGTTTTATAAATGACTTCCCTCTATACGGTGTATAAAAACATTTGACTACGCATTTCATTCAAAAGGAATCTTTTTCTATGAGGCATTTTACTAAATGATAAAAATGAATGTTTCTTTTTAATGTAAGCGGTGAAAATGACTTTTTCTGTCGCCGCAAGTATTATTTGATCTTTGGCTTCCTTAACAAGCCGTAATGTTTTTAAAAGGATAAAAAATACCATATACTCTTTTACATGTTTTGGTATTTAAAATAGTTTTGATAATTTATTTTTTATGTTAATATATTTAAATGATATATTGTGATTGAAATGTTGATATTTTATCATTCTGTTATATTTGTTTTATGTGTTATGAATATGTTATGGTTCTTGGGAATTGTTATGTATACGGGCGAGTTCGTGATAAACCTTGGGCAGGTGAGCCCAAGATAGCTCTCCAATGCATTGTGTAACGTTACGTAGGTAAACATTAATGTTTCTCCTAAAATATTTAGGTAATATACTATGATGTGTATTCCAAATGTACCCCCCTACGTAGATGTGAAAGCTACAACATAAGTATGTTTTGTATTCCACAAGTTACCTTTATGATTTATTATTTCTATGTATATTTAATAAATATTATGATTTGATGAGGTATGTTAAAGAGATTATGTTATGTATGTATTGATGGTCAAATGTTTTCTTTCATTGTTTTATAACCATTACTGAGCTTTTTATTCCCATACTATGTTTTTAAAATTTTTTCCACCTGACTTAAAGATGAATAGGGTCAATGATGGGATCAAGGGAAAGTCATGCTGTCTAAAACATGGAACATGACATGACTCTCTTTTTCAAGAGTTTTTATTTTATAAAAAAATGGAAACTGAGTAGAATTATCTAATTTATAATTTTTTAGATGTAATGTAATAGTTGTGGCCTAATTCACTAAAAATCTAAACTTGAAAAGATCCTCAATGTGAATTATTCATTTAATTCAATATTCTGTATTATTTTAAGGTTGGGACCTTATAGCTGGTATCAAAGTCAGGTTTAGACAACTTTAGGAGTTATGATATTGTTAAATTAATATCCATAAATTATTTTTAGTTTATGTTATGATTGAAAACAATATATCATTTACAGATTACCATGTTGCTTCGTCTAAGATATTTCTGTGTTCATAATGGTTTTCTGTAGAGGAAACAAAGAAGTTATGATGGGACAACATTCGGAGGAAGACAACCTTCCAAATCAGTAACCTGAGATGGTCAGAATAAGAACTGAATAGTTTTTTGAAGTGGTGGCCTAGTTTAATTAGACTTTAAATGGTGGTAGTATCCATTCATGAGATCATACAGAATAACCACAAAGGAACATGGTAGTAGTGGAGCATTTCAAGAGGCATTATCCCCCATCATTCAGAGGATCATCTAACCCTGTGCTTGCTGAAGGGTGGATTAAAACACTGGAGAAGTTTTTTTATTTCATGGGGTGTTCAAAAAATCAAAAGGTTAGACTCGCTGTTTACCATTTTGAAGGTGAAGCTGATCAGTGGTGGTCGATGGTGAAAATATCAGAGATTGTGAGGAGATTAATGCTCTTGAATGGGAAGAATTCAGGTGTATGTTTCTTGAGAAATATTTTCCAACGGTGGTTCATCTTAGTATGGAAAAAAATTATTGTAATTGAGGTAGGAGGATGATTCAATGGCTGCTTATGAAGAAAAATTCACTCGACTGGCAAGGTATGCTCCAAATTTCAGACGAGATATTTATAGTAAAATAAACTATTTTTACTCAGGATTAAAGCCAAAGTATCAAAGGGCTTTATCTTCTCATGAGTTCAAAAGTTATGAAAAACTTGTTCGATGTGCGGAGAAGGTGGAAATGGAGTTTTTGGATGATTAGGTTTTCATTAAAAAATTACAGAATAAGAGGTTGAGGTGGCAGATGAAAGGGAAGAAGTCTTGAAACAATTCTAATGGTAAGAAACTTATGTTTATAGATTATGAAATTTGTGATAAAAATCATGTTGTGGAATGTCTTTTTAATTTGATTAAGTGCTAACAATGTGGTAAAATGGGACATAAGGGTCTTAATTTCACTGAAAAAGATCACATTAATAGTAAGAAAAAATACGATTTATATTCACTAAAAGGTTTTAAGTGTAATGAAATGGGTTATTATTCAAATGAGTGTCTAAATAAAAACACAACTGATGGAAAGAATCCAAACTAAAATAAGAAAGGGGTGGTGAAATCCTTTAAAACTACTTCAGCAGATGGTGGATCACCAAATAAAGTAGTATCAGGTACATTGTTTGTTTGTTCAGATTATGCCAATGTGTTTTTTGATTTAGGATCTACACACTCTTTCATTTCTGAGAAGTTTTCTAGTAAATAGGGAATTCCATCTCAAAATATGAATCCTAAACTTTTGGTAAAAACACTGAGGGGAATTTTGAGTCAAAAAGAAAACATAAGAACCTTCTTATACTTGTGTGCGGAAATAATTTACCTGCAAAACTTATTGTGTTGCCTCTAGTAGAGTTTGGTGTTATGTTGGGTATGGATTGGCTTTCTGTTTATCATGCTAAGATTAACTGTAGAGATAAAGAGGTTTCTTTTCAGAAAGATTTTTAGTTTGTGTAAATGAATGAACCCTTACTTTTGATAACATATCAGGAAGCAGAGAAAGTAGTAAAATATGGAAATGAATGTTACCTTTCACATATTGTTGAAAATAAAGGAACTGTTCATATTAATGTTGTGCAAGTGGTGAATGGGTATCCTGATGTTTTTATGATGAGTTTCCTGGTATAATACATGATCGGGAATTTGAATTTACTGTTGACTTATTTTCTGATGCTAAGCCAATTTCAAAACCCCTTTTTCAAATGGCTCAAATTAAACTTTTAGAGTTAAATAAGCAATTATAGGTGTTATTAGATAAAGGTTTCATTCTACCTGGCACATCACCATGGGGTGCTCTTGTCTTGTTTGTTAAAAATAAATATGGTTCAATGAGGCATTTCATTGATTATTGAGCATTGAATAACATAAATGTTAAGAAAAAGTATCCTTTGATCAGCTCTAGGGAGCTCAGTATTTTTTGATGATTGACATGAGGGAGGGCTACAATCAGTTGAAACTAAAGGAACCATACATTCTAAAGATCGTGTTTCGTACAAGATATAACTATTATGAATTTTTATATATGCATTTTGGGTTAACCAATCCACCTGGTGTATTCATGGATCTTATTAATAGAATTTTCTGTGAGTTCTTTGATATGTTTGTGGTTGTGTTCATTGATGATATTTTGGTTTATTCTAAAAATAAATCAGAGCATGAAAGTCATTTAAGGGTTGTCTTTCACGCTTTAAAAGAAAGTAAACTGTATGGGAAATTCAGAAACTGTGAGTTTGGGTTACAAAAATTTATTTCCTTGGTCACATTGTTTCAAAAAATGGCATAACTGTGGATCCTGCTAAAACAAAAGTTGTTGAATAATGGAAAAGACCCACAAATATAACTGAGGTTCATAGTTTTCTTGGTTTGGAAGGTTAATACTCGAGGTTTGTTGAAAATTCTACATGGTCAGCTATCCCAATGACTAAGTTAACTCGAAAAGGTGTTAAGTTATTTTGGACAAAGGAATGTGATGATTTTTTTTCAGGAATTGAAAAGAATATTGGTGAATTATCTAGTTTTGGAACTGCCTTCCAGAAATGTTGAGTTTCTTATCTACATTGATGCTTCATTGAAAGGATCTGGTTGTTTCCTTATACAGAATGATTAGGTAATTGCTTATGTTACATGTCAGTTGAAACCTCATGAGTTAAATTAACCTACACAAGATTTGGAATTAGCTGCTGTTATTTTTGATTTACAAATTTGGAGGCATCATCTATGTGGAGTAAAATGTGAGATATATACAGACTAAAAAATATTGAAGTATAAATATTCACTTAAAAATAATTGAACATGAGACAGAGTAGATGGTTGGAATTAATCAAGGATTATGATTTCATGATCCATTACCATATTGGAAAATCAAATAAAGTGGCTGATTCTTTGAGTCAAAAAAGTATTGCTTCATTAACCATGATACGTTTGGAACAAGATCCTTTAAATTTTGATTTGATGAAATATTTCATAGAAGTTGTTGGTGTGGGAAATTACTCTATTTTGTTTTAGGTTTCAGTGAAATCATCTCTATCAGAAAAAATTGTGAAATCTTAGAAGGAAGACAGTGAGTTGTAAAAAAAGGTAGATTTGGTTTAGAATTGTAAGTTATCTGATTTTAACACTGATAATGATTGTGTTTTGAGGTTTGGGAACAGATTATATGTGCCTTGGGATTCAAATTTGAAGAATGAGTTGTTATGTGAAGCTTATAGTTCTCAGTTTTAAGTTCATCCCGGCTGTACTATAATGTACAGAGATCTTCAAGATTATTACTGGTGGGATTGAATAAAAAGAGATATTACTAATTTTATTTTGAAGTGTTTGACATGTCAATAGGTTAAAGAAGAATGGAAGTTACCGAAAGGGACACTTCAGTCGTTACCAGCTCTATAGTGGAAATGGGAAAATATATCCATGCACTTCATTGTGGGATTACCGAAGACATCTTGAGGTAATAATGAAATCTGGGTTATTGATGATCGATTGATTAAATATCTTAATTTTCTTCCTATTCAAGATACTTTTTTTCTAGATCAGCTTTCTCAGTTATATGTTGAAGTGATTGTTAGGTTTCTTGGTGTTTCCCTCTCCATTGTATCTGATTGTGATCCCTGTTTATTTATAACTTTTTGAAAGGCCTTAAGATGTCATTGGGTACTGAATTAAATTTTAGTATAGCTTTTCATCCTCAATCAGATGGGAAGTCAGAACAAACAATTCAGACCTTGGAGGATATGTTACGTTCCTGCTTAATGGATTACCAGGGATGTTTGGACCAACATCTTTCTTTGGTTGAATTTTCTTATAACAACAGTTTTCATTCCAATATACATATGGCTCGATTTGAGGAATTATATGGAAAGAGGTGTCGAATTCCATCTTTTGGGGATGAAGTAGGTGAAAGGAAGTTTATGGGATCAGAATTGGTAGAAGAGGTGGCAGAAAACGTTCAGTTGATTCAGAAGCACATGAGAATAGCTTAGTGTAGTCAAAAATGTTATACAGATAACTGGAGGAAGGATCTATATTTGGAGGTAGGTGATTATGTCTTTATCAATTTTTCTTCATGGAAAAGTGTGATGAATTTTGGTAAGAAGGGAAATTTGAGTCTGAGTTTCATTGGACCCTATGAAATCCTGGAGAAAGCTGGATTAGTTTCATATAGTTGTCTTTACCTCCTATTTTATCTCAGGTACAAAATGTTTTTCATTTTTAATGTTGAGAAAGTATATGCCAGATCTATCTCATGTTTTGAGCCTAGAGGTAGTTCAGTTGGAAGAGAATCACTATTTTGAGGAACAACTGGTCTAGATTCTTGACCAAAGAGGGAAAGTGTTGCGGAATAAGGTAATTCATCAAGTAATGATTTTTTGTAAAAACCATATGGTTGATGAGGCAACATGGGAATCTGAAAATGCTATAAGGGATAAATACCCCCTCTTATTTGATAAATTAATAGAATTGCGGGGATACAATTCCCGAAAAGGGGGATGGATGTAAAATCCCAGATAAATAACGAATATAAAATTTTCTTATTTATTAATTTTTGTGAAATAAATATTAATTTTAATGTAAAATGGATTCTATGTTCGATAGCATGATCGATACGCAAGAACAGGGTTCTTTGAAATCTTGTGTTACACACAACGTTGCGTCATACTTAAAAATAATAATATAATATTATTTTAAATGGTAGATATCAACTAGCTGTTTTATTGGTGGGAATGGACATACCTAACTAAAATATGAATATTCATGTTTGTTAAAAAATTTACATTTATCCAATTTATTTTAGAGGCTTAAAATAAGAAATAATCTGATTTTAAGCATAAATACTCTAATATTCATTAAAAGGTCGATTTACCGCCTTTTGATAGAGAACCCTATTTAAACCTAGTTTTGGTCATTTTTATAAGTTCTATTTCAAAAAATAAAATTCTTCTTTAGAATCGAGACATCATAATTTACTTTTTGAAAATTTTTTGTATTTTTCTGAAAAATTTCATTTTTTTAATGAATAGTGAAAAATACTGTACTTTAATTCAAAACTGCCTTTTAATATATTTTATTTATAAGGATAGATTATCTTTTTAATTGGTTTTAAAGTTTAATTATAATATTTTTTTACTATTTAATCAAATTTTGTTCATTGGAATTAATTTCACTTTGAAATTGGACATAAATAAGTGTCAATCTTTTGATAGTTACTGTTTCTTAAAAACAGGCTTTTTGTTTTGATAGTGGGAATTAATTTTAAATTAATCTCTACCACATCTATTTTTTGAATTTGAAAAAATTTATTCCATATTTGGAATTTGGAGGTCCAAATTTTCTAAATAGGTAACTTTTATTTTTATACATTATGAATATCTACTTCAGTAAAAAAATTATTTACCATGGTTAAAGGGTAAATCTACTAAATAAGGGTGGAAAATAATATTATAATAATATTAAATTACCCTAGTACGTGTCCTAATACAATTAGAATATAGATTTCCGAAAATGGGCATCCTTGGGTCAATTTTGGGACCCCATGGAGCCACTTGGGAGTGATAATGATACATTATATTAATTAATTTAAAGTAAAGACAAAAATGACTTAAACATATATCTTTTAGTAAATCAATTTTTGCATGGTCTTATATAAGTTATCTATTCGACTATAAAAATTAATTTTAATGATAAAAATATTTCACACATCATGATATTTTTTTATAATTTTTAGACATCAAATAAATAAAATTATTTATGACACAATGATAATGCAGTATTTACCTCATTAATGAATGATTTAGATAAATAAGATTATAATTATTAAAACAATATCCAAAACCTGTCCAATTTTTCTTGGATGATTTATTTCAATCATGAGTCATCTTATCTTCAACATAAATGAGTTTTGGACCTTTAGAAACCGAAAAACATTATATAATAAAATAATATTTTTAAACATTCCTAAAGAGACCCTCCTCCCCCTTATAAAAATCCCTCACGTCTAACATTTTCCTCAAAAATCTCAATCCACTTTACTCCTTCAAACTCTACCTATTTAATATCCCTACATCCCTCTCATCCTCTTATAAGCCTTCCTCTAGGAATATGACAATTGAAGTAAACCTTTTGGTTCAAATCAAAGGAAGATACCTAATTTAATGGTAACGTCTTCCCTTAAGTCCTTTTGTTTTATTTTCCTTCTCCAACACCCTAAACTCTTTTTATTCCTTTATTTTATAGCAACACCAGTATCCTCAATATACTAGTTTGTTTATAGGAGAATTATTTTAATTAAACTTACACACACATCCATCTAATGGGTAAGGAATATATTGTTTCTATGGACAGAAAACTAACGCCTCACGAAACGATGATTGTTCAGTATTTTCCTACCACCTCTTATGGTGGCCATTAAGATGGAACTATATTTATATGTGATATATATTATATTTATATTGTTTCTATTCTTCTGTATTTTTCATTTATAGAATACCTTTATGGTTTTCATAGTGGGTAAATACGATAATTTCATTTGAGGAAGTGTGGACTACCGCCCCCTCGAAGTGATATGACTTGTTCATTCCATACGTGGAACTTATAAAGGATCGAGTTAATGAAACTATATATGATATTATACTATAATTATAATATACCTATGTATCATTATGTTTTTATTCCATTAAATATTAAATAGAAATGAAAATAGCGTTCATGCGTACGTACAGATTACCATCTCCATGAACGATGCATTTCATTTCTTATCTCCAAATGTTATGTACTATTATAAATACATATAAATACTGGATATATATGATATATATGATATCTAAATCATTAATATCATTCTGGAGATAATGTAATTTCGACCACATAGAAAATTTAAAATTATAACAAGTTTATTTTTAACTCAAGTTCTAAACATCGATAAGATATCTGATATGAACTCAAATAATTAACTAATTGTTATAGAAAGGTAATAATTTATATAAAAGTAACAATAAAATTGAAAAAGGTTCTTAATAAATTATAAAATAACTTTATTTCAATATTCATGAGATTAAAGAATGATCGAGTCATGTCTAACACGAGGTAAGGGACTTCTTCTCAATTTCCTTTCTTTGAGGAATATTTTGTTTTCTACATGACTTTCTTTTATACGGTGTATAAAAACGTTTTACATTGCATTTAATTCAAAAGTAATCTTTTTCTATGAGGCGTTTTACTAAATGAAAAAAAAGGAATGTTTCTTTTTAATGTAAGCGGTGACAATGACCTTTTTCATCATCGTGAGTATTATTTGATCTTTTCCTTCCTTAAAAAGTAATAATAAATTTAAAAAGGACAATAAATAACATATACTCTTTTACATATTTTGGTATTAAAAATGGTTTTGATAATGTATTTGGTATGTCAATAAATTTAAATGACATATTGTGATTGAAATGTGGAAATGTTGTCTTTCCTTTATATTTGTTTAATGTGTTATGTATATGTTATAGTTCTTGGGCATTATTATGTATACGGGTGGTTCTATGATAAACCTAGGGTGGGTGAGCCTGAGATATCTCTCTAATGCATTGGGTAACGTGACGTAAGTAAATGTGAATGTTTATCCTAAGAGATTTAGGGAATAAACTGTGTGGGTATTCCAAATGTTACTCCCTACGTAGATGTGAAAGCTTCAAAGTAAGTATGTTATGTATACCACAAGTTACCTTTATGATTTATGATTTCTATGTATATTTCATAAATCTTATGATTTCATGAGGTATGTTAATGAGATTATGTTATATATGTATTGATGGTCAAATGTTTTCTCTCTTTGTTTTATAACCCTTACTGAGCTTTTTAAGCTCATTCCATGTTTTAGGGTTGTTTTTCACAGGACTTAAAGATGAATAGGGTCAAGGATGGGATCAAGGGAAAGTCATATTGTCTAAAATATGGAACTAGACATGACACTTTTTTACAAGAGTTTTTATTTTATGAGAAAAATGGATACTGATTAGAAATTTCTACTTTTTAATTTTTGAGATATAATGTAATAGTTATGGCCAAATTTTATAAAACTCAAAACCTGAAAAGATCCTCAATGTGAATTACTCATTTGATTCAATATTATCTTTTGTTTTATGGTGTGGTCCTTATATTTGAAGTGCCTATGTATTTCAATTTTAATTAATTAAAATATAATATATTGAGGAAATATTTAAATTAAATTAATATATTATATTTAAATATATATATATATATATATTAATTGAAATTATTGTAATTATTTTTTTAATCATGTAGTGAATTTATTCAGATCTTTTGTTGAAAAAATGTATTTTTTCTAAAAAATCACATTTCATCACTCATTGCGACATTAAATGGGCTTTCAAGCCTTGTATTCAGGCCACTTGGCCTTGGGCCTTCGGGCTATGTAATGGGTCTCCCTCTACCCAGTCTAAAGAGGTCTTGGCTTTCAAATAATAAATTGAGGCTTCGTCCCCAACCTTTTAAAAGAAAAGTTTAAATTAAATCACGAATCTTATGTTAATTGAATAAAAATATATATCTAAAATAAATTGAATCATAATAATTAATATATGGTTATATTTTTATCATAATTCCTGGTCATTATGAATAGTGACCATGGTATGAGAAATTCAACTCAATAAAATAGGTTGAAGTTGGTTAAAATAGTATGGTAGAACATTAAAATTTCAAATCATAAGGATTTATTCTATTTTAGGTATTATTTTTAATAAAATAATAACTTAGTATTTATTTAATTTATTTTAAGTCAATATTCCTCTTTCATAAACACTTTCATCTGTTCTTCGAACATATTCTATATTTTATTCAAATTTGAAACTATTTTTTAGGCATTACATTTAATGGAGTGGTTGGAAATTAAAAATTTTTTATCTATGTCACAAAATTTCAAAAAAAACTTATTTATATTATTATATTGTAAATATAATTAATTTTAATCAATTAATTATTTTATTTCATGTTTTCATTATGTTGACTCTAAAATCGGTTATTTTCCTAAAAATAGTTTTTCATGAACTTTAGGATATTAAAATAATTTTTTTTCACCATAAATAGAAATTAAATATGATATAATGGAATACTAATATTTAATCACCATTTTAAAATTTCAATATAAGATAACATACCTTTTTTCAAATATATTTATTCAATCTTGCTTAAAATTTTTGTAATTATGGTTAAGGATAAAATGGGTTCAAAGTGGTCTAACTAGAATAAAAGTCATGAATTGTATCCAAAACAACTCCAAAAGGGATATGTTGAGTCTATTTCCACAACATCATATATTATAATATAATTTATGGTTCCTTGGCTTCATATGACATAATTATTATATTTAAATATATTATATAATTTTTATGCAATTCCATTTGTGTCTTATCCTTCCCCAATAAAATGATATCAAATCTCCTCAATTATCCATATATCACGTGTCTTATAGATCTAAAATTCATTTAAATAATAAATTTATTGGTACATTACCCATTTATTCATTCTTCATTAATTTCCAAAATACTATCTTTTAAAGGATATTAATATATGGAAAAGAAGATTTCTCAATTAATAGTTATAACTCTTAACTAAGCATTTTAAATTTTATTTCACATTAAAAATACAATAATTATATAGTATCCAATAAGAAATAATGATGTAATTATCTTTTATTTTTAATATTTTTATTATGATTGTAGAGAATCTTTTATCCATAAACTTATCATCCTATGGAATTCCAAAACATCTTTCGCATGTACGTATGTCTTACTGACTCCATGAAGTCGTGTGATTGGTTTTTCCCAACACATTAAATTAATGATTATAATGATGGATATATATGATATGTATGATATATATGATATATATGATATGTATCATATGTATGATATATATGATATATATGATATATATGATATATATCATATATATCATATATATGAATTATTCGTTATTCATTAAATGGGAATTTTTAATTTCCATAATTTTCTTTCAGCAATCAAAATGTTAAAGCTAGGTTTACACATGCATACGACATTACGTCTCTATGAACGGTGAAAATTATTTATCTATCATAAAATTTTAAGGATTAATCTAAATATGTATATAATTAATTTATATTTTATTTATATAATTAATAAAAAATATGATATTATGGATCATTGATCAATATATATGGATCAGGACTTCTAAAGAGATAAAATACGAAAAAATTAGTAGTTATCACCAAGAATGATTGTTTTGATAATGAATTACTAACAAAATGGTGATAATATGTTATTATTAAATAATATATGATATGTTATATATTAATTTGGAACTATAAATTATTTTTAATAAATATATATTTTTTATACATGAGGTTTTAATGTTTTTCAGTGAAGACAATACATGAGGAAAGGGGTTTCTCATCTCACTTTAATTTCAATGATACATATTCTATATTCACCACTTTTTTTCTATTTTGAGATATATATACTCTCCATTTTTCTTGATATAAAATAATTATCATTGATTTAAAAAATATTAGTATAATATTTTATAATATTTTTATATGGTTCTAATCATTCTAATGTTTCTAATATGGTAATGAAAATACATCACAATCTAATGGTTTTTTGGGGATTTTTTATGATTACATTTTTGGTGATAAAATTATGTGATCTATCTCTCAAGAATATTGTGATGTTTCTTAACCACATTTTATATCATAATAATACATGTTTTATATTGATTTTCCACACTTTATGTACTTAAGAGACTTAGTGGATGTTATTAAGGAAAAAACATTATATATCTCTTTTGACAAAAGTCATTTTTCATCAATATTTATGTTTTCTGAAATATTTTAATAAATTATTAAACTAATATCCAATGATTGGTTAATTAAATTATTACCCATGTATGAATTTTTGAAAAATTATTTACAAATATTCATCTTTTCATTATTTTAATAAGGTACTTTTGACATCATATCTAATTTGGGATAGAAATATATTTTTTAAGATACACATAAAGAATATAATTTTACACAAATGTGGGTAATTAGTTCATAGAATCTTATTTTACAATATTACAAGGTTTATTTGGACTAAAATTATTTACATAATATTTTTGAAATTATTATATTTCGTAAAATATTTTTTCCAATTAAATTGTTTTTTTCTCATGATATTTTAAATATATCATTTAAATAAATTTTCATCAATGATGAAATTTTGTTATGTTACTTATATTTTCAATGGGGATGTGATTATATGATTCCATTGAAAATCATCATCTGAATTATTTTTTGTGCTGATGAGATGTTTTTGAAATAAATTCTATATTCTAATAGACTTATTTATGATGAAATGTAATATATTTTATTGATTTTGTGGCATACATATAAATAGATTGTGATTAAGTGATGGTTATGTGTGTTATATCACAAAAATTTATTGGGTAATGATTGGTTACACGTGAATAAAATAAGCTATATGTAAACCTGATTTTTTATTCCCAATTATATCCATGGGAATGGATTTCATTACCATAATATTATTTGTTTTATTGGTTTTCATATCCTTAAAATTATGCATAAACATGGTTTTCATATTTATAATATTATCTGTGGTCATTTATTTCATTTCTTTTAGCTTATGTGTCAACCTGGTTTCATGTACACATCTTTATGATAGGGAATAATTTCATTTTCAAAACATAGTGAACTTGTTTCAATTAATAATAATTGATTGTATTATAAGATTATTTTTCTGCCACAATTGTGTGTATATTAAATACTCTCATGGTTCATTTTTCATTATTGTTTAATTTTTTATATTATGATGATATTCATTCGTTTTGATAATTTTTTATTCCCATCATAATTTTTTTGATCAATGCATGATGGATTGTGAACTTTGTAATTTATAATAATGATATCATAATAATATACTTTTATTTTGATCATATATGATCATTGATTAATTTCTCATATGTTTAACCTTACTGAGAATATGAGCTCATCGTTTCTAATGTTTTCCATCCATATGTTCTGAAGAATGATTTTTTGTGGGGTACTAATAAGAAGTGTTTGATGTGATAATCATCAAAGATATTTTATAAAATAATAGAAATATATATTTAATCATCAACTACACTAAAACATTAGGTTTATTTAACATATCATAATGTTAGGTAATAAATATAAATAAGAAATTATTATTTATTATATATGTAAATCTTTGGTTTCTATACCCAACCAACAAAAAAATAAATTTAAATAAATTATAAATTATAAATTATTTAACAGTCTATGATCAAGAATCTAATATAAGAGAGTCCTAAAATAAAAATATGGAATACTAGACCACTAAAATGGAACTCCATGTAACCTAAAGTCACCTTCAAAATCCTAAACTACTACTATCAAACCAACTCAATCATCAAAAAAGAAAATAAACCACCACCTCTACAACCTTATAATAAAAAAACAATGGATTCATTTACCAATTGATATCTTTTGTGATTAAATTTAACATGCCCTATTGTGTTTTAATAAATGTTTTCTAAAATAATATTTTAACAAAATTTCATTTTGGATACTATGAAATAAAATTGAATTTTTTTATATTTTTACTCATATTGAATGATGGAAAAAAAAATTAAAACCGTACACAGTTATGGAATTTTGACTGGATTATATTTTAAATATAAAAAATATCAATGAAAATAATTCATAAAAAATCACTAAGGATAATCATTATAATGCACTATTAATTGAATATTTTCTATCCATACCAATTTTTAAATCCATTCCAAAAACACACTAACAATTTATAAAAAAATATATCAATCGATCATCATTATGACTTAAAATGAAAGAATCAAGTAACATAACCAATGGTTTAATACACATCAACTAACATGGAATGTATATAAAAATACAACTAAATCACATATATGAAACCACCATACTAGGAATGTTTTCCACATCCACTACCCTAGTTCATAATTAGAGACTATTATGCACTTTTCCTATCACATACATACCATTCAATCTATACTGGTTCCTAATATAAACTACCTGACTATATAACACTAGTCTATATTAGGAACACTTGACCTTTATCACTACAATATAGAACTACAATGAAGAGACAATGGTTTTGTGGAATAACACTTTTTGGTATTAATATAAAAATTCCCCATAAATAACCTGGTTCCAATGACTAAAATAGTGCGGGTATAAAAAATAATAATAAATAACAATAAAAACTTCAATATTACCACCCTATCCATTATCTCCCTCACATTAATGTACTCAATTAGATCCATCACCATGTCATTATATAAATCAATAAAGACCCAAAAAGGTAAACAAGTAGAGTGGTGCAATGATTATCTCAAAACCCAACAAATAATTAAAACTCATTGATAATGTTGGAACATGACTGATAATGAAAACATGATCATCCATGTGCAATTTTATGATTTTTGAAATTAAATTTATAATCACCATTAAAATTCGTCACTTGAAAACTATATTTAAATCATTTTGAAAAACCTAATTCTCAAATTAGTCATATAAACACTTGTATATAGCCAATTTTTTGGAAGGTATATGGATATATACTACCTGTAGAGATGGTGATTCCATGAGTATGGACATATGGTGGGAATGGAGAAGAAATGTAAACTTTAATTTCTGATGGTGGATGGTCCTTTCTTCATGCCTACATTGGTAGAAAATTTTCCACATGGAAGGCCATGAAAATTCCCCTATAACATTTTTAAAAAAGACTATTGTTATGTCATTCCCTAATTCTATAGTCAATCTCTATATAATAATATGATATATTATAAAATTATTTCATATATATGATAATCATATATTTAATTTAAATATGATTTCAGACTCGTGGGGTATTTTGAATAATATTTTCGAGTTGTGGGATCAAATATTGATTGTATTGATTTTTCTACCCTATATCTATATTCATTGGTACCCTAGCTAGTATATATATTATAGATATAATTCATATCTAAATGAATTTTCTATAGTCATTCTGTAGTTCGCATATGGTTTTAGGTTGAGGTGTATGTCCACCTTCATTATATCAACAGGAGCTCTTCTATATTGGTATAACATATTCACTTAGTTTTTAGCTATAAAAAATATCCCATCATAGTGTTCCTATATTTGTAGGCCTAGCCTATCACTATTACCATATTTTGAATTGTTTGACGAACTTTTTCCACTATAAATCAATTATTAAAACAATATATTTTTCTATTTTAAAAATAATTTAATATAATTGAAATCTCACCCATTATAGGACCCTAATGGGGCCAAATTCATATATTTTTCAGTAAAAGTACATGATACACAATTTTATTCATTTCCCACTAGAATTCAAATTTTAAAATAACATTTAATAAATTGGAAAACCATTATAGAGAGTGTGTAATTACATTTAAATAATTTTAAACCATTTGGAATAATAAAAAAGATAGTTACATTTTGAAAAAATAATTTAATAAAAATCTCATTAACCTTATGTCATGTATTTATAATTTATTATTATAAAATAACATGTGTTTAATAAAATCATAAATCCCTCATACGGAGTTACAATTGGTCATCCTTGGAGGGAAATAGTAAATCAACAAAGTCTGACCCTCTACATGCCTTATACATGAAAACCAAAAAATCAATACCAACCCTAACAATAAATTAGATCCCCATGATTGTTTGGATATCATGGGGAATAAGAAAAAATAAAATAGGGGAAATATATGAATAATGAATGAAAATGTAAAAAATAGAAATTATTTAACCGGGTTTATTAAATTAAAATAAATCAATGGAATGTCATTGTGGAAGGTGATTTGGGGAGAGATCCCCCAAGGGCACATGTCCCTCTTGGTGGAACATAATGTATGAGAAGTTATTAAAAAATCTAATATAAATATTAATGGAAAGTATTTAAATTTCTATCTAAAAAATAAATCATAGATAGATGTAACTTGTATAGTGACCCGGGCATATGATATATAGATATATCATAATTTTAATGATTACTCAACTTATCTCTCGAATAATATCTCCACAGAACAAAAAATGAATGGTTTATTTGGACAGTACATATATAAACCACTTATTAAAGTTAAAATATTTATCCCCACCAAAATATTTCAATATATAAGGTAACCTTCTAGACACAACATATATAGTAACCTTATTCATAATTTGGGGACAAATTTAAACATAATTTATTCTTATTGAGGATTTTTATTAAGGTTAAACATGGATGATATCGTTGAATGGTCATATGTGATAATTTAGAGAGGGTTTGGGTATGAGAACATGTAATTATTAGTAGATAATAATTATCAACAATGATAAAATAAAAGAAAATTATTATTTCAAAATATTGGGGAATAAAAAAATAATGGACCTTCAGTTCTAATCATAATCATATCAGCATGATACAATTTATTGGTACCATCAATGATATTGAAACCATATCATATGTCAGTGTTAATTACCAAGTCCATCCTATCATAGATTATGAGTAATCACAAACAATTTCTTATATCATACTAGTTCAGACATCCAATCTTGATTTATATTTTAGATCAATAACATAAAATCATTTCTCTTAATTACATTACAAGATATATTTTTTTACTAAATGAATTTTACTATTATAAAGTTCCATTTGATAAAATAAATAATACCAAAAAAAATTTCAACTAGATAATAAACTATTCAACATTTCAACACATAAAAAATCATAAAAAAGAAATGAGTTTCATAATGATCACACTATCAAATATTTGACATATGGTAATGTAATGATTTTTATATAATCATAATCATATTCTATATGAGTATATCTAATTAATTATATAAAACTATTAAAAACCGGGTTATTTTCACTAATCCATTCAAGAATATGACAGAGATAGAATATATCTTTTCAAGATCATTCAACCATTTCCATGAAAACATTCAAAATTAAATTCTTCCTTTCATAACATTTGAACATAAAATTCCAATAGTATTTGGAAATTAGTTTTATTTATAAATAGTGATGTAAAATTTTATAGTGTATTTCAATGAAACCAATTATAATTACGTTGAGAAAATATTTTCTTTTCATATATCTTAAAAGAAAACCATCTTTTAAAAAAAAATATAAAATGTTAAAAATAACATGTTCAAAAAAAATATAATAAATATTTTCATAAAAATTTAAATAAATTAAAAGGTATTTAAAAAATAGATTTAATGAAATTTTATGTGTATGTATTAATATAAAAAATTTAATTTTGAAGAGGATTTTCATTAATGAAAATGACTACGACTAAAGGGTAATTATAGTTGACATTTCCAAAAAAACATTATCAGTCATCTTAGATACCACTGAGAGAAGCATTGTACTAATAATTAAAAATTCCTAGAATAACAAACATGTGATAATTAATATTGGTTTCAAAGGAGATGATCCATAGAATATCACTCAATATCTATTCACCATTGATAATTTCAAAAAGAAATGAGATAGTAACATAAAACTTTTTTATAGTTTCATAATGTTCTATACATGTATGGAAATTCAATATAATAAATAAATATTTTTAAAAATAGATTTTATAACCATATTAATTTATATCAATCCATATATTATTTTTTATAGAACATATTATATCATGTTTACAAATATATCTTTACTAAAATCAAGTATCTTTTTAATAACTACTTCATTTTGATACTTGTTTTTATTTGGTAGTCTCGGTCCTTATATATTGATCATGTTTAATTTATCTTTAGAATATTAATAAAATTATGAGTATCATATTAAATAATTATTTACACTTTTATATCTATTAATATTATGTGGTGAAGAAAATGTATTACATTACTTCATAGATAAATAGTCTAGATGTGTGTACGAGTGATGTTTCATCTTTTGAATGGATGGAAGAAAGGATCATGAAAAATTAATTCACCATTAATTATTATTAATAATATCATAGGTATCATATATTTTTATTTAATAAATATTTATAACTATAAATATGAATTGGTGATCAAAAATTAAACACTTCACTTCATGGAGTCGGTAGTCCAGACTTACGCATAAGAAATTTTTTCTTTTACAATAAGAGGGAATGGTAGAGGATAATTTTTATTCTATAGAGAAATATGATTAAAATACAAAGATATTACATCATTTTATGTTTATTTTAAGCACATTGGAAAATTTAATTCCCATGTACTGAAACAATTTAGTGTCATTGGAATCATAGAAACATAATTTCCTATCTTGGTGAATGATCTTCAACATATCCCTTAAAGATCTTCCCTTTTAGTACTCCTACTTAAAACCATTATTCATATTATGTGTAGATGAAATATACGAAATGGTGATATCATATTATTAGTTAGCATACAAATAAAGGATATATGAACTCATGAAATAGAGATAATGGTATGATAGCATGAGCATAATATATGAAAGACATACCATGCATATTAGTGATCATAATCATGAGTCATGGAATAAGGATTCGATGTTCATAACACATGAATCAGAAGGAAATAAAAGAACATGATTCATGAGGGAAAACATATTCATAATATGAAAACTTTTTTCCTACACATAAGCATATAAAATCATTCCCTCTAAGTCAAGGATCATTGACAATACATATCAGTGAACTTCATGGGGAATACACCTATTGTGCAGGATACAGCACCATCCCCAGTCACATTCATTTCCTTATAGAAGATCAGTTTATACCTTCTTTCACAATGTGGATCAATATCATCCACTTGTTCACATGATTATGTTATGTGATGTAAATCATTACCCAATTCATTTGAGCACTATTTGAGCCAGGCCATCATATAATCAATAATAGACTTAAATAATGCTATTAGGGACACCCCATAGTATATAATATAGTGGGATTACCCATTTTTATTTGGGACATTTAATCGTATAAGATATAACATGATTTCCTAGTGATATCTATGCCACCACATTTTATAGGCTATAATAGAATTACCACAAGTTGTCTAAGACACCACACCAAATAATATATAATGTCATTACCCGGAGAAGTCTGGGCCACCCCACCGTATAATATATTACAAGATTACCTGGTAAAATCTAGGCCACCCCATTATATAATAAATTTCCATGAACCACAAAAATAATATACTACAATGAGATTTCATATCATCATAAAACCTCAAAACACAATTATTCACTCATACCCTGATTAATCAATGGGGAAGAAATAGTTTTCATGACCATATCATTAAATCATGGTTAAACCATGGAAGTTAAATGTTTTTTATAAAAAAATAACCTTGAAATAATATTAACCCACAAAAAATTAATGGGTTTCATAATAATCTATTTGGAACATTATTGACCAATAGAAAAGAAACAAGTTTAACAAACATCATGCCATCAAAACATAAACCAATTAGAGAAAGAATATGAATGGTATCCTTTTATTGTATCCCAAATAAGATTTTAGTAACACAAATATATGTCCAATAATATGGAAAATAATTTTTAATGTAACATTTATAACATTTCATGATGAAAATATAATTTCTTATTTGTAAAATTCATATTAAATCATAAAACCTCTTTAAAACCTTTTTTATGGAAAATAATGATCAAAAATTTTTAAAAATTATTTGAAAACAAATTTAATGATTTTTTAAAACAAAAAAATCTAAGATACTTTTCCATCATGATTATCTTAAAATATAATTTATAATAATTTAAAAAATAGAAAACTTGATTTTTGAATGAAAAATATTTTCAAAGAAAGAGATATTTAAAGTAAGATTTTTTTAAAATACATTCTGAATTATCATAAATATAATTATGTGGGAAATGGTATAAATACATGGATATATCATGAATAACCATGGTAGAAAATATTTCAAGAGAATTCATGAGATGAGGATCATAATATTTCTTCAATGGAAGCACAATCATAAATAATTAGGATAAAATATGAGATTGTATGAATAAAAAATTACTAATTTGGTAACAATGAATAATAATCCCCACGAAATAATAGCATTACATAAGGATTAAAATATCATGACGTTTCAGATAATCAAGATATAAAATCACATAGGTCAGGATAAATAGCTTCTATAATATTATAAGCACATAACATGACATGTGACTCCATGAAGGAGAATTGACACAACATTATTTTACAAAGTAGGTAACTTTTGAACCTTAAACCCCATGAAATAGAGATAATAAAATTGACATATACATAAAACTTAATTTAATAATGAAAATATTATAATATATTAACCAGTTGTATATACACCACACAAAATAAATGATTGATTAATAAGGCATAAGTCTCTCAGAAATAAAAGTGAGACTAGAAATCCGATTACTACAAGAGTAACTTTTGAATCATGGATGTAATTAAATAATAACATCAATAAAAATAAATAATGAAAAAAATTAGATGAAATTACTTATATTAATTTTAGTAGTTCATTATATACACCACCTAATAAGAATATGTGGGTAATATAGCATATATCTCACGAAAATAAATGTGAGATGAGAAACCCTTACCTAATGTCATGAATTTCTTTGTAAAAATTAAAACATCCTTTATAAGAAATTTATTTTTTAAAATAGTCCGTAGAAAAATATTCCTATATATCATACCATATATGATTTTATTATTACTTTATTTGTTTTTGTCAAAAGTTTCATGTTTTAGTTATGTTTGGGGTAATAACCACGTTTTTGTTTGTGTTTTGACTTGTTCTTATTGATCCTCTTACTTAGATTATTATTTAATTGTTTTTAGAATGTAACATCTGATATAAATTAATTAAATAATTATTTATAAAAATATATATGATATATAAATATATAATGAAATACACCGTTCATTGAGATGGTAGGTCATACGTACACCTGAACTCTACTTCCATTTTCTTGTTGTATTTTTAAAGAAATAAAATTAAATGACATATATATATATATATCCTTAAATAATAAATATTATTTAATATATAAAAAAATTTAATAAACCTTTCCTTAATACATTCAATGTAAATCATGAATGAATCACATCTCTTAGAGGAGGAGGTAGTCCACACAACCACAAATCAAGTTATCATATTCCCACAAAATGGAAAGCATGAAGTTATGTGTTATATAATAATTAAAGAAGAATAATGAAATAATCAATACAATATATATCATATTAAAACATTAATTAAATTATTATTTAAAACATTTATTGGTGGTAATGGAATAACACCCGACATCAGTTCACGAAGTAGTAATCCCATGTACGCACGAATGATGATTATGTATCCCATTCGATGTAAGTGTGTGTAATTGTTGGTAATATAATTAAAATTACATAATATTATTATATTTATGATACTTATTATTTTATATATTAATGAAATTGTAATTAATTAGTGGTGGAGAATGAAATAAAACAAATTCTCTTATTGTATAATATTACCAATTATTTGGATAACTTCTTTTTGTTCGCACCAAATAGATTAATTATTAATCTTTAATCCCAAAAAGAGCCTTATTGGTTTACATGAGGTAATTTTTTAGATTCATTGGGAATTTTTTGTATGATAAAATGGTCTTCAGATGTCTTATGTTGTGAGCGGTGAGTTCTATTTGATTGTGGAGAGGAGTGGCATTCTTATAAATACAAAATGGATAACACTATTGAGATGCATTACATAACTCACGTGCCTTAAATAATAGTCCATTTTATATATAAGAGATAATATGGTCTATATATATACATTAAATGGAATTTTGAAATTTTTTCAGTTATTTGGATATTTTAGATAATGTTTAACCACTAAGTAAACTCATTTTTACATTAATTGATTAAATTGATTTAAATTATACTAACTAATATTTTTGTCCAAAACTATGTTGACCATAAAATAAATAATAAATTATTCATATTCATAAAATGGAATCCATTCAAATTAGAATAAATTTATTGGAAGATATTAATTTTAAAATAATTCTGTAGAAGGGATGAAATAACGGGTTTTTGAAGTGAAAATGTTCAAAATAATAAAAAATTTCAATGTGAAATTTATTACAAAGACGTTATTTTAATTAATATATATATATATTTGACCAAAATAAACTATCAAATTAATTTAAAATATAATTTTACTATATAAATTAATTAAATTATAATATAGTTTTCAATTAAATCTAATTGTTTTTCACTGTTCAGTGAAAGAAGAATCTTCTCAGAAAAATACCAAAAAACCACCCAATGTAAATTTTGATATTACTCTAAAAATTGTTTTTTAATTTTTTTATGAAAAATTATTAATGTTAAAATTAATATTTTTAAAATATTTTTTCCATTAAAAGATGTTAAAACTACCTTTTAGAATAATACAACTTTTTATTCTTAAAGGAAGAATTGTTCTTAGTTAATGTCTATCAAACATATTTGATGAATTTAGAAACATTTAGTTCAATTATTAATCTATAAATTTAATAAATATATCTCACTAATACTGATTAATTTTATTTATTAATATATAATTTCTTTGTTGTGTAAAAATAGTTTTTTCATAAAATGCATCCATTATATACAATTGGTTTTTATTTTCCTTTATAATTAATTGACAACCAATGAATTAATTTCTTAAATATTTTTAAACCATAGTTTAATAATTTAGTTAATATTATTGATACATGTGATTCCAACAGCTAGGTGATAACTATAACATTATGTTAATAATTATAATAATACTAATATATTGTAGTTCGGTAAAACTCAATATTGCATGTAACATAGGCTATCAAATGAACTCAAAATGTTTTATAACATAAGAAAAAAATATTGATTCATGTAACCTAAGAAAATATTGTGGATGTGTGTGATCTAGTCCAATCTTAGTGTTGCGTGTAGAGCACTCTTAACTTGGTGTTGCATTTAATGAAATCTAAATTCGTAGTAGCGTGCAATGAAAGACACCAAATATTTTTAATTTATTTAAAATAAAAATAATTCATAAAAACATTAGGTGATACATTCTACCATAATTAAAATGAATTTAATCCTTGAAATTCATCTAGAAAATAAATATTTTAATAATTGAATGTTCTTTTCATAGGAACCCTCATCACAAAAATCAATAATAACAATTCATAAAAAAATATAATTCCATAAACATAACAGTTACCAAAAGTAACTCATAAATAGGATTCCACATAGGAGAAAATATATGGTATGGAAATATTGGACAAGGAATATAATCATAAATAATGAATGAGTTCATTGATCAGAAGAAATTGTATGATCAATGGAAGGTTAATGACTCAAAACCAAAAATTATCTATGATTTATCGAATCATTTATTCAACATGAATGAATGTATTGGGATAACTATTTTTCAATATTCATTTCAAAGAGTTAGTTAACTTTTACACTATATAATAACATAAATAAATATACTTACATGACTTCATTCCTTTTTCATATGCACAGTCTCACCCTTTGGTTGTGCCTTTTCGAATTTCCACTTCATATCTTACCCTTTGAAATGAAGTTGAATTTTTCATTCATGAATTATTAACAGATCATGATTTCTAATGATAAGTCATTACATATATCATTAATTAAAATCACACCAAAATGGAAAGCACATATTATCCAATTTTCATAAATACTTATATGGTGAGATAATACTTTAATCTCTAAAACTATATATTATGTTTAACTTAAACCACTCCATAAATGGTTATCCATTTAACCCTTCCAAAAGATGAAATTCCAAAGAATTGGAAAATAGGGCACTAAATTTATTTAAAAAATATCTTAACATTGATCCCTGATATATCATAAATTAGATCTTGGTTTTCACATACCAAACAAGTGAAAAAAATTATTTTGAATTCTCTTGAAACATGGTAAAAACAAGAATTTCTTTAATAATTTATTGAAAAAATGATGGATTTCATATTCCATAGATTATGGGATGTATTATTTAAACTCAAAAATGTATAACCACTAGAAATTGACTATATACCAATGGTTTGGAACCTTGGGTGTAGCCCATAAAATCAAGGATATTAGCTTTACCCATAATTCATAGAACCGTGGGAGATTAAGCTTTTGGTATAGCTGTAATCTATATCCATCATTTGTAAAGGAAATACCCACTGTTATGAACTATGTGAATAATTATATCCCACTAAGTCAATATCCCTATAAAAATAGTTTTGAAAGAGTGTTTAAAGATTTTAAAATAATCTTCCAATCATATTTGAACCCTGTACTTCCTCTACACATTCCACATTCCTAACCACTATATAAAATATGTTTATTAGTATTTAAATATAAATTTATGAAGTGTTGAAAAAGATGAAAATTTGTGGAAATAGACTTTCTTGTGGAAATTTTTTTGTTCCCACAGAAACCTTTTTCCCCATGTTTTCTTCCAGAAATCTATACACACAGGTAACCAAAACCATTGGTATAAGTATGAACTATACCCATGGATTTTTGGGAAAAATGTGTATAGGTTTTTAACCAAACCCTATACCCATGGTTTTATAAAAAACTGTTGATATTGGTTTGACATATACCCATTGTTTTCTTCAGAATAGTGGGTTTAGGTATGTTTCAAAACCTATACCCACGGTTTTGAAAAAACATGGGTATATGTGGTATCAATACCAATGAAAATAAAAAAACTTATTAGTATAGATTGAAAATTGATATCTATAGAAATAATTTTCCAAAATTGTGGCTATTTGTTACCTATACCAATGGTTTTGGGAAAACTATGGGTATAAGGGGGACCTATACCAAGGGGTTTTCAAAACTGTTGGGTATAGGGTCATTTTCAGGTAGTGATTTATATAAAATCTATTATATTATTGACCCTAATTTCAATAAATCAATTTTTGGTTCCATGGTATTCATTACTGTCAATTTTAATTTATTCATATCATTCATCTCTTTATCCAAGATTAAAATAATTTTCAAAAAATCATGAAAACATTAGGGGTTACCTTCCCTTAATCAAAATATCATATATCCATTAGATAACTTTTCTAGGTCACCAACACCATTAAATTTATTTTTTTAAATATATAATGGAAAAAATATACTTCATTATTCATATAACATGATTATATAATTTCTATACATATAAAATTCAATCACCCATCTTTATTCATAAAAAATTACTTTGGATTCATCATATTATTCCTTAATAAACCTTTCTTTAAATATGAAATATGAAAAATGAATTAAGGTTCCTCAACATGAATTTATTTTTTCTTGTTATGTTTAATTTAAATAATATAGTTATAAGATCCCATACCATTCACATTCTATTCATGGTATAAATATCTTCAATAGTATAACCAATACTCATTCCACATTCCAAATTCACTATATGATATTTCAACATAGGAAATAAATTTTTGTAGTTCCTATACATTCTGAATCCATAAAATTATATATTAACTAAGTTCCTTCTAGTTCACTCTATTGACTAAGAATAGAATGTACAGTGTGAGAATAATTTATCATAGTAGATAAGTACATAATCATGAAAAAATAATTATTTGATATATAAATCATTACTTCTTCATTTAAGTCTATGACACATTAGACTTATTAAAAGAGACATCCATGGATATAACCATATAAATGTCCCTAGGGATCTCATTAATGTTTTCTCATCCTAGTTTTCAATGGTTGAATAAACCTTTCCTTTGATTACAACTAAAGTGACTCACACTTAAAATATATAAATATTATATCATTTTAGATAAATATTCAAAAAATTGCAAAAGTGAATTCATAGGGACCATAATAGATTAGTGTATTTGGAAACATGGATACATAATTCCTCTATCATGGTCAATGATCTTCAACATATCCCTTAAAGATCATCCTCTTTAGTACTCCTATATAAAACCATTATTCATAAACTTGGGAACGAAAATATAAAAAAGAGTGAGATCAGATACTCAATAAGGTTAAAAGTAAAAAAGATACATTAGAATAACATTGACATAATGGTATGATTACATGAACATAACATTTTAAGATCAATCAATGCATATCCAAGAACACAATCATGAGTCATGGAACAAATATTGGCAGTTTTTAAGACATGAATCATAAGGAAATTAATGAAGTTGAATAATGATATAATAACATTGGAATAAAACATAGACATGTGGAATACACATAATTATATCAAACCATTACCTATAATTCATGTATTATTTACCAAACCTGTCAGGGCACTTCACGGGGGATGAACCTACTGAGCATGACAAACCACCATCCCCAGTCATAGCCCCTTACATATAGTTGATCAGGTTAAAACATATTCCTATAGTGTATCTTACCTGTAGACTTGTTCCCATCATTATCATATGAGATTCATATCGTTGCCCAATGAATTTGATTTTTATCGGGTCCATCTCATCATATATTATATAATGAGCTTACCCAACACTATCTGGGACACCTCATCATATAATATATAAAGGTATTACCTAGCGCTATATGGGCCATCCAATTATATATGTTATAATTGGATTAACTGGCCCTATCTGGGCCTCCCCACCATATAAGCTAAAATGGGATTACCTTGTGTTATCTGGGACACCCCACCATATAAGCTATAAAAGCCTTAACTGGTGCTATCTGGGACAAACCATTTCATAATTAATGTCCATGAACTAGAAAATTAAACTAGTAAAAAGATCTTTTATATAATAATAAAAACTCACAAAATAATTATTCTTTCATAACATGATTAACACATGAAAAATAAATGGGTTTCATGTCAATATATTTGAATCATGGTTAACCCATGGTAATAACAATCAATTTGAAAGATGATTAACCCATGGATACAATATGTAATTGTAACATCCCATGTATGTAATGAATAATAGATATTTTTATCTATGCCTATTAATGAATTAGATAGTGTTTTAGAGGCTTAAAATGAAAACAAATCCGATCTTAAGCATGGAATACACTAATATTTTTAAAAAGATTGTTTTACTGCCTTTTAATGGAAAACCATTTTTAAATCTATCTTTTGACAATTTTATAAGCTATGTTTGTCAAAATAAACTTATTATTTATTACTGGGAAATCAAAATTTACATTGTGTGAATTTTTGCTATTTTTCCGATAAAGTTCATTTTTTTAATGAATAGTGAAAAATGTTGTATTTTAATTCAAAACTTCTTTTTAATCTAATTTATTTATATGATTAGATTATATTTTTAATTGGTTTTAAAGTGAAATTAGAATATATTTTTACCATTTAATCCAATGGTGGTCATTGGAATCAATTTCACTTTGAAATTGGACTTAAACTAGTGTCAATCTTTTGATACTTATTGTTTCATAAAAGCACGCTATTTGTCATGACAACGAGAATTAATTATTAAATTAATTAATGTGACTTATATGTTTCGAATTTTTAAAATAGCCTTCATTATTGAATTCGGAATATCAAATACATCTTAGGGTGAATTTTTTGTATTTTTCTGAAAAACATCAATTTTTGATGAATAGTGAAACCACTAAGTGGTACTTATAAAAACTGATTTTTCGTTTAAATGAAATTTTACCACTTCTGTGTTTTGAAATTCAAAAATCCGACATACATGGTTATCATTAAAAAGTAAAATGTGGTTCAATGAGATTAAAATAATTTTTTGGTGAATAGTAACTTTTAAGTTCTTAATCGCGATTAGTGGTAATTAGTGTAGTTTAAGGTAAAAATAATGTTTTAATAAAATGAGATTAGCTTGACACAGGTCCTAACCTCATTGGATGTGTCATGGCCGACCAATACAATCCATGGGTCAACTTGGGGACCCCATGGAGCCACTTTGTTTGGGAAATGACATAAATAACTTTTTATTAAATGTTAAAGTAAAAATGACACAAACATGAAATGTTTTACTAAAACAATTTTTACATGGGGTTATACAAGTAAGATTTTTGACTATAAATATTAATTATAAAGATAAAAAATTTCCTACATCATGATATTTTTTTTATAATTTATAGACATTAAATAAATTAAATTATTTATGACATCATGATGATGCAGCGATTACCTCATTAATAAATGATTAAAATAAAATGAAAGGATAATGTAAAATCTATGACCTACACATGAACAAAACCTATTGGATGGGTATATTTCGAAACCTTATCACCTTAACCTCGAATTATATCAATGTGGGACCTCTTAAATCCTAATATCATTTTAAAATAATGTAACTTTTCTTTACTTTCCAAGAGTGCCCCTCCTCTCCTCTTATAAAAGGCCCCCACCTCTACCTCTTTACCCACACTTCCAAAGCCTTTGGCTCGGCCAACCTCTGCCCATTTTGTCTCTCCACATCTCTCTATTACTACTTGAAGCCTCAATTTGGGATGAAGTCTTCCCAAGGAAGCCTTTGAGCTCAAACCAAAGGGAGTTACCCGATTTTAAGGTAATGTCTTCACTTGAGTCCTTTTGTTTTATTTTGCTTCTCCAACCCCCTAAACTCTTTTTATTCATTTATTTTGTAACAAATCTAGTATCTTAAATATAATAGGGTGTTTTTATAAGAAATATTCTAGCTACACTTACACACACCTACATCTAATTGTTAAAGAACATACTGTTTCCGTGGATGGTGAATTTCTGCCTCCCGAAACGATAATTGTTCAACATTCTTTTAACACCTTCAAAGGAGGCCATTAAGATGTAAATATATTTATATATGATATATAATATGTTTATGTTTTCCTTAATCTTCTGTATTTTTCATTTATGGAATAACTTTAAGGCTTCCATTATGGGTATACGCGATAATTTTATTTTAGGAAGTGCGGACTACCGCCCCCTCAAAGTGATTTGATTCGTTAATGCCATTTGTGGGACGTATAAAGGATGTATTTAAAGTTATTATATATGATGTTATACTGTAATTATAATATAACATTTTTACCATTATTATTTCATTCCATTAAAGTATGAGATAGAAATTAAAGTAGCGTTCATGCGTACATACGGCTTACCGTCTCCATGAACGGTGCATTTCATTTTTTATCCCCAAATGTAACGTACTATTATAAGTACATATATATAAGGGATATATATGATGTATTTTACATCTAAATGATTAATATAATTATGGAATTAAAATATACATACCTCTCATTTAGTTTTAATTCCATTAATATGACATAGAAATTAAAGTAGCGTTCATGCGTACGTACGACTTACCGTCTCCATGAACGATGCATTTCATTTCAAACCTCTAAATGATTATGTGATATTATAAATACTTGTATATGCTAGATATATATGATATATATGATATCCAAATCAGGAATGTCATTCTGGATATAAAGAACCTTTGACCACATGAACAACATGTAATTGTAAGAAGTCCACTTTCGACTTAAGAACCAAATATCGAAAAAACAAACATTATTAACTTAATGATTACATAATGTTTATAACATGGAAATAAGTGATATAAAAGGAATAATAAGCTTGAAAAAGGTTATTAAGAAAGTAGAAATTAACTCAAGTTTATTATTCAGGACTTTAAAGAACGATCGAGTCAAGTCAGACCCGAGGTAAGGGACTTCATCTCAATCTCCTTTCATTGAGGCACATTTCTGTTTTATACACCACTTTCTTTAATACGGTGTATAAACCCCTTTAAAATTTACGTTTATTCAAAAGGAATCTTTTTATACGAAGTGTTTTACTAAATGAAAAAAGGGAATGTTTTTGTCCTACGTATGCGGCGACAATGACTTCTCCACCGCCACGAGTATTATTTGGTCTTTGCCTTCCTCAACAAGCCGTAATGTTTTTAAAAAAAATAAATACCATATACTCTTTTATTTATTTTGGTATTGAAAATGGTTTTGATAAAGGATGCTATTATGTCAATATATTTAAATGATATATTGTGATTGAAATGTGGAAATGTTATCATTCCTTTATATTGGTTTTATGATTTATGATTTTATATTGGTACTTGGACATTTGATGGGTGGTTATGTGATAAACCATATGACGGGTGGTGCCGTGAATACCAGGATGGGTGGTTACGTTATAACCTCCAATTCATTAGGTATGGAAGTCGGCCGTATGGCTATTCCATTAAGTATGTATGGAATTTGGTCGAATGGCTATTCCATCAAGTGATATGTGTGGAAGTCGACCGTATGGTTATTACACTTATGTATGTTTATGTCCCAAGTTACCTTTATATGTTATATGTTCTTTATATGGGTTTTATGGTAATCCTTTGGTTACAAAAGGGTAAGTAATGATATTTTATTCAGTGAAGAGTTTTTACTACTTCATAAAGGTGAAGGTATTACTTTGATAAAGTATACATGGTTTACTTGATGTTTGAAAAACTAATAGTTTTCATTCTTTGTGTATCCCTTACTAAGCTTTTTATGCTCACCCCAGTTTTTTTGAAATTTTTTTCACATGACTTAATGTGGAATAGGGTCAAGGATGGGATCATGGGAAAGTCATGGTATATAAAACATGGAACTAGACCTGTTTCTTTTTAAGAGTTTTTTTTCTATGGAAACTTAGTAGAAGTGTCTACTTTGTAATCTTTTGAGATGTAATAGTTATGTTCGAATTCTCTAAAACTCTAAACCTGAAAAGATCCTCAATGTGAGTTATTCATTTAATTCAATATTAAGTAATGTTTAAGGCTGGGGCCTTATAGTTGGTATCAGAGGTCGGTTTAGACAACTTTAGGAGTTAGAAAAGTGTAAAATTATAAGTTAATTTATGGTACAATTAAAATGATATAGCATTTAAAGATTACCATGTTGCTTCGCCTAAGATATTTCTATGTTCAGAATGGTTTTCCGTAGAGGAAACAAAGAAGCTATGTTGGGACAACATCAGGAGGAAGACAACCTTCCAAATCAGCAACCTGAGATGGTCAGAATCAGAACTGACCAGTTTGTTGCTGTGATGACACAATTGACTCGGGCTATAAATGGTGGTGGTATCCATGCACAAGATCATCCAGATCAACCGCAGAAGAACATGTCAGTTGTGGAACATTTCATGAGGAAACATCCCCCATCATTCAGAGGATCATCTGACCCTGTGAAAGCTGAAGGGTGGATTGAAGCACTGGAAAAGATTTTTGATGTCATGGGGTGTTTAGAACATCAAAAGGTTAGTCTTTCTGTTTACCGTTTTGAAGGTGAAGCTGATCAGTGGTGGTCGATGGTGAAAAATATCAGGGGTAGTGATGAGATTGATGATCTTCACTGGGAATAATTCAAAGGTATGTTTCTTGAGAAATATTTTCCTATGGTGGTTCGTCTTAGGATGGGAAAACATTTCCTAGAATTGAGGCAGGAGGATGACTCAGTGGCTGCTTATGAAGCAATGTTCACTCGATTGGCAAGGTATGCTCCGGACTTCATACAAGATCTTGATAGTAAAATAAACCGTTTTTACTCAGGGTTAAAGCCAAAGTATCGAAGGGCTTTAGCTTCTCCTGAGTTCAAAAGTTATGAAAAACTTATTTGATGTGCGCAGAAGGTGGAAATGGAGTTTGCCGATGATCAGGTGTTCTATGACAAACAACAGAATAAGAGGTCCAGTTGGTAGGAAAAGGGGAAGAATTCATCAAAGAAGCCAGGAGGTAAGAAAACCAAATATCCATCTTGTGAGAAGTGTGGTAAAATGCATCCTGGAGAATGTTTATCCAAGTCTGGTAAGTTCTTTTGGTGTGGTAAGTCTGGTCATATTGCTCGTAACTATAAGGAGGATAATCAAGCAGGAAATTAAAAGGCAGTGGTAAGATGTTTTAAGTGTAATTAAATGGGTCATTATGCAAATGAGTGTCTAACTAAGAACTCAACTGGGGGAAAGCAGTCATACTACAAGCAGAAAGGGGTGGTGAAATCCTTTGCAAAAACCTCAGAAGATGTTGGGCCATCGAATGAAGTGGTATCAGGTACACTGTTTGTTTGTTCAGATTATGCCAATGTGTTTTTTGATTCAGGGTCTACACACTCTTTCATTTCCGATAAGTTTTTTAGTAAATTGGAAATTCCATCTCAAGATATGAACCCTGAACTTATGGTAAAAACACCCGGAGGGAACATTGAGACAAAAAGGAATTATAAGAACCTTATTATCCTTGTGTGTGGAAAGAATCTACCAAAAAACCTTATTGTTTTGCCTTTAGTAGAGTTTGATGTAATTTTGGGCATGGATTAGCTTTCTGTTTATCATGCTAAGATTGACTACAGAGCTAAAATGGTTTCTTTTCATAAATATTTTCAGTTTGTGTACAAGAATGAACCCTTGATTTTGATAACATATCAGGAAGTTGAGAAACTAGTAAAAGATGGAAATGAATGTAACCTTGCACATATTGTTGAAAATAAAGGAACTGTTCAGATTAATGATGTGCCAGTGGTAAATGAGTATCTTGATTTTTTTCCTGATGAGTTGCCTGGTATTATTCATGATCGGGAAGTTGAATTTACTATTTACTTAGTTCCTGATTCTAATCCAATTTCAAAACCCCCTTATCGAATGACTCAAGTTGAACTTTTAGTGTTAAAGAAGCAATTGCAATAGTTATTAGATAAAGGTTTCATTTGACCCAGCACATCACCATGGGGTTCTCCTGTCTTTTTTGTTAAAAAGAAATATGGCTCAATAAGACTTCGCATTGATTATAGAGCCTTGAATAATATTACTATTAAGAACAAGTATCTTTTGCCTCATATCGATGATTTTTTTGATCAGCTCTAGGGAGCTCAGTATTTTTCGAAGATTGAATTGAGGTCGGGGTACCATCAGTTGAAAGTAAAAGAAGCAGACGTTCTGAAGACTGCGCTCTGTACTAGATATGTCCATTATGAGTTTCTATTTATGCCTTTTTTTAACCAATACTCCTATTGTATTCATGGACCTTATGAATAGAATTTTCCATGAGTTCTTGGATAATTTTTTGGTAGTTTTCATTGCTGATATTTTGGTGTTTTCTAAAAGTAAAGAGTAGCATGAAAGTCATTTAAGGGTTATCTTCCAAACCTTAAAAGAAAAGACACAATATGGAAAATTCAGCAAGTGTGAGTTTTGGTTACAACAAATTTCTTTCCTGGGTCACATTGTTTCAAAAGATGGCATAACTGTTGATCCTGCTAAAAAAAGTTGTTGAATAATGGCCAAGACCCACAAATGTAACCGAGATCCGTAGTTTTCATGGTTTGGAAGGTTACTACCGAAGGTTTGTTGAAAAATTTTCACGATTATCTAGTCCAATGACTAAGCTAACTCGGAAGGGTGTTAAGTTTATCTGGACAAAAGAATGTGATGATTGTTTTTAGGAGTTGAAAAGAAGATTGGTGAATGCTCTAGTTTTGGCACTTCCTTCCAGGAATGGGGAGTTTGTTATCTACAGTGATGCTTCATTGAAAGGACTTGGTTGTGTCCAAATGCAGAATTATCAGGTAATTGATTATGCTTCACGTCAGTTGAAAACTCATGAAATAAATTACCCTACACATGATTGGGAATTGGCTGCTGTTGTTTTCTCTTTAAAAATTTGGAGGCATCATTTGTATGGAGTAAAGTGTGAAATATATACCGATCACAAAAGTTTAAAGTATATATTCACTCAGAAAGAATTGAACATGAGACAGAGGAGATGGCTAGAATTAATCAAGGATTATGATTGTACAATTCATTACCATCTGGGAAAATCAAATAAAGTGGCTGATGCTTTTAGTCGAAAAAAGTAATACTTCATTAACCATGCTATGTTTGGAACGAGATCCTTCAGTTTTGGATTTTATGAACTTTGGCATATAAGTTGTTGGTGCAGGAAGTTCTTCTATTTTGTTTCAGGTATCAGTGAAATCTTCTCTATCAAACAGAATCAAGAAAGCACAGAAGCAAGACAGTGAGTTGCAGAAAAAGGTAGATCTGGTTCAGAAGGGTAAGTTTCCTGAATTCAACATTGATAATGATTATGTTTTCAGATTTGGGAAGAGATTATGTGTGCCTTGTGATTCACAGTTGAAGAATGAGTTGTTATGTGAGGCTCATAGTTCCCCATTTTTAGTTCATCCTGGCAGTACTAAGATGTACAGAGATATGCGGGAGTATTACTGGTGGGATGGAATGAAAAGGGATATTGCTGATTTTAATGTGAAGTGTTTGACTTGTCAGCAGCTTAAAGCAGAGCGGAAGTTACCTAAGGGAATGATGAAGCCTTTACCAGTTCTAGAGTGGAAATGGGAGAATATCTCCATGGACTTTGTTGAGGGATTGCTGAAGACACCTCGAGGTAATAATTCAATCTGGGTTATTGTTGATCGCTTGACTAAATCTGCTCATTTCCTTACTATACGAGATACTTTTTACCTAGATCAACTTTCCCGTTTGTATCTTAAAAAGATAGTCAGGTTAAATGGAGTTCCTATCTTCATTGTATATGACGGTGATCCGAGGTTTACTTCTAACTTTTGGAAAGGCCTTTAGAAGTCGTTGGGTACTAAATTAAATTTTAGTACAGCATTTCATCCGCAATCAGATGGGCAGTCAGAACGGACAATTCAGACATTGGAGGATATGCTACGTGCTTGTTCGATGGATTATCAGGGAAGTTGGTACCAACATCTTTCTTAGGTTGAGTTTTCTTATAATAACAGTTTTCATTCTAGTATACAGACGGCACCATTTGAGGCATTATATGGGAAGCGGTGTCGAACTCCAGCTTTTTGGGATGAAGTGGGTGAAAGGAAGCTGATGGGACCATAATTGGTAGAAGAGATGGCAGAAAAAGTTCAGTTGATTTAGAAGCACATGAGAACATCTCAGAGCAGACAAAAATGTTATGCGGATAACCGGAGGAAGGATCTATCTTTCGAGGTAGGTGATCATGTTTTTCTCAAGGTTTCTCCATGGAAAAGTGTGATGTGATTTGGTAAGAAAGGAAAGCTGAGTCCAAGGTTCATTGGACCATATGAAATTCTGGAGAGAGTTGGATCAGTTTCTTACCGAGTGGCTTTACCTCCAAGTTTATCTCAGGTACACAATGTTTTTCATGTTTCGATGCTGAGAAAGTACATGCCAGATCCATCTCATGTTTTGAGTCCAGAGGTAGTTCAGCTGGAAGAGAACCTATCTTATAAGGAACAACCGGTCCAGATTCTTGACCACATGGAGCAATTGTTACGGAATAAGGTGATTCATTAGGTAAAGGTAAGGTGGAAAAACTACATGATTGAAGAGGCAACATGGGAATCTGAAAATGCAATGAGGGATAAATACCCCCACTTATTCGATAAGTAAATAAATTGCGGGGACGCAATTTTCTAAAGGGGGGAAGGATGTAACATCCCAAGTAAGTAATGAATAATAGATATTTTTATCTATGCCTATTAATGAATTAGATAGTGTTTTAGAGGCTTAAAATGAAAATAAATTTGATCTTAAGCATGGAATACACTAATATTTTTAAAAAGATTGTTTTACTGCCTTTTAATGGAAAACCATTTTTAAATATATCTTTTGTCAATTTTATAAGCTATGTTTGTCAAAATAAACTTATTCTTTATTACTGGGACATTAAAATTTACTTTGGGTGAATTTTTGGTATTTTTCTGATAAAGTTCATTTTTTTAATGAATAGTGAAAAATGTTGTATTTTAATTCAAAACCTCTTTTTAATATAATTTATTTATATGATTAGATTATCTTTTGAATTGGTTTTAAAGTGAAATTAGAATATATTTTTACCATTTAATCCAATGGTGGTCATTGGAATCACTTTCACTTTGAAATTGGACTTAAACTAGTGTCAATCTTTTGATACTTATTGTTTCATAAAAACATGCTATTTGTCATGACAGCAGGAATTAATTATTAAATTAATTAATGTGACTTATATGTTTTTAATTTTTTAAAATAGACTTCATTTTTGAATTAAGAATATCAAATATAGCTTAGGGTGAATTTTTGGTATTTTTCTGAAAAACTTCAATTTTTGATGAATAGTGAAACCACTAAGTGGTACTTATAAAAACTGATTTTTCGTTTAAATGAAATTTTACCACTTCTGTGTTTTGAATTTAAAAAATCTGACAAACATGGATTTCATTAAGAAGTCAAATGTGGTTCAATGAGATTAAAATAATATTTTGGTGAATAGTAACTTTTAAGTTCTTAATCGCGATTAGAGGTAATTAGTGTAATTTAAGGTAAACAAATGTTTTAATAAAATGAGATGAGCTTGACACATGTCCTACCCTCATTGGATGTGTCATGGCCAACCAATACAATCCATGGGTCAACTTGGGGACCCCATGGAGCCACTTTGTTTGGGAAATGACATAAATAACTTTTTATTAAATGTTAAAGTAAAAATGACACAAACATGAGATGTTTTACTAAAAAAAATTACATGGGGTTATACAAGTTAGATTTTTGACTATAAATATTAATTAGAAATATAATAATATTTCCTACATCATGATATTTTTTTTATAATTTTTAGACATTAAATAAATTAAATTATTTATGACATCATGATGATGCAGCGATTACCTCTTTAATAAAGGATTTAAATAAAATTAAAGTATAATGTAAAATCTATGACCTACACATGTCCAAAACCTATTGGATGGGCATATTTAGAACCCTTATCACCTTATCCTCGAATTATATCAATGTGGGACCTCTAAAATCTGAATCTCATTTTAAAATAAAGTAACTTTTCTTTAATTTCTAAGAGTGCCCCTCCTCTCCTCTTATAAAAGGCCCCCACCTCTACCTCTTTACCCACACTTCCAAAGCTTTTGGCTCGGCCATCCTCTGCCCATTTTGTCTCTACACATCCCTCTATTACTCCTTGAGGCTTCACTTTGAGAAGATGTCTTCCCAAGGAATCCTTTGATCTCAAAACAAAGGGAGTTAGCCGATTTTAAGGTAATGTCTTCACTTGAGTCCTTTTGTTTTATTTTTCTTCTCCAACCCCCTAAACTATTTTTATTAATTTATTTTGTAAAAACTCTAGTATCTTCAATATACTAGGGTGTTTTTATAAGAAATATTCGAGCTACAGTTACACACATTTACATCTAATGGTTAAAGAACATACTGTTTCCGTGGATGGCGAATTTTTGCCTCCTGAAACGATGATTGTTCAACATTCTCTTAACACCTTCAAAGGTGTACATTAAGATGTCACTATATTTATATATGATATATAATATGTTTATGTTTTCCTTAAGCTTCTGTATTTTTCATTTATGGCATTACTTTATGGATTCCATTATGGGTATACGTGATAATTTCATTTTAGGAAGTGCGGACTACCGCCCCCTCAAAGTGATTTGATTCGTTAATGCCATATGTGGGATGTATAAAGGATGTATTTAAAGTTATTATATATGATGTTATAAATTTAATTATAATATAACTTGTTATACTTATTATTTCCTTCCATTAAAGTATGAGATACAAATAAAAGTAGCATTCATGCGTACGTACGGCTTACCGTCTCCATGAACGGTGCATTTCATTTCTTATCCCCAAATGTAATGTACTATTATAAGTACATATATATAATGGATATATATGATGTATGTTACATCTAAATTATTAATATAATTATGGAATTGAAATATACATACCTCTCATTTAGTTTTAATTCCATTAATATGACATAGAAATGAAATTAACATTCATGCGTACGTACGGCTTACCATCTCCATGAACGGTGCATTTCATTTCTTACCTCTAAATGATTATGTGATATTATAAATACATGTATATGCTAGATATATATGATATATATGATATACAAATCAGGAATGTCATTCTGTATATAAAGAACCTTTGACCACATGAACAACATGTAATTGTAAGAAGTCCACTTTCGACTTAAGAACCAAATATCGACAAAACAAACATTATTAACTTAATGATTTCATAATGTTTATAACATGGAAATAAGTGATATAAAAGTAATAATAATCTTGAAAAAGGTTATTAAGAAAGTATAAATTAACTCAAGTTTATTATTCAGGATGTTAAAGAATGATCGAGTCAAGTCATACCCGAGGTAAGGGACTTCGTCTCAATCTCCTTTCATTGAGGCACATTTTTGTTTTATACACCACTTTCTTTAATACAGTGTATAAACCCCTCTGACATTTACGTTTATTCAAAAAGAATCTTTTTATATGAAGTGTTTTACTAAACAACAAAAGGGAATGTTTTTGTCCTACGTATGCGGCGACAATGACTTCTCTGCCACCGCGAGTATTATTTGGTCTTTGGCTTCCTCAACAAGACGTAATGTTTTTAAAATAAAATAAATACCATATACTCTTTTATGTATTTTGTTATTGAAAATGGTTTTGATAAAGGATTCTATTATGTAAATATATTTAAATCATATATTTTGATTGAAATGTGGAAATGTTATCATTCCTTTATATTGGTTTTATGTTTTATGATTTCATATTGGTACTTGGACATTTGACGGGTGGTTACGTGATAAACCATATGACGGGTGGTGCCGTGAATACGAGGATAGGTGGTTACGTTATAACCTCGAATGCATTGGGTATGGAAGTCGGCCGTATGGCTATTCCATTAAGTATGTATGGAAGTTGGCCGAATGGCTATTCTATCAAGTGATATGTGTGGAAGTCGACCGTATGGTTATTCCACTTATGTATGTTTATGTCCCAAGTTACCTTTATATGTTATGTGTTCTTTATATGGGTTTTATGGTAATCCTTTTGTTACAAAATGGTAAGTAATTAAATTTTATTTAGTGAAGAGTTTTTAATACTTCATGAAGGTGAAGGTATTACTTTGATAAAGTATACATGGTTTACTTGATGTTTGAAAAACTAACAGTTTTCATTCTTTGTGTATCCTTTACTAAGCTTTTTATGCTCACCCCAGTTTTTTTGAAATGTTTTTCACAGGACTTAATGTGGAATAGGGTCAAGGATGGGATCAAGGTAAAGTCATGCTATATAAAACATGGAACTAGACATGTTTATTTTTAACAGTTTTTTTTTCTATGGAAACTTAGTAGAATTGTCTACTTTGTAATCTTTTGATATGTAATAATTATGTTCTAATTATCTAAAACTCTAAAATTGAAAATATCCTCAATGTGGGTTATTAATTTAATTCAATATTAAGTAAACTTTAATGCTAGTGCCTTATAGTAATTCACTAGCCCTAGAATCCTAGAGTCTATGACTTATTTTATTACATTATCATGATTTCAAGGAATCAAATCCCTAATGAATGATCAATTTTTCCGTCTTGGAAAGACATATTATAGACATGATACCCATAATACATTGGGAAATATGAAATTCAACACGATACATAATAAAAATTAATGTGTTGTGTCTTTGAAATCTTATTCAAATATTTCTTCTTCATAATCGTGGGAAATGGAGACATAATAAGGGAGAGATAAATTTCTCAGTAACCTTAAGTAAAATTGAAGTAATAATGAATCAATGGAAATAAAATTACATGTAAAGGTAAAAATATAATAACATATTCCATTAAAATAAATATATAAGGAATTATTAATATGGAATACTATGAAACTAAAAACACGAGCCATTAAATCAATAAACTGAAAATGAAATGCATCCATACATATTTCGACAAATAAAATCATGGGTAAATAATACTAAATTCTGAATAAATGAATTTAATAATTATCGGACTTCATGATTCCCAATAACATGATACCTTTACTATTAAGATATTGTTTAACTATTATTATTTGGCTAATTAATTCATCTAATGATACTATTGATGCATCATCGAGCTTGCATTAATTAGTACCCAAACCATAGTTATTGACATAAATGGTCCTAAAAAATTATATTTCATGTATAATTACTTCCTCATATGTATAATAAACATTATTCCTTATTAAAATTTATCTGTACTGAATGGAATATATAGATTTATCAATAATTTCCTAGTTAATCAAATAACTGTCAAAGTGGAATATGTATGTAAAATGATATATGGTTTAGGACATAATAATATCCACTATGTGAGAACATGGACATTAAAGGTAATTTTAATTGAAAACATATTAAAATAATTTGATTTTTTAAAGATAAAGTTAACAATCACAAAAAAAGAAGTGATATTTCAATGATAATCTTTCGGTACATTTTTTAGGAAAATAATTAGTAAACATCCCAAAGAGTCCCATACCACTTGAAAAAATTTAATCATAATTCAAATTAAATTATGTTGTTAATTAAATGATGAAATTTTATTCCTGATTTAATGTATCAAATGGGGAATTAGATACATTACAATAAATAAGTGAGTGTTTTATATGGTGTATGCCTCATGCAAAGAAAATTAAGACAATAATCACTTATATTAACCTTTATTTTTTTGTGGTCATTATATTCAATTATAGTGGTTTAAAAGAAGTTAATAAATTATAAAAGAACCATAATCAATTTTATAATATCATATATTATATTCTTATAATATTTAATTACCCGTTTTCAACACACTTTCATTATTTTAACTATTTCGGGTGTTAATTTCACAGTTTTCTCAAGTATGTGTTGACATGTTACTTATTGTCCCTATTACATGGATCATTATTTTATCATATCCATAAGTTAAAACATGAAATAATTATCTTATTTATTCAGTAAATATTTATATATAATAATCCATAATATTTGGAGATAAGAAATTAAGTACACTGTTCATGGAGACGGTAGGCGATACTTATGCATGAATGCTACTTTCATATATTTTCGGTATTAAAAGAATGAAAATTAATTGATAAATATGTATATTATAATTAAATAATCATATATATGTTATATATGATACATATTTTTGTTAAAATCATCCTTAATGCACTCCATGTATAACATGAACGAGTCGCATTGCTTTGAGGATGTTGTAGTCCCCACTTCCACAAACAATGTTATCATATTTATACAAAATTGAATGTATAAGGGTATGTGTTATAAATAAATAAAATAATAATAAATAAATTATCAATTTAATTTATAACACATATAAAAAAATTCATTTTAATGGACACCATGAGATGTGGTAATAGGGAAAATGAACAATCATCATTTTTTGAGGTGGTAGTTCGTCGTACACATAAAAAGGATGTTCATTACCCATTTGATGTATGTTTATGTGATTGTATGTAAAAACATAATATAAAATATCTTGGTGTATTTAGTTTATTTGTGTTATTATATGAACATGTAATAAGAATATTTTAGGGGTGGGGAATGGGAATAAAATTAAGGAGCTTTATGAAAGACGTTCCCTATTAATCAGGTAACTCCATTTGGTTTATACCAAATGGATTCCTTGTAAAGAATTCATAACCAAATGGTGGATTCATGGTCTATTTGAAGGTATTTTGGGAGGTGAATTTGTAGGATATTTTCTGAACCTATTTGTCTTGATAGGTAAGTAATGTGGATAAGTGGTGTCCTGTTATAGTGGAGGAGGAGTGTCACTCTTGTAATATTTTGAAAAAAGAATTCCATAAAAAAATTTCACAATGAAAGTGTATACAATATTGGTCCAAAGTAGATATAAGGTAGTATAGGGTCTAAATTTTTCCATCAAATGGCCTTTGAACATGTTTATAGGTCGTTTTATGCCTTACGTTTAGCGTTTATTTATTTATTAAGATTAATTTTCTATTACTCACTATAATTAATTTTAATAACATTCAGTAATCATTTTGGTGAAAACTATGTTAATCTTATTAGTCATTATAAATTACTATTTTCCAAATATTGAATCAATTTTCTGAATTCCAACAAAATAATTGGAATAAATAAATTTAAATTTCGTCCCTTATGGGGGATGACAATGAATGTTTTTAATGTAAAACATCAAAAAAATATGAAAAGTTTTTACATTAAATTTCAATGTGAAATTTATATTACTGTCCTAAATTATATTAATTTATAGGGATATTATATAATTATTCATTATACAAAATTAAATTAATAATTTATCCATATAAATAAATTTCATGAAAAATAATTTTGAACTAAAAATTAGTATTTTTTCCGATTCATTAAAAAGAATAATTATACAGAAAAATATCAAAAATTTATCTTAACCTAAATTTTATTTTTCTCCTTAGAATATGGTTTTTTTGAAATATATTATCCATAAAAGTTCCAAAAATGATATTTTATATAGGTTTTCCATTATAAGGAAGTAAAAATACATCAATAAAAATATAGTATTCTATGCATAAAATTCATATTGTTTTTATCTTATTAATATAATACCTTATCGATGAATATAAAATATATTTTATTGAGTTTATAAAATATATATTTCATTAAAATCATTCACTAATTTTAATTAATAAATTTATTTTGAAAAAACTCTTTTAAGTGCATAAAAAATTAATATTTCTTTTTATATCCAATTGGTTCTTATTTTTGTTTCTCATTAACTCGTAACTAATGAATTCATTTTATATTTATATAAATCAATTATTTTCTTCATTTATTTAATAAAATTAATAACCACCAACATAATGTCTAGGTTATATCATATTATATTGAATAATAATATATTAATAATACATTATTATTTGTTGAAACTCAATCTTCCATGTGATGCAGGCTACTGCCGAAGGTCACACTTGCGTGTAACTCAATCTATCAAAGAAGTTTCATAATGCATGTAATGAAAACTAAAATAGTATCATGTTCATTACAGGATATAAAATATATTATATTTATTTAATATTGTAATTTATTGAGTTAATATATTCAATTTTTACATTTTGATGTGTGTCCTAAACACTATTGAATACATAGTTGTACTTTATAATTTCAGGGTGTTACATTCTCACCACCTTAATTAAATATCATCCTAAAAATTTAATAATAACATCCATAATATAGGGATTGAAAATAAAAAAAATTGATAGACCCACATCATAAAAAAGTTTAATATCAAAACTTCTTATTAAGATAGAAAGGAAAGTAAAATGGTCATGTAACTAGGTTCCCTAGTAGGAGAAAATCCGTGGGAAATGGAAACCTAGATAATGAATAAAAATCAAACAATCATGTTCTAATGGAATATGATATGGAACATATGTAGGATAAGGTGAACAATAAAAAGAACTAAATTTTTTATGATCTAAGGGGCCATTTGATTCATGAGAAACAAAGGTACTATGATTTTTTTGTAACCAGATCATTTTTCATGGAGTTTAGGAATTCATTTACTCTCTATGTATATAAGTAATTATAAATTTCTATAAACATAATATTTTCCTTTAATTATGACATGTACTATTTTGACTTCATCTATTAGCACAAGATACAACATATGGTGAAGTAATACATCAATCTCAAAAACCACATCCAAATTTCAATATAAAATATTAAATAAATGGTTGTCCTTTAAAAATTATAATGATTCAACACTTTATAAATAAGGTCATTTAATTTCAAAAATGATATTATCATTAGACTATAGTTAACATGAAGTAGCTCTAAATTTTTATATTCCAAACAGGTGAATATCTTCATCATGTCTCCTCTTAAAATATGGTAATGACTCAAATCACCATATAAACTTATTGGAAACATGAATTATTACTTATTCATTATGTAAGACATAAGTTATTAGATATATTCCTTTAATTCAAAAGTGTTGTAAACTCCATCAATGATAACATAGACCACTTTTCAAAATTTCATTAGTCAATTTTAAGGTATCCATCACTTGTCTAAATCAAACATTTAATCATTATTATATCAATATCAGGAACATATTAGAGGATTTATTTCCCTCAATCATGTATTTTCCAAAAAAAATTACTTTCTAGTGAATATATTTTCTTAGTGATATTCACAATATGATCCCAAATCCATAATGAAAATTTTCTACAACAAAATAATTACATATTTAATAAATGATATGATGAGAAAATCCTAAACAAAAAAATTCCAAACATATTTCATCAATTAAAACAAAAAATCACATTAATAATTCTTCTTTAGTTGTGTTAATACCATGTGGTTGACCTTGATCCGTTATCATATTCATATGTATATTCCCTTGAAGCATGTGGATTATTTTTCATAGTCCCTGGTCTCTTTAAAATTGTAACACTAAACATCGCTATCTTCATTTTTCCATTTTTATTATTTTTCTTGGTGATCCTTATCAGCACACTTATGAAAAACTTAAATTATATTCTATAATTTCCCATGGTGATTCTTCCCACATTTATCACATGTTATAAAATCCTTCTCTCCCTTCTTCATTTACTCATTAACATTTTTAGGGTTCTTGTATGGCCTCTTCTTCTCTTGGATTCTCGTGAATATTTTGATTCAATAAAATACCTTCTCCATTCTGATGGTAGATAAATCTATTTCTTCATATGATGATTTTTTTTAAATACTTGTTCCCTTTGGAGATATAACATAATTCCTTCAAATAAGTGGTCGATCATGCACATCGTTTTGTGTATATAGTCATTATAATACCTTGTTAACCCTACAATGTTGGCTTCATAATATGTATCACTCTCTTCTCCCTTTTATCATTATACTAAGTAACGTCCTCTTCATCTTAATTTTTTGATCATATGTTAATTATTTGTCATAGAATGTCTCCTTAAAATCCCCCATACTATGAGATATGTTTATTCTTTGTCCCTAGTATTATGGATTAATGACCAACATTGATCTACATCACAATATAGATAATACAATTTAAGTGTAACCTTTTCCTTTTCACCATATCCTAATGCCATGTATATCTTCTCTGAATAATTAATTCATTTATTTACAACTATTGGGTCAGTATTCCCACAAAATGATGGGGTCCTTTTTCGCATAATAGATCCAACAACAGGGAATCTTGTTTTTGAATAGGTTGATCCATCCAAGATTGTATATGTTTCATAACCTAATTATGATCCCCTAAAACATCAATAATATTTTCAATTATGATATTTGGTGTATTTATTTTCTCAGTAGGGAAATATCTATATTTTCCTTGACTACAGATACCATTATTCATTCCAAGCTCTATTTCTGGACAATTTCATATATTGGATAAGATTATAAAATTATTAACATTATATAAATCTAAATATGGACTAACATTATGTATAGCTAATATAATAATCATAAATATGGATTATTTTGGGATATCATTACTGCTAAATAAATTTGAATAGTTGGTAAAGAGAATGTAAATTGTCCTAAGAATATACCCTAGGAGTGTAGAATTATGTGCGTAGTAAGGCATGTTGTCATATACCAGGTTACCCTGAGTTAGGACTGGGACATGCTGTCAGAGTTGTAACCCCTAGGTACAAATGTGCTATAACCACGTCTGCTTGTATCATCCAGACAATGATGTATTTCTTGGAATACCCATATAATCACTACCCCTAGTGAAAAAAACATTTAACACATCGGCATTTTTCATTTCAGTTCTATATAACCGACGTTCAAAGCTATAAAAATCAATTTGTCACATCATTTATTGTATAACTGACGTGATAAATCGATGAGAATCAATTTTTTACGTTAGTTATTTTATAACTGACATAATAAAAAATGAGGTTAGCTTTATCACGTCAGTTATAAAATAACCGACGTGAAATATTTAATCTGGGCTGTTTATCACATCGGTAATTTTATAACCTATTTCATTAATAAAATATCAGGAATTTTTCACATCGGTTATCAAAAGAACCGACATGATAAAGTTCCATTTATCAGGTCAGTTATAAAATAACTGACGTGATAAATTATTTTCTCCATTGGTTATTAAATAACCGATGTTATAATCATTAAAAAAATATTTTATCATGTTGGTTATTAAATAAGCGATGTGATAAAGCTTTTAAATGATTTATCACAACCCGTATTCAGTCATTGTTTTTTCTACGATCGGGAAACCAGTGACTCATCTCTCTCACATGGAAAACCCAGAAATGATTCTTCAAAGTCATGCCCTTCAGCCTCATTTTTTCAACATCATTAATAATCTTTACTATCATCAGATCTACTAGGTCGACTCGCAATACTCAAGTAAGCCCCACAGGGCTCGGTTTCATTTTTTATTTTTCGTGATTCCCAAAACTAATTTTTTGAGATGTTATTTTTCTATCTTTATTATTTCTATCATGGAAAGTTTCATAGTGTTAATTTATATCATTATAAATTATTTTCTGGTAAAATAAATTTATGGAAGTGATATCATTCAAGTTTACGATTTTTTTGTGTTCTATCATGTGTGTGTGTGCATACAGGGGGTGTCCAAGGGGGTGGGGCTGTCCAAGTGGGTGGGGGTGTCCAGGGGGTGGGGGCTCTCTAGGGGGTGGGGGTTTATAGGGGGTGTCAAAGGGGGTGGGGTGGTTTCTAGGGAGTGTGGGGGCAGTCCAAGGGGGTTGGGCGTGTCCAAGGGGGTGGGGGTGGTGTCTAGGGGTGAGGGGGTTGTCCAAGGGTGTAGGGTGTCCAGGGGTGTGGGGTGGTGTCTAGGGGGTGAGGGGGTTGTCCAAGGGGGTAGGGGTGTCCAGGGGGTGGGGGCTGTCCAGAGGGGTCGGGGCTATCCAGGGGGTGAGGGCAATCCAGAGTGGTGGGGGGTTGTCCAGGGGTGGGGGTTTTCTAGAGGGGTGGGGGCTATCCAAGGGGGTGGTGGTGTCCAGGGGGTGTCCAAGGAGGTGGGGGTGGTGTCCAGAGGGGTGAGGGGGCTTCCCAATGGGGTAGGGGTGTCCAGGGGGTGGTGTGGTGTCCAAGGGGGTGGGGGTGTCCAGGGGGTGTCTAAGGGGGTGGGGTGGTGTTCAGGGGGTGGGGGTGTCCAGGGGGTGGGGGTGGTGTCCCGGGGGTGTGAGTGGGTTTTCCAAGGGGTTATGGGGTGTCTACGGGTGGGGGTGTCCAGGGGGTGAGGGGGCTGTCCAGGGGGTGGGGGTGTCTAAGGGGTGTCCAAAGGGTGTAGTGGGTGGGGTGGGGGAGGTTTCCATGGTGTGGGGGTGTCCAGTGGGTGGGGGTGGTGTCCATGGGTGAGTGGGTTGTCTAAGGGGGTCTGGGGTGTCCAGGGGTGGGCGTCTCCAGGGGGCGGGGCTGTCCAGAAGGGTTAGGGGGGTTATCCGAGGGGGTGGGGGTTTGTCCAAGGGGGTGGTGGTTTCCAGGGGTGTCTAAGGGGTGGGGTGGTGTCCAAGGGGGTGGGGTGGTGTCTAGGGGTGAGGGGGATTTCCAAGGGGGTGGGTCTGTCCAGAGGGGTTAGGCATTTCCAGGGGTGGGGGATGTCCAAGGGGGTGGTGGTGTTCAGGGGGTGTCCATGGAGGGTGGGGTGGTTTCCAAGGGGGTGAGGGGCTTCCCAAGGGGGTGGGGCTATCCATGGGGTGGGGGTGTCGAGGGGGGATATGGGGTTGTCCAGGGGGTGGGGGTGTCCAGGGGTGGTGTGGGGGTGTCTAGGGGGTGTCCAATGGGGTAGAGGTTTGGTGGTGTTCAGGGGTAATGGGTTATCTATGGGGTGGGGTGTCTAGGGGGTGTCCAAGGGGGTAGGGGTGGGGTGGTGTTCAAGGGGTTGGGGTGTACAGGGGGTGGGGGTGGTGTCTAGGGGGTGAGTGGGTTGTCCAAGGGGGTAGGGTATCTTGGGGGTGTCCAGGGGGTGGGGTGTCCAGAGGTGGTGGGGTGCTGTTTAGGGGGTGGGGTTGTCCAGGTGGCTGGTGGTGTTCAGGGGGTGTCCAAGGGCATGGGGTGGTGTCTAATGGGGTAGTGTATTGGACACCCCCCTAGACACCACTCCCCTACCCCCCTGGACACCCCCTACCCCCATGGACACCCCCACCCCATGGACAGACCCCCACCCCCTGGACACCCCCTACCCCCTTGGTCACCCTGGACAGCCCCCTACCCCCTTGAACAGCCCCTACCCCTTTGGATAGCCCCCACCACCCCCCCTGTACAACAACCTAACCCATTTAAAACCCCCTCTATATATATATATCCCAACGATTTCATTGAAACCGTTAGAATATTTTAACTTTAGGTAGACTATAACAACAGTTCAGGTAGAATCTTTGATATAGGGTTATTGCAACAACCATCATGCCAATGGTGTGTGAAACCGTTGGGGTATTCTATCCCAATGATTTTAGGGTCTATCTTAATGGTTTCAAATTTTTGGGATATGTGTAATTTTCAGTAGTTAATGTATTCAGATTTTAATATTTACACTTCACATTTCTTTTTTACGGAAGGGTGAATTTGGTATCCAGTTGCACTAGGATGTATTCTTTGTGTACCTTAATAATAAAGGATCCAAGATTAATTTAAAACTATTATATCTAGCTATATTTTCATTTTAAAATCATTTTCATGCATATTTGTTTCAAATACACACCCCCATGGACACCCACACCCCCATGGACACCCCACTGGACAGGCCCCCATCCCCTGGACACCCCCTACACCATTGGACACCCTGGACAGCCCCTACCCCCGTGGACATCCCCTACCCCCTTGGACAGCCCCCACCACCCCTTTAGACAGCCCCTACCCAATTAGACCCCCCTTGGTATATATATATCCCAAAAATTTCATTGAAACCGTTGGAATATTTTAACTTCAGGTAGTATATACAAACGGTTCCTGTAGAATCATTGATATAGGTCTATTGCAACGACCATCATGCCAACGGTGTGTGAAACCACTGGGTTATTATATCCCAACGGTTTTAGGGGATATCCCAATGGTTTCAAATCATTGGGATATGTGTAATTTTCTGTAGTGAATTTATACATATTTTAATATTTAGACTTCGTATTTCTTTTTTACGGAAGGGTGAATTTGGTATCCAGTTCCATCAGGATATATTCTTTGTGTACCTTAATAAGAAATGAACCAATATGAATTTAAAACTATTATATTTTACTATATTTTTATTTTAAAATCATTTTCATGCATATTTTTTTCAAATATTCATAGATTTGTTTTATATTTCAAAAAAAATTCATTCAAATTATGATATTTTTCATATAAATATATATTTGTCTTATCTTAATAGGATATATAATTTTGATATTTTTTATAGGTAATAATGAGTCAACGTTGTATTACGGCACATCAAATGAGTAATGAATATGAGGATGGTGTTGATGCCTTATTGTAATTTTCTAAATGAAATGTTCCAAGCGAAGACATTTTTTCTATCCATGCCTGAAATGATTGAATATGAAGAAGTTGAAAAGTAGAGAGAACAAAGATCATCTAATTTTTCATGGTATTAATCCGAGTTACAGCCCTTGGATTTGGCAGGGTGAAACTGGATAGAATGTCATATCTACTGATGATTATGATTCGCATGATGGTAACTCCGATAGAATTGAATAAATGATCTATGATATTGCAGCAGAACAAATTAAGATAGATCCTACAGTTGTGCATCTATATGTTAATGATGAAAAACGATTATATACTGGTTGTACAGAATTTACGGTTTTGTTGGCGGTGTTAAGAATTACTAACCTGAAGGTGAAACATGTATGGAGTGACGGAAGTTTTATAGATCAGCTAAAATTGTTGAAATACATTCTTCCAAAAGACAACGATCTTCCAGATTCACATTATGAGGCAAAGAAAATATTATTCCCAATGGGATTGGGATACAAGAAAATACATGCATGTCTAAATGACTATATAATATATAAGAAGGTATACGAATTTTTTTCAGAGATTCCTAAATGAGGGACATCGAAGTATAATTTGAAAGAAAAATCACATGTTGATGTAGAGATTACAAAGATCCATTCCTAGGTATTTTGGTATCTTCCTATAATTCATCATTTGAAACGTTTATTTGCTAATTCACATGATGAAAAAAGGTTAATATGGCATGCTGATGAGAGGATATATGATGGAAAAAAATATTTCATCCAACTGATTGTCCACAATGGAAGAAAATTGATGAGCATTATCCAACATTTGGAAATGAAATTATAAATCTCATACTAGGATTGTGCACAGATGGAATGAATCCATAACAAACCCTCGGTAGTACACAAAGTTCATGGCATGTTTTACTGGTAATTTACAAGCTCTCTCTTGAAGTTTGTATGAATCGCAAATATGTCATGTTGAGTATAATGATCTCTGGTATGAAGCAACCTAGAAATGATATTAATATTTTCCTGTCACCATTGATTGATGATTTGAAATTTTATAGGAGGATGGTATTAGGGTGTATGATTCTTATAAAATGGAATATTTTCAATTACATGTAGTTCTTATGTTCACTATAAATGACTTCCCAACATATGGAAATTTGTCTGGATATAGTGATAAGGGGAATAAAGCATGTCCAATTTGTGAACAAAAGACTTCATATTTTCAATTTCATCATGGGAGAAAAACATTGTACATGGTTCATCTAAAGTTTTTTCCTATGGATCTCTCTTATAGAAGACATAAAAAGGCATTCAATGTCTCACAAGAATTTGATATTGCTACAAACCCTTTATTCCCTGATGTGTATTTTGAGAGGGTGAAAAACCTTGATTTGACATTGTGAAAGACATGGAAATCTGGTAATGATAGAAATATTTGGAAGAAAAGGTCAATATTTTTTTGAGATACCATATTGGAGATATCATGAAGTAAAACATAATATTGATGTCATACATGCGGAGAAGAATACCTGTGAAAGTTTGATTGGAAAATTTTTAGATATTAAAGGAAAGACAAAAGATGTGTTGAATGAAAGATTAGACTTACTATCAATGGGAATACTTTTGGCTCCTAGTGGAAGATGAACATTTCTTCACACATCTTGTAATACATTATCCAAGAGGATGGAAATTATATTTTGTCAGTATCTTCATGATATCAAAGTGCCTCAAGGTTATTCTTAAAATGTAAAAAAAATCTTTGAAGGATTTGAAGTTGATAGGTGTGAAATCTCATGATTGTCACGTCATGATGTAAAAACTTCTACCAATTTCATTGCGTGGAATATTTCCCAACTATGTTAGAAAGACTATAATGAAGTTGGGTTATTTCTTAATTCAATTTGTAATAAGGTGATTGATGTGAATTATTTGAACATTTTGGAAAATGATGAAATTTCTATACTTTATTAATTAGAAATGTATCTTCCTCCATATTTTTTTATATAATGGTACATTTAATAATTCATATGGTTTGAGAAATAAAGCTTTGCGGACCTATATACCTTTGTTGGATGTATCCTTTTGAAAGGTATATGAAAATATTGAAGGGGTATGTTAAGAATCCATACTGACCTGAAGCCTCCATTATTGAAATGTATATTTCTGAGGAGGTTACAGATTTTTTTACGAGCTACATGGATACGGCGGAGCACATAGGTTTGCCTCCATCTTTCCATGAACGAGTTAATAATGAGGGATAGGGGATTGATGGTTTGAAAGTAAAATCATGGTCAGCTGAACAGATGAATAAGTTATAATTATAAATCTTGAATAACATACCTGAGGCTCAACCGTATATCACATTGCATATCAATGAGTTGAAACAATATCATCCAAAGAAGAAAGAAATATGGATTTTGAATGATCACAAGAAAACATTTTTCTCATGGTTTAAAAAGACCTTTCTTTGTAGATCAGATGTATCAGAGACATTAAGATGGTTAGTACATGGTCCATGTTTAAATGTGATAACATGGTCCGGTTATGATATTAATGGCTATACATTTCATACAAATGCTCAAGACAATAGAATTGTGGTTCAGAATAGTGGTGTATTGGTGTTTGCAGAAGCAATGCATTTTTTGATTTCTAAAGACAAAAACCCAATTTCTACATCAATTTTGTATTATTGAGTCATTGAAGAAATATGGGAGGTTGGATATTTTAAAATTAAAGTTCATGTTTTTAACTGAAAATGGTTTATCGGTAACAAAAATGTCAAGCATGATGAATTTGGAATGACAGATGTTAATATGAATATATTGGAAGACATAGAAGATTATTTTATAATTGAAACACATGAAAAACAGATTTTCTATGTAGTTGATCAATCATATATAAAGTGGTATGTTGTTTTAAAAAGGAAAAAACAATATGTTGGTGAGGATCAACTTGATGAAGATGCTGATTTGTGTGAGATCCCTACTTCCATGGAATGATTTATAGAACATAATGATGAGCATGTTGAAGACATGGTTTTTTCTGTAAGGAACGATCATGAGAAAAGAATTTGGGAAAACAATCCATTTGTACATTCCAAATTTTACAGGTAACATATTTTTATTTCATGTTTACATTTATTATTTTCATAAAATGTTAGATATTGTGATGATTTTCTTTATTAAAACATGTATTAAAACAAATAATTAGAAGTTTTTTTTTATTTTAATTTTGTTTAGTTTAGTTTATCATGTTTTCTATTATGAAAATTATTCATCTGTTCTTTTTTATAAATGATAATTACATTACCATGTTTTCCATGTTCACCATGTTTACCATGTCTATTATGTTTACCATGTTTTCCATGTTTACCGTGTTTACTATGTTTACAATGTTTACCATGTTTACTAGGTTTTCTATAGTTTACCATAGTTTATATTTACTTAACATATATATTTATTGATTTTGTTGAATTAAAATTACACTACCATGTTTACCATATTTATTATCTTTACCATTGTTTAACATTCTTACCACCTTAACCATGTTTACTATTATGGAACTTAGTTTAATTTTTCATTTGTTTACATTAGTCTTGTAATATTTGAATTTGTATATTTTTTAACTAAGTTTTGTTTTTTTTATTTTAATAATAATGATAGATCAATCATTTGATCAACCACATAATTCAGGAGATGAGCATAATGATCATACCTCTGGGGAGGAATATTCACATGCTCTTCTTGATGTTCCCCAATCTTCCTCATGTGCTCCCATAATGACAAAGAGTTCAAGAGTTGGTAAACATGGGTGCACACGTTTAACAAACTTATCACTTTCCCATATGCAGAACCAGAGGATACTCATTGATTTTGATGAGAATGATATTCTTATAGGTCCAAACGCAAAATATTTTTAAGATTTTTGTATCAACTCAAGGTATGATCAAAGTAAGAATTTTGTATAATGATTGGAAAAGTATGGAAAAAACAATAATATATGAGTTGTGGGAGATGATTTTGGTAAGATATTTTTCTATTGTTTTTCTATTCTTTAAATGTTTCTAGTATAATATACTTTACCTATTCTTTATCAGACGACATTTGATATTCCTAATACTGGAGGAGTCAGGAAGAAATAATTATCGACGGATTCTAGGAGATGGATGGATTTCAAATAAACCCCCACATCTGATTTCATATTTGGTTATAAGAGTCATGACAATCTAAGTCGTATATATCCTTTCATAGATGAAGACACCTGGAGACAGTTTGTTGAATATAGAGGAAAAGAATCATTTTTATTAAAGGAAATATAAAAAATTTTAAGCTTTATTATATAAATGATCTTATTAATGTTTTTTAATGATTTCTTATTCTTAATTTACAACAAACAAGGAAATATCCTCAAGAAATCCAATCTAAAAATTTATACCCTCATGGTTTATCTCGGGGAGGGTATACATTATTGGAAGAAGAAATTATGATGGAAAAATTAAAAAAAACTGAGACCTGATTCTTCAAGCTCTGGAGAGGTTTCCCCTCCATCCTCTCCATCTAGACATGAAAAATATAAGAGAGCTAGGATGGGAAAAAAGGGGCAATATCTTTCAGATGATTCGAGAATCATTGCTGAGAGGATTGTACGATATTTATTTTATTTATTTAAGTTAACTATATTCTTCATATAATTTGAATCATTACAGAAATGTTAAATTAATTAATACAGGATTATCTTGAGAAGCAGAGCTCACAGGGGGTATTTACAGCTGGTGGGAGGCCAGATATTTTATCTGTAGCATTGGGAAAGCCCGAACATCCTGGTCATGTACAAGGATATCTGACGGGTGTATCGATAAGAAATGTGTTTCCACGTTCTTTAACTTCTTCAATTGGGGGTGTTTATAAAAAAATATAATCCTTGGAGGATGAAGTTCATAATATTAATGCGATGATGGAGTAAAATATTAGAGCATCATTATAGTCTATGTTTGTAGACATACAATGACAATTTCAGACTGCAACTCCCACTTCTCCACCTCCCCCTGCAGACCCCATTATTTATCCACCACCTCCTTCAGTAGCTCCCACTCCCCCACCTCAGTATACAGACACTATTTTTTATCCTACTCCTCTGTCGCATCTTCCTACTTATTGCATGTTGTATGTTAATGATCCTCAACATCATATAATTGCATATGGGATGTTATATTGTATAGGAGATATAGTTCATCACCAACAGTTAGAGGTAGAGAATCATATGGTCACTATACAAGATATTATAGATAGATCAGCTCGAGTACAATTACCTACAGATGAGGTGACGACAGTTAGACATAGTAGCGACCATTCTTTAATTTTTCCATCCAGAATTCTCTAACTCATTACCATAGAGGTATGTATGTTATATATTTTATTTTATTTTTTATTAAAGTTGTTTTAACATTTGAAAACTAATATATTATTCTGTTTATTTTTACAAGAATACTTCATAGGTAAAGAAATACGGGATAGACAACAACAAAGACAAATGGCTATGACATCAGATACATATTCTAGTAGTCTTGATAGATTGTCAATATATTCATATTTTTTTGGTGGATCATTTTGAGTATCCAATGGAAGCACATGTTTTTGGACGTGCAATAAATGTGGGGATTTTGAAATATAATATCCTAGAGCGTGTTACCAGTGATAAGTTGGACATCAACGTGCTGAAATTTTTTTCCATGTAAGTCTTAACACGTTTTCCATGTGTTATATTTATTAAAAATGTATACTTATGTCTATTTTTTATTAGGTATCTTTATAAAATGTGTGAGAAGAATGAGCGGGCAGATGTATATTGATTCATGGACCCACATTTGATTTCCCCCAAAGTACAGTCATTGGATGAGGAACAAAGAATTATTTTTATTGTTTAAAGAATTAAATAGAATATAATCACACAGTGTGGGATAATTCCTTTTTGTGAGAGGTATGAAACATATCTCTGGAAAATCGTTCATTATTTTTTAACATAAAAAACACTAACCTTAAATTTTCTTTTATCAGTGATCATTGTATGTTAGGTGTTTTTTTATTCAAGGGAGAAAACACTTTATTGGATATTTTATATCCATGGAAATGTGCGATAAAGTTTTAAGAATATGTTGGAAAAGTATGTTTTAATTTATTAATATTTTTATATATTATAATGAATTTTAAATCTATTCCATTCGTATTATTTTCTAATAGGGGATGGGTCTACTTTCAAAAAAACACAAATAAAAGGAGTTCCAAGATCAAATATGTAAAAGTAAAGGTAAATATCCTTTTATAATTTTTACTTTTTGATGTATTACATAAAAATAATATTTTTAATTTACACTCATTTAAACAGAATTTTCATGAACAAAAATGCATCGTTGAATGTGGATTTTATATGTTAATATTTATATGTGAAATAATTATAACTAGAATACTTGTGAACTTTGACATGGTAATATTTCCTTTTAAACATTGCCATAATATTTCATTTTATTTATTCATTATACATGTTAACTAATATCCTTTTAATTTGTATCTATTTGATGACCCTCAACCCTATAGTGCTCAAGAGGTCAGACACTTACAAGTGGAATAGTAAAATTATATTACAAGTTTGATTGGATTTTAGTTTGTTTTTAGTGTAAAATTTAATTTCGAATATTATCATTATAATTGTGTATTTGGTAGTTTTCTAGGTTTAATTTAAGTTTTTTTTTACATTGTATGTTTTTAATTTTATATATGTGAATGTTTAATTTTTCTCTACTTCCTGTTTTGGTCTAGTTCTAATGGTTTTTCTTGTATGGATTTTGGTCTGGGGGGTCCAGGGGTGTGGGGGTGTCTAGTGGGGTGTGGCGTTTTCAGGGGTGTGGGAGGGTTTTCTAGTGGGGTTGGGGGTTTCCAGGGTATCCATGGGGGTGGGAGGGTTTCCAAGAGGGTGGGAGGGTTGTACAAGGGAGTGGGGGCTATCTAGGAGAGTGGGGGGTCTATCCGGGGGTATCCAAGTGTGTGGGGTGTACTGTCAGGTGGGGGTTTCTAGGGGTGTGGGAGGGTTGTCTAGTGGGGTGGGGGTGTCCAGGGAGTCTATGGGGGTGGGAGGGTGTCCAGGAGGGTGGCAGGGTTTTCTAGGGGAGTGGGGGATCTCTAGGATGGTGGGGGCTGTCCAGGGGTGTGGGGTGTCCAGGGGTGTGATGGGTGTCCTAGGGGTGGGGGGTTGTCCAGGAGGGGGGCCGTCCAGGGGGTGTCCAGGGGTATTGGGTGGTGTCTAGTGAGGTGGGGGTTTCAGGGGTGTGGGAGGGCTGTCCAGTGAGATGGGGGTGTCTAGTGTGTCCATGGGTTTTGGAGGGTGTCCAGAAGGTTGGGATGGCTATCTAGGGGAGCGGGGGTTGTCCAGGTGGGTGTGGGGCTTGTCCAGGGGGTTTCTAGGGGTTTGGGGGTGTCGTGGGGGTGGGGGTTTCCAGGGGTGTTGGAGGGATGTCCAGTGGTGTGGGGGTGTCTAGGGATTCCATGGGGGTGGGGGTGTCTAGGAGGGTGGGAGGGATGTCCCGGGGGTGGGGGTTGTCCAGGGGTGGGGGCTGTCCAGGGGGTGTCCAGGGGTGTGGGTGTCTAGGGTGTCCATGGGGGTGGGGGTGTTTAGTAGAGTGGGAGGGTTGTCTAGGGGTGTGGGGGTGTCCAAGGTGTCCATGGGGGTGGGGGTGTCCAGGAGGGTGGGACGGTTGTCCAAGGGGTGGGGGTTTTCCAGGAGGGTGGGGGTTGTCCAGGGGGGTTTCCTGGGGTGTGGGTGGTGTCCAATGGGGTGGGGATTTTTAGGGGTGTGGGAGGGATGTCCAGTGGGGTGGGGGTGTCCAAGGTGTCCATGGGGGTGGGAGGGTGTTCAGGAGGGTGGGAGGTCTGTCCAAGGGAGTGGGGGATGTTCAAGAGGGTGAAGGGGTTGTCCATTGGGTTTTCAGGGGTGGGGGTGTCTAGGGGTGGTGGGTTTCTGGGGTGTGGGCGGGCTGTCTAGGGGTGTGGGGTGTCTAGGATGTCCATGGGGTGGGGGTGTCCAAGAGGGTGGGAGGGTTTTCCATGGGGTGGGGGCTGCCCAGGGGGTGTCTAGGGGTGTGGGGGTGTCTAGGGGGTTGAGGGTTTCCAGGGGTGTGTGAGGGCACTCCAGGGGTGTGGGGGGTGTCCAGGGTTTCCATGTGGGTGGGGGTGTTTAGGAGGGTGAGAGGGTTGTCCAGGGGTTGGGGGCTATCAAGGAAGGTAGGGGTTGTCCAGGGGGAGTCTAGGGGTGTGGGGGGTTAGTAGAGTGGGGGTTTCTAGGGGTTTGGGAGGGCTTTCCAGTGGGGTGGTGGTGTCCAGGGTGTCTATGGAGGTGAGAGGGTGTCCAGGAGGGTGGGAGGGTTTTCCAAAAGAGTGGGGGCTATCCAGGAGGGTGTGAAGGCTATCCAGAGGGTTTCCAGGGGTGTGGGGGTTTCCAGTGGGGTGGGGGTTTCCAAGGGTGGGGGACGGTTGTTTAGTGGGGTGGGGGTTTCCAACGTGTCCATGGGGGGGGAAGGGTGTCTAGGAGGGTGGGAGGGCTTTCCAGGGGGTGGGTGCTATCCGGGAGGGTGGAGGGTCTGTCCAGGGGGCATTTAGGGGTGGGGGACCTATGGGGTGGGGGCTTCCAGGGGTGTGGGAGGGTTGTCCAGTGGGTTGGGGGTGTCTAGGGTATCCATGGGGGTGGTAGAGTGTCCATGAGGGTGAGAGGGCTGTCCAGAGGAGGGGGGTTGTCCAGGATGGTAGGATGTCCAGGGGTGTGGGTGGTGTCCTGGGGGAGGGGGGTTCCGGAGGTGTGGGAGGGTTGTCTAGTGGTGTGGGGGTGTCCAGGATGTCCATGGGGGTGGAGGTGTCTAGGAGGGTGGGAGGGCTGTCCAAGGGGGTGGGGGATATCCAGAAGGGTGGGGGTTGTCCAAGCGGTGTCTATGGATGTGGGGGTGTCCATGGGGTGGGGGTTTCCAGGGGTGTGGGAGGGTAGATCAGGGGTGTGGGGGGTGTCCAGGGTGTCCATGGTAGTGGGGGTGTCCATGGGGTTAGGAGGGCTATCCCAGGGTGGGGGCTATCCAGGAGGGTGGGGGCTATCCAATGGTTGTATAGGGGTGTGGGGGGTGTCCAGTGACGTGGGGGTTTCTAGGGGTGTGGGCGAGCTATCCAGTGGGTGGGGGTGTCCAAGGTGTCCATGGGGGTGGGAGGGTTGTCCAGGGTACTAGGGGGTTTTACAAGGGGTGTCCAGAGGTGTGGGGGGTGTCCAGTGAGGTGGGGTGGTTTCCAGGGGTGTGGGAGGGATGTTCAGTGCGGTGGGGGTGTCCAGGGTGTCCATGGGGTGGGAGGGTTTCTAAGAGGGTGGGAGGGTTTTCTAGGGGAGTGGGGGCTATCCAGGGGGTGTCCCTGGGTGTGGGGGTGTCCAGGGGGTGGGGGGTTTCCAGAGGTGTGGGAGGGTTTTCCATTGGGGTGGGGGTGTATAGGGTGTCAATTGGGGTGGGAGTGTGTCCAGGAGGGTGGGAAAGGTGTCTTGGGGGTCGGGGCTATCCAGGAGGGTGGGGGAAGTTTAGGGGTGTGGGGGGTGTTCAGTGTAGTGGGGTGGCTTCATGGGGTGTGAGAGGAATGTCTAGTGGGGTGGGGGTGGTCTGGTTTCAATCTGGTTTTGGTCTATTTTTGGTCTGTTTCAGGTCTTCTTTGGCATGGAATAGTTTTGGTTGAATGGTTTTATTAAAAAAATTGGTTTTTACATCAGTTATTTTATATGTGATGTAACAAATACATGGGAATGGGTTTTAACATCGGTTATTTGAAAACCGGCGTATGAAATGAATGGGAATGGGTTTTTACATCTGTTATTTCATTACTGACATAATAAATGGAATGGAATAGATTTTTACATCGGTTATTTTATAACTTATATAGTATACATGTTTTCACTTCAGTTATCATTTAACTGATGTAAAACATGCTTGGGAGACTAGTATATCACATCGGTTATTTTCATAACAGATGTGATAAACACTTTGGAGGCGCAGTTTATTATGTTAGTTATATAATAACCAACATAATAATGTATATACCATGTTGGTTATTTAAAACCCAACATAATAAAGCATGACTCAGAAGCATCTTCCATGTCTATTTTTGAAGAACCAACATGAAAAATGCATCAGATTTTTGTTTTTTACGTCCGTTTTAAAAAAACAACTTAAAAAAATGTTTATAACTTCTCCTATAATAATGTCGGCCAAAAGCCAAGGTAAAAATTAAAAAATAACTGTTGTAAAGAACGTTTTCTTTACTAGTTTTCATTACCAAAATTATATGATGTTCATGTATACTTATCATCAATTCCTATATTATGGTTGTGATCCCCAATATAAGTTTTCTTAATTTAGTTTCCATGTTTTTTGGTAAATTTACTTTGATAACAACTGTAATGCCCCTACCCTATAATCCCAAAGTCTTTGCATTATTTTAATACATTATATTGATTGCAAGGAATCAAATCTTGCAGGGATGAACAATTTATAAGTCTTGTAATTCCATATTACATATGTGATAACCATAATACATTTTTAAATGGTAAATAAAACATAATGAATAAAAAATGAAATAAATTACATCTTTGAAGGATTATTAAAATATTTATTCTTTATAACCCGGGGAAAGGAAACATAATAATGGTGAAAAATAATCTTAATATGGGTCTGTAAAATTGAATAAATAATTAATAATTTGAAATAAATTAATATGTCAAGGTAAAAAATTAATAACACATTCCATTCAAATAACTATATGAGGAAATGTCAATATGAAAAGGTAATAAACATAAAACATAGGCCATTAAATCAATGAACTAAAAAGGAAATTCATCCAAAGATATGTCAAAAAATAACATCATGGATAAATAATAATTTAATTCTTAATAAATAAAATTATTAATTATTATATGTCATTTTTTCTAGGCACATGATACCTTTAACAAGAAGATACAGTTTAACTATGCTGATTTGGCTGACGAATTAATCTCATGAGACTACTTTTGCATCGAGGGGATTGCATTAACCAGTCACCAACCCATAGGCTTTTCTGTAAATTGTCCCAAACCCATGTATTTCATGTCAAAATAGTTACCCACATATAGAATAAGCATTATGCCTTATCAGCATCTAACTTTATTGAGTAGAAGATACAGATTTATCAATAATTCCATTTTTCAATCAAATAACTATAAATGTGAACACCGTATATATAATGATATACGGTTTAGGAAATAATAAAATAAATTTTTTTGAGAATATATATATTAAAGATAATTTAAAATTAAAAATTATTAAAATAAAGTGATTGTTTCTAGAAAATTTTAACAATCATAAAAGGAAGTGATATTTCAAAGACAAACTTTAAGAACATTTTTTAGGAAAATAATCTTCAAACATACAAAAGTGTCCCATACTAGTTGACACTTTTAAATAATAATTAAAAATATGGGAAGTTTTTAATACCATGAATAATATTTATTCATGATATAATTTTTTAAAGGTGGTAGTAGATACACTATAAAATATAAGTAAGTGTAGTATATGGCGTAAGACTCATCGAAAAAAAGTACAACCGGAATCCCTTACTATAACATTAATTTTGTTGTGTTTCCTTTATCCTCTTAAATATTTGTTTAAATTATGTTTATAACTTATTATAGAACCATACTATTGTTTATAATATCCTATATTTACTTATCAAAATATTTTATTACTTTTTTATTAACACCCTTTCATTATTTTAACTATTCCGAGTGTTAATTGGGTATTTTTCTAAAGTTTGTTTTGGCTTGTTACTTGTTATTCCTATTAAATAGATTATGATTTCTTCATATCCATAATTTATATCATTACATAATAATAATTTATATTCATTACATATGTATTTATAATAGTCTATAATATTTGGAGATAAAAAATACAGTGCATCATTCATGGATACAGTATGTCGTACATAAAAATAAACACTGCATTCATTTTTATATCATATTATATGAATAAAAATTAAATTATATATATGTAAATTAATATTAAATTATCAAATATATGTTATATATGTTACATAGGAGGATTAAAATCAAACATAAAATGTTCCATGTGTAGCATGAATGTGTCAGATCGCTTTGAGGAGGTGGTAGTCAACACTTCCACAAATAATGTTATTGTATTTATTAAAAATGGAATGTATAAGGGTATGTGTTATAAAAGAATTAAATATAATTAAAACATAATAAAAATCATATATAACACATATACATAATGTTTCTTTCATAATGGCCACCATGAGTGGTGTTAATAGCTAAAATGAATAATCATCGTTTCATGATGCGGTAGTTCACCGTACACAAAAACAATAAGTTCATTACCCATAAAATGGAAGTGTATGTGAGGGTTGGTATAAAAATCATATAAAAACATCTCAGTAATTTAGGATGATGTTTTTATTATATTAACATATAATAATAAGTTTTTATTGGGTGGATAATAGAAATAAAATTACAAAGCTTTAGGAAATGAATTACCTATTAAACAGGTAACTCCTTTTGGTTTATACCAAATGAATTCCTTGAAAATATCTAATCCAATATACAGGATTAAACTTCTAGTGTAGGGATTTTGGGATTGGAATTTTTAAGCTCTTTTCTGAAAATAATTCATTTTATAGGCGTTAGTAATGGGGAGTAGAGGTGGCCTTTTATAATTGGGGTGGAGTGGCACTTTTGTAATATTTTAATAATGTAATGCCTTACATATTTTCTACATTTCAATTGAATATAACACAAGACCTAATTATATATAATATAGTAAAATGTCTAAATATATCCATTCAATTGCCTTTGGACATGTTTATAGGTCGTTTTAGTCCTTAAGTTTACGGTTTAGTCCTTTATTAAGCTTAATTTTCTCTTAATTACTATAATTAGTTTTAATCATATTCACTTATAATTTGTGTCAAAAAAATAAGTTTAAATAATTATGCATTATAAATTATTATTTTTTCAAACATGGAATCCATTTTTTTAAATTCCAATCATATAAGTTGCAAGAATTTATTTAAAATTCATCTCGTAGGTGGGACCACAATGCTGGTTTTTAATTTAATAACATCCAAAATTTTGATACATTTTTATATTCAATTTTAGGGTGAAAATTATTTTAATGACCTAAATTGGATTAATTGATATAAATATATTCTAATTAAACATTAAAAAATTACATTATAATTTTTCCTTATAAATAAATTTCATTAAAAAGCAGTATCGAACTAAAATTCAGTATTTATTTCTTATTCGTTAAAAAATAAAACTTCACAGTAAAAATACCAAAAAATCACCATAACTTAATTTATATGTTTATTATTCAAATATAAAGCTTATTTTGACATATATTATCCCTAAAAGTTCTATTAAATTTATTTAAAATAATTTTTCCATTAAAAGGTGGTCAGAATGCCTTAACAAAAATATTTTATTTTATACCTAAAATTGGGTTTGTTTTTATCTTATCACTATAAACCCGAATGGATGAATATAAAAAATATTTGATTGAACATATAAAAAAATAAATCACTAAAATAATTCAACAATTGTATTTAATTATTTCTATTAAGATAAATCTAGTTTAGATGCAATAAAATAATAATATTTATTTTTATATTCAATTGGTTCTTATTTATGTTCCTAATTATTCGATAACAAATGAGTTCATTTTATATTCATATAAATAAATAAATTTTATTAGTTAAAACTATTCATAACCACTAACATAAGATCTAGGTTATATCATATTATATTGTATAATAATATTCTAATAATTCTGTAGACCCCGGAAAGCACATTCCTGAAATTTTCCAAATGCTTCTATACATGATCCAAGATCGTAGAACTTTTATTAAGCTTCGATTTGGTAGGTCGTAGGGCTCGAACGGAGTTACGGATTAGGAGTTATGGACGTTTGAAGTTGGGCTAGAAATCTGGTTCGCGAAGCCCATTCGCGAAGCCCCCTCCGTGATCGTAGAGTACCGCCGCGAAGTAATGAGGCGAGAATCTCCGCGAACCCGTTTGACGTTCGCGATGTGCCGCAAAGACACCTCGTGAAGCGCTGATGTGAAGCACCGAGGCGAAGCACCCGAGCATCGCGGTCCCGCGAAGCTCCGAAGGCGGTAACTCTCCGCGAATGAATTTGATGTTCGCGAACCCGCTGCGAAGCTCCGGAGGCGGTACCTCTCCACGAACGAATTTGACGTTCGCGAGCGCGCCGCGAAGCTCCTGAGGCGGCGCAGAAGTTCTGCTTCGCGGTGACCCTTGCCTATAAATACCCAACTCACCCCCTTCTCCAGGAGGACGGCCACGGCCACTTCGCCCCTTGGGCGGCCGAGCGGAGCTCCGCATTGCGGCTCCGCGAAGCCAGGCTCCGCGAGCAGCTTCCTTCGCATTGCTGCTTCGCGAACCGAGACTCCATGAGTCTATGCTTCACGAGCCTATGCTCCGCGAGACCAAGCTCCGCGAGAGCCCTTTGCTCCGCGAGCCCATGCTCCACGATGCTGCTCCGCACGACCAAGATCCACGAGAGCCCTTTTCTCCCGCGAGAGACCATTGCTCTGCGAGGCCATGCTCCGCGAAGCTACTTCGCGAAGACCTATCCTTTGCGAGTATCCTACCTTCGCGTCACCGTTCCATATCACAGGGGCTACGCCCCCGCACCCCCGCTCTGGGTCACTGCCGAGCTACGCTCCCGGCCCTCCGGGCCGGTCCCTTCGCTACCGTCACAGACCCCCATGAAAAATGGAGAGTCGCACCGTGAACTTTTCGGGCCGGGATGCCGGGATTTACCATTGAACCCTTATGCGCTCCCACCTTCAACCTATGGAATACCATGATTTAATACACTCCTCCACACACCATTAAACACCTTGAGTTGATTTCTTCCTCTTGGTTTGTTTCCTATGTCATGAGTTGAGGTTCTCATCATCAATTCCCCGAGTACCTTGAGTCGAACCATTCCTCAGGAAACTCCTCCAAACCCAATCACTTGGCTCCTATGCCAGGTTGAACCAGAAAGGGCCGCCCTTGCGTAAGTCCCAACACCAACCATTTCTAGGCACCTTCTGCCAACAGTCCTACCTACATGACTCTAAACTGTAGTAATCCTTATGTGCCAAACATAGGATGCCTCTTTCCCTATACGAGAGATTCCTCATACATCAAGCATGAGATTCCAATACTCAAATCAACATGACTATAAACTGTAGTACTCCCTATGTTCTTAACATAGGATGCCTCTTTCTCCGAAAAAGATATGCCTCATGCTCTTAGCATGAGATGCCAACAGTCCTACCTACATGACTCTAAACTGTAGTATTCTCCCTATGTTCCTAACGTAGGATTCCTCTTATTTCAAACAGGAGATGCCTTATGATCCAAGCTTAAGATGCTCAATGCCATGACTACAGTGGCATGATTCCAACGCCCCTTGGCATTATCCCTCTTGTGCACCAGTGCGTAGGTGAAGGCCTCAATTAATCAGTGAGGTGGGATGCCCTCATGGCCATACATGAGGAAGACATTGTGGGCACCTTTTTAGCGTAAGCCCCATCCACCATTGCCGCTCCTTAGCGGCACCCGGGCAGCTTCTTGCATAAGCCCCATTCACCAATGCCTCTCCATAGCGGCACCCAGGCAGCTTCTTGGATAAGCCCCATTCACCAGTGCCGCTCCTTAGCGACACCCGGGCGGCTTCCTAGTGTAATCCCCATTCACCAATTTCCGCTCCATAGCGGCACCCGGGCAGCTTCCTAGCGTAAGCCCCATTCACCATTGCCGCTCCTTAGCGGCACCCGGGCAGCTCCTTGCATAAGCCCCATCCACCATTGCCGCTCCTTAGCGGCACCCGGGCAGCTTCCTAGCATAAGCCCCATTCACCATTGCCGCTCCATAGCGGCACCCGGGAAGCTTCCTCGCGTAAGCCCCATTTACCATTGACCCTCCATAGCGGCACCCGGGCAGCTCCTTGCATATGCCCCATTCGCCATTGCCGCTCCATAGCGGCACCCGGGCAGCTTCCTCACGTAAGACCCATCCACTGTTGTGATCCTATGCAGCGGTAAGCCGTTGACATCCTTTTCCAGCGGTAAGCCGTTGTGACCCAATCCATCGGTAATCCGTTGTGACCCCATTTAGTGGTAAGACGTTCACATCCTTATCCAGCGGTAAGCCATTGAAACCCCCAATCGACGGTATGCCGTCATCAGAAGAACTACGTGGCCTTTGATCCATGTCAAGGCTTGGTACGTAGGAAGCCTCTTCAACGCTCAAGCCCGAAACTATCATCATCCTTTTCTCTAGGCCTCCATCCTGGAGTAAGTCCCATCACCATGGGCCGCCTAACGCGTAAGCCCCTCTTCGCTTCTCACGGACGCATCCTTCGCGACGTGATCGTCAGGTCCTTGCAACCTCTTGCTTCTCACACCAAGCATGAATCACATGGGCTTAGAGTGAGCACCGACCCTGACCCCCATTCCCAGCGAACTACGAGGACATTTATCCATGTCAAGGCATGGTACGTAGGAAGCCTCCATGAGGTTCAAGCCACATTGCTCGGTCGTTCATTCACATCGAGTTTCGCCCTTGTCCCGCATGACGTTAAACTGCACGCCCCGTCCCGCATGACGTTAAACTGCATGCCCCTCGTCCAGCATGACGTTAAACTGTATGCCCTCCTCGTCCCGCATGACATTAAACTGCACACCCATTCCCACCTGAACTACGAGGTCTTTGATCCATGTCAAGGCATGGTACGTAGGAAGCATTCTAGAGGTTCAAGCCCACCACTCATTGGACCAAGGTCCACTTTCATGTCGGTTCGCCAACAAAGCCCCACCTGAACTTCGAGGACTTTGATCCATGTCAAGGAATAGTACGTAGGAAGCCTTCTTGAGGTTCAAGCCCACACATCATCATTCACGTCGAGTTCTACCTACGTCCAGCACGACGTTAAACTGCAATTTCAGTCCGATGGCAAGCCGTTGTGACCAACCCGAACTACGAGGACTTTGATCCATGTCAAGGCATGGTACGTAGGAAGCCTCTACGAGGTTCAAACCCACCATCCGGTCGTTCCGACCTCATTCACGTCGGTTCACCCACGTCCATCATGACGTTAAACTGCATTACCTAATCCGAACTACAAGGACTTTGATTCGTGTCAAGGCATGGTACGTAGGAAGCCTCCCTTAGGTTCAAGCCCAACAATAATTGGCCCAAACCGTCTCTTAGTCGGTGTGCCAGGCCCCCATTTTCAAGCCCATCTCCCATTGGACCAAGGTCCCTCATTTACGTCGATTCACCGACACCCAATGCCCGTCGTTTATTCACGTCAGGGTTCACTATCGTCCCGCACGACGCTAAACTGTATTCCATCAATCCTTTGAACTACGAGGTCTTTGATCCATGTCAAGGCATGGTACGTAGGAAACCTTCCCAAGGTTCAATCCCACCACCAGTGGACCCACGGGTCTACTTTCACGTCGGTTCACCGATGAAACCCTTTGAACTACGAGGTCTTTGATCCATGTCAAGGCATGGTACGTAGGAAGCCTCCCCGAGGTTCAAGCCCATATCTCATTAGACCAAGGTCCACCTTCACGTTGGTTCGCTGACGATGACCATCGGACCAAGGTCCACCTTCACGTCGTTTCCCTGATGCATCGGACCAAAGTCCACCTTTATGTTGGTTCGCTGACGACGTCCATCGGGCCAAGGTCCACCTCCACATCGGTTTACCAGCACCATCCCGAATTACGCGGACTTTGATTCCCTGCCATAGGGATACGTAGGAAGCCTATTCATGGATCAAGACCAACTTCACCGTCTCCCCTGCGATGGTCCCATTTCACTCCCCCTCCACTTCATTCATCCATCCATCAACCATCCTGATTTTCACCCGGGCCGCCACATCCCGGTGGGATCATGCCATCCACCTCCTCGCTGCTCCTAGCGGCGCATGGGCCGCTTTCCACGTGTAAGCCCCATCGTATCTCTGGGTCGTTTTCCTCTGTGTACACCCCGAGTCATCACCCTTTCGAACTACATGGGTTTTGATCCCTGTCCTCTACACAGGGTACGTAGGAAACCTCCAAGAGGTTCAATCCCAACCAATGGTAATCCATGGTGTATCCCATCCTGGGGTGCACTTCCCCTGATCCTCCCTTAGTGGTGTTCAGATCAACCATTACGGTGTGACATTTCCCCTCTATGGGGCGCACCACCTCAGATCCGTCCTTATTGGGCGTTTTGATCCATACCCTTGGTAAAACATCCAGGTGTTCCCTCCTAGGGATGTACCAATCTGATCCGCCTCTATGGGACGTTCTGATCAGCCTCATTCTGTCTCCGCAAGACGTTAAACTCTCGGCCTACCTCATTCTAAACATGAGATGCCTGAGGAAAACCTCGGATGGAACGCCTTTGGCATAACCGTCTTCACAAGACGTTAAACATGCTGCATACCCTATGTTAAACACAGGAAGATGAGGAAAACCTCAGATACATGCCTTGGGTTATGCACCCTTGATATGCCCTCTCATGAGGAAGAATACAGGTTCCCCAATGTCCATGCACCCAGAGATGCCCTGACATGCCTGATGTTGCCGTCTACTCCAACCGAAGGTCGCTACCATGTCAAGACCCCATGGAATGTCTTGACGGAAGTAGTGTAATTAACCGGCTTCCATGGCGATATGGCACCGGGAATGAGATTCACGAACAACGTATTAAATCTATGAGGGAGAAACGGACTAGGTGATGAGTTCTGAGGAGGAATCCACGGAAGCAAGAACCGACATCCCATCATCCAGTTTCGATCAAGGAGCAGACGTACCTGAACAAGGGGCAAATGTCGCCCGCCTTTGGAAAGTGGGAATGTGGTGAAACAAGCAGCGCATCCCCCACAGACGGATGTGCGCGACCCGGCGAAAGCGTCGGAAACAAATTCATTTTTATTTTGTGAAACTCAGTCTTGTGTGTAACACTACATATTGAGGAATGTTACTCTCTCATGTAATGCAATCTATAATGAAATGTTTTTATTGCATGCTTTGTAAGATAAATTAGGGTTGTGTGTATTACAAGCTATATAATATATTATATTTATTTAAGAATATAATGTTTGGTATTAATATATTTCCTTTTTGCACTAGATGTCATGTGTCATAAACAGTATTGAATATGAAGTTATACTTTATCATTTTTGGGTGTTAATAAAATGGGCTTCATGAAAATCTTTATGGAACATTGTTGATCCATGGAAAAGAAATGGATTCCATAAACATTATTCCATAAAAATGTAAACCATTTAGAGAGAGAATATGAATGGTACCCTAGGATAATATCTCCATTAAAGAACATGTGCACTAAAAAATTTCATCATTGATGGAAAATAATTACTAAATGATCATTTAAATCTTTTCTAGATGTAAATATCCTTTCACCTTTGAAAAATGATTTTGAATCATAAAACATTTTTAAAACTATTTTCTTCGAAACTATCTTTAAAATTTTATAAAGGGTTGTTTGAAACCCATTTTAAACAAATTTTAAACCATTAAATAATTTATAAAATTATTCTACTTGAAAATTATCAAAAAATCATCATTTATAAATATTTATTGATAAATTATTTAGTAAACAATATTTTTGAATAAAACAGAGTTCTGAACGAAGAGAGAGATAAAGTTAGATTTTCTTAAAAATACATTCTTAATAATCTTAATTATCAATGAGTACAAAAATGGTACCACTACATATATATAGAACGATTAACTATAAGATATTGAAATTAATTAGGTTTATTTATATATGGATCATAAGATTTCATGAATGGAATTATAAACATAAACAATGCAGATAAATGATGATATTGTAGCAATAAACTGTTACCACTTTATTAACATTAAATAATAATCCCCGTGAAATAATAACACTACATGAAGCTTAAAATATCATGAAAATAATTAAATCCATTATATAACATGTAAATGTACAATATATACATAATAGATAAGAATATAGGATCATAACATGTCATGTGTCTCAAAGAAAGAAAATTATAGAAAAATTACTTTACATATTTTCTAGAATTTAACCATAAAAACCATGAAAGAGAGATCATGAAATGTGTATTTAAATACCCATAAATTTAAGGATAATAATAATATAATAAACTCATGGTCACCAGATACACTACATGAAATAAATTATTAGTGAATAAGGCATAAGTTTATAAGAAATGAAAGTGAGACTATAAATACCCTTACTACATGAGTAGATTTTGAATCATTTTCCGAATTAAAGAATAAAATAAATTAAAATTTTTAATATAATGAAATAAATTATATTCATTATATGAAAATTTAAATGTCAGTATATACTCCACATGACATTAATATGTGTTGAATATAACATATATCTCACTAAAATAAATGTTAGACGAGAAAACCCTTACCTTATGTCATCAAATTCTTCATAAACATTCAAAACTCCTATATAATAAATATAATTTCATTTTACATAAACCATAAAACCATATTATTATATATAATACCATATATTATTTAATTATGACTTTATATTACTTATTTATTTACAATTTAATATTATAGTTACATTTTGGGTTATAACCACTTTTTTCATATATGTTTTGAATTTTTATGCTTGATTCTCTTAAGTAGATCATGATTCAATTATTTTTAGAGTTTAAAAGATGATTTATATTCCATATACAATTATTTATAATAAATTAAAAAAATTATAAATATTAAATGAAATACACCATTCTTGGATATGATATGTCTTATATACGCTTTAATGTTGTATCAATTTTCATGTCATATTTTTTAATAATTAAAGGTATATGATATGTATATGTTATTTCTAGTAGAATTATTATGTAATATGTATAAAATATTTTTATTTAACCCGTATTTAATGTATTCCATGTAAAGGGTGAACGAATCACACCGCTTTGAGGAGGCAGTAGTCCACACGTCTACAAACAAAGTTATCATATTCCCAAAAAATGGAATGCTTGAAGTAATGAGTTATATAAAAATTAGATAAGAATAAAAACCTAATAAATAAAAAATAAGTCATATAAAAATATTATTTTAATCATTATTCACATCCTTGGGATTTGGTAATGGCAGAAAACACCACATCGGTTCATGAGACGGTAGTCCACAGTACAAATGAAGTATAATTTGGTATCCAATTTGATGGAATTTCATATGAGTGTAGGCCATACCATTTAAATAAAAAATCTAAGTATAAATACAATAATAATTATATTATATAATAATTTAATAATTATATTTTATGGGATTGATAAAGTAATAATGTAGAACTTCTTAATGAAGGATGTTACCTCTTCTTTGGGGAACACCTTTTTTCACTAAAGAGATCCATTGGTTGGATTTATTATCTTAGGGAGTATTATAGGATTATGTGGGGGATTATTAGAGATTATTTTGGAAGTTTTTCTAAGATCCAATTTCTTTGTGAGGTTTGAATAAGTGAGTGGGTGGGTGCCCTTTTATACTGGTGGTGTAATGACATTATTGTAAATACAAGAAGGAAGACACTATTGAGAGTACCTCCTTAAAAATTTTCTTCCAATAATGGACATTGTTATATAAAAAGGATTATATGGTCAATATATGTCCATAAAATAAATTTTGAACAAGTTTTTAGGTTCCTTTTCCTGATAAGATAAAGTTTAACCACTTAGTATGCTACTTTGTACCTTAATCATTGTAAATTATTATAATTAGTTTCACTAAATGTTTTGGTCAAAAATGAATTTATCATTTACAAAAATTAAAAAATATGATAATTATGAATATGGATTCATTTTTTTAAATTCCAATCACTTAATTATTAGAATTTAATTTGAAAATAATCTCACAGACAGGAAGAAAAAATGGGTTTTTTAGGTGAAAATGTTCAAAAGGTAAAATATTTTTATATCCAATTTAAATTGGAAATTAATTTTAATGAACTTAATTGAATTAATTTATATAAATATATATAATTTATATAAATATAATTTTAAAACAATTAAAAATATAATTTTCAGTAAAAAATAATTTATATGAGAATCTAGTTTTCATTTAAATTGGGTTTTCATGTGACGCAATCTAAACACGGTGATGCATGTAACACACACTTAAATTGGTGTTGCGTTTAAAGAAAGCTTATCTTAGTGTATTCTGGAATGAAATCCATTAATGAATTTTAATTTATTTGAAAATTAAATCATACAAATTCAGGGTGTTACATGATTAATCACCATAATCATAATTTATTATATTTATGATTCTAATTTATTCATTTTACAATTCATAAAATATATTTATAGGATATATAATATTAAATAAAATTGAATACACCTGGTTAATATTTTTATATAATCACTACGAAACCTCATTCTGCATACACCTTATACATGAATGATTTTTTTTACAGAAAGAAAAGAATATATAGAATGTGCAGACAGAAAAAAATTATTATGGATATTTTTTCCATTATAAAATCCATAAACATTATCAATAACATATATGAAGAGATTATTTTTAATATAGGGAAGAAAAACATTGAATTACCTAAAATAATTAAATTTAATTAATTTTTTTGTCAAGAATAATTTTTCAAAATTACCACAAATTATATATAAAATATGAAATGAACAAATTTAAATCATATAATTAAACATTAATATATTTTTGTGTCATTTTAAATATTATCCTTAAGTATAATAAATTTGTTGAACATTTTTATCACTAACCATTGTATCAAATATTTTAGCTTTTATGGGTCATAAGTTTTCTTCTAAGGTGAAAATTGGATCATAAATTATCCATGGTTGAAAATTTAGAATTTTTTTCTTCAAAATTTTCCACTTGACACATATTTTTCAAATCATTTAACAAAATATTTTTAAGATAAAATATAATTTAATTTTTTCCTATTACTTTTATTTTAATATGAGAACGCCAAGATAATAATTGAATTTTAGTATAAATAAAATAAATAATTTATAATTTATAATTTTCTTTGAAATTTTTGGAAAACCACAATTCATTAAAAAAATTAATTAAATGGTTTTATTAAAATTATTAACATTAATGTTTCATTTGGTTTCACAAGCTCTATACCGGCATTTTGTAAGGTTTTAAATAATTTACAATATTAAAAAATATAAAAAATATGTTTAAAAAATTTAATAAAATAATTTATATCAATGAAATTATTTTATATTTATTCATATATTCTGTTTATCCATACATCAACACAAAAGTGATATTAAAATCAATAGAGTGACATTTTGAATTCATCCTTTTATTTAAATAATAGAAATGTTAAAATCAAAGTAATAATGAAACTAATTTACATATGATGATATATATATAGATATGGTTGAAATTAAGTCATCTAATAGGATAAGTTAAGGATCTAGGGACAGTTTTATATATTATCTCATGTGATTAACATCATTTTAACCTTAATGAGTTGATGAATATTTACCGATGTTAGTATTCATGATGTTCAAAAATTGTTGGGAACCATATCCCAAATTTGAAAATAGTAATTCCCATTTTTAATCAACTTTTTAGGATTTAATTTCTAAATTTTGAATAAATCCATTTAAAAAATTGACAAAATTCAAAAACAAATGTTTTCTTAAAAAAATATTTTTCTTTAAAAAATAGGATTTTTTCATATCTAATGCATCGTAAATTTTATTAGAGTAATGCTAAAATTTATAATTTGAATAATTAATAATTTATTTTCAATAAAAATAATCAGCATTAATTATTAATTGAAACTATGATGAAAAAATAATTTTCCCACATAAACATTGTTGCAAAATAACATTGGTTCTATGTGTCATGTGCTTTTATTTTTATTCCTAACCAATTAATAACCAATGAATTTATTATATACATGTATCAAAAGTAATCTTCTATAATTTATTTTTTCTTATTCATTCCCTTAATCTTGGTATCTATGAAGAAACTACCCATAAAATAATAACATTTCATAAGCATCTCACAGTTCATCTAAACATGGTAGTTCTTATAAAGAAATCGATAAAAGATATTAAATTTATCTAAATAGGAATATATCATAAAATATATATAGTACTTAATTCTACACCCTCTATATCAATTTATACCTTGACATTATTTAATTCTGCTATAGATATATTATGATACAACTCCCACATCACATCTTCTAGTTCCTATGTAACATCCAAAAAAAATTAGTTTAGCCACAAAACATTGACCTTGGGAGTGGTCTTATTTTGAAAAAAATTCAATTTTATTCCCTTAATTTAAACGGGTGGTTCTTCATAATATTTTTCATACTCTAATATTACACCCTCAATGTTCAGTAATATGAATTATTATTTATATACTTCCTCATAAAATATACATGGAACACATCATGAACTTGAGAGATATTCGGTGGAATCCCAATGTGATAATTAATTTTTCAAATAATATATATAATTTTGAAATGACAGATATACCTAATTTTATTCATGACCTTATTTTGAAATATACTATCCTTAATTCAGGGATATATTTGTATGAATAAATTATCACAAATTCTGAACATTAGATCTCATTAATTATTTTTTTCATAACATTTTTCTTTAATATGATCTATCTAGATGTGTTACTTAATGGATCTAACCTTTCATAAGAAAATTATCTAGAAAACTCCCAATAGATTACTTTCTCAAAATTTATCAAGGAATGTTTGCATTTTTTTTCTTCCTATTATAGATAAAGTCACATTGTTTATTTCGAATTCTTTTTTGTAATCTATTATTTTTTTAAAACTCCACTAATATAATGTGTTGATCCAAACCACCATTGAAATACCAATTAGAAGATATCACCATGTCTTATAGAGCTTTAATGGTCCTCATAGACTAAAAATATATCTAAGGATAATATGATGTATTGAGACTCGTATCTATATCAAAATCATTCTGAATACTTATTTAGAACATGGAGGTAAACCTCATATTCAAATTAGATGAAACATAATGTAGTACCTTTTTAAATATTACCACTCAATTAATATATATCATATAATTTTAGTGAATTCATAAATATTATCAAATTGTAATATAATGTGATGATTTTGTGATGTGTTCAGCATCAATCCAAATACAATAATTCCATTTCAATTTCTTGGGTATACCTGTAATAAATTACATTTTTTTGTTTTCAAGCATCCATTTATGTATGGGTAATGGTTCTAACACCCCTATTTATTTATATCTCTCAAAACTAACTTGGTTAAATATCAAGGAATCATGATATATAAAATTAAATATCTCATTTAGTATTCTCCAATTATAAATTTTCTTTTACATAAATATACATATATGTACTTCTATGATTAATAGGGATTGGTGAACTATGATTATCACTGAAACAATCCAAATTCAATTCTATTGTTGACATGAAACATAATCTATTCATAATCCGAATCAATCCATTACAATCTTGGATGAACTCTAGAACATTTATATGTTTCTTATATAATTATACATTTTCATTCTCTTCCTCTTTAAGCCTCACATGGCTGGACAATCAAACATTAATCAGATAAATATAGGATATGTCCCCATTCCAATGGATTTCAGGAATAATCTTTTGAAAATACATTTATTTAGGATCTCTTTTCATTCCACATCATGTAAAAACTATAATGGTCCTTCCAACATAGAAAATCAGAAAAATCTTTAACTTATCTATTTTGGTAATGTATTGAACATTCATAATCATTAATTATCTCTGACCATATTCACTAGCGCATATTTAATATTTTCAATATGAATATATACATTGATGTTTTATGAAATATCTATATGTCACACCTATTACCATAATGTTAGTTCTTTTATTTATTAAATTGAAAAATTAGCAATATAATCATCAAATATTGATTAATGTAATTTTTCCCAGATTTTTTATTGTGAGTAAAATATGATATCACTATATATTTTTATAAAATGGTTCATCCAAATAATATTTTTGATGAATCACTATATATCACAAAAAATATTATACTATAGGGTAGTGTGATAACAAGTGAAATGATGAAATTTCTATTTAGATCCCCAAAATTATCTTCTCATTAACTTGTTCGGAGGAATTTAAATATATTCCTATTTTACATGGTGATTGTATTATATAGTCATGATATATATATTAAGAAACATTATTAGTATGTATCAAACCTACTAAAACTATGGATTTCTATTATTAGTGTTTTTTAGTTCATTTTATAAATAAAATATCAATTTAAAGGATCAACCTATATAAAATATCAAGAGATAATATGGATAATGAATTATAATTTCTATATGAAAAATTTAAATACGTTAATTTTTTCATATATATTATCCTTCATCAAGAACTTTAGTGCACTCTTAATTTTTTTATGCTATTCATATATCATCAAATGTAAATGAATATAACATAGACATAGAAAAACAAACTAACAAATTTATGCTATATATACTATATTCATTAATTCCACAAGCATCACATTTCATTAGTATATCCATTTGTAATCAATATAAATTAATAATTTCCACACCTAATAATAAAGGATTTCATCGATATTTCCTCCTTTTTGAGCTTAAATTTATGATATATAAAAAAATATTGATCATTTCAAATTATAATGTTACTCATAATTGGGAGAAAATAATCAATTCATGGAAGAGTATATAAGTTCCCGATAGTAAACATTTTAATCTATCCATAATAAATGAAAAGGCACATTAACCCATCATTTAACCTAACTAAAGAAGAGGTGGAACCCAATGTGATTCTTTGGGGTGTATCATTCTCATTTTTGAATACTAACATAGTTTCTACACTAATTATTCCAACTCAATTTGGGCCTTTCCATACATAGTCTTTGAAATATGAATAGAACTATGTGTGGGATCTAATGAAAAAATAGCATCATGCTTCTGAGGAAGATTTTTTAACTCATATGGAATGAAATCATCAATATCACATATAATAAAAATATCATCATTATTGGAATTCCCTGTCACAACATGTCCCCCATGGCCCATATCATGAATACCCCAAGCCCGCCTCCCGAAGGCCAACGGCTGGCGACTAGCGCTGAAGGCATCAACCTACAAGTGGGAGTCATTTTACTAAGTACCTATATGCACACACATAACCAACCAAGTCCCACACACTAAAAAGGAAACAAGTATCACTAAAATATGGATGAGTATAAGTGTAACTAATAAAAGTGGTCCAAAATACAAACCCAACAAAATAATTGAATGCAGCAAAGTACAAAAAGGAAAATCTGATGGCCATCTATGGAAAACCCCACCTGATCGTGAGAGTATTGTAGATACTAGAATCCAAAGTAGAATTTCCTATCCACCTGATCCTAATGAGGTCTTCTAGGTCCTAGGCCACAAAGTCCACCGTCGTAGCATCAATCAGACCTATCTCCCTAAGCACCTCTAGGTCCTGATCCACCAAAGTATCTTTCAAAAAATGGATTATCTGCACTAGAAACAACATGTGTGGGTGAATTCTATGAATGGATGAGTAACACAATACTTAGTAAAGATCCCAAAACAAATAGGAAAGATCACACATTAATCCTCAAAGTAATGCACGAAGCACAAGATAGCTCACACCAAGCATACATTTAGTGTGGTGATGGAAGAATAATCAGCCACATCATCAAACTTCTCAACTGCTAGAGAAAACCTCCTCTATTGAGTATAGTGGGCCCACCAAGTCACATAAAATTTTTTTCCACTATCCTTGGACTACATATGTACACCTACTCATCGCGTACCAAGGGCCTGCAAAGTCACCCATATGTGTTTCCCACTAATCATGGCCAACTGAGGTACTCCTCCTCGTCGTGTATCATGGGCCTCTAATGTCACATAGTGTTGATTCCAAACATGGTCCTAACAAGTCACACATAAGTGCTTCCCACTAGTCTATAGTTGAGTCTCATAGAAATGTAAGTAAGTAGTCTTCAGGTCTCAGCCTACCACAAGGTTCTGTACATAGCGCACCTGGGAGAAATGCTCCCCAATCCATTTGTCACATATCAACTTCCACGAAAGCCTCCTCAGGGCATTCCAAAATATTGACCTCATCGAGAGGGTCTCAAATCCACAAATATATCCTTAATTGGACACCTGTTTTGCACGTTAATAGGGTTTTAGTAAATATGGTCTGGTTGCATCTGGGCCTGGTCTAACTCTGTCGGACCGACCCGACCAACCTGGCCCGGGGGTCCCACATACCCCAGTTTAATTCAACCGACTAAACCTGACCTGGTTTGGGTCTGGGCCAGTCCATCCTAGCATGGATAGAGGGTTAGGCCCAATAAGCCTTTCTGGAACCGGCTTGATTTGGTCGAGGGTCCAGCCCGCCGGGTTGACCGGTGACCAGGTCTAGTCTAGTCTAGCCCAAAGGGTATAGTTCCGACTTGCTAGTGCGGGTCTAGCCCATTGGTCATGGATCCATCACACTGGTGTGGGTCCGAACTACTGGATTAGGGTGCGACCCACCATCCTGAAGCCCAGCCCACGTGGTGTGGGCTAGTGGTGCGCCACCCGACAGGGACGCGGTCGGCTACCTCATCTGGCCTCCGCTGGCCCCGTAGAGCCACCCGGACGGCCTAAATGTGGGTCGTCCCTCCATGCGGTGCTAGGTAGGCGTCATATCTCCCCATTGTTGATGCAGCCTATTGGTCGCCGCCTCCTGCCTCTGTTGTACGCCGACGAGCGTATCTCCTCCTCTGCTCACTGCCGCCATTGTGGGCTACCACTGACGCCGGCAAACCGATTGATGTTTGACAGATCACCAGACGCACTCTGGTGGTCCTTTTTTCATGTCTCTTGTTTATGCACTCTCAGGGGAACCCCCTCTTCACTAAAAAGGTCTCATAATAATCTTGATGCCACATTGAGGGTGTTTCCACAAATAACGCACACGACAGAGGTTCTCGGGCCTTGTTTGTGTTTTTCCACTCCCACCACGTCATAGGTTTATAATCATGGGGAGGCTTGATGATTGTGGCTCAATCAAACTAGAGATAAACTAATCCTTGTTAATAACTCCCAAAATAAAAGTCACCCTACCATATAAGCACAAGATTCGTGGATCAACCTGTTCATGGGTTGATTAGTGTTCGTCGTTTATAGAATAATAATGGGGAAAGAACTTGACAAAATAAACCCTACTTCTTTGACGTTCGTTGCCACAGTGTTACATCCTTGAGGTTTCAAGATGTCAATGTCGTTTGTCACTTCCAAATCCATTCCTTGAGGTGCGTTGAAGATATTTGACATTCTTCTTCCTTTTTCGTTCTTCATTGGAGAGGAAGTCCATCAGAGGTTCGTTAGAGAATTTTCTCAGTTTAATTACCTGGTCCAACAACGTGTCAACCAAAATAAAAGAAAAAAATGTTGCGTCATTTTTGTTACATTGTGATGTTGCATCATTTCTCTCTTTAATTTATGAAACAACATCTCTATTATGCATCATTAAAGCATTGTTACACAGCGTGTTAATGACCCATTAATGAGCCTCATCAATGCACCTCATCAATGAACCATATTGTCTCCCTTCGCTGCTCGATTGATTGAAAAAGAATAACTTTTTAAATTTATTTTATTATTTTTCAAAAATTCCAAAAATTAACATTTCCTCTAGACCCTTGCCAGCTAAAGTTATGTCCTTCCTAGGAGAATCCCAGTATTCTGAGCTCAACAGTGCCATCAGATTTTTGATTTGAGCAACAGTTCAAATGTTAGAAAACCCTCCTCACATGTTTACTAAAGGTACCATAAAAAAGTTCAAACATCTATTCCGGGCACACTCGGGCTCGGAATCACGTGTCGTCAAAGTGTTTGATCTCAAAATAATTCCATATAATTAAAAAAATACATGTAATTTTCAATACATTACATTCCCCTATACGAACTATAGAGAAAACACATCCTTGATAGGATTGTAGACGCCCAAAATTAATGTAATTTGTTTTTCATGATCACGGTCATCCTCTCTCTGATAAGATATCATATGTTCACCCAAAATATGATTTATAAATTCCCATAAATGAAAATTGACAAGGGTTCTATATAATGAAAGGAAATATTTGACTAAAATAACATTAAATTCAACTAGAGGTAGATTTATAAGATTTGGTGGATGATCCTTCCCCCAAACCACAACCAAAAAGAATCATTATACATGAGATGAAATAAACACACAATTATATTTTTTTACATATTTACAATTATATAATCATTGATGTGTAAATGTAACTCCATTATAAAATTCATAAGAAATAATACAGTTAGTATATAAAGATTTATATTTGATAGTAGTTGTTTTATATTGAACGATAAATGTCATGTAAACCACATCATTCTTGTAATACACCCCTATATTCATGAATGCATCGGGTATAAAATTTTACATTAATCCTAAGATTTCTTTGACATAATTCTCCTCACAAACATTTAGAATCATGTACTTGTTGAAAATGATTCTACACTCCTTGTATTGGTAGCATTTGAGTGTTTTTGGTTCTTTTTTATGTAACTTTAATTACTCTAATATATCAATTGTCTTCATTATTGACCATTGAAATTAACGGGCATCATAACTATCACATAAAAATTTAATTCAATTTCCTATTAAAGTCATGAAATTTCCTTGGTGTTTATTGTCATATTTTTAGGTGATTCAAAAATAATTTCCCATGATTTATTCGGGTTTTCAAGAGACTCCATCTTACTTTTCATATCAAAAATAGGGAAATAATGGTAATATTCAAATGCCATTTCTATCATGATTTCATGTATAATGATGTATTCACATAATCTAAAGTTTCTTATAGTTAATTCATATCGCTGACTTGGTTTGATGTCAATGTTGGTGCCAAAAAACGGAAGGGTGAAGGATAATGAGAAAGGCTCCAAAGTTGCTTTGTGAAGACCTTTAATGGAGCGTTATGGCCCCGCGTGCCCACCGCGAAGTGAGGAGGTGGGATGCTCCACGAGACGATTTGAAATTCATGAGCCCGCTGTGAAGCGAGGAGGCGGGATGCTCTACGAGCCCCGTTGACGTTTGTGAGCCCGCCGCAAAGCGAGGAGGTGGGATGCTCTGCGAGACGATTTGACGTTCGAAATCCCGCCATGAAGCGAGGAGGCGGGATGCTCCATGGTATGATTTGACTTTCGCGAGCCCGCCACAAAGTGAGGAGTCGGGATGCTCCACGATCCTCGTTGACATTCATGAACCTGTCGTGGAGTGGAATCCATCTTCCTGCCAAGTGAGCGCTTCTCTACAGTGCCTATTTCCTATAAATACTGGCCTCTCCCCAGGCCCAAAGTATGGATCATCTGACCATTCCTCTTCATTGATCTCCAATCATGAATCACTTTCTACTCTGTGAACCATGAGTTTCTCAACGTTATTTTGCTCCTGAAGTGCCTCCCCTTTTCCTTATTTTCACCCTCACTTTCGAGAGGGATACCTTTCACAAAGCCCACGGGCCTTCGCAAAGGAAGAAGATCCTCACAGGTACTCGGTCCATCGCAGAGAATTTATGCTTCATGAAGTACCCCCCATGCACACGTGACTCAAAGTATAAGGCCAAGTCATTGGGACTCGTGAAGCACATTGCTTCACAGGACCTTGATTCGTGAGCCACCCATGCTTCGTAGTGATTTTCTTCACAAATTCCCTTCCACTTCGTGGAGAACCTCTTCTATGCACTTATGCCCTATGTCTAGTCTACGCCACTTCACTTCGTGAAGCCCACTCCTTCACAAGGCCCTTCCATTGTATGGATCACCAGGGCTCTACAAGGCCTCCACTCATAAACCCATTTGCTCTGCAACTCCCTCTCTCGTGCAACCTCCTAGGTTCGCATGAAGTAATTTCAAAGTCCCATGGACGATACTACCATTTTCTTTGATTCGCCTCATGCATCATCGCATAGTCATGCTAACGGCTATTGCATCTTTGCATAGCCATACTAACATGGACCCCCCAATGGTTCGGCCCATGACACCCCCCATTCACGGCATTGACAGTGCCTTCCCTTCACCAAGGTGCATAGGGTACCAGTTATGTTAGTCCTAGGGGTGCGGAGTGAACCCACCTCATCAAAGCTACAGGATGTTAAACTGTCAACCACCATTGTCCTCAGCACATGACATTAAACTGTGACCTCACCTCGTGCCTCGCATGCGTGGTGCCCCAACCATGGATATTCTACACACCCACTGGTCTCCATGGGAGTGAGATCATTCCTCATATGTAATGATATCCTCTTTATCAGAGTGGAGTCTGTCTGTGGGGAAAGGGTAACCACCCTAGTGTAATCCCCTAACTTTAATTGTAGGAGGCAGCATCCCTGTCCCTCCTTTCTTCGGTGGCAAATCCCTCTCCCACTGGGCTTTTTCTCCACCGGGCCTCCATTATGAAGTAAATCTCAACCTCTCTGGGCTGCTAAGCATGCGTAAGCCCCTATTTCCTCTTTTGGCTGCTAACAACACATGAGCCCCACTTCACCTCCCACTGATGCACCTTTCACGATGTGATCGTCAGGACTTTGATGTCTCTTGTTTCTCACACTGAGCATGACTCACGTGGGCTTAGAGCAAGCATCAACCATGACATCCTCTCCGGGCAGCCTAGAGTATAATCCCCACACCATGAACTACGTGGTCTTTGATCCTTACCAAGGCGAGGTACGTAGGAAGCCTCCATGCGGTTCAATCCCACCACCCACCGGTCGTTCCGACCATCTTTACATCGGTTCACCAACACATTGGGCAGCCTAGAGTATAATCCCCACACTACATGAACTATGTGGTCTTTTATCCTTTCCAAGGGAAGGTATTTAGGTAGCCTCCTTGAGGTTCAAGACCACCGACATCCATTGGTCCCGACCATCTTCGCGTCGGTGCACCAAGCCCCCATACATGAACTACATGGTCTTTGATCCTTGCTAAGGCAAGGTACGTAGGAATCCTTTATAAGGTTCAAGCCCACCATCCATTGGTCACTCTGAACCCATTCACATCAGTTCACCAATGCTTTGGGCTGCCTTAGAGCGTAAGCCCCAAATGGCCCACATAAACTACGAGGTCTTTGATCCTTGCTAAGGAGGGGTACGTCGGAATCCTCCATGAGGTTCGAGCCCAAAATCTGGTCGTTCCGACCCCTTTTTCTCATCTGAGCTGAAGGACGTTAAACTTCCAAGCACCACCACCCTTAGCTCATAACATTAAACTTCCAATCACCACCACCCTCAGCAGATGACGTTAAACTGTGACCTCGCCTCATGCCTCTCATGCGGGGTGCCCCCACCTCGGATATTCTATATGCCCATTGGTCTCCATGGGAGTGAGATCATTCCCCACATGGAATGAGATCCTCTTTATCGAATCGACATCTGTCCATTGGGAAAGGGAAACCACCTTGGTGTAAGCCCCTAGCTTTTCTTGCAGGAGGAAGCATCCCTGCACCTCCTTTATTTAGTTCCAAATCGCTCCTCGCTCGGCTTTGACGCCACTAGGCCTCCATCCTAAAGTAAGTCCCAACCTCTCCTGGTTTTTTACCACACATAAGCCCATGTTTCCTATTTGTTTCACTAACCACGCATGAGCCCCACTTCACTTCTCACGGATGCACCTTTCATGACTTGATCGTCAGGTCTTTGTTGTCTCGTGTTTCTCACACCAAGCATGATTCACGTGGGCTTAGATCAAGAATCAACCATGACATCCACTTTGGGAAGCATATAGTATAACCCCACACCATGAACTATGTGGTCTTTGATCCTTTCCAAGGTGATGTATGTAGGAAGACTCCATGAGGTTCAATCACACCACCCACCGGTCGTTCTGACCATCTTCATGTCGGTTCACCTACACCTTGGGATGCCTAGAGTATAATCCCTACACTACATAAACTATGTGGTCTCTGATCATTGCCAAGGCAAGGTACGTATGTAGCCTCGATGAGGATCAATCCCACCACCATCCATTGGTCCCGACCATCTTCACGTTTGTGCACTAATCCCCCATACATGAAATATGTGGTCTTTGATCCATGCCAAGGCAAGGTATGTAGGAAGCCTCCCTGGGGTTCAAGACCACCATCCATTGGTCTCTCTATCCCTATTCATGTTGGTTCACCAACACTTTGGGCTGCTTCAGAGCGTAAGCCCCAAAATCCCCCCATGAACTACGAGGTCTTTGATCCATGCTAAGTTGAGGTACACAAGAAGCCTCCATGAGGTTCAAGCATAACATCTAGTCATTCAAACCCCCTTCACGTTAGTTCACCCCTATCCATCATAACATTAAAATATACCCCCAATCAGGTTATGCCATTGTTTTCCCTAGTAATAGGTAAGCTTTTTCACACAAAACCCATCTTGAACTATGCGGAATTTGATATCTACCAATCCAAGGTACGTAGGAAACCTCCCTGAGGTTCCATACCACTATCCACCTTGACCCAAGGTCCTTATTCATGTCAGTTCACTGACTTTTGCCCCATACCCGAACTACGGGGTCCTTGATCCTTGCCAAGGAAGTGTATGTAAGAAACCTCCATGAGGTTCAAGCCCACTATCCACAGGTCATCCTGACCATCTTCACGACAGTTCTCCCCCATCCAGTGGTAAGCCGTTGTGACCCCATCCAACGGCAAGCTGTTGTGACCTCAATCAGCGGTAAGCCGTTGTGATCCTATTCAGTAGTAAGCCATTGACATTCTTATCTAGAAGTATTCCATTAAAAATCCCAACCGGTAGTAATCTGTTGTCATGTGAACTATGAAGACTTTTATTCCCTGCCATGGGGATACGTAGGAAGCCTATTTGAGGCTTGAGCCCAAAACCATTGTCTTCCTCATGGCGGTTCCATCCCATTCACCATCCACTTCATTCAACCGCTACATCATCAATCCTGATTCTTACCCAGGCTTCCACATACTGGTGGGATCATGCCACCTAAACTCTATTCCATTTAACATAATTTGGGAATTCAACAACATGTTGGACCGAATATTGGTGTTCCCTCAATGGGTTTCACCATCTGATCCACTCTAGTCAGTGTTATGAGTAGTTTGATCCATCTCCACTGGACTTTATACTTGCGGCATACCCTGTGTTAAACATGGGAAGTTGAGGAGAACCTCAGATACATGCCCATGGAATATGATTCCCCGCGTTCGATGTGGGATACCTCGGGCTTCTGAACCCTTGAGAAGACCTATAATAAGGGAGAAAAGACAGAAGCGGCAGTGTCCCAGTGCTCAGATATGCCAGTGATGCCCAATGTGACTAGTCCCCTGACTGAAGGTTGCTTCCCTGACTGGACCCCTTGGAATGTCCCGATAGAAGCAGTGTAATTAATTGGTGTTTATAAAGATATGGTGCCTGGACGAGCTTCACGAACAATGAATTAATTCTATAAGGGAGACCTAGACTAGTTGACAAGTTCTTAGGAGGAATCCAAGGAAGGAGGAACTGACATCCCATTATCTCATTTTGATCAAGGATCAAACATCCCTAAAAAGTGACAGATGTCGCCCACCTTTGGAAAGTGGGAATGCGGGGAAACAGCTGCATTTCCTCTACAGACGGATGTACGCGCCCCGGTGAAAGAGTTGGAAACAGAAATGGTGAACCCGAAGTGAATTTATTCTCCTCAATATGGAGACTAGTAGCACTCGAGGCATTATTGGACTGATGTGTCACCGAATCAAGTTATCTAGTGCCAGGTCCTGCCAAGAAAAAAGCGGGACTGGCGTGAAACTCACCAGAATTTGGGTCAGTAGAATGTTGGACATCCCGTTCTGCGATGTTGTTAGCGTAGATCCTTCTTACTGGTAAAGGAACACAGAATGGCACTGGGGCATTGGTCGTCAATTCCTTTTTCTTTCAGCACTCATGAGTTAATCTCCCTACTTCTCAAGGAATCAAGTTGTTGCACCAGGGATGTGATCACCGCCTTCCCATCGACGCAGGGATGGGGGCAGTGCCAACACGTCCATCCCATGTGGCTTCACCTCTTCCATGAAGGCCTTTATATCTAGGACCATGGAGCGCCCATGCCCCCTCTCCCCATCCGAGGTCATCCAACAAAGAGTGATCAAATGACCCTGTGCGCCGTTATGAGGAGGAGGGTGTTATCCTGACATAGGATATGGCCCACATGGACTTGGAGGTGTCTGAGCCTCGCTGTCAACATCGTCCCCAAGGGCCGCACAAGGAGCCATTTCTCCCCACCCCGACATACAACCATTTCGAGAGCCTGTCCCCAGAACTCTTCGATGATTACCTGCACTATGCAGATGAGGTAGGTGAGGTTCAAGACAGCCCGGTCAGAGTCTCATTCCAGGGGCTCCCATTGAGGACTCCCACCCGGCTGAATCAGTGCTACTAGCCGGTATTGTTGTATGAGGAGCGGGTAAGCTACATACCCGCACCATCGGTTTTGGTTCGTCCGACCTGACGCCAACATTGGGCGCAAGCTGAGGATGCCCTCCAAGGGGTGTCAACGTCGACAGCTACTGTGGCATGAGCCACCACTAACGCATATCATCAGTTACCTACATACACTGAGTAGGGAAACATATACACCTGACTAGGATCGAGGCCCCAACCGCCCCACGGGCAGGCTGGGTCAACTCTCTTGGTCACTAGCACAAGCCGTGTCTGCCGGGAGCTAACCCACAGTGATGCCACCTAGTACAGAGGTCATCCCCGAACCACTACCGCAGAGATAATAGGCCTTCCTTTCTTAGAGGTTTGGCATGGAGGTCCGCCATGTGCCACCCTCAATTCTAATGAGGGCCTCCCCCACGATGGTGACACTCATTACGGAAGCCTCTCCCTTGCCCATTACACTGGGTATGGAGTCATTCTTCCTGACCCCGACTACCAGTGTAGGGACATTGCACATCTAGTATTTCTTCAATGTGGGGACCCTCCCCATGTCCTTTCAATAGCCAGTGAAGGTCCTCCTTGACTGGGAAACCAGAGGGGAGAAGTCCAGCCTCGCCTCACTAGCACCCAGCATAGGGGTCCTGCCTGTGTTCAGCTAGACCGGTACAAGGAGCCTCCTTGTACTATGGTTGCCTAGGAAAACCAGTGTGGAGGTCCTCCCCATGCTTCTTCCAATTCCAGCGGAGGTCTTTCCTACTCCAGAACTACCCATGGATGTCCTCCCCATGTCTCCTTTGACATTTTTCCAAGTGCTCCTCACACCCCAGCTTTCTCGGGTGGAAACCTTCTCCACCCCAGCACCAGTACAGCCGAAAGAACCTATGTCAGAAATCAGCCATGTCCCAAGGATCCACCCAGGGGCAGGAAGGTGGTTTGTCGCCGCCATAAGAAGAATTCTAGAAAGGTCTAGATAGAGATCAAACCGGTCCACATCTCATACTCTGAAGCGGAGTACGACTCAGCACGGGAATGCTCATCTTGCTCATCTGGGTCAAGGGTTGGGGAAAAAATGAGGTGCATCAGCCTAGTACTCCCAGAATGCGAGGTCCACAAGATTCCCACCTCCCTCTGTAGGTATATCTAGGAGGATGAAAATATGGCGACCCCGGAGGTTATGATCATGCAATCACCACCATTGTCATCGGAAGCGCTCTTTACCTCAACATTAGATCACGGAGAGATATTCTGGGGACCAATGGCAGGAAAGCAGCATCACAGCCTATCACTGGTAGCCCTTTCCCCTAACATAGGAACTGCAGTCGTCAGCCTGTCTTATTGCGACGTAGTTTCCAGGTCTCTACACTCTTCGGAAGATAGCCCGAGATTCGGCAGCCGGTCAGCCCGATCGTTGTACTCTCCACTGGACAGCCTATCATCCCAGCATTCTGCCTCTGTACCACTTCCAGTTCCTCATCCACCCCTAGTTGAAGAATGGGGAAATCAAGGGCCATACCTTGAATCTGAGCTGCAGAGCATAGGGAACATCCTCATAGCGGACCACTTCCCTGAGATGTTCTGGCTCGTGGCAGCGCAGAATTTTCGCGCACCAGAATCCCTCACCCCAGAGGAGGTTGAATGTTTCTGCCAAACCCTTTGGCCGATGCACTTTTTCCTTCGTCATCAGCGAGTTTTTTATCCTAGGATTCATGTTCATCTTGAAGACATTGGCGATAAATGTTATCTAGTCGATATGGCTGTGCTCCCTATAGCCCAGTGCCCCGAGTCACCAGGCCACCGTAAGGCCCTCCAACAACAATGCGTTCAAAGTATCAAGGTACTCTGCAATATCATCATGGAGGCTTCCCCCATGCACAGATCCATGGCTAGGGGCAGTATGCTGCACTTTGATTTAGTCCTATCTGGCAGCAGCCCGACCTGCTAGGCGACATTGAGGACATGCCCCCAGGAAGCGTCACGGACAACATGGCTAACATAGTGGATGAGGAGGATGAGTTAGAGATTATTGATGGGGACTTACCCCCCAAGGGTGTGCCACTACTGTTAGATCCATTATGGAGGGTTACACGCCAATAGAGGAACGTACTAGGTCTCCTTGCACCCACCGAGGCATTGGTACTCAGCCTGAATTCTAGTAAGGTCAAAGAGCACATCGGAGCTTCCATGAACTCTAACCCGTCCGCCTCAGTACAGAAGACAGAGGAGGAACCTGAGAAGGCCACATTACACCAGAAACTTGCCAACATAAGAATTTGGTCTATGAACTCCTGGCTGAATGCACCGCGAAGCGACGGCCTGACTACGGAAATCCTAGCTTTGTACAGTAGGGGCATGAACAAGTTCCCCTCAGTGATCTGCCTCCAGGAAACCCTGGTCATATTTCCCCCACAGACAGGGTTGAGTCCAGAACTTAAGCGAAGGGGGCACGATATGCCTTGCCAAACCCTCCTGAACAGCATGACAATCTAAGGGACCCATCTCTGTCTCCCTCAGCTGCCCCGAGGGTTGTGTCGCCAGCCGCTCCACGAGCCGCTGAGCATGTTTACCTTGTTTAAGAACCTACCAACGTGCTCATAGTTAGGGATCACCATTAATACAGGAACCCCTGCCCAGATGATCCTATGGCGGCCCTCATATCCCACCTTGAGGCATTGGAAACAAAACAGGTGTAAATCCCGCATTATGGTAATCCATGCCCAGCATAGGTGGCCAATATGCCGATGCCTCTGAGTTTTTGGAATCCCACCTTCTCCCCCTTTAACAGGACATGGGACCCGCCGCAGCACTTGACCCACTTCAACTCAAGGTTTGGGCCCATGTTAGGCACTCTAGTGCTGCAGGAGGCTGCCAAGTTCCACTGTTTTGTTCAAGCATTAGAGGGGTAGGCATTCGTCTTGTACAACGAACTCCCCGTTGGATTCGTAACCAGTTGGGAGGACCTTCGTAGATAATTCCACTACTAGTTCAGCTCCACCATGCAGAAGACCTCTTCAAGTTCAAACAAAGGCCTGATGAGTATGTCACGGACTTTATCACACAGTGGAAGAGGCTTACATATTCCCTAGACATTCCATTGACCCAAGATCAATTACTGATGATGTGTGTAAAAAATGTCAGGATGAAACTGGTTCCCTCTCTGATAACCCATAACTACCATACAGGATTCTGAGACTTCTCTCATAAGGCCCATCACCTGGAATAAGCCTTGAAACAGGTCGTCCATGCACGACCATTGCCTCCCACAATTCCTGCGAGAAGAGATGTCAGAGCTGAGCCTGCCGTGGTGACCAAGATAGAGGCCCCCAGACAACTGGAATTATTACCATTAGATCCACCTCTGCAACCTCGTAGTGGCCGGCACCACAGGAACAGCCTCTAGCCCAGTAGCATCCACCTCAGAATTGGAAGGTTCCCTTGCATAATGCACCTCCACCACATAGGTAAGAAAATAAGGCTCTGCCTCCTCGACAGGATCCTCGAGCTCCTCGTTAGGACCAGGCTCCAAGGGCCCCCTTTTCGGACAAGAGAAATCAGACCTACTCATTCAACGAGAATTAGGTTCTCGGTTATTTTAGAAGTGCCTTGGAACAAGGTATCGTGTGTTTTCCTGAGTGCAGAAGGTTAGAGGAGGCAAACCTCACTAATTGCCCCAACTATTGCCCCTATCATCAGATCCTAGGAACACCCTCAAATAGTGCTATGTGTTCAAAGACTGGCTTCAAGACAAGGTTAATAAAAAAATTCAGGTTGGCCACAGCCCCAGCACAAGTGGCGGGTGTTTTCAGAAGGCCAGATAGTGACAGCGATGATGAAGGTGAGTGGCAGCAGGCTTCCAACCACGGGTCCCAAAAGTATGATGACTGGATGCCTCGCAAAAAGTTCGCTCATGCCCATGGCATAATTTGGGCATGCTTGAATCAGTTGGAGCCTTCAAAAGCCACATCCACCACTTCTGCATCATCATCTCAGCCGGCCTCTTCCTAGAAGAGAAATCATCGGCAGCGCAAGGGAAAGCAACATGCCCGGCCAATGTCTTCGTCATCCCGCACTCTTAGCAACTTCATTCCCTATGAGATGGGGATTCCTCCTAGAATCCACCCATTAGTGGATGACTCTTCATGTGATAGTCAAGGGTACGCTTCGATTAATACCATGGAGTTGGTAAGCCCCTATATGACTCCCGATGACGGGGAGTGCCAGGAAAATGTCCCCAACGTCCGCAGTCGATGCCAACATAGGTGGAACCGTGGCCATATGGATCATCAAGGTACATCAGTGGGAACCTCTAGCCAGACGGTTCATGCCACTGAGACCAATAAATAGGCTTAGAATAGAGTTCATCATGTGCAACCTCATCACACAGTGTCATCAGGCCCGCCTCCACCACCATTTGTGTTGCTGGATCAGGCAGAGCCACCGCGACCATGTCGCAACCAGCCTAGCCCTGCTATAGGACGGTCTCATACATCCAGACCTCATATAGTAGATACTCTGTAGGCTTTGAATAGTGAGAAATGGGATGTTCCCAACACCAGTCAGCCGCCGGCTCAGCCGGCAGGGCCCGCCATGCCTCCCCTCACGGAACGGCCTCCTGCAAGAAGAAGTTCACATCTGGCGTAGAATTATGATGTTCTAAAGCACTTTTCCAGCATCCCAGTGAGGGTTTCCATCCTCGAGGCCCTTCTCCTATCATTGTATATGCGTGAGGCCCTCACTGAGGCTTTAAGAATCCCCCTCCAATTTGAAACAGAGGTAGAAGCTGTAGAAGCCTTTCATCTTGAAGGAGTCGAGAACGCCAAATGTCATGCCATCATTTCATTCTCTGAAGAAGATGAAGGCTCTCCCATAAATGGGAACATCCACTCACTGTACATCACTGTCCAATTTAACGGCAAAGAGGTTCATCACTTCCTTGTTGACAACGGCTCCGGGATTAACCTTATCCCGACGTGGATGCTACGAAAGCTGGGTTTATCCGAAGATGAATTGATCCCCTCCAATTTGAGAATCCAAGGATACGACAGGACAGATCAGTCCTGAGTCAGTAAGATCCATTTGCAGACCCAGTTCAGTGTCCTAGTTTCCAGAATTGAGTTTATGGTTGTCTCCTAGGACACTATGTATAATGCATTGATGGGATGACCATGGCTCCACCTGCATGTAGTGTTTCCCTCGTCGTATCACCAATGCCTCAAGTACTCCCTCAATGGTCGAGTAGGAATGCTCCAAGGTGATTCATCTCCTTTCGCCTCTTGTGAATCCTTCTACCTGGATGTTGACTATTACAAGAACAAAGATAAGCAGATTCAATACAATGAGGTCAAACCCGTCGTGGTTGCAACTGACCCCTGGGCAGGTCTGGATGATGTCTATGTCTTCCAAATCCATTGATTGGAGGCCACAAACTCTTCCATGGGGAAATTTTTTGTTGTCTCTAGTACGAGGGGGAAGTATACTCCCAAGTCCTAGGGATGGCGGAAAATCACCTCGTACTCCTAGAAAAATCAGGATCAGGTGATCTCGGATCCTCCTACCCCCGTAAGGTATCAGGATATCCACCCCATGGCAACGGTGGTACATCATACGTGTCATTTTTTCCAAGATGGAATTAACCATCTCAAGCCAATGTGCCACTATTTCTTTGTTATAATCAATCATGGACCCTTGGGCCAAAGACCAGATGTGATCAGGTCGACAGCCTTCATTGCTATGGTTTCGGCAGTACCAGAATCTCCCGATACAGTGACCACTACTGCTGATAATGGTATCAGCCTCCCGTCGGGATCCAACAAACCAGAAGAAACTCCTCCCACTGGGGATACCTCCGCAATTAAAGTAGAGGATCTTGAGGTTTCTCCCCCTGCCTTTGAAGAGGGTGTCTCCACCATGGTCGATGAACTGGTATAGGTGAACCTTGGAAGCGAGGAAGATTTGAGACCCACATTTATCAGTGTTTCCATGCCTCTTGAGGAGCTGCAGCGGTACGTAGACTTCCTGAAACAACATCTTGATGTATTCTCTTATAGTTATGATGAGATTCTAGGACTAGATCCTTAGGTAGATGTCCACCATCTTGGTCTCATCGCGAGTTCAAGAAGCCTCCCAGGAAGATGCACCCTTCTCATGGTTCCATGGTTTCGGTCGAAGTTGACAAGATCATTAGAGCCAACTTCATCAAGAAGGTCTAGTACCCTAAGTGGCTAGCCAACATTGTGCCTGTCAGAAAGTAGAATGGACATATCATAGTCTGCATCGACTTCCACGATCTCAACCATCACTGCCCAAAGAATGATTTACCTCTTCCTGTGATGGAATTGTTGATCGATGCTACAGATGGGTTCCAAGACCTCTTCTTCATGGAAAGTTACTCCAGATAAAACCAGATCTGAATGGCCCATGAGGAAGAAGATTCCATAGCTTTCAGAGCACCCCAAAGTACTTTCTATTACCAGGTTATGCCCTTCAGATTAAAGAATGCAGATGCCACCAATCAGTGGTCCATGCACCGTGTATTCAAACCAATCCTAAGGGCATTGGTGGAATGAAATGTGGATGATCTGGTGGACAAATCTCACAAGTTCCAGGACCATCTCAAAGACCTTGAGAAAGTGTTCAGCTTCTTCCGTTCCCACCACCTGAAGGTGAACCCATTGAAATGTTCGTTCAGGGTTACCTCTGGGAAGTTCCCTCGCTTTGTTGTCAGGTATCGGGGCATCGATATCGACCTAGAGAAGATTAAGGCCATCATCCAGATGCCTCCCCCGAGCAATATTCGGGAGATTTGAGGTTTCCAAGGCCACTTAGCCTACATACGCCAATTCATTGCGAATTTGGCTGGCAAGTGTAAGCCCTTTTCTTGACTAATGAAGAAATTCACCACCTATGAATGGGATGAAGAGTGGCAGACCGCGTTTGAGGAAGTCAAACAGTATCAACTCCAACCTATAGTACTGATGCCACCCGTCTCCGGAAATCCATTAAACCTATACGTGACTGCCTTAGAACAATCTCTTGGTGCCCTTCTCACTGAGAAGAACAATGCGGGGATGGAGAACAGTCCTTACTACCTCAGTCATATACTTATTGATACAGAGACCAGATACTTCCCCATCCAAAAGAGTTTCCTTGTGCTGGTATTCGCAGTACAAAAATTGTGACACTACTTGAAGCACCCCGAGGTACAGTTGGTGTCTCAGGTAGACCCGCTAAAGTGTATTCTGAACCTTCCCATGTTTACCAGTCGTCTAGCATGGTGGGAATTAATCCTCCAGTAGTTCGACATCAGGTTTGTGCCTAAGAAGGCTATTAAGGGACAAGCATTGGAAGATTTTCATTATTCTCAGCCAACCGCCACAGACTAGTCCTTGGACCTTTATTTTCTCGACGAGGCAATCCTTATGGTAGATCATACCATCCCGTGTTAGCAGATTCACTTTGATGGTGCTTCCCGGAGCCCCACCGGCAAGAGGCTCAATGATCCTAGGCTCAATAAGGTAGGCCTAGGTATTGTATTTATTACCCCGGCACAAGCCATTCTTCCATAATCATTCATGTTGCCATAAGGCTGCACCAACAACGAGGCAGAGTATTAGGCTCTTGTCACTATCCTTGAGCTGGCCCTCGAGATCGATGTCCCCCATTTTCATGTGAAAGGGGATTCTGAACTAGTCATCAAGAAAATCAATGGTGACTACGTCGTCAAAAATATAGATGTCGTACCATTGTTGGAGCGCAATCTCCAGCTCATGGCCCATTTCCCCTCTCGGCCAGAAGTAACTCATGTCCCTCAATCTCAGAACAGTCAAGCAGATGCCCTGGCTAGCCTGGCTACATCACTTGCAGAACTCGAGTAGGATGATCTGATTATACACATGGCACATTGAAGATTCCTTTCTCCCACCACCCCAGATGATGATGAAGGCCTATGGGTAAGCCATCTTACCGCTGGATCCACCACGTCAGGACCCCCAGGTTCCTCAGATGCAGTGGTTGAAGTGACTCCCAACTGGAGAACCCCCTTTGTGGAGTATCTCCAAAATGGTTACCTTCTAGCTGATCGGGCTGAGCAAGAGCGAATTTGACACTGTGCGCTGCATTTTACCTTCCAGAGTGGTCCCAGACTTGTGAAGATCCTCTACAAAAATGGTTTTGAATGTGTTATCCTTCATTGCATCCAAGGAGTCGAGATTTCTTAGGTCATGTAGGAGGTTCACATCGATTCTTGAAGTGCCCACCAGACAGGGCCGATGCTATCCCACCAAATCCAGAGATTGTGATATTTATGGACCTCTATTATCCACGACTGCATTGAGTTCTCCAAGAGATGTCACGCGTGAAAAATTCATGATAATTTCTTGCATCAGCCACCAGAACCTCTCCACTCCACCAAGTACTCTTGGCCATTTGCGGTGTGGGGACTCGATGTCATGGGACCATATCCACTGGCAACATCTCACCATTTCAGGTTCATCCTGACCACCACGGATTTCTTTTCCAAGTGGGTAGAGGTATTTTCGCTCAAGGAGGTCAAGGCCCGTTCTATCATCGACGTAGTGAGCTCCAATATCATCTACCGGTTTGGAGTCCCTCATGTCATCCTCACCGATAACAGCACCAACTTCAGAGCAGCTGAGTTGAATGAAATTGTATGCCAAGTACAACATCTGTTCGAACCATACCTCCCGCTATCAGGAATAGGAAAATGGACCGATCGAGGTGTTCAACAAAACCCTCTCTAACATTCTGCAGAAAATGGCTGGTCAGAAGAAGAAGAGTTGGCGAGACCGGATCCCCAACGCTCTTTGAGCTTATCGTATGATGGCTCGTAATTCCACCCAGGTGACCCCATACTCCCTGGTGTATTGAGCTGAGGACATCCTATCCATCTAGATCTAGCTGCATTCATTACGGACAATAGTCTATGACTAGCAGGCGCTAGATAAGGTATCTAAAATTTGTCTGGTTGAATTGAAAGCACTTGACGAGAATAGACTTTAGCCCCTACACAATCTGTAAAGGCATCAGAATAAGATAGCTAAAGCCTTCAACAAGAAGGTTTTCCTCCGTTCTTTCCTGTAAGGTGACTTGGTATTGGCCCTCCAGACACTAATGATCCCTGGAAAGAAAACCACCCAAGTTGGATCCCAAATGGGAAGGACCTTACATAATTCAGAGGGTTTAGCCCAATGGTGCATACTCCCTGGTGACCATGGATGGTGAGCGTATAACTCCTCCCACAAATTCTAATTTTCTCGAGAAATACTTTTCCTGATCCAGTTGATCCTACATGACCTTAAACTATTTGGTCTGGCACGACCTTAAACTATTCGGTCATGCATGACCCTAAACTGGATTATAGTCTGGCACAACCTTAAACTGTTCGGTCCCGCATGACCCTAAACTGGATTATCGTCCTGAATGACCTTGAACTGTTTGGTCTGGCACGACCTTAAACTGTTCAGTCCTGCATGACCTTAAACTATTTGTTCTATAATGACCTTAAACTCTTCGGTCCCCCATGACCCTAAACTAGATGATGGTTCGGCATGACCTTAAACTGTTTAGGTCCCACAAGACCCTAAACTGCATGATGGTCAGGCATGAACCTAAACTATTTAGGTACTACATGAACCTAAACTACTTTGTCCTACATGACATTAAATTTTATGTCATCTTGCAAGACATTAAACTACACCCTTAGAACTACGTGTGGCTTTATTCCCATACACATGGGATATGTAGGAACGGTCAAGCATTTTTTCTTGAGCCCAACCCCAAACTATTCTCTTTGACTATCCCCCTTGGGTATAGTTCTCTCATATGATCCTTGCATGATATGGTGTAGGATTCCTTATCCCCACTCATGCTAGGATTGAAACGGTCGCACCATGTGCCCACTCCCCGTTCTTCTATCTTTCCTCATCCTCACTGTAATATCTTAAACTGCAAACTGGTCAGGCCTTTCCGTCTGAGGCCCAGCCTTAGGCCCCATGGCCTTTTCAGGCCCCTCGGCCTTTTTGGGCCCCGGACCAAGTTCTCACTCGGGATTGTATGGTGTGTTATGGTATTATGTCCCTATTCACGTCGGGTTACTTTTCGTGTCGTATTCCTCCTTTGTTTGGGGTATCTTACCCCTTTCTTCATCCTCACTGCAAGACGTTAAACTGTGAATTGACCGGGTCTTCCCATCTGAGACCTAGCCTCATGCCCCTTGGCCTTTTCGATCCCCCATCCCAAGTTCCTATTTAGGGTTGTACAGTGTGGTATGAGATTATGTCCTCATTCACTTCGGGTTACTCATCGTGTCGTACACCCCCCCCCCCCACTTTGGGGTATCTTACCTCTATGTGTGTTATTTCAAGAACTTCGTGTGGCTTGATTCCTATCCTCATGGGATATGTCGGACCACCCGAGCATCTCGTCTTTAGGTCTAGCCTAATCTTGTCCCCTTGGCCTGCATTCCCCCAAGGAGAGGACCATATGGTGTGGTATGGAATTATGTTCTCACTCATGTTAGGTGTTGTAACAACCATTCCATTTACCTCATCCTGAGAGTTTTCCATCCCCTTGTGTTATCCTCATCTTTTCAAATAGGCCACTCTCAAGATGAGCCCCTCGATCCTCTTCAGCGATTCACCAATGTGCCCAACGGTACTCTAGTTCAGCACCTAGAGTGTCAGATTCTTCCTGGACATGATTTCACCCATTTCTCAGGCTTCTTGTTCCCCTTCACTAGGGCTTCCATCACCTTTCACACCCAAAGGGACCCCTAAGTGGCAGGGATTCTAGGGCCAAGGGCCCTCCTACCATTATGGGCTAACATCCTCAAGTGTTTTGAGCAACAAATTGATACAGGTCCCACATTGCGAATTTCGTCAGCGGCTGACGCTCATTTATTTCTCCCACCTCAGGTCACACGATATGGATTCTGTGTTTCGAACACGATCAATAGTTATCCTCCATTGTCATGCCTACCCCATTAAGCCCAAAGTGTCAGTTACATGATTCCCACCCTTTTCCACTTCATCATTTCTAGGTAGAATTTTGAAACTCTTGGTACTATTCCTCAGTGTGCATCCACACGTTAGGAAGAGAAAGCTGTGATAAGGAAATCATTCAGGTATCCACATTAATTTCCCCTTTCCATTTATTCCACGTATTGAAAATACATTACGCGCCCTTGTTTCCTACACTGATTTTGAATCACGTAGGCTTAGGGATCAGGGTAGGTATGTACTTACTTGGAATAGTCCCTCCTCTCCATGGTCCAAGTTCTAAGACCTCAAACTTAGATCTGTTCATATTGCATCTTTATGAGAACTACGTATAGCATAATTCCTATCCTTATGGGATACGTATGAATGCCTGGGCATCTCGTCTTTGGGTCCATCCTAACTGAGAGCTAGCCTCTCCTACTTCCGACCCTCTTACCTCTTTTTGGCCCTTTGGCCAGAGGTTTCTTTCTCAGAATTGCGCATGGTGTGGCATAGAATTATGTCCTCATTGACGTAGGGTATGCTTTATTGAACCATTAACATTTCCCATTTAGCCTCGTTTCTACTATGTCTGTGTCGCACGACATTAAAATTCCTAGATGGTCCCACCACATGACCTTAAGATGTGACAGTATCGTCCTGGTCGAATGACGAAAAACGGCACTGCATTATGGTGCTCAAGGGAAATTATGTTTGGTATTGGTCAAACACTATACCATTGGTCAATGCCTTCCATTGGATTAATTATTGTGGCGTTGCCGAGACTTTCTATCCTAGGCCTATCACTCCACAAAAAAAACATTCACCCTAAAGGGAAAACAATATACATCAAATACCACTTCTTTTGGTGTGAGGGACAGAACTGCATGCCCCTTCTATCCCTGGAACTGGTACCTTACCGTGCCACCTCTTAGAACTACGTATGGATTGATTCCCATATTCATGGGATATGTAGAGACACCCATGTATTTTGCCTAGGGTCCTACACCAGGAATCATAAATCATGTTCCTCCACATTTCTGGCCCCCTGGCCTAACCCCTTGTGGGGAACCATGTAACTGTAGCAGTGCCCTGAACAAGTTCGGGATGCCCCATGATGACATTGGGAAGCGATATCTCCCTTGCTAGAGATGTACTGTCTAAAAGTAGGAATGCTCCATGATTAGAATGATGCGCCCATCTAATGTGTTTCCACCATGGTGGCGTAATTTCAAGAGTGTTGAATCATGTTCAAACAAACCATCACTCCACATTCCATGCTTTGTGTGCCCTTTATTCAGACCCTCTTCCTCTCTCACGTCTAAAGGAACCCCCTAACAGTATGGATGCTCGTCCTATGGCTCGCCTACTGTCTTGGGCCAATGTTTTGAAAGTCCAGTTGATGACATTTTGTGTTGGGCCCCGTGTTTCGAACATGGTCAGCGGTCAACCCTCATTTGTTATCCCCATTTCAGGCTAACGCAATAAGGATACTGTGTTTCAAATGTGTTCAATATTCATCCTTAATTTTTATTCCATTACTACAGAGTTACGAATCTTGGGTATTGTAATTCACACAGTCCATTCCCCCAGTTCAGATTTATTCCAGCGCCCCTAGCGTTACCCCATTCGTGCACAAGAGCACATTGGGAAAATGGTAATTCGGCTGTTCTGAGAGCTTCACTCTCCATTAATATATCTCCCCTCTCTCCCCGGTAATCCAAATTGTTTGTTCAAACCCCGGATTCCTGAAACTTGGTCAACACTCTTATGTTCCGGCGAAATGACATAGCGGTTGTCCTTTGTTTCTCACATTGGGCTCGACCCACGTGAGCTTAGGGATTGATCAATAGGTGTTTCTCAAATATAATATATGTGTGTAAAACCAATACAAATAATGGAAGTCATGCAGGATTTGGAATCAAATGATCAACTCATGGAAGTACATTTGAGGTTTTGTAATCATTATAGTACTCAAGGTTCATTCCCCCCCCCCATGGAAGGGTTAACCTCATCAAAAGAGTGTAACAGATCTGACACCCTCTGGCTGGTGGCATCCAGGAGTTTCTACTGCTTGTTCATCTCCCGCTCCTCCTCGGCAGCGATGGGCACAATTCGTTGGCTGCAATCTGGGGCTTCTCCACATTGGTTTGGATGAAGATCATTTCATCAAAGGCTCACTTCATGCCCTCTTCAGCCTCTTCCAGCTGTGCATTCAATCGCAATATTAGCTCAGATTGTAGGTTGAGGGAGTTCGAGTACTCATCCACCTGACTCTTCAGCCGTTGGACCTCATCTTCAGCCTCCTGGAGCCTCTTTATGTTCACCTCTTTACTCTGCTGCCAACCCACATCAAGGCCATAGTCATGCTCCCGAATCTTCTCCACCATAAGATCTCAGACGAGCATGTGAGGACATTAGGCATCCACTCCCCTAGAACATAGTTTGCAAAGTCACGAGTGAAGTATGTCTATCTCATCCAGCCATAGTTCTTGGGGGTTTCATCAATGAAGTGCTTGATCCGCTTCAATGATCGGTGACTGACTATTCTATTGTCCTCTTCATCAGAATTTTTTTTGTCCCAGTCGGCGTGGTTGGCAGGCTCATATGCAAGGAATGCCCCTAGGAACTCATCATCCAGGTCTGCATCCAGTGTTTTATTTTTCATGGTGGGACTTGGGTTGTCCAACCGATCCTCATCATTGGACCCCACCTCGATGATCTCAGGTTCAGCCTCTCTGACGGTCCCACTAGTGATCGGGAGCACCAATGTTCGATCAATCTGGAACTCCACCTCCCCAATCACTGACATTCCCCAGGGAAAGGCACCGCTAGGGTTACCAAACGACCTTACCAAGGAAATCCACACCATTTGGAGGATTGTGCATACTAAAAACAGAGCATGCTCGTCAGTTAACTTGATCAATGGATGACAGTCATTAATTTGGTAGAAGAGACTTACTGATATCAAATTATCAGTCTCATCCTTGGGTTGATGTCGTCTGGACCCTGAAGCGTGGCCCTCCATATATAGTGGGATGGTTTGAATATTCGGGAGCCACTTCGGGTATTCTGGCCTTGCCAGACGTGCTGATCTCTCCGACAGTAGGTGTGGACCCCTAAGGTCCTGTATCTGTATCTCTTGAAGGGAGAGAACGATCTTTGTGCACAAGGCCCTCCTGCACAATTTAGATATTAGCAAGAAGTATAGAATGACCTAAAAGAGGGTCCTGAAGAAGGGGTTTGAAATCTGTACCTCAAGGGCCTCAGTAAACTATTCAAGATTAGAGTCTGGATCCCCGACTTCACCTTCCTCCAACGGGCTCCCTCTCCCATCCTCATCTCCCTAGGAGGATTTATCCGATTCATCTGATAGAAGGAACCATTCCCTTAAGTCAACAGTCGACAACTGTGGGGGAGTGGTGCGATCTAGCAACACCTTGACCCAATCCATCATTAGACGCGAGGTACCCCGGGAGTGAAAAAAGTCCTCCAGATCTATCAGGTATTGCTCCTCCTCCACCAGGGATACTGCAATGACAGCCCCGATAGGGCCTATTCCAAGAAAATCCATCCCAAAATGGTTCAGATGTTACCACATCCTTGACGGGTCGAGGAATTTTTGGTTAACTTCCCAGATGTCTCGGGCCTCCGGGAAGATAGCATTCTCTGGCATATCAATGTAGCACAACCGCTTCCCCATATCCTGAGTAGATATTCTACGGAACCCCTTAGGTGGCCTCCCCACAGCATGGATCTGCTCTTCTGGGACCACTGGGTCCGTTGCCACTGTTGCCTCTCCCTCAACTGGTGTGGGCCCTGCCACTATGGAAGCCTCTCCATGGTGATATTCCCCTTCTGCCTTCTGACCTCGACCTTGAGGTTTGGGAGGCACCCCATCATCGATTCGAATGGTTGGTTTCTCAGAATTTCCCCTGGGTAAGCCGCCTCCCAACTCAAGGCATATTCTTTCACTAACCCGATGATAGCGGTCGGCAGGGGAAGCTACTTCTGCATCTTCCCATCTTCCTGTGTGAACATAAGCCACATCTACCTCATCACACATGGGTGTTCCTCATAGCGCACCCCCAGATAGACCTGCGGGGTCAGTCGCTGCATGCACCGGAATGGCTGAGAAATCGGTGTGGGGTGTACGGCTCGCAGAGAGGCTTGTGATCCACCCTTGCCACCAAAACTCCACCATGAAAGTCCAAGAGATAGGCACGGTGCTCATCTGTTCCCCATCCATCATCGGTGAATACCCCCGTCGGCAACGAGAATGGGTGGAAATTGAACTCCTCAATGTTCCACACTCGGTTCAGAACGGACGGTGCAGTCAGCTTGGTTGTAAATCTCTCGGCAGCGTTCCACATGGATGGGTGGAAGTTCGATCCTGGAAGGAAAATGGGGTTCGAGTATTCGTACACCCCCCTGATGTGTGCCTCTATCCACCCATACAAGAGGTGGAATAGCCCACATATTCTTTGTGACCTCTTTCCCACGCTGATGTGCCGCAGCATCTTATACAGCATAGCGAGCATCGGGATCCCAAGGTTGACCCTCCCTCCTGTCGCTAACACGGACGCCATAATGAATATGCTTGGTCACACTCCCATGTTTGTATCCCTCACTGGCAGGATCCAACCACTGATAAGAGTTGTAATGAATGTTGTCGGCCTGACTATCGGTTATTGTTCGGTGCTGATGCTGAAGCCCTAGGTCTTCCAATGACTGTCCTCCATTAGCCTCTAGTATGAGTGCTCCTTACTCTTGGCCCCCTTCAGGAAATTATGAGGCCTCTATAGAAACTGTCTACTCTTCGAGAAGATTAGGAACTATTTGAACCACTTCTTGAAATGGATATCCCTCACCACCTCTTTGTCCTCCCCCGTTAAAAGCTCCATCAAACCCATCGCTAGTGGTGGAATTTGCTTCGGGTCCTCCCAAAAACTCATGTCAGGGAGGGATTCGTCATACATATCCCCCAGTATTGGGACCCCTGAGATCTCGTAGACGTCCCACAAGCGGATTTCTACTTCCCCATGGTAAAAATGGAATGTGTTGGTCCTTGATGACCACCTACTCAATAGCTTTGGCATCAACTGCTTTGGCTAGTAGATGTGAAACTGGGAGGCCCAAGCTGCCTCATACAGGACCACTCTTCTTAGCTTCGCCCCAAACTCCTCACACGAGGCACCTACACAGTAGGACTAGGCCCAATCATCTATGAAGTTTACGCCCTGGTGTAGGTACCACTCCTCAGACCACCCCTTTTCCTGGTTCCCCAGAGCCACCTTCTGTCACGACCCGTTCTCGAGGCCTATGTCGTGACTACCCCAATCCTGCCTTCCATAGGCCAGGGGCTGCTGACTAGCACCAAAGGTGTAATCCCTGATAACTGGGAAGGCATTTCCTTAATAAAAGTAAACAAACACCACAGATTACAAGCGGAAGTAAAACACTGAGCACAAAAGGAGGTGCTGAAAACTAAATGTGCCAGAATACAAACCTAATTGAAAGTACAGCTACAACTGAATAAAAGTTCAACAGAAAAAGAAAATAGCTAGAAGAAAGGTAGTAGCTACTAGGTCATCCTCCTCGGATCCTACTTGAAGGGTAGGTACAGATAGCGCAGCTCCTGGATCATCCACCACTAATCTTACCTAAAGGGTAGGTACAGATAGTGCAGCTCCTGGATCGTCCACCACGGATCCTACCTGAAGGGTAGGTACAGATAGCCTCCTCCATGCTCTCTCCCATCAACCTCCTCCGAGTATCGTCTCATTGTGAATTCCACCTCCGGATACTGAATCGTCATGAGGTCCACCTCTGGGTATTGTCCAGTCTTCGAACACTCGGCCTCTGTCAGCGCTGTCCATCATCTGCATCCAACACAATGAGGTGTGGGCATAGCCCGTGCAGGGGTGAGTATAACAATACTCAGTAGGGACCCCGAGACCCTCAAGGTCTCACTAAATCTAACAAGGATAACCACAAGTAATGATCTAAACAGATAACCTCTACTTAGGTTTATACCCATACATATACCTACGTTATCAAGTAACCCATCTCAATCATGAGGAAACACAAAGATTATGAAATAAACTGATAACCACTACCTAGTTATATGTCCATACATATACATAAGTTATCAAGTGAACCATCTCAATCACGAGGTAAACAAAAAGTTCATAGTCTCAGCTCAAACCAGGGTTTTCATTATTGAAACCATAACTGCAGAAGAGCCCCATCTCTGGAGTGTACAGTGGTCCTATCAAGACACTGAGGTACTGCTCACTAACCTAAGACTACTGAGGTACTCCTCCTGTCGAGTATCGTGAGTCAGCCACCCAAACACAGTAGTGCTTCCCGTCGGGGTATGCCACCCAGACACAGTAGTGCACACCCCCCTAATAGCCTGCAGAGGTACTCTCCGGACGAGTACCGCGGGACTGCACTGTCACACAGTAGTGCTCTGTCTTCCATGGGTCTGCACCCAAACAATGTAGTGCTCTGTCCACTGGGCCAGTCGACTCACTCCAAGTCGAGTCGGTCAAGCAGTCGCCAGGTCTCAGCAGGCTACACGGTCTTTGTACTCCATACGCTCGTCTCCGGGAGGGTCCGCTCCACGAGCTACATGTCGATACTCCAAGTGTCTCAAAGTCCCACGAAGAAGTATCTCAAAGGACTACCTCGTCATAGGGGTCTCAACGCAACAGACGGCGCGTCAATCGGACGCCCGGTCTGTGAGTTATTAGCCTTTTCGTCCCAGGGGCCCAGTTGTTTTTGTGTACGAACCAACCCGGCCATATCTCAACTGTACCCCGAACTCTCATAGGGTATGCTCATAGGGACCGTTTCTCAATGTGATCACCAACGCCGCTGACGGTTTTTCAAATGGACGTCTGGTCTGAAAGTTATCAGCTTTTCCGCTCTAGGGGCCCTGTTGGATTTTGGGTACAATCCAACCCGGCCATACTCCAACTGCATCCAAAACTCTGGCGAAGTATTCCAAAAGTTCCGTCTCAACAAGAGGAATCCAACAAAGTCAACGACACATCAATCGGACGTCTGGAGCTCAAGATATAAGTGTTTTCGCTCTGAGGGCCCTGTTGGTTTCGTATCCGAACCAACCCGTCCGAACCTAAGTTCTCTGAAACCTTGATTGTGATATACCTAAACGACCGTCTCGATCCAAGGATCTCTATGCAACTGACGGTACATCGATCGGAGGTCCATAGCCCATGTTATGGGAAACGGACCGAAAAGTCCGGTATTAGGGGGTTCGGGCCCGGTCCGACCCGGCCCGGTACCCCCTGGGTCGGCCCGAACTGGGTCGACCCGACCCGGGTCCAGGTCCAGCCTGCTTGGGCGTGGCCCAGTCTAGCGGTCAGGTCAGGTGGCTCGGCCGTTTCGGCCGAGCGGTACGGGGTGGCACGCTGCCCCCCCCCCCCCCGTCATCACGTAACCGCGGCCCCATGGGGGGATGCTCCTTGTCAATGGACGCGGTCGAGCGCCGCGTCCCACCTCCTTCGGTCCCGCACGGTCATGAGATTAGCGGGATACCTCCGCGGCTAAAGCCGCGGCGGCGCGCCAGTACTGTTTTCCACGGACCACCGGACACGCTCCGGTGGTCCGTTTTGCTCGCCGCCTTCGCCAACGGTCCTCTCGGGACCCGACCTTCACTGTGAAGGCTTCAAAATTACCTTGCGGCCCCGTTTGTCATCTCCCGTCAATCCGCACTCAACGTTCAACCAGCGGAGTCTTCGATTCGCCTTCGCGGCCCCGACTCCGGCCGCGGTTTCGTTCGGCCTCAACGTTGCGGCGCAACGAAGCCGCACATCCATATTGTATTTCTCCATGATTCTGCGCGGTGCCGTTTCACCGTGCCACCTTAGTTCAAGCCGCAACATAATCAAAAACAAGGGGGAGGAGTTTCGGCCATGTTTTTGCGGTCCGAACTCCTCCCATTATAATGATTGAAAGCGGCCAACAAATAGAAGTCGACGTACGGAAAAGAAATAGTTCACGGGAAAAATCAATAGACCTCAACATCAACCCGCATGAACGAACGATCCGTGGATCAACCTGGAAATGGTTGGTCCGTGCTGGTCATTCTTTTCTCAAAATATAAGAGAACACAAAATAAATTCCCCTACCTGGAAGAAAAAGTTGAACGAAGGTTCGTCGTGGAATTGCACGTCGCACACCGTCCAGTCGCGAAAGTCGAACATCGTGGTAGAATGACGTTGCGAAGAAGGAATAAAGAGTGACGACGGTCGTTGGTGTTTGTCACTTCCGTCGTTGTAGAAGTTCACCCGAAGAAGAGTAGACGTCTCCTCTCTTGTCGCATGAAGAAGAGGATGGAGGGTGCCTCGGCGTTCTTCGTGGAAGGGTGTGTCGTTCCTCGCTGGAGGTTTCTGTGTTCTTCCACGATGGAGGAAAACCCCTCTTCCTTCACAAAGCTCTCTCTCGAGAGGGTTCTCCCCACCAAACAAACGCCAACCTCATTAAAATAAGAATCCACCTTATTTTAATTAATCTTCCAAACCATTCAAAATTTGAATAACTTAATTCATTAATTGTGTAGGTTTCATTCATTATAAAAGTAGTTTGGAAAATGTTAAAAGTGAAAGAGGAGGAGGGAAGAGGAAGAGTCACATAAGCTAAAGTGGAGTTACAAAAATAAAGAGGGAAGTGAGTTATGGGAGGTCAAGGGGGTTATGGGAAGATCAAGGGGGGTTAGGGTCTCATGTGGGCCCCACCTCCCACATATCCACACATGGGAAGTTGGGTGGTTATGGGTCCCACCAACAACTTCCCATGGTAGAATTTAACTCCCTTGCTTAACAAAAATAAAATTGTTCACAATTTTATTTATTTCTTCCTTAAACCCCAAAATTTAACTTCTTCTCCCAAGAAAACGCACCTACGGTAAAAGTCCTATTAAGAAAATACTGGCGTTGTGAGTTCATCGGTGTCCTTGTATTTCAATTCTGAGTACCGGTTCAAAAGATAGAAAAACCCGCTCGTACGTTCACTGAACGTACCCGAGCTAAACTTCGGAAATTGATTCCGGGCACACCGGGCCTCGGAATCAGGCGCCATCAGAAACTGATTTCTTGTAAAATCCCAAATAAAATTAATAAAAAATATCCCTTGAATTTTACATGTCTTTACATTACTCCCACCTCAGGGCTTTACGTCCTCGTATAGCTTTAACACAAACTAGGGATACAAAAGCGGTACTGAGCACGCATCTGAGCCTCCCGCTCTCATGTTCTCAACTGGAGGTTCCCGTACTGCCAGTGAAAGTGCACCCGAGGAATCGACCATCCTTGTAGGATCTGCTCCTATCGATCCTCGATCCCCATTGGAACCTCCGCAAAAGTCACCTCATCGCTAATGTCCAGCACCTCATGGTCGATGATATGCGAAGGGTCGTGCTCGTATCTCCTCAGTTGAGATACATGGAAGTCGTCATGCACCTGGTGCAACTGATGTGGATGGGTCAAGCGGTAAACCACCTCACCTACCTTGTTGAGGACCTAGAAAGGTCCGTAGAACCTCGTTGAAAACTTGTTACCTCGGCCGCATCTCCGTAAACCTCGTCGAGGTGAGACCCGTATAAGGACGTGATCGTCATCCTCGAAATCTAGAGGTCTCCAATTCCTGTTAGAACTGAGACTCAAAACGACTGTTGCCACGAGGGTAAGGTTGACCGACTCAAGAGTGATCGGTCACACCCTCCTGTGCATGATTTTATCCTGTGCTGCCTGGGGTTTCCTTTTCACCGATCAAGGAAAACCCATCCCGACATCAAAGTTAAACCACAACCTTTTTGCCTAATACCGTCAATCTGTGTATTAACTGTGATTGCCTAGTCCATACTCAAACCAACGTTGTAAGGCCTCGACACTGCCACCAAGAGATTCCAACCGAAACTCTTGCCTCGAGGGTCTGACCACACCGTCGGAGTAAGTGTGATTATCGAGTCTTCTCCCAAGGTATCTCCAGACGTGAGGGTCAAGTCTACGGCTTACCAGAAACTCTAGGTCTGGGATAATATTTGTGAAAGGAAGGAATGATTCATATCGACGCCTATTACTATGGCAGCTAGTAGTGGATACAGACTGTCCCTTGAATCATTTTTAGATCTATTGGGTCACACTCCTTGACCACATGCATCCGCACGCTTCTTCCGCCCTCCAGCTCCCTGATCCTGGCGGGGACAACTAAGGCGGGTGGTTGTAGCATGTTAAAAAGTACACCACCTCATGCTGCTCTCCTAGCTCTGCCTCCACGTCTGCTGCTTCGCAGACTCATATCTCCTTAATGCTTCCTCTTCTTGAAACATTTAACAGGCCTGAGTCTCTAAGACTGGCGCCGGTTTCCTGTTTCTTACTGCACTGTGCAGTCTTCATCCGCTCCTGGATGATCTGAACCTTCTTTGCCTATGATCTGAAAGAGCTGCTAAAATTTCTCCTTTGTCGAAAAGAGAAACTCGGTCTCATCCTCTCGATGAACCAAGCCCATTGTCTAATACAGTCAATCCTGACATTAATGATCTATGCATGCCATGGAAGACGTCGTAAGGCCTCGATGTTACTACCAAGAGATCCAACTGTCACTCTCGCCCCCAAGGGTCGAGTCACACTATCGACATCTGTGTGAGGTCACTGGGTCTCCTCCAGTAGAAATCTCGAAAGTGAGGGTCAAGTTAGCAGTTTTAACTAGGACCACTCAGTATCAACCAAACAAAAGTACAGAAAAGAAAACATCACAAAGACGAGTGTCTTCCTATTATTGCAGCTCATAGTAAAAAGTCACAAATACAACAGAAACATGGAACTAGAAGTACAAGGGATGTATCCACTAGTTCCGCTACTGTCCACCTGCTCCTAGAGATCTACTGCCTTGTCCACTGCTCGGCTGTTGCTCAAGCACCCACTGCTACTTCTGCCTCGGTGGCTCCTCCAACGCGTGCGGATCGACTGTGCGGCGTGTCGGACAGTCACGTGCCAGGTTACCCTTCCTGCCGCATTCATAACACTTCCTGCTCCTCATACGGCGGGCTCTAGTCCTCTTGGACCCCTGCATCATCTGTCTACTGCCCACAGATGACTCGGCTACTGATCGAAAATCCTGCGGCAAACGCAGCAGCTCCTGTACACGCTCGGGGTGTAGAGCTACAGGCACAAACTCCACCCTGAAAAAGTTCTCGAAGTCTTCCCGTGTGAAGGTCATCCCGTCGCAAAACTGGAACAAGTGGCTCCACCACATGTCTGCTGCTGCCTGGAGAAGGCTGGCAGCAAAGATCACCATGAAGTCTGATGGCGTTCCCACTAGCCTGAAGACTCTCACCACAGCCTCCAGCCAATCCTCAGCCGCTTGCGGGTCCGTCTCTCCCCAGAACCTGGGTGGCCTCTGGCACTGGAACTCGTGCAGCGCGCTCAAGTGGTGTGCATCGCCTAGTGCTGGGGCTGGTGGCATCGGTGGCCCAACGTATGGTGGTATTGCCGGTGCCTCAACTACAAGAGGGCCCTATATTGATGCCTCCTCGCTCGGTAGGCTATCAGTACGCACATCCCTATGGGATATAGCTAGTATTCTGTGGAAAGGAATCCTAAAAGAAACAACGTGACATGATCAAACGTTTATTCCTAGTGAGCTGGCCTGGTTTGATCTGACTTTTAAAAACATATGGAAACACACACGCAATCAATTTTTTCGGGCACAAAGTCAGAAATTAGTTTTCAGGGTCCTGGTGTATGGATACGTCGGTCACCCGCACCAACACTGGACTCCCTGAACTGAAAACCAAACCCGGTACTCTTAACACTATCACTTCTCCGAAATAAAATATCAGAGTTATAAGTTCTACGGTAGAACCGAATCCTCTAATACCAATTTGTCACGACCCGTTCTCGGGGCCCGTGTTGTGACTACCACAAGCCCGCCTTCTATAGGCCAGGGGCTGGAGACTAGCACCAAAGGTGTAATCCCCGATAACTGGGAAGGAATTTCCTTTATAAAAGTAAACAAGCACCATAGAGTACATGCAGATGTAAAACACTAAGCACAAAAGGAGGTGCTGAAAACTAAATGGGCCAGAATACAAACCCAATCGAAAGTACAACTACAACTAAATAAAAGTACAACAGAAAAAGACAACAGCTAGAAGAAAGGTATAATATCCTGGTTCATCCTCCTCGGATCCTACCTGAAGGGTAGGTACAGATAGCACAGCTCCTGGATCATCCACCACAGATCCTACCTGAAGGGTAGGTACAGATAGCCCAGCTCCTGGATCGTCCACCACGGATCCTACCTGAAAGGTAGGTACAGATATCCTCCTCCATGCTCTTTCCCATCAACCTCCTCTTAGTATCATCTCGTCGTGAAGTCCACCTCCAGATACTGACTCATCGTGAGGTCCACCTCCGGGTACTGTCCAGACCTCGAACACTCGGCCTCTGTCAGCGCTGTATGTCGTCTGCATCCAACACAACGAGGTGCGAGCATAGCCCGTGCAGGGTTGAGTATATTGATACTCAGTAGGGACCCCGAGACCCTCAAGGTATCACTAAATCCAACAAGGATAACCACAAGGAAATATCTCAACAGATAACCTCTACTTAGGTATATACCCATACATATACCTACGTTATCAAGTAACCCATCTCAATCATGAGGAAACACAAAGATTATGAAATCAACGGATAACCACTACCCAGGTATATGTCCATACATATACCTAAGTAATCAAGTGACCCATCTCAATCATGAGGTAAACACAAAGGTCATATTCTCAGCTCAAACCAGGATTTTCATTATCGAAAGCGTAACTGCTGAAGAGCCCCGTCTTTGGAGTGTACATTTGTCCTGTCACGACTCCGAGGTACTGCTCACTAACCTAAGATGGATGAGTTACTCCTCCTATCGAGTACCACGGGTCAGCCACCCAAACACAGTAGTGCTTCCCGCCGGGGTATGCCACCCAGACACAGTAGTGCACACCCCCTAATAGCATGCATAGGTACTCTCCGGACGAGTACCGTGGGTCTGCACTGTCACACAGTAGTTCTCTGTCCGCCAAGGGTCTGCACACAAACAAATTAGTGCTCTGTCAACTGGGCTAGTCGACTCACTCCAAGTCAAGTCGGTCAAGCAGTCGTCAGGTCTCTGCCGGCTACACGGTCTCCATACTCCGTACGATCGTATCCGGGAGGGTCCATTCCACGATCTACAGTTTGATACTCCAAGTATCTCAAAGTCCCCCAAAGAAGTATCTCAATGTACAGCCTTGTCATAGGGGTCTCAACACAACAGACGGCGCATCAATCGGACGCCCGGTCTGTGAGTTATTAGCATTTTCGTCCTAGGAGCCCAGTTGGTTTCATGTACGAACCAACCCGGCCGTATCGCAGTAGTACCCCGAACTCTCATAGGGTATGCTAATAGGGACTATTTCTCAACGTGATCACCAACGCTGCTGACGGTTCATCAAACGGATATCTGGTCTGAAAGTTATCAGCTTTTCCGCTCCAGGGGCTCGGTTAGATTTCGGGTACAATCCAACCCGACCATACTCCAACTATGTCCAAAACTCAGGCTAAGTATGCAAAAAGTTTTTTCTCAACAATAGGAATCTAACAAAGTCGACGGCACATCAATCGGACATCTGGAGCTCAAGATATCAGCGTTTCCGCTCCGAGGGCCCGGTTGGTTTCGTATCCGAAGCAACCCAGCCGAACCCAACGTTCTCCAAAACCTTGAGTGTAATAAACCTAAACGACCGCCTCGATCCAAGGATCGCTACAAAACTAATGGTTCATCGATCATAGGTCTGTAGCCCATGTTATGGCCAACAGACCGAAAAGTCCGGTATTAGGGGGGGTTCGGGCCCTGTCCGACCCAGCCCGGAACCCCCTGGGTCGGCCCGAACTGGGTCCACCCAACCCGGGTCCGGGTCCGGACCTCTTGGGCATGGCCCGGCCCTGCTGGCGCGGCCTGGTCCGGCCTGGGCACGGCCCGGCCTGGCAGTCCGGTTGGGCGGCTCGGCCGTTTCAGCCGAGTATTGCGGGGTGGCACGCTGCCCCCCGCCAGCACGTAACTGCGGCCCCATGGGGGGACGCTCCTTGTCAACGGACACGGTCGAGCACCGTATCCCGCCATTTTCAGTCCCGTGCAGTCATGGGATTAGTGTCTTGCGGCCGCGGCTTCATCCGTAGCGGCCCTCCCCGGCGGCGCACCGGCGGTGTTTTCGGCAGACAACCGGCCGCACTCCGGGGGTCCGTTTTGCTCGCCGCCTTCGCCAACGGTCCTCCCAGGACCCGACCTTCACTGTGGAGGCTTCAAGATTACCTTGCGGCCCCATTTTTTGTCGCTCGTCAATCCGCGCTCAACGTTCAACCAGTGGAGTCTTCAATTCGCCTCCGCGGCACCGACTTCAGCAACGGTTTCGTTCGGCCTCAACGGCGTGGCATGACGGCGCCACACATCCATGCCGTATTTCTCCATCATTCTGCGCGGTGTCGTTGCACCGCGCCTCCTTCATTCGAGCCGCAACATAATCAACAACAAGGGGGAGGAGGGTCGGCCGTGTTTGTGTGGTCCGAACTCCTCCCGTTTTAATGATATCAAGTGGCCATTAAATAGAAGTCGACCTACGGCAAAGTATAGTTCACGGAAAAAATCAATAAACCTCAACATCAACCCACATGAACAAACAATCTGCGGATCAACCTGGAAATGGTTGGTCCATGCTCATCGTACTTTTCTCAAAAGATAAGAGAACACCAAATAAATTCCCCTACCTCGAAGAAAAAGTTGAACGAAGGTTCGTCGCGGAATTGCACGTCGCACGCCGTCGAGTCGCGGAAGTCGAACATCATAGTAGAACGGCGTTGCAAAGAAGGAATCGAGTGTGATGACGGTCGTTGGTGTTCGTCACTTCCGTCATTGTAGAAGTGCACCCGAAGAAGAATCGGTGTCTCCTCTCTTGTTGCATGAATAAGAGGATAAAGGGTGTGTCGTCGTTCTTCGTGGAAAGGTGTGTCGTTCCTCGCCTGAGGTTTCGGTGTTCTTCAACGATGGAGGAAAACCCCTCTTCCTTCACAAAGCTCTCTCTCAAGAGGGTTCTCCCCACTAAACAAATTCCAACCTCATTAAAATAAGAATCCACCTTTTTTTAATTAATCTTCCAAGCCATTCAAAATATGAATAACTTAATTCATTAATTGTGTAGGTTTCATTAATTAAAAAAGGAGTTTGGAAAAAGTTAAAAGTGAAAGAGGAGGAGGGAAGAGGAAGAGTCACATAAGTTAAAGTGGAGTTACAAAAATAAAGAGGGAAGTGAGTTATGGGAGGTCAAGGGGGTTATGGGAAGATCAAGGGATTTTAGGGTCTCATGTGGGCCCCACCTCCCACATATCCACACATGGGACATTGGGTGGTTGTGGGTCCTACCAACAACTTCTCACGGCAGAATTTAACTCCCTTGCTTAACAAAAATAAAATCGTTCACAATTTTATTTATTTCTTCCTTAAACCCCAAAATTTAACTTCTTCTCCCAAGAAAACACACCTACGATAAAAGTCCTCTTAAGAAAATACCGGCGCTGCGAGTTCATCGGTGTCCTCAGATTTCA